>CM033477.1:109180694-110380694 GCA_019447015.1 Hymenochirus boettgeri | reverse complement strand
CTGTTTAGTTATATCTTTCAATCTTAACTCCTATGGCCTGTTTTTTACATTCCTTTATCTATTCATCTCACAGAATTATTTTTGTTATTTCCTTTATGGCAGGGCTTGTTGCAATAGTGATATAGTATCTAATTCAGTTCCAGAGCAGTTATTGCCATGGGGAGGAAGCTGGACCGTCCAAACTGAGTGAGGAGGAAGCCAAACATGTCTGGGATGTGGTCCAGAGAGACATTGACCTGCGCAAGAAGGAGGGGAGGAGAGATTGATAAGTACAATGGGCTGAAATTACTCCATCAAGTAAATAACTAGCACACACGCGACTAATTGCAGCCAAGTAACTGGCATGCTTGGCGACTATTTCTCAAAGAGCTTCTATTGATTTCTATGGGACAAGTTACATAAGATAAAAGTAGATTTTCTGTTAAAAACACTCATTCCAGTTAAGAGTACGTAAAGGTTCATACACACATGGGATTGCGGGTGTCAACCCACGCCACGATGTGTACGAACGGCTGTTTCGCCCGTTAATTGGCCCATGTATGGGCACTTTATCGGCCAAAAATTCTGATTGTTCCGGGATTGTTGTGCCTGATTCGGACAATGAAGTGCCAATACACGGGCTGATTATAGGCTGAAACGGTCATTCTTACACATCATGTGTCGAGGGTCGCCACCCACGATCGCACGTGTTGTACTAACCTTAAAGGGCATCTATAGTGAAAAAAAACACATTGCCCTTTGCAAAGTTAAATTCATGTACTCTGTGCTGCCTTAATCCTATCTCTGTCAGTGACTTTGTTTATCCATTGTGTCAGATCTGTATGCAGCACTTCCCCCCTCCCTCTGTTACCTCCTCCATGTCTCAACTCCGGCTAACCGACAAGCTTATCATGTGCAGTAGGAGTTAAAAGTTCAACATCCTGAAAAACACACCCACGCACAGTGGCCAATAGAAAGCAAGCTGTCCTGGAGACACGGAAGAAGAAGGAGAACAGTACAGTTTACGATCTCTCACTTTGTGACCCATCATCAATCAGTGAAAGCTATTAAGAATGGGGGTCAAGTGCAGCCTTATATCTACATCAAAGCTACCTCTCCCCCTGCTAATGCTGTTATCTCTATGTTTATTACAGAGCAGGGAGGGGGGATAACAGAACAGGGATTTGATTGACAGTCCAAGTAGGAGTAGAGGAATGCAATCATGTATTCTTCTAACTGGTGTATCTCAGGACAGAGAGGGAATCTGAAAAAAGTGAAGACACTCTGGGGGTTGTGGGGGAATTATAGAACACTAGAAAGAAAGAAAAAAAAGTTCATTTTCCCACTATAGATGCCCTTTAAGAGAAAGTAATCCAATTCTGGTCCTGATATTTAAATTAAACAGCGAGCAGTCAAAAAGCTTAATGTTTAACTTTATAAAGTTGTTATAATCTTTCTCTATTCTCCTAAACTCATCCACTAACTAACAACACTGTTTCTGCTCCACCTCACCCAAACCCCTAAGCAAACATCTCCAACTCTGTGACTCATCCAGAGCCTGGAAAGGATGCAGAGGAAGTAAAACTCTTATGTCCTAGAAGTGAAGAAGTAAATCGTTATGGAGATGGGAAATAAAAGATGTTTTTCATTGGTCTGACAACTTACCCAATCATTTCACTGGAAGATTAATTAGGAAACCCCTGAGAATTTTAGGGGCTCAATTCAAGTAAAAAAAAATGTGGGGCCAGGGGGAATTGTCAGACCAATAAAAATTGCTTAGCCTGGGATCCCTCTATTACATTATTGTGCCAACAGCTATCCTGCTAAGCCTGGGGCCCCTCTTACTCCGAATCTTCTGGAAAGCTTGCCATTATTTATCATTTGTTTTGCCCATAAAAGGAAAATATCACTCCTACCGTAATTATAAATGCGATCAAAATGATCAGTGACGTCTTTTCATTTGATTTTTTCACGTGTTCACATAAAACCTTATCACTTTTTGAACCAGGGACTTGAAAGAAAAAGTGGAAAAAGAGAAAAGTAAGAGGGAGATTCTGTCTAGCCAGAGCCAACTGAATGACACCCACTGTATGAAATGCCTGCAACCCTTCAGTTCCTCATCAACAGCAAACGTCAGTGCAAAGATTGCCAGTTTAATGTCTGCAAGAACTGCAGTCGCTACAATAAAAAGGAGCTTGGCTGGGTATGTGAGACCTGCATAGTGAAAAGGTGGGCATTTCCTTATTGGTCCAAGCGTTCGCATTTGACATGATTAAACCTTGTATATTTCATTGGCCGTCTGTAGCATTGCTGCATAGCATCAGACAACAAACATAATGTTTTAGTGATCCTTAATCTCCGGTTCCCCTAATCAATAACTTAAAAAAAAGTAAAAATAACTAAAGTAGTAGCCCCAAAATAGATAAAATAGAAAATAGCTGCCATTAATATCCCGTGATTCAATATCACGTTTGCGAATCAGACTCGCAAACATGATATCGAATCGCGGAAGGAGTATTTACCCAGAGCGATATCAGTTTTGGGTAAATGAGCCTGATAGAGTTTATGCTGGCTGTGCACTATTAAACCATTATAAGAACCATCTGGATCATTTTTACAATCAACCAATCCAATTACAAAAAAAAATGGTCCAGAATCAGAACATCATAGGAACATTTTATGTTATTCCTTAATTTACTGTACAGATTCAAGTACTGTTCACTGTGGAATTGCAGTTTATCTACCGCTGGATGGTTTAAAGCGGTAAAAGGCATAATAGTGCACAAAGCTCATTTTACATTAAGTTGCTTACAAAAGAAACTATAATCGTCTAAGTTAGGTAATAAAAAAACCAGCATGACCACACTGAAAACAACTGAATTGTTTGTTAAGAAGTTTGCTTCTTATATTTCACTATGAAAATGTTTACACTGAGAAAGGTAAGTACATTCCTTCTAGCCAGAGACCGTTTCGATTCATGCACAATTATTGATTGTGTCGTGTTTCAAATGAACTGTAAATTAGACATCAGGGAAATACATCCCACAAATAAACAGGTTTTATCTGCTTTTATTCAATACACTTTTTACATTTAATTGTGTATAAGAACAAAATTGCCATTGACCTTTATTGTATGTTTTTTTTTATTTTTTTTATTGATTTTTTTTTTCTTCTCTCCCTTTTGAGAACATTTTCTCTTTTATTTAAAACTTCTTTGGCCAGGCCACACCGCGGTTTTTAACAGGCACACGCTAATGTAGCCAATTGGAGTGACCATGCAATTTTCGGTGGCAATCGCATGCATTCAAATCCCCAAAATGACAAGGATCACCGTGCAAGCGGGACCAACGCGCATGAAGTGTGCTTAGTGTGGCCTCGGCCTTAGGTTGGACTGGCCAATCAGAATTCAAAGGGAAACATCATGGGCTCATCAGGGGGCCCTCCAGTAACCTATGAAAATCATAGAAGTCCTAAAGTAAAGGGAAAGTAATGCTGGCCATACACTACATAGATATAAGATATTTGACTGTCAAATCAATAAAATATCTATTGCATCCATGGTATTACCTCGGTGTTCCCAGCTCTGACCCATTTATTTTGCCATCAAATTATTACAAACACTAAATGAGCGACCCAGATGGTTGTCAGTACTTTATGAGGATGTCAGAAGGTATTACCTAATGTATGGCCACCATTAGAAGTATGGCCCCAGTCTGTCTTTGCTCCAGTATTGTATTTTGACAGATTAAACAAATATTATTTTACGGAGCTGTAAAAATAAATGTGCTTAAATTCACTTTTATATAAAAGTGGCACTTTCAAATTGTATTTTGTTGGCAAATACAGCATTCAAAATTGAGATATTTTCCTTGCTGTGATGTCAAAGCTTCAAGCAAAAACAGGTTTCAAGCAAAAAAATACATTTGACAACCACACTAGCATGGAAAATTCATACTTGTATTCCGTGAAAAATGACAAAGCTCACCCAGTCTTTTGCCAACATTAAATTATAGACCATGAAGACATTGTAGATATTATACAACTTTCACATTTCCAAGCAAAAGAGGAATGGCCTTTAATCACTTACAGTGATTTCTGGTCACTGATTGACTATTGCTGTAGGTTCTAAACTGCTAATTTATAAGGGTGATTTAAAGGGTCACTATACTCACATATTGGTGGTACTCATATTTATCTGTGTATGCTTTGTCATTAAAATCTTAATGTTTAGTGAGTGCTCCTAATTGCCCCCACCTTGCTGCTGAATGTACTGATGGGTTTAAGTTGCATTTTTAAGAAGTAACATAGTAACATAGTAACATAGTAATTAAAGTTGAATAAAGACATTCGTCCATCAAGTCCAACCTATTCCCTTTTTTAAGCCCTTTTCTTTTTTTCCATTTCCCTTTTTACCTGAGCATTAAGCAATGCAGGAGTGGACCTAATTTTTTTACACTTGTTTCCTAAAGGTACCACACACCTAGCCCGTGCCTGAATACTCACTCGGCTCTGTGCACTGTGTGTGCGATTGTCCTCCAGTCTTCTCCTCTTCCTGAAAAACCAATTAAATTTGTCAGGCATGATCTATTTCTCATAAATCCTGCTGACTACTACTAATAAGCTGATCCTGGAAACAAAGTCAAGGATATGATCCCTTAACAAGGTTTCCATCACCTTCCCTACCACTGATGTTAGGCTTACAGTTCTATAGTTCCAGGCTGTGAACGACTACCTTTTTGAATATTGGATTACATTGGCTTTTTTCCAATCCAGCGGCACATCCCAGACAAAAGCAAATCTGAAAAGATGAGAAACAGTGGTCTAGATAGAACTGAAACTAAGCTCCTTTAAAATCCGAGGATGCAATCCATCTGGTCCTGGCGCTTTATGATATTAACCTTGTTTAATTGTTTCCGTACCATATCCTATTTATCCAATGTGAAAACTCTTCATTTCTTCCTTCCTGCATATTATTACAATCCCTACTGTAAGGACAAGGATTCTCAACAGAATAAAAACCGATGTAATAAAAGCAGATTAGCCTTTTCGGCATCCCTACTACCACCTCAAGCTCAATATTAATGGTCCCACATCTCAGTCCTCATCTTTTTACCATTTATTACTTAAAAACATTTTGGGGTTGGACTTGCTTTTGTTCGGCATCCGTATTTCATTTCTATTTTAGCTAGTTTAATTACTTTCTTGCACTCTTTATTACAGCTTTTGTACTCCCTGTAAGCCTTCTTTTCCCTCTGTTTTCAAAATTTTAAAGCCTTTTTCTTTTTTCCATCTCCCTTTTTACCTGAGCATTAAGCCATGCAGGACTGGATCTAATTTTTTTTACACTTGTTACCTAAAGGTACCGATTTAGAAATGTAATAGTTTAATATCCCTTTAAAAGTGGTCCACATCTGCTCAGTATCTTTACCTAGAAACAGTTCCCCCCAGTCTATGAGCAGGAGCGATTCCTTTAACAGCATAAAATTAGCTTTAAAAGTTTTGTTAAGCCAGTGCACTTTAGTTTTTTGCAACCTATATAAATGGCACTATATCATGGTCACTATTCCCTAAGCTTCCCATTACCCTCATCTCCAAATGAGCTCAGGGTTATTAGATATCACCAGATCCAACAACGCATTCTGTCTAGTAGGAACTTCTACCATCTGTGAAAGAAAATGCTCATATAGGAAATTTAAGAACTTTATACCTTTTGAGGTGCTGGCAGTTCCCTTATTCCAATCTATGTCAGGGTAGTTAAAATCCCCCATTACCAGAACATGCCCGATACTAGCAGCCTTCGCCAACTGCATATGGAGATTCATTTTCACCTCCTCCCCTGCATTTGGCGGCTTAATAACATACTCCAACAATTAATTTACCTACTTCTTAGCTTCCTGTACACAGTTCCACCCATAATGTTTCTGCCGTATGTTTACTCCCCCATATATTACATCTTTTTAAATTTGGCTTCAATTCCTGTTTAACATACATACATACTCCTCCTCCTTTCTTATTAACTCTGTCATGTCTAATAAGGAGTATCCTTCAATATTTACTGTCCAGTCGTGTGAACTTAAGCCAATGATTCTGCTATACCAATTACATCATACCTTTCCTTTAAAGCTATTATTTCAATTTCGTTCGGTTTTTCCAGCCAGACTTCTGCATTGTAAACATACATTTTAGATTATCAATTGATTTACTTCCATACATGGTCGTACATGCCTCCTTATCTTCTATGCTCCCCCCTCCCCCTTCTCCTCCCTCCGTTGTGTTAATAGCCCCTGATCCCTAACTTCTCTATCTACCCCTGTGTAGTTCAACGTTCCCTCCACCCCATACCTAGTTTAAAAATCTCCTCCAACCCCTAGCCATCTTCTCCCCCAAAACAGCTGCAACCATCACCATTGAGGTTGCAATCCGTCTCTACTAAAGAGCCTGTAGCCAACAGAAAAATCAGCCCGTTCTCTAAAAACCCAACCCCCCATCTCCTTACACCACCATCTTAGCCACGCATTTATCCCTCTGAGCTCCCGTTGTCTCCCTAGCATACACGTGGCTGCGGTAGTATTTCTGAAATCACTACCTGGAGGTCCTGCTTTTAACTTGGCCCCTAATTCTTGGAAATCATTTTTAGGACCTCACCTCCACCTCTAACTTTGTCATTGGCACCAATGTGAACCAAGACCCGGGTCACTCCCGCCCCACCCAATAATCTGTCTACACATCCACCACATGTCGAACCCTAGCACCAGACAGACAAACACACTGTTCGGCATGCAGGGTCTTGGTGACAAGATACCCTATCTACCTTCTAATAATAGAGTCCCCTACCACTACCACCTGCCTATCCTTCTAGCCCCCAGTTCTCCCTCCCTTGTATTGGAGATGGCAGTCCCCTGGTGGCTCAGAGGAAGGCCCGCTCCATACATGCTGCTTCCGAGCCATCGTCCTCCACATCTTCACCTAAAATGGCAAATCTGTTGGGATCGACCAACTGGGAAGAAGCGCCCCTATCCTTCCGTCCCCTACTTCCCTGGTGCACCTTACAATCTATCTTCCTTTACCACCTTATCTGCCCCATCTCCACCCTCCAGTTTACTGGCCCCTGCCGTACCTGCATTTCCCCCAGATTTGCCAAGCCCTGCAATGCTGCAAGTTACCCTTTAGATTCTGGACCTCAGATTCCAAATGACAACCCACTCACATCTGACACATACATAGGTCCCTGGGGAAGCTGCTCCAAGATCCCATACATGCAGCAGGATGCACATGTGTGGCCCAAACAAAACTGTCCATACTAAACAGCAATACACACCAGAGACACAGCAATACACAGCAGAGAAATAGCAGTGTTGTTCTTAAACGCTTTCTTGTTCTAACGCTTTTGTTTCTTAACGCTTTCTCTCCCTTTATAAAACAGACAAATCCCTTTAAACAGAAAATCCCTTTGAAAGAAAATCGCTAAGAGCTGATCGCTCTGGAGAGATGACTTAAATGAGGTTCAAAAGCAAAGAGCCAACAGCCCTCAGCCAATTTAAACAATTAGCTACACCCCCATCCATAGAGAAGAGAAAAAAAAATGCCTTTCCTTTTTCCTTACCAACCACCCCGCTCTACAGGTAACAGTGCTTTTTAAAACCAGTATTTTTAAACAGTGCTTTTTAACACAAGTATTTGTTTAGTAACCCAGTGCTTTGAGTTTCTCAAACAATTCCTACTACCTTATTCAAGCAGATAAATAGTAAAAAAAAAACAAAAAACACACCAGTGATTAATTACTTACACAGGCACACTCCTAGAAATAATAGTGTTAGGTTAGTACATTTACTAGTGCAAACCACAGTAAATAACGCTTTTGTTTCTTAACGCTTCTCTCCCTTTTAAAAACAGCAAAATCCCTTTAAAACAGAAAATTCCTTGAAAGAAAACGTCTCAAGAGCTGATCGCTCTGGAGAAATGACTTAAATGAGGTTCAAAACCCAAGGACCCAAGTCCAGGAAACTGTAGGGTAGGAGCTGTCTTCCTGTCCTAAAGTCTCTCCCCCCCTCCCTCCCTCTCTCCCTCCCGGTGCCTCTCTTGCTTGTTGTCATCCAGCATAAAATGCTTTTAACGTACTGCAGGGCATGTCCCCCCACCCAACAACCGCTATATTCTTATACCAAAAAACGCTTCCCTTCTTTACTTACAGCACCTCGATACAGCGCTATTCTCACTGATGGCAGCCACGGCTGGGATTGACTGCCTCTCAGCCAATAACAGCCACGGCTGCCGGTCCGGCCCCCTGCTTGCAGTTCCGGCAGGCAGGGAGCCGGACCAGAAAAGCGAAGGAACAAGTGCGTAATTAAAGAAGGGAAACGTTTTTGGTAAAAGAATATAGCAATTGGGTGGGGGGACAGCCCTGCAGTATGTTAAAAGTTAAAAAAGAGGTGGACATGCCCTTAAGTATCAGACTTGTTCACTATGAATTGGTTGCGCTCATATGAAAAAAAATATATAGGCCAAGTTTTTTTAAAAGTTCTTTAAAAGAATAAAATCCAAAAAACATACATTAAATGGTTAAAAGTACACTCACTTCTTAGGTAAGATTCAGGTCTAGCCAGCAGTAAGATTTTTAAAAACAGCTTTATTTGAAATACACTTGAGAAAGCTGCGCAAGCAGTTGAAACGCGTTGACTTTTAATACTTGGCCCCTGCAGACAACAAACAGGGCGATGTAATTTGCCCCAACCAATTAGATGTTAGCTTTCAAATGGTAACCAACATCTGATTGGTTGGCACAAAATTAGCACCATTTTTAACGATAAGAACTTTTATTACATCGCCCTAATATAGTCTAAGGGGATCCTATATTACCACTGCATAGTGTTTTTTGACAAAAATCTTTTGGCACTTGGCACTTTATATTTTGTGTTTGAGTGTATTTCAAATAAAGCTGTTTTTAAAAATCTTATACCAGCTGTACCTGAATCCTTACCTAAGAAGAAATTGTACTTTAAACCGTTTAATGTATGTTTTTATTGGATTTTATTCTTTTTAAGAATTTTTTAAAAAAACATTGTTTTTTATATATTTTTTTCATAGCGGCGCAACCAATTCATAGTGAACAAAAGTCGTTTTTCACCCATCCAGCAATATAGGTTTTGGGCCCAGGCACTCTCCTTGTAGCTATTAGTCAGTAAGTCAGAAGGTGCTCCCTCAACAGTCTCTACCAAGGGCTCAATGCTATAGCACAAGCAAAATTCATGTGAGTGGCACACTTTAGTTTCAATCAAAGCTGTTTTATTCAAATCACATACACTCATGTGATTTAAATAATCAGCTTGATGAAACTCAAGGTGCCACTCACATGAATTTTGCTTGTGCTGTAGTTTTTCAGCAATTCGTCAAATTCTTCTCCTATACCGATTGGTATTGTACGCCGTACAACCTTACCAGTATCCAGAAGTTTTCCGATCCTGCAGTTTAATAATCTGTCCCTTGGTTCAGCAGAATCAACTTTCTTTTACTCCCCTCTCTACTATTCATAACAAGAACATTTCTCCACAGTTTCAAAGACTTTTAGATTTAATTTGGGAGTCTGGACCAACACGAAACAAATTAACGCAGCCAGGGAAACCCAGTAGGGAATAGTAAGTATTACCAAGCAGCCACTCAGACACACTCTCTACTGATTTAGGAAGAAAAACATTACCTGATGGTCCAAATCAAACAGTACTGGTGCACCCTTTCATTGCCTTATTGATTCCCATGCCAGACAAGGGGTTTGCTCATTCCTTGGACCTTTGTTAACAACCAAGAACCTTGTTCCTTGCTCTATTGTCAGTAACGGTGCCTGCCAAATTACACACATTAAGGGCCATAGTTATAAATATTTTTTAGCGATACCACGTTATCGCGATACTGCAATTTTAACGATCGGTACAGTAAATTACGATCGTTTAAACCAATTTATCGGAGTTTTCGATCTCCATAGAATACCATTGCAGTAGTTTACTACCGCACGTTATCTAACGATCAAATGTTCGTTAATTAGCGAACTTCGGCCGTAATGACGTATGTACGATCGTGATCGTACATTTACGACCCGAATCATAAATTAAATAACCCGTGGTATCGCTAAAAAGCAATAACTTGGCATTATAAATATGGCCCTTTACATAGCCAGATGGAGAGAGTTCTACAGATCCAACTATCCAACATCTTTATGATTTTCAGTTCCTAGTATACAAAGGGGCAAACCCCCTATGTTTGTTTTTTAATTTCAGTTGAGGTTTTGTCCACCCTGTGCTGTTCCACCTGTACATTAAACCTTATTACAGTACAGAAAAATGTGAGACTGGAGCTATGAAATATAGTGGAATAAGTTTTTGAGATATTCCCAGGTATCCCCCCCTCCCGGAACTTCCGGAGTCTACCTCGAATTGGGGTGGTCTCTCGCGCCTCGCTCGCAAGAGTAGTGACTGCCACACACAGTACACACACACAGTACAGGGAACAGGCCACGACCGAGGGAAATGTAACAACCGTTTCATGGTAATTAAGGAGAGGGAGGAGCCAGAAGCAGTCAGTTACTGTATAATTTTCTTAAAGGGCATGTCCACCCCCAAAACTAAAATTTACCCCCCCCACCCCCCCTGGCCCCACTGTGAAGTTTAAAATCCTTACCTTACACCTCTGCTCCCTGTGGTTCTCCTATAGTGCTTGTCCAAAGTCCAGTAAACTGAAGAGTAGGAGCTTTATTACTGTGGGAAACGTTTCTGCATCTTCTTTATCCTCTGAGAGGACAGTGGCATGTGCAGGGGAGCCCTTCCCCTTCCCGCCCTTTGGATCCCTCCTGGGCTGCACTTCCACTTGCAATATAACCTTTCCTATATTACAGCTCACCCCTGCCCACCCCCAACTGCTGGGTTATATTCTTAAAAAAGAATCAGAACCACACTTACAGCCCTTTATTCCCACTGCTGTCGTTATAGCCGCAGCCATGTCTGTGATTATCTGCCTCTCAGCCAATCACATACACGGAGGTTGATGGTGAGCATGGGTGAGCGGCAATGTAGAAAAAGGTTATATTAGGGTGGAGATGCCCTTTAATGGGTATGTATACTGAAAAAATTACTTTGTGTCATCTTATCTATAAATAAATATGTTTAAGTAGCACTTACTCTGAGGAGTGTGTGTGCTGCATGTCTTTAATGCAGTACTTTTTTTTTGCTCAGGCTCTAACTACTGACCTGACTATTTTCCCAATACCAACTGTTAAAACTGCATACAGCACACCAACTGTCAAATAATTCCAGCTACAGCAAAAGTTCTTACAGAAGAGTAGTTATGACAGAAAGGCACTTGATTGACAGCTGAAATGTAGGATGTTTCAGAATTGATATCTAAAGAATAGGAGGCAGATCAAATGGCACATGATAGTTGTGATGAATTATAGTTTCCACTAGTGAACAAAAAAAACAATGTTCCTGTGTACATAGGGCTTTTTATCCACACAGATAAATTGCATAGTCTTGTGCCAGATCAATAGAAACCCATGGGCCTTTTGACAAAAATGTGAAACTGATAACCTGCTGGTGTTTATTTTGGTTTAGTACAAATAGAGCACAGCAGGTTGTAAAGTATGATGCCTATGGTAGCCTTGCAGGATATGTAAGAACTGTACTTCCACAAACAACCTTCCTAATGAATATTAGGGACCAGAGATTTAGGACAGATTCCTTACAGACAAAGACATCCCAGTTATCCAAGTCTCTCTACATGGGCAGATGAAGGGAACTAGGGAGATTTCTGAATGTTTTCAAGACCTCACTGTTCCTTAATATTATATTTATGATGATAGTCTGGGTGTCTTACTGTGCAGCAGCATGTGATAAGTGAGGCTAGATATGATCAGAGGGTTCAGCAGCTGCCACAGGCTTGGGAGGGGGAACATGTGACACAGGGCAGGGCTGACCTCCCCCTTCACATTAGTACACACATTTGTTTGACGGAAGGTCCAACCCAGACATTCCTTCTTCTGCCAGCGAACAGGTAACTGCTGTGGGTCTCTGTGTGACAGTTTTCGCTAGATGGAACATTTAGTGCAAACATAGTGTTGTTTGTAAATAAGTTCAGCTGGGGTTTATTATTTATGCAATGGGATTTTATATAACATTCATAATTTGTAACATATTTCATGAAAAGGTATAACAGTGCAAATATAAGCATCTCTTGCCTGGAAAGCTTACAATCTAGATAATGGTACAGATACACATGTAGAAAGTTACAGGGATATTATACTTTTGCACTAGGATTAATATATCCCACGTCTCTTATTTCTAGACAGTAAAACTACTATTTGACATTATGATGAAGGCCTTTCAGTTGTTATGTTGAATATAAACAGATGCAGCATTTCCAGAGCCCAGTGAATACCAATCAAGCTGTGCATCTATGCAGTCTTCATGTATCCTACAGCTCTACAGAACATGCATGATGTGTGATGACTTTAAAGTATCACAGGAAACCATATAATTTGGACCATATGCTAATAAATGTCCAAAAATTTCTATATTGTATTACAATTTATTACAACACCACTTTGTATGGCATTTAACTGTATCAGTCATATTATTCTTATTCATTTAGCCTTTGATCTCAGATGTTTCTGGGAGCATAAAAACAGGCAGATCACAGGCACTGACTGTCTTGGTGCACAGAGGTTATGGACAGGTCACCACAGTAGTAACTTGGCAGCTGTGATTGGAGGAAAGGGGTTAGGTGTACTAGAAAAGTCATTGTGCATGTGTAAAGTATAGGTGCCCAGGATGAAAAAGTAAGAAACCATCTGAATTAAATGAGTTATTCTTCACAATGCTCCTAATCTCAGAGGTAAGAGATACAGCTATCTGCTAGTTGGGAGTTATAAAATTCATAGACTGTTTATATTTTACCGTTAGTATTCCTTTAAATGATATGTGAATATATTACCATTGCAGTTCTGATGCTATCATTTGAAGTGTGTCTGTCCATGTATCTGACTTTCTCACTTTACTAGTGCAGAAGAACCATATATGGACCAACAATAGGTTAATAGCATTGACAAAACTAAGTAATGTTACCAAAGCCACAAGGAATACAACACAAGTACATTTTATACAGACATATTGGTCTGTGATTAGCAGTATCCAAAGCTAGTGACTGTTATCGAGAGAGTAACTTTATATTAATAAAAAAGTTCATGATGATACCCAATTAGAGATCTGTACTGATTGGTTCTATTTTACCAAAATGACCTATATCTCAGAACGTCCAGTAAGTGGAGAGACACCATACCAGTGGCTGGACTTTGACAGCTTGATACAAACCCTAGAGAGAACCCGGGTTAGGACCTAGCGGTTATGACCTGGGTACTTAATGTGTTGCTTGTCTTTCTATGTACAGATGTAGTTGTGTAAAATCATAATTTCTTTTACTATAGAAAGTCCTCCAGTATCTTACCTGAACCATTGATTTATGGGGGGAAAGTGTTTTTATACTGATACTGTAATGTTATGTATATCTTTAAACAGGAATTACTTAGACGTGGTGTATCTTACCACCAAAACACCACCCACAACCCTTGCTTTTAAAACCACTCAGGGTTGGCATCTAAACTGCAGGCTCCTCATCCCTAGGTTTACACACAACAATAATAACTTACCACATTTTCGTTTGCCAGTCTGTCCATCCGCAACAAGCTCTGGAAGAAGCTTGTCTTTTCATAGGTCAGATCACACGACTGCAGAGGATAGTGAAATGTAAGCAAGTATTATAGCTGATTGTGTGTATACCCAAGGGTAAATAGCTAACTGGGTAGTTTTGGTGGTGAAGAAATGAAGGGAGGGTAAGTATAGTTGTCCTTTAATGAACACTTCGGGTTCAGGTAAATGTGTCTAAGGCTGCAGTTATCCTTTAAATCCCGCCCACGTCTTACTATGAATGCCAATTCCATGACTAATAAATGGCTTGTGCTACATTTTATTTTTAATTCATAATTATTCCCAAAGTTGTTGGTTTATTTTTTTAGAATGTCTCTGATGATGTCTAGCGTTAAATTGTTCCAATGATAAGGTTATTAAAAGTAGTAAAGCATAGTCAACACCCTCCCTGCCCAGACTGCCTTGTCCAGAACGGGCAGGGTTTGGGTGGGGGTGGACAGGTTGTGGATACAGTAGGTTCTAGCCATGTTTGTCAATGTTGTTAAATAACTGTAGATAGTGCTTTTTAATATTGTGCTTACCAGACTCAGCCTCTTATACTGCTGCCCTACTCGCAAACGCCCACCATTGAAGTATCGATCCTGGGCAGCAATCTAAAGCCTACAGTTGATTTTGCTGGCTTCACCTATGGTAGAGGGACCTCTTCCTTAACCAGCTGTGGTATATACTTAAATTCAATTTGGTAATTTAGCCAGAAGATGTGAAGAGCCTTCTCCTGTTTGTTGTGCATACTCCTGTTTGTTGTGCATACTCCTGTTTGTGTGCATAGATCAATTAAGCCAATTAAAGGGCATTATACAGAAAAATACCGGTAGTTTTTTTAATTTGACCATAACTGAAAACTATCTGGGTTATTCAATAAAGTTCTAATCGTTTAAAATGGTGCTAATTTTGCCCCAACCAATCAGATGTTGGCTTTCAAATGTATAATAAGATCTGATTGGTTGGGGCAAAATTAGCACCATTTTTAACGATAAAAACTTTTATTGATATCCCTGTATAATTCTTCCAACCATCACGTGTATAATTTTTTGTTGATCTGGCCCATGTTTCTTTAGATATCCATTAAAACTTTTTATATTTCAGCTGTCAATCAAGTTCCTTCTCTCAAACTTATTCTTCTGTAAGTAGTTTTACTGTAGCTGGAATGGTGACAGAGTTTTGACAGTTGGAATGCTGTATGCTGTGTGCAGGGGGGAAGTCAGGTGATGAACGTGGGAGTGGTTAAAGAGGGGAGGGGGATACGCTCCTAAACAAAATGTGTGCTGGATATAAGGCATGCAGCAACACAGATGTATTCTCTTTAATTATACTTACATGTATTCAATTATAGATTAAGATGAGGCAGTCATTTTTTCAGTATAGTGTCCCTTTAACTAGGGAGGAAATAGAGATAACATGGATTTAAGGACTCAAGTTATCTATAAATATCCTGTTGCTTTCTTTAGTATAAAGTAAAATAGGGGAAGCATTTTCTCAATACTAATCGACTCCCATAAATTGTTCTAGGGGGCCTGATAAGAGAAAAAAAACAATAATCGCCGGAACCATCATGATTCATGATCATAAATATTGGAATATCCTAATGTTGACAATCAGGATTGGTGCATGTGTGGGCTCCTTAGTTCCTTTACCCTAGGATTTCAGCAGTCTAATTTGCACCTTGCAGCTTCATCTCTGCCTCTCCCCTCGGCCAGTGATCCAGAGGATACTTGACCTATGGGAAGAGAAGCTTCTTGCAGAGCATGTCTTCTAACAGGCTTTAATTTGTTTTACTTTTCTGGAGAGGATTGTGTACTTGTGGGCAGTGATAAAGTTACAGGGCTCCTAATGTTACCTATTTTGTTTTTTTTCTTCGGGTTAATTCGCTAGTGGTAATATGGTATTATGTAATAGTCACTTTACTATCTGTTGTATTCAATTAGATCAACTGGACTTGAAATGTAGTTCTTAAAGACGTTTCGCTAGTCACCCGACGGCTTTCCAATTCAGAATGACTTGTACAGAATCTGTGGCAATATGTACCCTGGAAAATCCCAAATAGCAATCACAGCCAGGTGTTAAGGGTGTGATGGATAGTGGCTAAGAGGTGTTATAGAACGCCCAGAGTAAGTTGTTAAAACAGCATGTACATGGCAGACAGTTGGTGTCGAACCCCCCCACCTCTATTTAGGCTTGGTTTCTTATTTTCACATAAATGGCCTCCTTAACACCTCTCTGAACCAGTCACGTTCCTTCGCCAGTATGTTACATTACAATCTTCAAAGGTATGTCCTTTATCCTTAAGATGCAGGTACACGGAGAGTCCTGACCCGAGGAATTGGCTCTTCTGTGCTGGGCCATACGTTGATCAGTTGCTGTTTGGTCTCCCCCACATACAAATCAGAGCATTCTTCACTGCACTGCACTGCATATATGATGTCGCTTTTCTTGTGTTTAGGTATTGGGTCTTTCGGATGTACCAATTGCTGCCTCAGTGTGTTGTTCGGTTTAAAGCAGACAGGGATACGATGTTTTTTGAAAATTCTTCTTAATTTCTCGGAGACCCCTGCTACATATGGGATGACCATGTTCTTCCTCCTGTCTTGCTTTTCCCTTCACTGTTGTATTCGTGTTCTTTTCTTCCTTCTACTTCTTTTGACAAAGGCCCAGTCTGGACATCCACAAGTTTTAAGGGCTCCTCTGAGATGTTTCATTTCTTTAGCCTTCGCCTCTGTGCTAGTGGGGATGTTCTCGGCTCTGTGTTGCAGGGTTCTGATGACACCCAATACAACAGATATACCATGACCTGGATGAATGAGAACCTTCACAAGCAAGTCACTTTACTGTTTCACAAAAGTAACTATAAAATGGCAAATATAACCCAAATCTTTAATGGCGACCATACATTGAACCCCTAGCTCCCTTGGGTGGTCAGGTTCTTCTTGTGACATAGTTAAAAGCTTAGCACTTGTCTCTGTTTTCATGTGTGATTATCTTTCTAATGTTAGAGATGAGAGTGATAGTCATGCTTGGATGAAGAGTGCTAAGCAGTCAGCCATGACACGTACGGAATAATGATATCTCACTACTCATTCTAGCAACTACCCAGGGAGGCAGACATTTCCTAACTGGGAAATAAAGTTTGGCCAGAGTTGCCCTTTAAGGTTATTATCTGCTGTCACGCATCTACAATGTAATATCAAAATATTGAGTCAAGAAGGTTTCCCTTGGAACTTTCTGTAAAGGGGATTTCTGTGGGTTTCTCTGTGTGCCCTAGACACAGGGTAGTGAGGCTGTGTCTAGTTGCATCCACCAGTGTCCGGACCAGTGTCTGGACCTGGTCTTATTTCTTTTGATGTAGTGCAGGGCCTGCCATTGTCCTTATTACCCTTCCTACAACCAATAATGCGTTATGTTTGGCTTCAGAGCTAGCAGCCAGGAGCTGAATTTACTGTCTGCAAAGGCGCAGCTTTTTGTAATCACACTGGCTTAATGTTTAGTATTGGTCATTCAGCTGCACAATGCAATGATTACCTCCCACTGTTATTACAGCTGTGGTTTGAGTAAGTAGCAATCAGCATGGTTCTGTGAGGGATGTGAATACATGTTCTTTATGAAGAGGTAAAAATTTGGTAATGCGTTGTCCTATTGGGGAATATTATGTAAACTCGAGCTGTTCATATTGAAAAACTATTTGTAAATGATAGATGTTTGGCTGAATTATCCAATACAGAGTAGTGGGTTATTTTGTACATGAACTAAAATAGTAATCTGTGGGGCTCATATTAAATTTATTTGATCTGTCCATGTGCTATGATTTGTCCCTACTAATGATTTTTGTCCCTGCTAATGATCTTGTCCATACTATGATTGTCCCCTGCTATGATCTTGTCCCTGCTATGATTTGTCCCTACTATGATCTGTCCATACTATGATCTGTCCATACTATGATCTGTCCATACTATGATCTGTCCCTGCTATGATCTGTCCCTGCTATGATCTTGTGTCCCCATGCTATGATTTGTCCCTACTATGATTTGTCCCTGCTATGATCTGTATATACTATGATCTGTCCATGCTTTGATTTGTCCCTACTATGATTTGTCCCTGCTATGATCTGTCCATACTATGATCTGTCCCTGCTTTAATTTGTCCCTACTATGATTTGTCCCTGCTATGATCTGTCCATACTATGATCTGTCACTGCTTTGATTTGTCCCTACTATGATTTGTCCCTGCTATGATCTGTCCCTGCTATGATCTGTCCCTGCTATGATCTATCCCTACTATGATCTGTCCCTGCCATTTGTCCCTTCTATGACTGGGCAGACTGCTGGAGAACTAGTGCAACAACTGGGTCTGACCAATTTGAATTTGGAGGCACTGCAGAATTAGGTCTGATAATGATAAATCTGCAACATTTTAGGAAATCTAAAAGAAATAGTTCTTCTTTATAAGGGTAGAATTCTTTGGTTAATCATTATGTTAATGTTGAATTGTTTCAGTAGTTTATCATGTACTGTACAGTTTTGGCAGAACACTGAGAAATATAATCCTAGTTGGCAGGGGACGAAATGTGCCATGGTACAGTAGGCAACTTAGAGAATTCAGTTCCAACTACTCCCAGAATCCCCCAGCAACCGGTAGACAGGTGTAAGATCCACTTCCACTGCTGTATGATAGTAGGCTGTCGACTTTCCCTTTCTTTAATGAATTGTACATTTAGCGTCACAGCACTGTAATGTATTTTAATTTTAACAGAAATTTAATGCTAAAACACATTTTTCTGATTTAAAGTGCAATTATAGGCACCCGTGGCCCCCCAACCCCCCCCCCCCACACACACACACACACACACACTCAGTTAACCCTACCCCTAGACCGAGCTCTGCACCCCGCACGATTATTTTTGCGGATTGCATGTGTGCCAATAGAACAGAAATGACCTGGAGTGCAGCACACATAGAGGGTCATGCACAGCAGTGCATTGCAATAATCCTGGGATCTTAAAGGGCATGTCCACCACCAAAACTATAAGTTAACCCACTACTGGCCCCACTGTGTAGTGCATAAAAATCCTTACCTTACATCCCAGCTCCAAATGGCTGCCATGCATGCCCCTCCAAACGCCAAAAACGTCCACCAGGAGCCTAGCATAGTCCATATGGACTCTGCCTCCTGTCTCTCCTCAGGGAGAATTTGCACATGCTCAGTGCAGCCCCCCCCCCCCTCTCCCTCCCTCTCCCTCCCGTTTTGGTATCTCTCCCCCTGGTGTAATTCCCCAGCCCCAAACGCCATATTATTATGTCAAGAAACTTCCCTTTACTTACCTTCCCTCTCTCTTCCGGCGTTCTGAACTGCCGGCAGCCGCGTCCATGATTGGCTGCCTCTCCGCCAATCACGGATGCGGCTGCTGGTCCGGCCCCCTGCTTGCAGTTTCATGCAAGCAGAAGGCAGGGCAGTGCAGCGGAAGATAGAGGGAAGGTAAGTAAAGATCGGGGGAGTTTCTTGATATAATAATATGGCGTTTGGGGCTGGGGAGGGAGACCTACAATATCCTAAAAGTTGGGGAAAGGGGTGGACATGCCCCTTAACCTTAATTTAGGACCAACAGAATGTCTGGTAGTTTATTTAACTATGCCTAAGGGCTAGGCCACACTGGCACGATTATCACTCACTTCTGAATGCGTTTCGCCATTCATTTGTGCGTGAGAATTGTATGCCAGTGCTTTTCAATATTGGTGGCCACACTGTATGTGCTGCAATCCATTTTCGAGAGCATGAGATCACCATTTTTTGTGCGGATCACATCGGCTCCGCACAGTAACACATGAGAAACCCCCTGCATTATGATTCCTTATTTCACATGATAGTGTGAACGCAGCCTTATAGTAAGTTGCTTCCCATAAAGAGAATCAAAAGGTCAAACAGATGTGTAACATTGATGTTAGTGATCTCTGCTATGTTTATTTCTAAAATGTATTTCTCTCCTTACCAGAACGGTTGTTCAGAGGTTTTCTAAACCCAAACAAAGCACAAACCCTCACAGTTGTGTAAAGCTGTGTTTGGTTAAATAGCGCATCTCTTTAGTGTACAGAGCAATAGAGAACCTGGAGGAAGTATGCATATGATATGAAATTTATTTGGAGCAACAATGAGACCATTGATACATCAAAGCAGGCCTGATTTCAGACATTACCTCTCAGCAGTGTGATAATCAGCTGATTTTGATGACCGCATTCCTCATGCTCACTACACTGAAGATAAAAACCTTTTCCTGGCTGCTGTGCGTGCTGTAACTAAAAAATATGAAGATCCTTATGAGCGTGTTATAAACTTTTAGACATTTTTAAAATTCTTACATTCTCTTTTAGCTTTAAGAAATTATGGAACCAGTTATTTTTTTCATTCTTGTCATCTGAATATGTTTGTATTAATTGGGTATGTTTTTCTGTGCCTTATATAGTAATATACTGTACTATACTATACTGTAGTACTCTTAAATGCACGTTCAGACATCGTAACATAGTAATTGAGGTTGAAAAAAGACATTGGTCCATCAACTCCAACCTTTACACTCTCCCTTTTAACCTTACCTAACAGTTGATCCAGAGGAAGGCAAAAAAAAAAAAAAAACGCTAAAAAAATGGAGGGGGGGGGTGGAATTCCTTCCTGACTCCAAACAGCAATCAGAAAGTATCCCTGGATCAACCAGATCTACAGTATATGTATTAATACCAGTAATTCTCAATATTTTTTAGTTTTAGAAACTTATCCAGGCCTTTTTTAAAGCTATTCAATGAACTTGCCATTACCAGTTCTGCTGGAAGACAGTTCCACAGTTTCACTGTTACCAATGTAAAGAAACCTTTCCTAACCTGAAGATGAAACTTCTTTTCTTCCAACCTTAAAAGATGTCCACGTGTCCTCTGATATGACCGATTAGTAAACAATGCACCAGAGAATTTATTGTATGGCCCGTTAATATATTTGTATAAAGTGATCATATCCCCACGCATCCCCCTGCCTGTATAGTCAACCTACTCCATTCCCTTTACTATTTTAGTTGCCCTTCTCTAAACTGCTTCTGTTTCCAAGATGTTCCTTTTGTATATGGGATTCCAAAACTGCACTGCATATTCCTTGTAAAGAGGGAGAATAATTTTTTTTTCTTGAATCTATTTTCCTCTTTATACAAGACAATATCTTGCTAGCTCTAGCCATTGCTGTCTAGTATTGTTTGCTAGAGCAAAGTCTGTTGTCTACTGTAACCTCGAAAATGGTATATTTCTTACCTCTTCAGTAAGAACTTGATACCCTTTGAGGTGCTGGCAGTTCTCTTACTCTATAATCTATGTCAGGGTAATTTAAACCCCCCATAACCAGAACATGCCCTATACCAGCAGCCTTCGCCAACTGCATATGGAGAATAATTTCCATTTCTTCACTGGCATTTGGTGGCTTATAACATACAGCAACAATTAATTTTTCCACCTTCTTGCTTCCCGTACATAGCTCCACCCATATTGTTTCTGCCTTATGGTTTATACCCCCATCTATCTTTTAGATTTGGCTTCAATTCTTGTTTAACATACATACATACTCCCCCTCCTTTCTTACTAACTCTGTCATGTCTAAATAAGGAGTATCCTTCAATATTTACTGCCCAGTCATGTGAATCTTTTAGCTGTGTTTCTGCTATACCGATCACCTTCTTCCTACATTAGGACGTGACAGTGTAACCAGTTGGAAGATTAGTTACTATCAGTGAGAATTACAGCAGGTCCATTCACTCCTTTCCTTCTCTGTACATTAGCAGGTGTCAGTGTAACCAGTTGGAAGATTAGTTACTATCAGTGAGATACAAGGCAGGTCCATTCACTGCTTTCCTTCTCTCTACATTAGGAGGTGACAGTGTAACCAGTTGGAAGATTAGTTACTATCAGTGAGATACAAGGCAGATCCATTCACTGCTTTCCTTCTCCTTACATTAGGAGGTGTCAGTGTAACCAGTTGGAACATTAGTTACTATTAGTGAGATACAAGGCAGGTCCATTCAATGCTTTCCTTCTCTTTACATTAAGAGGTGACAGTGCAACCAGTTGGAAGTTTAGTTAATTTTTTTTCTTTTTCATCCCTAAGCAGGTTCAGCCTTTACAAGTTCTTACATTGTATCTGCTTTTTTCTTGGCTGGCTGCCTGCCCAGATTTAGGAGATACATTTAATAGATACATTTAGGGAGATTCAATGAAAGTTCTCATCATTAATAAAATAGTGCTTATTTTTCCCCAACCAATCAGATGTTAACTTTCAAATGTTAAGTCAGATTTGATTGGCTGGGGCAAAATTGGCACCATTTTAAACAATAAGAACTTTAATTGAATCTCCATGATTGTCTCTTTGCTATTACTGCAGTAAGCAATTTATGTTGTAGTAAACATTGAGGCGTTCAGGCAATGGCCTATTATGGGGAATCCATCCATGATCACCAGGAGAAATAGTTGTTATATGCATTTTCTTTCATACCAGGAGCATAGTAAAGGATATTGCTTGTGTGGATTTACTAATAGGCTTTCACTGAAATTTCGTTTTGGGGAGGAAGGTGTTAACAATATGCCAGTGTATTTCTTACAAGTTCCTTGTTCATCCTTCTAAAACAAAGATAAAAAACTTCAAACAGGAAATCCAGTTAGCTAGAAAGTCACAGTACAGGACAGAACTGCATATCACATGTTCATGTTATTACACGATAGTAACCGGCTTTAATTTAGTATTTACAAATTGGTATCCCTAGTTGGTCCTTATAATAAAAAGTTTGGGTGTGTATTACAGGGGTACACAACAGATGAAAAGTAAGCAATACAGTTATCCAATCAGTTATCTAACAATCCTATGTGCATGTATTGTATATTATCACCCATTCCCTGAGCAGTGTCACAGCAATTAATATAACATTTTAAAAATATTCAAACTACAGAAAAAAGGTACAAATGATAATCCCAATTCAGATCATTGGGTGGGTAATGAGTTAAAGAGTTTTATTCATATAATTTATCTCCTCCCCTTATTTGTCTCTTTCTGTAGTTTGTATTTTTCCTGTGTAACTTTATTCTTACATTTGTTTATATGTATGTATGTATACCGTAATTGTATTTATATAGCACCACTTGGGTACACAGCACTGTACATTATAAAATACAGAGTGTACAAACAGATAAGTGCAAGCCATTATACAGATACATTACATTTACATAAAGTTTCAAAGGTTAAGATTATATATATATACTGTGTATATATATATATATATATATATATATATATATATATATATATATATATATATATCTTTATATAAAATAAGTGTGGTGTGCCTTGACATTTTGAAAAATTGATCCCTACCCCGAAGAGCTTACAATCTAAGTGGGAGGGACAACAGATACAAGTGGGGGGAGGGATAAAGTGCTCACACAGCTAACAATCATTAATGGTGCTGGATTTTAGAAAGTTAGGGTAACAGTTTAGATTTAAAAGTGTTAAAGGGCATGTCCACCCCCAAAACTATAACCCCCCCCCACTACTGGCCCCACTCTATAGTGTAATAAAATCCTTACCTTACATCCCAGCTCCAAATGGTTCTCCTGGATTCCCCTCCCCAAAGTCTGAAAAACTAGCCACCAGGAGGATAGCAGAGTCCATATAGGACTCTGCCTCCTGTCTCTCCTCTGGGAGAATTTTGTCCTGTGAACTGCAGGCCTTCCCTCTCCCTCTCCCACCCTCTCCTTCCCGTTTTGCAAGCCCTCCCCCTACCATTAAAACCCTTTGCCCATTGGTAGGTTGCCTTCCCCCAGCCCCAACCGCATTATTAAATTTTCCAGAGACTCCCCCGATAGTTACTTACCTCACCTCTTTCCCCCAGCGTTCTGAACTGCCGGGAGCCGCGTCCGTGATTGGCTGTCTCTCAGCCAATCAGGGACGTGGCTGCCAGTCGCGCCCCCTGCTTGCAGTTCAGGGAAAGAGGTAAGGTAAGTAACTATCGGGGCACTTTCTGGAAAATCTAATGATGCGGTTGGGGCTGGGGGAAGGTGCCCTACCGCATCTAAAAAATTTTTTAAAGGGTAGACATGCCCTTTAAAGGATGTCACCTGGCAAAGTGAGAGAGGGAGAAGGTTCCAAAGGTAGGGAGTAGCAAGAGAGATTGGTTTAGGACAGGAGTGTTCGTAGGGGGTTTATAGCGAAGATTGCCTTGAGAGGAGCACAGGGCAAATCCAGGAACATAGGGACAAAGAGAGAAGATAAGTAGGTAGGTGCAGTAGAGTGAAGGGATTTAAAGGTTAAAAGAAGGTAATTGAATAGGATTTTTTGTTTGATAGGAAGCCACATTATGGACTACAGTATAGAGGAGAGTGAGAAGATCTGAGCTGTCAAGTTTAAGATAGAGTGAAGAGGAGAGAGATGAGAGTCCGGGAATCCAAGTAACAGAATGTTACAGTAGTCAAGATGGAAGATTATAAGGCCATGCATGAGCATTTTTGTAGTGGAGCGAGAGAGGAAAGGGCGGATCTTGTCAATATGGTCCACAGTATCAAAGGCAGCCTATAGGTTGAGGAGAATGAGGACCGAAAACAGGCCCTTGGTTTTGGCAGTTTGTAGGTCATTTGAGTCTTTACAGAGGGCCGTTTTAGTTGAATGACCCAGTCGGAATCCTGACTGCAATGAGTCCAATAGGTTATTAGCATGGAGGTATTTAGTAATGTGTGTAGAGATGAGACGTTCTAATAGTTTTGACACAAACGGTAAAAGGGAGACGGGAGACAGGGCAGTAGTTTGAGAGACAGGTAGGGTCCCTAAAGGTTTTTTTTAAGAGGTTTGATGCACGCATGTTTAAAGGCAGAAGGAAAAATCCCAGAGGTAGGGAGGAATTAAAAATGTGAGCAAGACCAGGGGGAAGGATTTTAGCACTGTGCTGTACTGTCTGTCTGTTTAGTTATATCTTTCAATCTTAACTCCTATGGCCTGTTTTTTACATTCCTTTATCTATTCATCTCACAGAATTATTTTTGTTATTTCCTTTATGGCAGGGCTTGTTGCATAGTGATATAGTATCTAATTCAGTTCCAGAGCAGTTATTGCCATGGGGAGGAAGCTGGACCTGTCCAAACTGAGTGAGGAGGAAGCCAAACATGTCTGGGATGTGGTCCAGAGAGACATTGACCTGCGCAAGAAGGAGGAGGAGAGAATTGAGTAAGTACAATGGGCTGAAATTATCCATCAAGTAAAATAACGTAGCACACAGCAAGACTAATTGCAGCCAAGTAACTGGCATGCTTGGCGACTATTTCTCAAAGAGCTTCTATTGATTTCTATGGGACAAGTTACATAAGATAAAAGTAGATTTTCTGTTAAAAACACTCATTCCAGTTAAGAGTACTGTAAAGGTTCATACACACATGGGATTGCGGGTGTCAACCCACGACGCACGATGTGTACGAACGGCTGTTTCGCCCGTTAATTGGCCCATGTATGGGCACTTTATCGGCCAAAAATTCTGATTGTTCCGGGATTGTTGTGCCTGATTCGGACAATGAAGTGCCAATACACGGGCTGATTATAGGCTGAAACGGTCATTCTTACACATCATGTGTCGAGGGTCGCCACCCACGATCGCACGTGTGTACTAACCTTAAAGGGCATCTATAGTGAAAAAAACACATTGCCCCTTTGCAAAGTTAAATTCATGTACTCTGTGCTGCCTTAATCCTATCTCTGTCAGTGACTTTGTTTATCCATGGTGTCAGATCTGTATGCAGCACTTCCCCCTCCCCTCTGTTACCTCCTCCATGTCTCAACTCCGGCTAACCGACAAGCTTATCATGTGCAGTAGGAGTTAAAAGTTCAACATCCTGAAAAACACACCCACGCACAGTGGCCAATAGAAAGCAAGCTGTCCTGGAGACACGGAAGAAGAAGGAGAACAGTACAGTTTACGATCTCTCACTTTGTGACCCATCATCAATCAGTGAAAGCTATTAAGAATGGGGGTCAAGTGCAGCCTTATATCTAACATCAAAGCTACCTCTCTCCCCCTGCTAATGCTGTTATCTCTATGTTTATTACAGAGCAGGGAGGGGGGATAACAGAACAGGGATTTGATTGACAGTCCAAGTAGGAGTAGAGGAATGCAATCATGTATTCTTCTAACTGGTGTATCTCAGGACAGAGAGGGAATCTGAAAAAAGTGAAGACACTCTGGGGGTTGTGGGGAATTATAGAACACATAGAAAGAAAGAAAAAAAAGTTCATTTTCCCACTATAGATGCCCTTTAAGAGAAAGTAATCCAATTCTGGTCCTGATATTTAAATTAAACAGCGAGCAGTCAAAAAGCTTAATGTTTAACTTTATAAAGTTGTTATAATCTTTCTCTATTCTCCTAAACTCATCCTACTAACTAAACACTGTTTCTGCTCCACCTCACCCAAACCCCTAAAGCAAACATCTCCAACTCTGTGACTCATCCAGAGCCTGGAAAGGATGCAGAGGAAGTAAAACTCTTATGTCCTAGAAGTGAAGAAGTAAATCGTTATGGAGATGGGAAATAAAAGATGTTTTTCATTGGTCTGACAACTTTACCCAATCATTTCACTGGAAGATTAATTAGGAAACCCTCTGAGAATTTTAGGGGCTCAATTCAAGTAAAAAAAAATGTGGGGCCAGGGGGGAATTGTCAGACCAATAAAAATTGCTTAGCCTGGGATCCCTCTATTACATTATTGTGCCAACAGCTATCCTGCTAAGCCTGGGGCCCCTCTTTACTCCGAATCCTTCTGGAAAGCTTGCCATTATTTTATCATTTGTTTTGCCCATAAAAGGAAAATATCACTCCTACCGTAATTATAAATGCGATCAAAATGATCAGTGACGTCTTTTTCATTTTGTATTTTTTCACGTGTTCACATAAAACCTTATCACTTTTTTGAACCAGGGACTTGAAAGAAAAAGTGGAAAAAGAGAAAAGTAAGAGGGAGATTCTGTCTAGCCAGAGCCAACTGAATGACACCCACTGTATGAAATGCCTGCAACCCTTCCAGTTCCTCATCAACAGCAAACGTCAGTGCAAAGATTGCCAGTTTAATGTCTGCAAGAACTGCAGTCGCTACAATAAAAAGGAGCTTGGCTGGGTATGTGAGACCTGCATAGTGAAAAGGTGGGCATTTCCTTTATTGGTCCAAGCGTTCGCATTTGACATGATTAAACCTTGTATAGAATTTCATTGGCCGGTCTGTAGCATTGCTGCATAGTATCAGACACAAACAAATATATGTTTTAGTGATCCTTAATCTCCTGGTTCCCCTAATCAATAACTTAAAAAAAAGTAAAAATAACTAAAGTAGTAGCCCCAAAATAGAATAAAATAGAAAATAGCTGCCATTAATATCCCGTGATTCAATATCACGTTTGCGAATCAGACTCGCAAACATGATATCGAATCGCGGAAGGAGTATTTACCCAGAGCGATATCAGTTTTGGGTAAATGAGCCTGATAGAGTTTATGCTGGCTGTGCACTATTAAACCATTATAAGAACCATCTGGATCATTTTTACAATCAACCAATCCAATTACAAAAAAAAATGGTCCAGAATCACGAACATCATAGGAACATTTTATGTTATTCCTTAATTTACTGTACAGATTCAAGTACTGTTCACTGTGGAATTGCAGTTTATCTACCGCTGGATGGTTATAAGCGGTAAAAGGCATAATAGTGCACAAAGCTCATTTTACATTAAGTTGCTTACAAAAAGAAACTATAATCGTCTAATGTTAGGTAATAAAAAAACCAGCATGACCACACTGAAAACAACTGAATTGTTTGTTAAGAAGTTTGCTTCTTATATTTCACTATGAAAATGTTTACACTGAGAAAGGTAAGTACATTCCTTCTAGCCAGAGACCGTTTTCGATTTCATGCACAATTATTGATTGTGTCGTGTTTCAAATGAACTGTAAATTTAGACATCAAGGGAAATACATCCCACAAATAAACAGGTTTATCTTGCTTTTATTCAATACACATTTTTACATTTAATTGTGTATGTAAGAACAAAATTGCCATTGACCTTTTTTTTGTTTATTTTTATTATTTTTACAAATTTCTGATCATGCAGCCTTTTGAGAACATTTTCTCTATAAAAAAAGTTAATTTAAAAACTTCTTTAGGGCCAGGCCACACCAGGCGGTTTTAACAGGCACACGCTAATGTAGCCCAATTGGAGTGACCATGCAATTTTCGGTGGCAATCGCATGCATTCAAATCCCCAAAATGACAAGGATCACCGTGCAAGCGGGACCAACGCGCATGAAGTGTGCTTAGTGTGGCCTCGGCCTTAGGGTTGGACTGGCCAATCAGAATTCAAAGGGAAACATCATGGGCTCATCAGGGGGCCCTCCAGTAACCTATGAAAATCATAGAAGTCCTAAAGTAAAGGGGAAAGTAATGCTGGCCATACACTACATAGATATAAGATATTTGACTGTCAAATCAATAAAATATCTATTGCATCCATGGTATTACCTTCCGGTGTTCCCAGCTCTGACCCATTTATTTTGCCATCAAATTATTACAAACACTAAATGAGCGACCCAGATGGTTGTCAGTACTTTATGAGGATGTCAGAAGGTATTACCTAATGTATGGCCACCATTAGAAGTATGGCCCCAGTCTGTCTTTGCTCCCAGTATTGTATTTTGACAGATTAAACAAATATTATTTTACGGAGCTGTAAAAATAAATGTGCTTAAATTCACTTATTTATAAAAAGTGGCACTTTCAAATTGTATTTTGTTGGCAAAATACAGCATTCAAAATTGAGATATTTTCCTTGCTGTGATGTCAAAGCTTCAAGCAAAAACAGGTTTCAAGCAAAAAAATACATTTGACAACCACACTAGCATGGAAAATTCATACTTGTATTCCGTGAAAAAATGACAAAGCTCACCCAGTCTTTTGCCAACATTAAATTATAGACCATGAAGACATTGTAGATATTATACAACTTTCACATTTCCAAGCAAAAGAGGAATGGCCTTTAATCACTTACAGTGATTTCTGGTCACTGATTGACTATTGCTGTAGGTTTCTAAACTGCTAATTTATAAGGGGTGATTTTAAAGGGTCACTATACTCACATATTGGTGGTACTCACATATTTATCTGTGTATGCTTTGTCATTAAAATCTTAATGTTTAGTGAGTGCTCCTAATTGCCCCCACCCTCCCTTACTCACTGCATTCTTGTAGTGTCTGCGACACTTAGTTCTGTGCAGCCTCACCATGGACACTTACACATCTTCCTCCCTTCCCTCTGCCTTTATTTTTCTCTGCTCATTCTCTTAATTGCTGCAGAACATGTGCTGCCAGGCAGCCAAAGATCCTAGTTAGAGGTCAGGGATAGGGCACATATAATTTCTGCTAGTGGAGTGAAAGGTCTTCCTGTAAATGCTGAGATTTCAAATGATGATTCCTCAAGATCTACAGCTCAGATTTCAATTCTGGAAAAAGTTTTGTACCAGTGGGATATTGTTGTATTTTTTTTTTTAAATAAAAACTCATGATAAATGATCTTCTACCTCCTTGGCAGCTGCTGCCATTATTGCTGTTAGTTTTAGCTATATACTAGTTTTAGCCAATCACTCCGATTGAAGAGGAAGATAGTACTGTAGGATTCTGCCTCCCCTGAAAATATAGAATTGCTAGCTTACTTCTTAATTACTCCTTCTTACTGTTCGCAGTTTTTTTTCTTTTTATAGCGTGTTTATTCTTATTTGCTCTTCCTTGCTACAACAGGCGGGTGAAGATCGGATCGCTAGAATGGTATTATGATCATGTACGTTCTCGTTTTAAAAGATTTGGCAGTGCTAAGGTAATGCGCTCACTTTATATGAGGCAACAGCCAGATGGAAAAGGAGGAGGATGCAACCTGTCAGGTGAGGTTACTTAGCAACTACATACCGTAATATTGTCTTATTTTCTTAAGGGTTCTACTGATTGATAGGACAGATGATTTGTCAGTGCCTGGCTGAAAATACACATTCTGCAGGTACATTAGCCCACACAAAGCTCTATTTTGCACCTGTAGTTTATCCTTTTCATTGACTTTAATTGGAGGAATGGGTGTGTAGTTCAGGATTATTAAAACACAATTTAAAGGGCATGTCCACCCCAAAAATTTTGATATACAGTAGGTCTCCCTCCCCCAACCCCAACCGCTATAATAGATTTTCCAGAAACTCCCCGAACTCGACTTACCTTCCCTCTTTCCTCCAGGGTACTGTCCCAGCCCTTTGCTTGCATGAAACTGCCAGCTACACAGAATGCTGGGGGAGAGAGGGATGGTAAGTAGAGATCAGGGGATTTTCTGGAAAATCTGTTACAGCGGTTGCGGCTGGGGGCCCAGTAGTGGGTGAAATTATAGTTTTTGGGGTGGACATGCCCTTTAATTAACAAAGCATTTGGTTTGAAGGCATCTAAAACTGCTCAGATGAATGCATTGATGATGTAAGAAAAATATTTCAAATGATTCAGTTTTTTTCTACATCGACCTTTAAGCAAATTGATCAAGCTGCACAATTCTCTATCACACCCATAGCAAACACTGGAAAAATGTCATTTCTCATGTATTCTGGGTCATACTGACATTGTGCATTCAATTGTTCTAGAATTCTCTCATTTCTGTTCACCTGTAGGTCTACCAGAAAGGGTGTACAGTTTGCCTGATATCAACAGTAAGTTTCAAAAAGCTTTTTAATATGAATTAACATTTTGTAGACTTCTACCCTTGTTTGCAAATAAAAGGATAACCGAAATACAGAATATTTATTAGGAGAATAGTTTGTAACGATTAGTGTTCTAATTGGATGGGTGTTTATTATCTGTCACGTGATTTGTGTGAAATAACAATATAAAACACATCAATGCTAGGTCACTAAAATGAAGGTAGCTGCTTTGTTTGTATCTGGATCTACAGTATTTGTATCTATTGGTCAGTATTGTGCCTATAAAAGCTCAGGATCACAGATACCTATACAAACTGAAATACCAATGTATCAATATACTGTAGATCTCAGAGCTGGGTAATGTACAGCCTGGGGACTGTCCCTGACTAACCCCTGCCCTGTTACTAGACCTGCTACTAGAACTAGACTCTCCCTGAGCTGAAAAATAATATTAATTGAGTGGCCCAGGGTGGTTGATTGATTTTATTTTTTATTAAGTTTATCTAGATTTTATTTTTAAAAATGAGCCAATCAATTGATAAATTACAATTAATAAATGGATCTACTTTACCTTCCCTTAAAAATTGCAGCTAATAATCCCAAAATATTAATTTAATCTCTACTGATTTCTATAATGAGATCAAACTAGGGCAGCAGGGCGGCTCAGTGGTTAGTACTGATGCCTTGCAGCGCTGAGGTCCTGATTTCGATTCCACCCTTGGGCACATCTGCAAGGAGTTTGTATGTTCTCCCTGTGCTTGCGCGGATTTCCTCCGGGCACTCCGGTTTCCCTCACAATCATAAAGACATACTGATAGGTTGTATATGTACATAAAGTGATTAAATTGTAAGCTCTTCGGGGCACGGTCTGATGTGAATTGAGTAAGTAATTGTAAAGCGCTGCGGAATATGTAGCGCTATATTGGAAATAAAATACATAAATACATACAACTAATGCCAAGCAGAATTATTGGCCCAGTCTTTTACAGCAGTCCAAGTGAAGGGCCCATTTTGCCATGAGGCCCTCTGGGAAAATGAATCACCCACCCCTGCTATAGATGCTACATACAGTACAGATCACTTTGCTATCGGGGTCACATTTATACTATACATCCCAACCCGGGGGGGGGGGGGGTGTCCAATACAAGGCAGAACCTATTTAAGCCCCACACCAGAATGCCCACCTATGCTCCCAGAATGCCCCATATCATGAAGCAGAGCTGGGTGTTCTGGTGCACTGTGTTAGACCCTTTCAGTTCGAGACTCTTACAGTGAAAACAGGATGGTGGTAGGGTATGTTGCATAAGTACTAAGGTCACTTCTATGTTCAGAAAGGGATAAACAGAATGATGTCCTTATTTCCCTAGATGTGTTACGTTACCCATACATATGCCCAATAATTGTATAATCCTGTTGGATCTAATGTGATTTGCTGATTATAAGCCATGTGTTTGTCTTTAAAAATCCTAATGATGACCAATCACAATCACTTGGTTTTGGGATAACTTGCTCTAGATAAAAAAATTAAAGGGCATCTATAATCTATACCGAAAAATAGGTTATTTTAAATTGACCATAACTGGAAACTATAATTGTTCCCAACCATTTTTTTTGTTGATCTGCCCCCTATTTCTTTAGATATCCAGTCTAAAACTTCTTATATGTCAGCTGTCAATCAAGTTCCTTGCTCTCAAACTTATTCTTCTGTGAGTAGTTTTACTGTAGCTGGAATGGTGACAGAGTTTTGACAGTTGGAATGCTGTATGCTGTGTGCAGGCTTGACAGATGTTTTGTGTGAAAAAAGTCAGGTCGGATTGAAGTGGGAGTGGTTAAAAGAGGGAGGGGGCATACTGCTCCTAAACAAAATGTGTTCTGGATTGAAGGCATGCAGCAACACACGCAAATCAGAGTAAGTGCTACTTAAATGAATTCAATTATAGATTAAGATGAGGCAAAGTAATTTTTTCAGTATAGTGTCCCTTTAAGTTCCACACAGTTACTTGTTCCCTATACTGTAGTATAATACCTAATAATATTATACGTATATTATACCTATTATATTATACTAAAGTATAATACCACCATGTTCTAATAAAATCTGCCTTGTAATAGGTAATGAGGGCTGTCAGACACATGCAGAACCCAGCCATCTTTAAACAATCTAACTCTGCTGGAATCAGGAGTTGGATCTCTTATCTCCCTTGAAATTATTTTTTATTTTAATATTGTTTTTACCAGTTTAGTGTCCCTTTAAATTAACGTATGGTTCATTTTACAATAAAGTGCACTGTTTTGTCTGTTTTTTTGGACTGCATACATTTGCAATCTGAATGGCAATGCATGTTAATCTGCCTGGTCACACTGGTGTGCATTGTGTTCTAGACAGATTTGAACATGCATGTAACCATTTTTAGTATTGTATGTGAATGGGCCTTATTCTCCTTAAAGGAAAACTAAAGAGGGTGTTACCTCTAATAACATATTCATTAGCTGGAGGACAGTGCATTACAGAAAGAAATGGTGTAAATATTGGTATTCAGGAGCAGTCAGTAAACAGATAAAGAGCCAGTTGATATACATAATTGGCTCTGGTATTTAGTGAGATCAAGTTACAATTCAACCCGCCCATACAGATTGTAACGTTCCTCCTTCTCTTTGTTAAATAAGGATTGCAGCATTTGTTGGTAATAGGCCACAGAACAATGGAATACTCAGAATTCCTCATAATTAGATAATATTGTTTGTGCATTTCGCAAAGTCCTGTATATCCTGCACATTGTACTTTAATTCCAAATTCACGTATTTAGTCACGTGGGAGACATAGAAACACATGGGGCTATATTCTACCACATCATCATGAATAAGTATCATGTTACTACTGCCCTCCATGGAAAAGGCCAACTAGCAAATGTGACTCTCACCTCTGAAAGTAGTATTACAATGGAGAAATTCCATGAATTCTGTGCTCTTGTTTCTAGTGAGCAATATAGCTAATTTCAACATGTGACCAATCTTGGTTCAGTTATAATCCACTTTTGCTGATCACATGGTTTCAACAGGCCACATGATCAGATGCTCTAACATAATGGTGGTGGCATGTTTCACCAATCTGAAAACAGATTGGTTTATTGATATTTAGTCTGGCAGTCAGAAAATAAAATCTGACCCTTCTGTACTGGCTTTACCTTTCTTGGTGCTTCCATTAGATGATAGATGATAAAAGTACTATTAAATATAACCAAGCATTAATACTGTTAATGAGGTTTAGGAATGTTGGACTGTTGGACTGTCTGACTATTCTTAATAAGTGGTCTACTGTGAAATATTATTTTTAATTTAGTTTTAATATATTGTGCAGAAAATGTTTCAGTTTATTTTACCTGTGGTCAACTATATGACAAAACAATAGAAACATAATCCAAAGGTATAAAAAGGCTATCTTTGATGCCATTTTTTAGCACAATTAAACATTAAGAAACCGGGGGAAACAAAATTGGCTTAAGGGAAACTGTGGTTTCCAAACAAGTAAGGGTTAAATGAAAGCCTGCAGTGTTTCCTTCAAAATGAGCTGACAATCACATCTCTGGCTGTGAGAAATTTCATTGGGGTAAATGTTCAAACTTTCTGCCTCCAGTAGGTACATCACCTGACCTCTGCCCTGCCCCGTGGGGGAGAAGCATGCTCAGTTAAGACTTAATGCTGGGGAAAACAGGAAGTGCCTGGGGAAAAAATTGACAGTTGAGAAGGGGAGCCTATTAATGCAGGCTGATCACATGACTACAAGCTGGTCACATAGCTGAAAACAGGAAGTGTTCAAGCAGGAAGTAATATCGCTGAACCTTTCCTGCAATAACTTTTCACAAATTAGAGATGTGATTTAGGTTTTATTTTGAAGGTACGATGGAAGGCTCTTAATATATTCCTTACTAGTTTGGAAGAATTGGAGAGCACAGTTAACCTTTGTCCACCCTCAAAATGAAGTGAAAGATACATTTAATAAGGAGCCCACCCAAACCTACTTTTTAATACACTTAACTTTAAATTCTTACCTTGCCTACATACCCTGATCCCTGGCTGGCTAGAAATCTCCTCCCTCTGCTGCTGAATGTAATTATCATCACACAGCAGCAGAAGAAGCACCTTCGAGTATAACCACCAGCCATTGGCAGTAACATCAGCATCAGCAGCATTGAGCTGATACCCGGAATCTGCAGGGGAGAGTAAGTGCAAGGGTAAGTATATTGAAAAGTATATTTTTATAGGCTGTATAAATTCGCCAGCCTAGGGTGGACATGCCCTTTAAGTGTATAAATTCTCCATTCTAGGGTGGACATGCCCTTGAATCCAGTGCTCACTTAATGTTACCAGATATTACTTATCTTTCACTTTGGGAGTGATATTCCTCTCTGCACTGTAGTATGTATACAGGTAGCAATAAGGCTGAAATTGTCTCCCAACAAATAGAAGTGGCAGGGGTGAGATCTATTGAAGCTCCACTCAGCCAGGCCAGGCAAGAATGCTCCCAAAACAGCAAAGTCTCTGCACGAACCCCACCCCTGGGACAAAGCCTAGAGTTCCAGGAGCCTGCTGGGATCTAATATCGGGTCTGTCCCAGGAGTTGTTTGATTCTTACCCTTAAAAATTTGAAAAAGTAGAGCTATAAGCTCTGTTTATGCTGCCTCAGTCCGGTGCAGGTGGGCATGTGCTTAATTAGTATGTGCATCTCCCACACCTGGCCTGCCCAGTGACAGAGCATCCACTGAAAGCAGTTTATATATCTGCCATTCTTCTGAAACTGAAGTGGATAATAATTGTGGGGAGTTTTGTTTTCATTTTTAAAAAGCTCAGAGGGGAAGCCCCTGCAGGGCTATAATACATGGCATGTACAATCCCAAATGGAATGATTTATGTATTAAATGAAATGTTTAATATTTTTCCCATAATGGCATTTTTCTCACAAGGAGAATACTTGTGCCAATCCCAGACTGGAATGTTCCGTGATGAAGAAGAAGATATGATAGACAGTGCTGAAGCCCAACGCTATAACATGGTATTTCAATTAACACTCTTTACTCTTAGAAGCTCTTCTGCTGATCCCCATGTAAACTATTCAGCTGCATGTGTAAATGCGTTAGCTTCATTGTTCTGTGGTCAGTCATTTGTATGAGCAAATCAACACATAATAACCATTCCTACTTAAGGAGGTTATTCTTTTTATGTTGGCTTATCTTAGTCCGGCAGATTAACTAACAGGATAAGTTATGTATAGAAATATTAATGCAGGGGAGACATTATTCATAACCTGTAGTCATTAGTATTCCAGCACTAAGCAGGTCATAATACAGATTTCAGGACATGGTAGTAAGCATGCTGCTTGTACTTGTACAGTAAGAGTGTGGGAGACATGGGTACTGGAGGCTCAATATGTTATAGAAACATCTACAGTATCAATGTATTGATTTGCTCATGTTACACGTTATTATGGTAACTTAACCCTTGCAGTACTTTAGCATGGCAATGCACATAGAAAATAATTCATACACAAGCAGGGAGATTTCATAAAAGTTCTTATCTTTAAAAATGGTGCTAATTTTGCCCCAACCAATGAGTTTGTATTTGAAAGCTAACATCTGATTGGTTGGGGCAAAATTAGCACAATTTTTAATGATAAGAACTTTTATTGAATATCCCTGAAGGTGTTTCTGAAGAGCTTTGGTGGCTTTAGGTGATTTGGGGTTTTTTCTTCACTACTTTCCATCTTTTTCTACTAAAGATGCGCAAGACCAGGCGCAAGCTCTCCGTTCACCCCTATGATTTTGATATGGATTCTGAATACTCAGCTCAGTCCCGTAGACAATCCATGCAGCTTTCTCCAGCTTTAGAACAGGATGTTTTCCAGGTATTTTTTCTTGGTGTGGGATCTCCAAATCTGCTGTTGTTTCTGTCCAAAATTAATTGTATGAAATTGAGCCTCCTTCGGCTGATTCTGTCTTGATGGGTGATGGATCTTGAAGGTCATAAATGCATCAGCCTGCATGATCTCCATGTGGCCACAAGGTCAAATTGACATAATATATTTAGTAAATGGGGATTTGTATTTTACTCAGCTGTGTATGATATGGTGGCCCTATTGTCTTTCTAATCAGAGATTTATATGATGTTCCATGTATGATGTTGATCCAGTCTTTCCCTGAGCAAACAAACTATGGAAGAGATGGAAACCAGAAAGAGTCGCTTATTGCTGAAGCTGGATTGGCATCTATGTTTCACCAACTACTCCAAGATCAAGGACAAAATGTTGCCTCTCCGGAGCAAGAGTTCAGTACTGAAGTCCGTCTGACAGTGAATTCTCGGCGCTGTAGCCTAGACAATGTCCGAAAGCTAAGTAGGTACTATTTAGACATTCTGTAGTTGCAACGGTTAACATGCAATATAAAAGAACAAACCGCAAATGCTTGTTAAGAAATCTTAGATTCTAGAGCAAATAGAAAATTGTTCTCTCTATTTAAATTTGACCTAACATTTGTATTAAAGATGTTTCTAGGGTTAAAGGGTGACTATACTTAAGCAGAAACTGACTGCTCTCTGGCTCCTCCTACAGTCAGTACCTCTGACACTCCTCCTACCTGTGACTAAGGCTATGGCTGACTGGGGGAGGAAACAAAAAATATTCTGCTACTACGAGAGTATAGTGTTCCTTTAACTAAAAAATATTAAAAGAGGAATGAGTAATATATACTAGATTATAAGCCTATTACAAATATGAGACAAAGCGGGACATATATACATATATAGAAAACGGTTACCTTCCCATGATTCCACAATCCCTTCGCGAGGTTTACTGCATCTCGGGTTTACAGTCAGGTAAGAAGCGGTTTTGTTCATCAAATCAAAAGGTGTTAAGTTAAATCTTTCTAGTTAAAAGTTAAAGTTCCTACATTGAAGAATATAGCGCAGGCCATACATGGTTGTGGTAAGCATGGGATGTACACTAATTTGTCTGGTTAGCCCCCAAAGTCTTTTATACCATACAAAGCAATAAATTGGCAGACAGATTTTTGGCTCAAAGACACCCAAACATATACGGTATTTAGCATAAACGTTGAAATATTTCTAGTGATTTCATTTTACCATATTTTAGAACAAACAGGGAGATTCAATAAAAGTTCTTAAATGAGAGAACATCTGATTGGAACTTTATTAAAAAATTAGCTTTCAAATTAAATAAGATCTGATTGGCTGGGACAAAATTAGCACCATTTTTAACGATAAGAACTTTAATTGAATAACCCTGATTGTATCTAAACATGGATTTTTTTTTATTAGCTTTAAAGGGACTGTAAACTCCCCTAGACTCCCAAAAATAATTCTGTGCCATTCGTTTTTATTATTCACAGGGAGGTGAGAACGCTTATTCTCACCTCCCTGTGAATAATAGGATGCTCGGAGGACCTGGAACTTACCTTACCCGCCGCTCCACTAGCAGCCGCTCCTTCACTGAACAGCTGTTCTCTCCCGATCGCGCGCCCTATCTTTTGTATTGGCACGCATGCGCCTAAGATAGGGCGCGCGGTCAGGACAGAGCGGCTGTCAGTGAAGGATCGGCTGCGAGTGGAGCGGCGGTAAGGTAAGTGCCAGGTCCCCCGAGCGTCCTATTATTCACAGGGAGGTGAGAATAAGCGTACTCACCTCCCTGTGAATAATAGAAACGAATGGCACAGAGTTATTTTGGGGGGTTTAGTGTTCCTTTAATATCCTGTCCTTAAAGCAGTTTAAATGCTGACAGAGGGACTGCTGTTCAGATTTTCAGCAATACTTTTGCAGGAAACCATGGCTGAAGCTGTTTAAATAATGTTTCATTTCTCTGCTTCCCCTTCCTATCTCCTTTATCCTTCAGATCTTCCCTCCCTAACAGATTTCCAAATTAACAACCATTCCCTTGACCCTAAACTAACTCGCACCCGATATCTCCCTAAAGGCAATCCCTCCCTTCCACCTAAGGGATCTCAGTATTCTGGAGACATGGACACCTCTGATGAAGAGAGTGGAGTTGTTCCTAAAGCTCCACCCCGAAGGAGGAGCCGAGCATCATCACAAGAAAATGTGCATCATTCTGGAACTCACGTAAGTTAAACGAAGAGCTAGCTGTCTACTCTGCTCTCTAAGACAATGTGTACATCGTATATATACAGAAGGTGTTGGTTGACTATAAAACTCTTTTGTTTAAATAATTATTAATATAATGTTAACTGACAAAATTTCCTTTGTGAAAATACACACGTAGTTAACAATATAATTATCAACTTTCTATGACACTAATGATTAATGGTGTTACATGACTTTTGTACGGTGAGCGGAAGTAATTAGGCTATTCACTTCTTATCTGCTAAATACAACTTCCAATTAGACCCTCTGTTTGATGAATTAAGATTTGTGTGTTCCCATTTTTATCTGAAGTCTCGTTAGTTCTTTTATGCCTTATTGATAATTACATTCCCTATGATGGCTTCTTGATCTGAGTGCCTCTTAAAGATTGCTAATGGCTAATTATTATTCCAAAATAATCTATGGCACCCTCATAGAACATTCATTCCCCTTATTTAAATAACACGTGTCATGTCTACATAATATTTAGATTTTAAATATTACCTGTTATACATAAAATTTACTACATGATTAATTAATAAAATTAATGAGATTGATCCAGAGCATACCTTCCTATTGATAAGGCCTTAGGCCTAATGGGGGGTGGAACAAAAAAGCCAAGCAATCACAACTTTCTGCATCTGGATATTTGCAGTAAACCCAGGGCTGAGATCCTAGTTGTTTATGTCCTTAAACTGGGTACTACCCATGGGAGGAGGGTTGGTTTTCTAGATATAGTTGTCCTTTAAAATAATGGATACGATTATTTGAATTCTGGTTTCCATGACCAGATGGATGTCTCCATAAAAGATTTTCTGTATACTCCTGTATATTCTGCTGATTTGACACACAAGCAGCTGGAAATGCAGGATACATTGTTTAAATTAGCAATTTCTTGGCTGTACATCAGGTACAATATAATATAGGCGAGTGTTTCTCATCCTTTTTATCTTTGTGGAACCCGATATGCACTCGGAGTGGTTGTGAAACACTGATATAGGCTTGAGCTGTCATGTTACATAACAAAGATGTACAAAGATATCAAAACCCACCATGCATAAAGTAGAATTCTTAATATAAAACATTTGTCCTGGAAATAACTGTAACTGCAGGGCTCATCTGATACCAGGAATGCCCTGCCAGAGGATGTTGGGGTTGCAGTTAGTGATGGACCCGAACCAGAGTTTAGGCCAAACTTTATGATTACGGACGAACTAAAATGTTTAAACTCGCAGACTTATTTTTAATAATTATCAAAAATTTTATAATTATCGAAATGTAAAGTAGCATTCGGTTTCGGTAACCCTCGAACGTATCGTTCGGTAAATATCAAATGTAGTATTCAAATTTGGTAACCCATGAATGTAATGATCGATTTCCAATAACCCTTGAATTTAGCCTTCGAATTCTATAACCCTCGAATGTAATGTTCACTTTTCGATAACCCTCGAATGTACTGTTCGTTTTTTTGGTTACCCTTGAATGTAGCCTTTGAATTCGGTAACCCTCCATTGTAATGTTCGATTTTCGATAACCCTCGAATGTATAGTTCGGTAGCCCTTGAATTGGCCGTATCCCTCAGATGTAACATGAGGAAACCCAATAATAAAGTGTCTGTTTAAGTGGTCTGTTCCCCAGACCTTTTCCCAGGTGCCACAGCCATTTACAGCAAGTTACCATTGATATTTTATCTGCTATTATTTCCCATTGACTAATAGGTTTGTTTCCAAACTTTTTCTGAAGTTCAGAAACATAACCAACTTCAGTAAGTTCGCCTTCTCTAGTTGCAGTAAACTATTAGTGGGTGTTCACTAGAATGTTATCACCTGTTTATAGTAAACACTAGACATTAAGCCTGCTACAATAACGGGCGCTAGAAGCCCAGAGTGCCCCCTTAGTGTCCCATGGCCATAGTCCTCCTCCATGTCCCAAGGCCAGAGTACCCTCTTAGTGTTCCAAGGCCAGGGGCCCCCTCTGTCCCAAATCCAGAGGCCCCCCACTGTCCCAAATCCAGCCCCCCCAGTCCCAAATCCAGGGCTCCCACTCTGTACCAAATCCAAGGCCCCCCCTCTGTACCAAATCCAGGGCCCTCACTCTGTACCAAATCCAGGACCCCCCTCTGTCCCAAACCCAGAGCCCCCCTCTGTCCCAAATCCAGGGGCTCCTCTGTCCCAAGCAACCTTACTTGCAGTCTGTTTAATTGCTGTTCTCCCTCTGTGTTTCCTGTGTTTGTCCCTCTAGTGGTGAGACAATAGGAACTGCAGACACTCTCCCTCTAGTGGTGAGTCAATAGGAAATGCAGACACTCTCCCTCTAGTGGTGAATCAATAGGAACTGCATAGACTCTCCCTCTAGTGGTGAGTTAATGGGAACTGCAGAGACTCTCCCTCTAGTGGTGAGTCCATAAGAACTGCAGTGACACACACACAGGGACGCACACTTAGGGTTTTATTATATAGGATGGGTGCTCATTTATCCAGGGGCACTAGGCAAATTTTGGTAGTTAAATTTGTTAACTGTTTCAATATTGATTAGCCAGACTTTACCTCCTTCTATGTGACTGCTGCACAGGTTTTGCAAAAGACCACCATGCAACCGGGGCTCGCAATTTAATATTGTGGTTGTGCTACATTTAACGCAAGTTTTTAACATTAGCAAAACCTGATATTAAATTTGGGTGGGGAAATTTATCCGGAGCAATTGCGGCTCTGGTTAAATCTCCACGATGGTGTCTTTTTTATTAAAAAAATATTAAGGCAAATGATGGGGATCCTTCATAAGTTGTTGTTTCCTAACTGTTTGGCAAGGGGGCAAATGTGAGTGTCTGCTGTCCTGTCTTCTTCTGCCTTGACACTTTTGCTCTGGTGATGGGATTCTTTCTATTTCTTATTCTGCCTCATCTCAGATCTCTGAACTGAACAAGCGCATGTCCGCTATTGAGAGGATGTTAAATCGTTTAGAGGAGAGGATATCAGTAAATTCTGATGAGGTAACCACATCACAGATCTATTCATACTGAGTGTGAAAACATCCCGACAACCATTTGACAATAGACTTCCCTTCAGTCTGCAGGCCCTGGTGTGCTCACTGATGCTGATATAGAGGAGGAGACTCTAAAAAGAAAGTTAGGGGAACTTGCAAGCAACATCAGTGACAAAGGAGGATCTTCAGATGAGGAGAAGAGCCCCAGAACCAAGATTCCCAACAAGAAACAGACAAGTCAATCTCCTAAGGTATGAAGTGAAATTAAAAGAAAATTATGACTCCATAAAAAATGTAAAATAAGGCTGAACTGGATCAATTTAGGGTTGTATTCCCTAGAGAAGAATTAATTACCCAACTTATCCAATGATTTACTGACATGGGAACATCCTCTAACTGTTAGGCAGGTATCCCTAGGGCCCTCCAGTTATTAGAAATACAAATGACTAAAATGCAGTCAATATTGTATAGCAGTGTGGTGGAAATAAAATGAGAATAATGAGAATTATGGTAGCATGGGGCCAAATAAGGTCTGGGCCCACTAAGAGATCTTTTTGGATCTATCTGTTATACTGTATTAGGTACCAAACCTTTATGTATATATATATATATATGGCAAGATGTCTGTTGCTTCCCTTTCCTCCACAATGTGTAAGCGCTGTCTCACATGGATCAAGATGAGGGATTCCAAACTTCCTGTAGCCTTTCCTTAGAGGACTGTGGGAAAACTTTTTAGAATTGTGCTCTCTGTTCTGGCAAGTTGGTGTTGATAATCATAACTGACTAGACCAATGATCACACTCCCTATTTGTTAATGGGGTAAAAGTTTATACCCAGAACACCCCTCAGAAGGTACTTTATGTTGACATGTTTAAGAATACAGCAATCGAATGTGAATGAATGAATTATACTAATAAATAATCCATATGTCCCTTATTTATTTGTGCTCTGTGGCAACACTGGATTAGAAATGATTAAATGAGAAGCTATGAGAATAAAATCATTGTTATTTAAATTTTGGAACTATATTACAAATACCAGGTATTTTACATATTGTCTTCATTTTTTTTTTTTAAATCTATTGATTTTATGCACTTTTCTGTGGTCAGTAGTGAGCTGCTGTTTCACTCTGCACTGGTTCCTTAAAACATTCCTTATAGTAATTTCTACTGATTGGCTGTTGGCAACTAAACCAACCCAGGAATGAGACCATTATGGGCACCATTTGGAATTGTGGAATTTAGGGCTTGTGTTAAGATGCTTGTGAAGGTTCTTATTCATCCAGGTCATGGTATATCTGTTGTATTCAGTTAGATCAACTGGACTTGAAGTTTAGTTCTTGAAGACGTTTCGCTAGTCATCTGACTGGCTTTCTCAATTCAGAATGACTTGTACAAGAATCTGTGGCAATTATGTACCCTGGAAAATCCCAATTAGCATATCACAGCCAGGTGTTAAGGGCTGTGCCACTATGCAATCACGCCCTTAACACCTGGCTGTGATATGCTAATTGGGGTTTTCCAGGGTATATAATTGCCACAGTTTCTTGTACAAGTCATTCTGAATTGAGAAAGCCAGTCAGATGACTAACGAAACGTCTTCAAGAACTAAACTTCAAGTCCAGTTGATCTAATTGAATACAACAGATATACTTGTGTTAAGATCTTGCTTAGGAAAACATGTTTTTTGCAAATACATATTGATTCCTTTGATATACAAATCTCTGTTGTTATACATAAAATGTGTGTGCTCGATAAATGTGCATTTCTAGTGGATAATGGAGTTGTTTCTAGTGCACAAGTAATTCTTGCTAATTAAAGGTTTATGGTTCGGTAGGAATTATTTGTATTTTACTAAATGCTGAGGAGATGCCCTTAAAAATAAGATTGTCCAAGTGGAAGCCTGATTAGCATTGACTTAGAAAAAGACTGACCCAGAAAAAAAAGGTTGTGTATTGGGGGTATTACAAATAGTCATTATATTGCATATTTTCACAGGCTCTCACAACAAGGGCCTGCTAATGGGATCTCTCTCACCCCCACAAATCTGCTGCCTTTGTTCTAGGCTGTTAGCTGATGATACTTCATATAGATCAAAGTGCCTCTTCTTCTTGGATGCAAGGCAGGAGCTGAGTGCTCTCAAGGAGTTGTGCCTGCTTCAAGAACATTCAGTGTCCACATGATTCACCCAAGCAAGTCCACCTCTCTTATACCATAGAAAGGTAGAAAATGTCAGCAGAAGGTCACTCTCTGAACACCAGGATTTGTTTCAGGCTAATGGATTTCTTTAGTCACTACAACAAGCGAACATGTAGAACACGTCATGTTGTATTTTTATGTCTTTATTAATTTACTAGGAAGCTGCAAAAAAAGAAATTCCTATTGCATGAAAAAATACCTAGCTATTTGTGTAAAACCTGTATAGTGCCATGCAACAAAAAAACAACTGAAGAAGGGACTGACTGCCTGGTAGTGTTCTACTCAGCTATTCTAGTAGGTGACAATTTGATTATGAGATGCCTTGAGTTTAGAGAAGAATTCAAGCTCTTGAGTGGAAAATAAATGGAGAATAAAAAAGTCCCTAATCTAAGAATGTATGTGAGCAGTTTTCTCTCTGACTGCATCATAACTTCTCCTAACACATCTGCAGAGAACAGCGGCGCATGCACTTTCTGACATCACAACCAAAGTGCTAAGGACCATAAATGCCACAGAGAGAGCCATGCAAGAGGCATTGGGGGGAGAATATCAGAGAGAATCTCTCATTATTTCACGGTCAACAGACAGCAGGGAGACACATGGGGCATTCCAGAACCTGGAGGAAGATGTAAGAAAATATTCGTAATAGTTTGGAGGAAGAAGTAGGGAAGTATCATAACTGCATACAGAATGAGTCTTTATTGCTTCTATTATGAAAGTTGCACTAAATTATTTACACACATATTAAATGGTTTAGAGTAATCTACTAATGTAAAGGGAGATGTAGTATATGTTGTTAACATTAATGGGAAGGCATGCTTGGCAAGGAACGTATTTTTCCATTGGATAGCCCCGTTGCAGCGGACCAGTGCTAAGCAAAGCGGACTTTGGAAGTCTTTAATAAGGATTTTATTTACCCTTTAAAGTTAGTGTAAAATTTCCGCTACCCAGTGCACTGAATGCAATACTTTATTTAGAGGCTTGACACTGTTACTCTGCTTCCTGTATGCTATGACACCCACCCAGAGGCGTAACTAGGAATCACTGGACCGTGCAGCAAAGCTATGATGGGGCCCCTATCTGTGCTTTATCCACAGGGGTTTTCTAGGAGGAGGCTATATCTGTCATAGGAAAAATAATAAGATGGGGCCCCCTTGGCTTCCAGGCCCCTCTGCAGTTGGTCAACTGGTATTAACGACCCTGCCCCCACCCCCAAAGTAAATTCCTGGTACTTATTGGCACAAGGACACCAGAATTTGTATGTTAAAGGGGAAAGAAACCATCTCCCGACCTAGCTCCTATCTCCTATCTTACCTTGGGAACCACAATCTCACTAATGTAACTTATATGTGCTCCTGCCATGTAAGAGGGAAAACCACGATTTTTTTTTAAATTATTATTTATTCTTTTTATTATGATATATTGTGCTGATAATAACTTTAAAAAACAAAAAAGATCCTTTAAGCTTTCTTACAACATATATTTTATAACAACTTTCTTTTAATACATACATCTTATTACAATTTCTATTCCAGTTTAAACATCACTTCATAATACATCATAATTCAATGTTATATCATTTTAGATATGAATCTCAATGTCTTTATAAGTTGGATCTGATTAGATGGTTGAAGTTCATTTATATTGGCATGATTTGAAATTTAGACACTACAGTAGCTGAATACACAAACCTAGGAAATACCTAAGCAATCAGATTCCCAGCATCCTCAGATATTGACTGTTTTACATTTTGGACCCTCGCTTCCTTAACAATGATCTATAACCAAAATCCATACCTACATGAACAGTTCGCTTAATAGAAACTGTATGTTGCAATCTTTTCTAGGTTTACATGGCAGCGGAGAAGACATATGGACTAGATAAGAATCTAAAGGAACTAGAAGAGTATGCCTGTCAGAGTGGCACAACAGACTCTGAACTCTCCGAATTGGAGGTCAGTGTGGCATCAGCAATGGCACAAGTTCAGCAGACAGAAAGTGAGGTAAGGGAGTGCAAATTGCACAGAACTAATGCAGACAGAACTATTACTACTTAGCTACACAACAAGGAACAGTGCAGGAAATAAGTTTTGATTGGCCCATGATATTTTGTGTAAACTCTCTGTTATTGAACATTCAATTCGGGCTCTAAAGTATGGGCAATTTTCTATTTCTCTGCATTAGTGCTGATTTTCTGAAACAAAACAAGAATGTTTCCTAAAAATAACAGAACTGCACATTCCATTTGGTGAGAAGAGTGTACACGGTAAACCAAACTTTATGTTAACTTATGGGCAGCATTACTGATAAATTGGTGTGGTTTTATGATGTCCTGGGTCATAATGTACAAATAAAATGGTCATTGTGTTCCCTAAAATTAGTGGCTCCAGTCCACTATCTCACACTTTTCTCCATGTACCTCCAGTCACTCTATAATAGACGTCCCATCCCATCCATTCATTTACTCAGGTAATATCACTGTTTCGGGCCGCACTGCTCATAGAATCAGAGTCCATGTCGGGATATTCACTACAAAATTCACTTTATTTGACATTCTTAAAAACATGGTGAGTAGGCTTTGAAAAATAATGGTCAGTATGAAAACGTCTATTTTTTCATATTGACCCTTACTTTATCTTTGAAAGCCTACGGTACTCACCATGTTTTCAAAAATGTTTTCCCAACCTTGCCAGAGCAGCCAAGACACTACAGCATCTACATTTGTCCTATTCTGTGACAATATTAATTGGTTTATGAAAAAATTAAAAATGGGCCAGGCAGAAAACTCTCAGTCGACCCCATCTTCTAGTCCCCTTCTCCTAAAGATTCAAGAGCAGGGCACAAGTAGTGAAGTTTCGATTTGTTCTCCTGATCAGATTTCTGGTTTCTGATTCCTAAATCCATTCAGAAAGAAATCGTGTCTGCCTAGCATAAACTGTGATAAAATGTGCATTAAAGCCAAGCAGCGTGTCCTAGTTTGCTGTTGCACAATCGGAGTGAATGCGGTTTCATTAAAAATGCAGATCACGTACTTTTTACATTTAGCAGATGGCAGTGCAACACAGGGGAGTGCACCTAGTGTGTGCCAGTAAAACACGGCAGTGTGGCCTAGCCACACTTTGGAAAACTTTGGAAAATCCTGAAATGTACAGAATTACAGAGATGGACCGAACCTGTGTTCGACCCGAACTATAATAGTTTGGACGAACTCAAACTCTTTTGAACTTCCTGAACTACGTACTAGTTCGGGCTTTACGAACTATCAGACTTATTTTCAATAATTATGGAATTCTTGAGTAACCCTCGAATTTCCCAATGTGCCACAGCCATTTACAGTAAGTTACCATTGCTATTTTGTTCTGTATTTAAAGGGTATCTCCACTCGTATTAAATATTTTTGGAATCCAGTTTTATTGAAGAATGGGAAAGAAAGGAGCTGTGTCTTACCTTACGTTCTTCAATTAAACAATCTGGAGCCAGGAGAGAAGATAAGGAACTTATGAAATTGCTCGCTCCCCCGGTGCGTAGTCTGACAGGCCCCGACAGGCTCTGTCTTCTATGTGCATGCACAAGTCCGATGCACATGCGCGTAGAAGACTGAGTCTGTCAGGACCTGTCAGACTACCCTCTTCAATAAAAGTGAATTCCAAAAATTTGTTAATACGAGTGGAGATACTCTTTGATCCAAACTTTTCGAACTATTTCTCCCCATTGATTTTCATGGGTTTGTTTTCGAACTTCCAAACTTTCAGGATGTTCGGCTATCTCTACTGCCAGCTGGAAAAAATTAATTCCATTTATATTTTGCACTTAATTATATGTTGTATACCATACTACTAAAGGATTCTGTAAATTGAATTATTCATTAATAAGACTGGTAACCAATCTAAACCAACGTTTACTGTAACCATTTCCTTTTACCTGTAGGTTTCAGACATTGAATCCAGAATAGCAGCATTAAGTGCAGCAGGTCTTCCCGTCTCCCCTGCAGATAAGGTCAAAAGGAAATCATCCTCTCGAGTAAGGAGTTGTTAACTTAGAAGCACTCTCTACTGTGAAAGAGATAATGTCTTTCTCCCCATGAGAATGTGTCATTTCCTATTTCACTGGTCATATTGACTATTAGAAAGACCAGAAAGAGAAGAAAACTGCCCAGCTTAGCCACTATAAAGTAAAATATTCGTTCCATTTTCGGATTTACAGATCTCGGGAATAACCCAAAGATCCCAAAATCCAAAAACGTAATGTACTTTCGAGGGTTTGTACTGCATTTGCGAGGGTTACTGAATGTATGATGTTATTTTTAAGTTTTCGATCGTATTTTCGGGGGTTATTAAAAGTTCAAGGTTATTTTTGAAGGTTACCGAAAATAGCGTCGTAATTTGGTAACCCACTACAATGGTCAAAGTCACAAAATCTGAATGATCCTCCCAAAACTACCTAGACTATAACTAACTAGACTATTAACTACATAGACTTTTTCAAACTAGACTATAACTACCTAAACTATAACTACCTATACTTTATGCTTGTGAAGGTTCTCATTCATCTAGTTTATGGTATATCTGTTGTATTCAGTTAGATCAACTGGACTTTAAGTGTAGTTCTTGAAGACATTTCACTAGTCATCCAAATGGCTTTCTCAATTCAGAATGACTTGTACAAGAATCTGTTGCCAATATAAGTACCCTTGACTGTCATATGCTAATTGGGACTTTCAAGGGTAGTTATATTGCAAACAGGTTCTTGTACAAGTCATTCTGAATTGAGAAAGCTAGTCGGACTATTAGCTACCTAGGCTATAACTACCTAGACTATAACTACCTAGACTAAAACTACCTAGGCTATAACCGCCTCTAAACCTTTTGGCACCTGAGCCAAGCTATTTAAAGTTGCCATATGTAGTGTCAGCAAGAATAAAAAAACAGGTGTGGCTTGTGGAGGTGGGTGTGGATTTTGAAGGGGGGATGTGGTAGGCTAAAGATCCCAAAATCCGAAAATGGAATGTACTTTTGAGGGTTCGGACCACATTTTTGAGGGTTACCAAATGTATGAGGTTATTTTTAAGTTTCCTATAGTATTTTCGGGGGTTAGCGAACGTTCAAGGTTATTTTTGAGGGTTACCAAAAATAACCTTGTACATTTGGTAACCCTCTAAAATGTGAACCGAAGTCACAAAATATGAACAATACTCCAAAAACTATAACTACCTAGACTATAACTAGGCTATTAACTACCTAGACTATAACTACTAGACTATAACTACCTAGGCTATAAATTCCTAGGCTATAACTACTAGACTATTAACTACCTAGAATATAACTACTAGACTAAATACCTAGGCTATAACTACATAGACTATCAACTACCTAGACTATTACCACATAGGCTATAACTACCTAGACTATAACTACATACAGGTAGACTATAACTACTAGACTATAACTACCTAAACTAATAACTACCTAGGCTATAACTACTAGACTACAAGTACCTAGACTATTAGCTTCCTAGGCTACTACAACTACCTAGGCTATAACTACCTAGACTATTATTAGACTCAGGGGCGCTTCTAAACCGTTTAGCACCTGAGCCAAACTATTTAAAGTTGCCATATGTAGTGTCTGCAAGGAAAAAAAATGGGTGTGGCTTGTGGATGTGGGTGTGGATTTTGAAGGGGGGATGTGGTGGGCTAACTAACCCTGACTAGTAAACTGAAGGAGCTTAGCAGTCACAGCCTTGATTGACTGCATGGAGGGAGGAGCTAACTTACTCATACCAGAATGGAGACAATAATTAAACCTAAAATATCTGGTTAATAATACATCTAGTAATGTGCTTAACATATCAGATGGAATTAGGCGTGGACATGTATCCAATTTTCTTTTAAGAGCATTCTTTTAAGGCATTCACTTTTAAAGATACACTTGTTGCAAACAAGGTCCTCAGTCTAAGAATGGGATGATCAAAATAATAATAATAATTCCCTAAGCATTTAACCCAGGTACAGTATTTGTAACCTGCAGCCAAACTGTTATGTACTACGGTTACATGACAGCTAAAGTCTGGGAGCTTAATTAAGAGTTTGGAGCATTACAAAGGAGACATCCCTGATTTAGATTGCATGTTCCAGCATGGGAGCACTTTCTAGTCTATTCTTGCTATTCCTTATACATTATAACACTGTTGTGCTTATCCTTCTGTTTCCAGGCTTCTGCTCCAGTCTCTTCCAACAGTCCAGAACCATTCGTAGATTCTTCTCCAGAAGTGTACAGATTCTCTACTCCCAATGAGGCCAAGGTTAGTATTTGTGGAGCGGGCAGTGTGTATAGAGGATATGTATGAAATCTAAATCATATTCTAGTGGCAGCTGCATTATTGGGCTATTTGTATACCTGCCCACATTACTGTGGTGTATTCTGTTCTCTCTGATCAAATTTTAGATCTCACATTGTGTACACTTCACAATATCAACATTTCAATAAACGTCCTTTACAATTATGTATACTCCATAGTCTGCAAAGCTAAAGCGTTGGAGTGCTACCTGATGAAAATCAATCTGCTGTAACCTGTGCCTGTTAGGGCTAGGTCACAATTTTAAAAGTGCACAGTAGTGTTGGGCTATGGGGGTGACCACATCACCTCCGTTGGTGTCTGCTGTGCGGCAATCCGCCCATCGGACACCAATAAGCGGTAATGTGCGCGTTGTAGTGTGGCCTCAGCCTTACAGAGCCTTACCTGAAATAGACGAACCATCAATTTCCTTCTAAGGACTCATACACACGCATGATGTGCCTCACGACCCCTGACGCCGGCACACGACGAACGGCCTTTACAGACAAGAACCATCCATGTGTATGCGTTTGGTCGGGGGTTGTTCATTGATCCGCCCAGCGGATCAACGGACAACCCCCGACCGAACGCATACACAGGGATGATTCTCGGCCCTGTGTCGGCCATTCATCGCGTGTAGCTCATATTGACAGGTTAATCTGTAGAAACCCTGCTAACAGGCAAAGCTGAATTCTCACTCGTTCCTTAACTTTGCCTTATCGGTGACAAACATGTGTCCATGTTTATATTGCAATGTTTTACTCACATGAATGGAATTTTGAGATATTCGGAGAGGTTTATATGCAAATCACACTATAATTAGCGTTCACGTAGATCTGTATCATGTCTGTATATGGTCAAATCAATGTATTTATTGTATGTTTTAAAGGTTAATGCTGCAGCTCTGAGCACTGATTGTGTAAAAAGGAGAAAGCAGCGAAGTTATTTAGTTATTTATCTGCTTTTTTCAGATCTTAGCCATGCAGCAGGCACTAAAGAGGAAGTTTAACATTGATCCAGATAAATTAGGTAAACCATTATGTCCCTGTTTCTGTGTGTTTCTTAAGCTAGGTACACACCTAGAGATTTTTCCTTCTGAATGACCATTCGATACTTTCGACCGGTCGGCCAGGAGGAAGGACTGTCGGTCGCAGCAAAAGCAGCCGCGTCTGACTGTTACCGCACGATTACCATAGAGGACCGCACAATTGGATGAGGTTTTCCACCATGTCCGATCGTCCTTTCGTCTGATTCGGATGAACGGTCGGTCGGACATGGCCGCATTCGGATGCGATAATTTCAGTCCGATTGACCAATACACTGAACTATCGGTCGATCGGACCCAAATATCTCATTGTGTGTACCCAGCTTTAATATGTGCTTGGGTTTTTACTATTGTGTCTACAAAGGTTATTGGTTTGAGGGCACAAGATTATTACATAGAAATAGACATTTCTGACCTAGAGAGTGAAGAAACATAAAGAAGGTTCTTTAGCATTTTCTTTAATCTTTGATACATACAAAATAGCTCATTTCAACCCATGGCTTCAATTAACCTCCAAAGCAGCTTCTATCCCATTCTGTCTTATCTGACTTTCATTAATTTAAGTCTTTAAATGGAACCACTATTAACCTTATCATTGCAGAACCACGGACAGCGACAAAAAGCTTCTCTCCACATACCTTTCTCCACCTTACTGTTTATGTCTTCATGAGCTGTATGTCTGTGCTCACTATAAGAATGCTTAATATCCTTATTAGGACAGTTAAATACCTGGCTGGTAAGGGGCAAACTTAAATGAAAAAATCCCTCTGATTTTTTAAGTCACTCTGTACAGGAGACACATGCAGGGAAAACTTGTGGTTGTAGACCATTTTTACTACCCGGGCATTAATTGATTTGAGCCTTCACTGGGTGGTTATTAAGAGGCTTCTTTTCTTTTTAAAGTTACGGAAACCTGAGAGAACAAATAACTTACACACTGTATAAAGAGAAGAATGAGAGGGCTATCTATATTCATCACATAGCTAATGGGGAAAATATATTTTATGAGAAAAAGATTTCTTTAAGATTTACTAAAAACATTAAAAAAATAAAAGGAATCTTGCAATGTAATAATGTATTATTTACTAAATAAGATAAAGACCTTATAAATGTGCGAGATGCACAATGTGAATGAACGTCAGTTTTACATGACGTTCAGGCCATGTATTGGTGCTTCGATCGGCGAAATGGCCAATCGATTGGGTCTGGTTGACAGATCCTGGCAGATCTGCACTGTTGTGCAGCGTGGATCAACCCCTCGCGATCACACCTGTGAACTTAAAGCAGCGCCCTCAAACTTTTTGCACCATTGACCACTTCCATTGTTAGGCAATTTTCTACTGACTGGCCATTGCAATATATACTATATATCAAACAATACTGAACAGAGGATCTGTGCAGCCCGGTACCAAATGGTGCATGTGTAACCAGATCCAAGGGTCTAAAAGGAAGATGGAGGTTTATGGAATGTTTAGCTTTCTCTTTACCATAGAGCTGAAATAATTCAGTCTCTATTTATTATTTATTTGTGTTCTTGTCTGCTATTTCTTCTCTTTTAGATTTTCCACTTGATAAGGCTGCTCTGTATCATGGTTCCTTGACCCAGCGCAATCCAAATGGGAAGAACAGAAGGGCAGACCGCATATTTACTGTAAGGAATGTAGAGTTATCAGTGGCATAGAGAACAGAAAATGAAGAAAAAATTTAAAAATATCCTTCTGTTCATTTAATCTTTACTGACTGGACCAAGCTGACCTTTCCCAGTATGGGTACAACTGCTGCTTCGATTGGGCCAGATAATAGACAGCTGGATAGCTTATAAACCAGCTACTTTAATGTGCTAAGGATAAAAGAGTGTGACTTCACCTGACAAATTTCGTCAGATTCCTACAGAAGAATAAGACTGCGATTCAGGGTGCTGAATTGAACGTTGTATACCGTATACGTTATTATAATGTAGCTAATCTTTTAGGTGTCACGTTTTATTTACATGCACCAGACAGCAAAAAAGATATGAAATTAGTTACTTCCGGTTATAGTTCATTTTCTAGATATGTAATAATTTTTATCAAAGTTACTTACCAGCCCAAGACCCCATGATTTACTAAACACATTGCGAGATTTCATACACAGTTAGGTAAGAAGCAGCACGCACAGGTTTTACATCCAAGTGAATTGCACATTAAGTTTTGCACTACTAGGTAATACATAGTATGTATGCAATGCAAAAATGCGTATTGCATTGGGTGTGACTTCACTCTCTGTTCCCTCTATATTACAGCAAATATTTCACTGCATATATAGAATAAGACATCAATATATACCAGGGAACAGTTTGCTTGTGAAGGTTCTCATTCATCCAGGTCATGGTGTATCAGTTGTATTCAGTTAGAGCAACTGGACATAAAGTTTAGATCTTGAAGATGTTTCGCTAGTCATCCGACTGGCTTTCTCAATTCAGAATGACTTGATCAAGAATCTGTGGCAATTATGTACCCTGGAAAATCCCAATATAACAGCCAGGTGTTCATACACTAAGCTGCTATCTTTAAGCATGTGCAAGCTTGTAAGTAGCTCATACAGCTACTTTCATGAACCTTGAAAAAAGAGGGCAGGTAGGTAAGTATTGTCCGACCCCCATACAAAAGGATTTTTGTATGGGGGTCGGACATGCCCTTTAATGTATTCAATGTATTTATTCTTTATTTCTAGACTGATTTTACATAAGATTTCATACAGTATTTTTATTCTCCGGAATCAGCATAAAAAGGGGGTTTTGAAGGATGTTGAGAATTTCATTTCAGAATCAAATGGTTTAAGCAAAGATCAGAAAACTACTCTGTAGTTCTGGGTAATTTTGAGAACTGTAGAAACTTTACATCATTGTAGGAAAGAAATAACCCCCCCCCCCATCTTGCATATAGGCTCAATCCATAGAATCATGGTTGGTAAATACTTTGGACACTAAAAACCACCAGTAAATACTATGTTACAGCTTAACTATCACCAAGTGTAGATCACAATTTACCAACTGTGTACATATTTATCAGCCATGGCATTTACCATCTTTATAACCTTTGTAAATACAGTTTTATTTATATGCCACCAGTCCATGTTCTTAGTTCCCCTAACCATTTTAACTAGCATGCCCCCATATATAATATACTGTACATATGTATGGGAGGTAAGGGCCCATATTAATACATTTAATTTAATAAATAACTGGCAAGTAAATTCTACATGACACATAACCTCTTCGTAACCTTGGAGAAAGCTCTATCTGATTTTACATTTACAGTTTAGCTTTAAGCAGCTTGGTATATAGTGTAGGTGGAGGTGGATGTAACCATTCTCTCTTCTTTTTTTCAGACACCTGTTCTGACTCAGAGATAAAGCTTCGATTTTCTGGGATTTTCTTCCTCACCAACTTTATTGACAATGACTGCCATGGACTCCTCACAAAAATGATTATAAGAAATTCAACCCAAATAACTTCTCTGCCAGTTATATTTCTGACTTTCCTGCTGTGAAGGATATGCAACAAAAGAAGAAATAGAAATAATGTATGGGAAAGAAAAGCTAAATAGGGGAAACGGTATAATCAGGATGCTTTGTTTATTATAGGATAGTTAATTACACTATAGTGTATCTATGTACAATATGGGCACCACTTATCGTTAATATTGTGCATACTGGATATATATGTATACGCACACAATGTTCATGCTATAAATTCTATACATTATTATGCTTTCGGCCATATTTATCATGTAATAAGTTACATTATGGCTATTTTCAATAAGTTTCAGTGCTAGAAATGTAAATCAAACAGTTGGGGAACAAGGTGAGAGTCACATGTTACCTCATCCTTAACACAAGCCAATAAGACTGAGGCCACACTGCTGGGTTTTGATGTTTGATTGTCTTTTAGTTTGGGAAAAATATTGACAGCTGGTTTTATAGGGAAACCTGGGTACCGTGCCACACCGTGTGCTTTTAAAATACATGTGATCGCTATTTTCTCTCCTAGTCTATGGGAACGCAAAAAAGCAGATACAAACATATTGGGAAAACCCGCAATCACAAGCACACAACAAAAACCTATGAAAAAGCTACAAAGGGCGCAAAGTTGGACAGCAAAAAAATAAAACAATATGCACTTTTTTCGTGCAATCCACTGTGGCCTTAGCCTTGGAAGAGGAAAACTGATTATATGTCTGATTTCTAGCACTGAATTATACTACACTGTAAGTAACTGTGATATACATGCAGTACTGTATGTCTCTCTTTGTCTTATATGCCTGGAACTGTTTATATATATATATATAGAGAGAGAGAGAGAGAATATCATAATGCCTTGCACATTATATCCTTGAGTAATTGTATCATTTTATTAAATAACAAATTAAACAAAAACTTATTTCTCTTATCTCTTATTTTGCTGTGACAATTGTCAAATTTTCCTATTTAAACTATGTCTCATGTGCCTTAATTCCCAGCATTCCATTCACGTGACAGTTAATTAACCCAAGTAAATCTATATTTAAATGATAATAACACTCCATTGGGTTTTTTTAGGGGGTAATATGGTTTCATTTTAGAGAAATTTGGATTTAATTCTCCTTTAAATAAAATTAACAAAAGGATTGTACTATCGTTGCACATGTGTAGTAGTGACATTACAATAGAAAGACTGTGGAAGCATTTACAACTAAGTTTTGCAGAAGTGCTACTGATCTGGTCAAACGTTTTTACAAACAGAGAAATAATAACCAATGCACATTCTTGGGCCCCATACAATATCATATTATCTGCACACTGGCATTCATTATATAAAGGGTTTTTATTATACATTACTGTGATCACATGAATGAAAAAATGAGGGAAGAGGTCATCCATCCAGTGCTTCATATAAAAGGCATAGGACCTCTAACTAAAGGGTTGTAGTGATATTACCCCATTCGTCTAGCAAATTCAGGTTATTTGGAAGAAGCTTTTGTAGTAAAATGTATGTATTGCCATATGAGATCAACAAATAAAAAACACACTTGGTAGCATATTAATTATTGGAAAGCCAGATGACCCTCATTTCTAACACCAATGAAAGCTGGATGATACTAAGGGGCCGATGCAAAATCGGCCATTTTTTCAATTATTAGTGCAAAACCCATGTTACCTGATGTAAGATCGGGTTAGCATGGGTTCTTAACTAATATCACGCTGCCTTTTCCATTTCCATATAATTTTGGAACCTATTTAGTAATGGGTAAGTTAAAGGGTCTGTCCACCCCTAAACAAACTTTTGTATGCAGCCTTATTGTCCCAAAACAGCCAATAACAGGCTGTTTTGGGGCTGTTGTCAGCCAATAACAGGTGCTGCTGCCTGTCCAGCCCCTACTGCAGCTCCTAAAGGCCCAGAAGCCTAAAGGCAGTAGACAACCTATGGAACAAGGGCTGGTAAGTTCATTAAGGTGGATATGCTCTTTAAGATAAGCGCAACAATTTTGCCCTAATCTTTATGCCATTACTACTGCTGCGTACGGGGCTGATGTAGTACTAAAAAAGTTATCGGGGATCTTGCGATGCTGTAAGCCTTGTGAGGGACTTGAAAGCATCATGGGATGCCAGTCAGGTAAGATGTAATTTTTATAGTACTACATTGGCCTGTAATGTGTAATAGAGAGTAAACTCTTTGGAGCAGGGCCCAATGTGAATGTATTAACTAATTGTTAAAGCACTTTGCAATTATGTTCAGAACTATATAAAAGAATAAATACAAAGATTGTACCATTATGTAAATAATAATCTATCAGTATGTGTCAGAGTGGAACGGGTCCTTCTGTTATCTTATGCAAGTAAATATGATCTGCCCATTTGTATTATATTCCCACTAGCAAACCCCGCGGCGTGCATTCCCCCACTGTGCGCATCCCCCAGCACGCACCTCCATCCCTCCCACATTGAGGCATGGCGTTCGAGCAAATGCGTCTGCCATCCGTGCATATTTACAGCCCTAGGTAAGTATATAAGTTATGTTTTCAGAGTTATGAGGCCTCTCTTACGTTTATAAACACATAATAAACACAATAAAAAAAGAAAACGTCAGATCTCTAGTATTTCATAATTACATAGTTTAATTATTACAAATAAAGAAGACACTCTGCTTGAAATATTGTGTTACAAACGCAGGCACACACAGACCATCCCCACGTATCCGATACTTATGTCTGGGGACAAAAACTGGTAAAAGTAACGTCTACAGAATGACTAATGTGCATGTGAAAAACTGGCTAATATGAAAAGACAAAAGACCCAGCTATTTCTCTTTATTCAGAAGTAAATGGAAAGAGAAGAGATAAGAGAGTCACAAGTGAGTCATTAAAAGCCATTTCTTGAGTTGGTTAAAAAAAATGATCATAATGGATTTAGGGGCTAAGGAGGGGAGGGTGGAGGGGCTGAACGTGACGTCAAGAACAAGGCACCTAATATAACCAGTGTGGGTGGGGGGGTTAATATTAGACAAGAGGACAGCTGGGGAGAGAGACCCCCAGACTGAAAGGCACAGTGAGTATTTCATTTAACATGGGACAAGACAAGACTCCACATAGAAAGGATTTTTTTTTCAGTCTGTCACTGAATTGCCATTTCTCACATTGAAGATGGCCTAATCTTGTATTTCTATATAAACTATTGCTTTTCCTTTTTTAATACATTTGTCATGAAATTGTAAACTGCCTTGCTTTCCTTATGTTATTAGGCTTCTTAATGACGGTACACTGTATATTCTATTGTGACCAGACACTGTTATATCATTATATCACCTAGACACAATAATATTGCTACTACTAGGAGACTAGAGGTTCCAACCTGGAATCTGAACATAGAGGATTTGCAGGAATTTAAATGTAAAATACTGTGTGGCTGCCAGAGACAATGTCTTGTTTAATTTTAAGGTTAAACTTGTTATTTTTGTTATTATAATTTGGCTCTATTTTTCATTTCACTAAAATGACCTATTCTCGTCTTAGCTAAGTTGTTTTGTTTTAATTTCAGCATGTAAGGGGAAATTGCTAATTGCTTAACAGTGAACCAAAAAAGGTAACATGCAAAATGTGGATAATATAACTTGGTTTTTAAACTTCAACCAGACTGAAAAATATTTCTTGTTTTGTTCCTAGGGACTATCACAAGGTTAAAGCCTTAATGTGTATGTGTGTGTGTTGCATATCAGCTCATTTCCCTGTTACAGACAGTTCTTGGGTTAAGAATGGCAGATTTACAGCACCTTATACCTAAGGACAGTTCCATAATTGCCATTAGTAACAGAATTCACTGGACAGTCCTGGGTTTTCACTCACAGTTGTGTTCTATTTGAGTTACACTCAATATCCTTTAGTTTTTCTAACTTGCGTACAAATTCCATACCTAACAACTAATATTGTGGGAGGGGGGTGTAACAATCCTTGTCTATTTTTAAACCAATTATATGATATGAGGCTTAGCACTGTTCAAGGGGTAAGTAGTCCCAGTTTGTTAAGCAATCCTTTTCTACTGTACCCAGTAAGCATTACTTTGGTTGAAATTTGAGCTGTATTTTTTTCCAGTCTTTATCTGTAATACAATTGGAATGGTAAGATATTTGCACATTCATATTAAGAGATAATCGTTTCAATATGTGGCTGGAGGCATTAAAATATCACTGCATTCAAAATAAAACATAAGTAGAAGAGAGAAGGGAATCATTTTGGAGGAAATGCTGAATCTATAGGAGAGGAAGATGGGAGGGTATTAGAGAATGAGGCTTTAGGAAAATGGGGGATAAACATGTCAAAGGCACTCAAATGATAGTGGAAAGAGGAAACAAGGAACAGAGATGGATGAGGAAATATATAAAGAAATGTAAATATGTAAAGAAATAGAAAGACAAATGGTTTATAGAAAGGAAACAAAATAAAGGGTCAAGTTGTAATTAAAAGAAAAGTGGGAAGATGGGAAAAAGGTAAAAGGAAGTTGCTGATAGTATAATTCTGTTTCTTCCTCATTACAGATTATTTGAACTAGAGAGGACTCACTGTCTTTTGTTCATAGACCACATACATATACACATTGTGAATCTGAAATGTTGACTGTATAAAGTGTGCATGATAACTCTTAGGAATTGTTTTCAATATAGGGTTTTCTTGGGGCCCAGCTGCATTTCACCTTCAGACAGTGGGTATAAAAAGAGTAGAATGAAACTGGTGTGCACCCTTATCTCCTGCCTGCTGCTGCTTTGCTTGGTACTGCCTAAGTCTCACAGCCGTGTACTGCAAACCTCGCTGGATATTAGGAGTGAGTATCTAATGTGCAAAGCAGTTTTCTGTGAATAGGCCAGTTCTCCTTCTTGCTGCAAGACTAAAGGGAATTTAGGTCCATTAGTAGCCTAGACATAATCACAAGGCTTTCTAAACAGTTATCATGGCTTCTGCATTACCAAGGGGCTTATGGGCAAAAGTTTGCCTGTGGTCTAAATCTGCAGCAACCAATTGGATGTTAGATTTTTATTGGTCTAATATAAAAAACATATAACTAATTGGTTACAGATATGGAGCACTAACAAGCCTGCACCTCTTGGTGTCTGAAGAATTGATGCATTATTGATTGATATATAAAATGACTGATATAGCAAATTAATGATATATAAAATAAATTATATGTAAAATGAATGATGTATAAAATGAATCATATATAATAATATATAAAATGACTGATATATAAAATGAATAATATATAATAATATATAAAATGACTGATATATAAAATGAATGATAATAATATATAAAAGACTGATATATAAAATGACTGATATATAAAATGAACGATATATAATAATATATAAAATGACTGATATATAAAAGGAATGATATATAATAATATATAAAATGACTGATATATAAAATGAACGATATATAATAATATATAAAATGACTGATATATAAAATGAACGATATATATAATAATATATAAAATGACTAATATATAAAATAACTGATATATAAAATAAACTTTCTATAAAGATATATAAAATGACTGATATATAAAATGAACAATATATATGATATGTAAAATGACTGATATATAAAGTGAATGATATATTAAATGACTGATATATAAAATGAACAATATATAATGATATATAAAATGACTGATATATAAAATGATTGATATATAAAATGACTCATATATAAAATGACTGATATATAAAATGAACAATATATAATAATATGTAAAATGACTAATATATAAGATGAACGATATATAATGATATATAAAATGAACGATATATAATGATATATAAAATGAACGATATATAATGATATATAAAATGAACGATATATAATGATATATAAAATGACTGATATATAAAATGATTGATATATAAAATGAACGATATATGATATGTAAAATGACTGATATATAGATGAACGATATATAATGATGTATAAAATGACTGATACATAAAGTGAATGATATATAAAATGATATATAAAATGAATGAATGAATATCATTTATAAAAGGCCAATGATCTATAAGTTGTTTAGGGTGAACATTGTTTAAGATACTGTGCCCCAGATTAACATTGAGCTACAGTATTTATTGTATTGGAAGGTTCATTGTACTCAAGTCCAGCCTCTCCCAAATGCACCTTGTCTACTGCACTTACAGTTATTTACCCATGTCTGACATTCATGGTTGTGTATGCCTCAGTAAAAGTAATTATATTGGTCTATTTCTATTAAGAAAAGTTGCAGTTTAACTGAATGTATTTTAATTCCATTTTAAACCTTGTAGGTCTATACCCTAAAATGACCTCTGCAGCACAAAGAAGGAGTGGTAAGTAAATTTGTCATTGTGTGGATACACATGCAGAACACTTGGGGCTAGATATAAATTAATTTCTACATGATTTACTACACTTACAAGAGTAAAATATATCCTATAATGACTTATAGTAATGTTTTCCTACATTGCACTCATGTAAATGGTCAAAACAGAAATGAAAGTCAAAGAAGACATTTTTATTGGGCATTGAAACTTTGAAAAAGAAAAAAGCTTTTAGCCAAATAATGCAGATGCACTCACAGGGGTGCGTGGGTCTCTTGCTCCTCCTACTTTTTCTGTCAATCCTGCTTTTTGAAATTACCCTTTATCCATGCCCAGCCAGTCCCCTCTGTCCATGTCTATCAGGTATCCCAAGTCCAGCAAGACTCCTACTGTCCAATCTGTCCATTAGACATTAGGTTGTTCATCTATCGAAGTGTCACTATGGATCCCTTTATAGTTTCTAAATACCTGTCTGTTTTTTTCTTGCTCCAGATCCTGACATTGACCCTTCTTGGTACACTGGAAGAGGAATCCGTCCGGTTGGGCGTTTTGGGAGGAGAGGAACTGCCTGGGAGGATGTTCAAAAATCATTATATAGGCCACTGGGCCAGGCTTGTATCCCAGTAGTGGAAAATAGTGAGCTAACAGAGGAAAACTGAAACCTTCCAACAATGTTCAATAGCATTACCCCATCATCAATCCATGTCCATAAGGTTTGCCCAAACTGGATTACACAATACATAACTTCCTAACATTCCCACTGTGAGTCATAAATGTTGTATATGGTTTATGCTATAGCACAACCATTGCACCTTTATTTACATACATTGCACCAATCCCATGGTGTAAATAAGCTTTAGAAGGGAAAATTTTAAATTGTTGAAATGTCGGTCTGGTATCAATCACAGTAAAAGGGTTTCATAAGCCTTAAGTTAATTCAACTTGATGTGACTTTGTAGGTATAGCTAAAAGGAAGAGATGTTAAAACAGTAAAATAATGCAGTGGTGTTACTAGGAACCACTGTGCCCCCCTGCTGGTAGTTACGCCCTTGAAAAGACGAAGATTCGTTTTGTACTTTATATGATAGTTGTTGACATTTGTATCATATTTTTTTTCTTATCTACACTGAACATATTATGAAGCACACACACAACCTATCACTATGGCTTTCAACTACTTGCAGAGGGTGGATTTAAACATAGAATACGATACTGCAAGGCCTTCAATTCTAACTACTAAGACATCATGCAGCACAAGCTCAAAAGTGTGGTTAATTAACTAAACATCCCACCCTGCTAAAAATCCATTTCAGGACCCTCCTCCACAGACATGCTCAACATATACACACACACCGCCCCTCAAACACAGACATCTTGTCATTTCTATAGGATGCTACATTATGAGGTGCCAGTAGAAATTTCCAAATGTTGTATACCCGCTGGCAAGAAAAGGTACTGCATGCCATCAGTTCATGAATTAATTTTCTGTCCAATTTAAAGAGGAAATATTCTTACTCAGTAAGGGCACGGCCACACTGCAATGCAAACGCAATCGCACACGGAATCGCATGCAATTTCATGTGCGATTTTGTTGCGTTTGCGCATGCATTTTTTCATTAAGTATTGGAAAACGCATGCGATTGCGATTTAGAATGCGGAATGCAAATCGCAAGCGCAAACGCATCGCACCTGAAAACGTGCGTTTTCGGTGCATTGCCGCGATTCCAATGATTTGAAAAAACCGCAAAGCAGAAAAATTGCAGCAGTGTGGCCTAGCCCTAACTGACTTCTTTCTGGCTCCTCCCACAGTCATTGTCACTGACAATACTTTCATATCTTACACTGGAAAACATGTTAATAGAGAAAAACTGTCAGTTACTGCCAGAAATCAGTGAGTTACTGCATGAGTATAATTCTCCTTATACCTAGAGGATGAACCGAGTCTGACGATGTTCACCTTATGGTATGTTATATACCAGATGTTTTAGTGGAGAGTCAACAAATATGTATTACCTTTGAGTGCACAGCTGGACACCATTAAGGATATGTCCGCCCCCAATATCAAATTTCATATTTAGGCAGATCACCTCCCCAAAATTTGGAGACCATTATACTCACACATGACAGAACCACTTCTAAAAGCCGATATCCTGCATGCAGGCTCAATGAGCTTGTATTGCAATAAGGAGTGAACGTTATAAGTGAGTATAACGGTTTTCACCTTTTGGGGTGTGTTCTGCCTAAATAGGAAATTTGATATTAGGATAGACATGACCTTTAAGTTAAAGGGATGTTGTTTTACATACAAAAGATGGGTGAAGGTTTCATTATCCAATGTTGAATTTAATGTTATGAGAACCATTCTGTGTCAAAGAACTTTACCGGAATTTAAAATTCAAAAGTATCTTTGTAAGGCTTTGGAATTTGGAAGTCTCTCTCGAAGGTCCTTTTTGAGCACTGCAAGGTTCCGTCACCAATGGTGCTATTATAATGGATAAGCTGAAGGAGAATGGAAGATCTAGTAACAGAAGTCCAGGATTAGATCTTCCAAATTGTTAATAAAAAGTTTGGGGCAGTAGGAATACTCACATCCTACCTCTCTAATCCTATGAACTCCAATTTCAATTGAGACCAACCCCCATTAATCTGCAGTATAGATCTGTGCTCCATTCTGTATATACCTGTATTAGTATGTTAGTGAATATTTAATTATTAATACAAATTCTAACAATTGCATTGCCAGCAAAATATCAGAGATCTTAATGAAGTTGTCACATTTGAAAACATGTTTACATAATCAGTGACTTATAATATATTTTAATGTTTTTTTGTCATGAAAACCCATTTTTGGATTTTATGGATATTTTGTTATTTTGTTCACAAAACCTTCATGAACATTTATGTTTAATACACAAACTAAAAATTTGTTCAAATACAAGTGAAGTTTGGAATTGCAGTACGCAAGAATATCCATTGACACCTGTGATGTACTAAATAATGTAACTTCTACCCAGATGGACAGACAGACAATCAATCACATTCTCATCAGAAAAAGACAAATGTTTCGTTAATATATTAAACTATGTATTTATATTTTCTGTTTTAGAGTTTTCAGTTCTTGTATTGGTATCGTCTTGCTTGAAATTTGTTTTGTCATTTTGCTTGAGAAGATGCTTATTGCAGCACCCAAGCTACATTAATTCATTTGCAAAATAACATTTATTTTATAATTTTTCATACCCCCCACCACGTTCAAGTAGTCCGGCTCTGAACTGAACCTGTGAACCCAGCCGCTCATGCGCATTCATTCTCCTACACATCACTCTAACCTTTGGTCACTCTAACTTTGTAAACAAAAAAAAAAACTCAGTATGTAAGCCTGGTTTAATTTATATATCCCAGAACAGAGTAGGAAACTGAATAAAATAAAGGTACTCTGGGGATTGGGGGAAATATAGAACACATAGAAAGAAAAAACAAATTACATTTTCCCACTATAGATGCCCTTTAAGGAGCACCTCTTTTAGGTCAATAAATTTAAAGGGCATGTCCACCCCCAAAACTAAAATTTAACCCCATAATGTCCCCACTGTGTAGTATTCAAAAATCCTTACCTTACATCTCTGCTCCAAATGGTTTACCTGCAGTGCTTGTTTAAAGGGCATGTCTACCCCTTCTAAAAACTTTTTACATAATGTAGTGTATACCATCCCACCCCCAAACGCTATATTTTTAACTTCAAAATTGCTCTCCTTCTTTACTTACACCTCCTCGATCCTCCGCTGTTCTGGTCCAGCTCCCCTGCCTGCCGAACTGCAAGTAGGGGCCGGACACAGCCGTGGCTGTGGATTGTCTGAAGGCAGCCAATAACAGCCGCGGCTGCCAGTAATGAAAACAAGCGCTGGAACGAGAGGTGTAAGTAAGAAGGGAAGTGATATTGAAGTATAATAGAGCGGTTGGGGGTTGGGGTATCCCCTGCATTGTGGCACAAGCTTTTAAAGCTACACTATTGCACGTAAGAACACATGGTAAAATGTTTAATTTAGAGATACCCTTTAACTGTTTCTTTTCTTTAAACAACAGAGCGATGCAATATTCTGCAACACTGTGGCAATTTTAATGGCTTGTAAGTTGAGGTTTTATATACGCCCAAAGGATAAAACCAAATTTGAAAACATAAGTAGCATGACTAGGCTATGGAAAGTAGCAGGTTCTCTACTTTATTGCATCACCCTTCAAGCATTTTTATTATTATCGAAACTGCCCAGGGTAAGCGGTGTAAAACAGCATTGTACACTGCAGACAGTTGATGTCGACCCCCACACCACCTCTATTCAGGCTTGTTTTCTTTATTTTCACATAAATGGCCTCCTTGACACCTCTCTTGAACCAGTCCTGTTTATTTGCCAAGATGGTGACATTACAGTCTTCAAAGGTATGTCCTTTTTCCTTAAGATGCAGATACACGGCTGAGTCCTGACCCAAGGATTTGGTTCTTCTGTGCTGGGCCATACATTGGAGCAGTTGCTGTTTGGTCTCCCCCACATACAAATCAGAGCATTCTTCACTGCAACGCACTGCATATATGATGTTGTTCTTCTTATTTTTTGGTTTTGGGTCTTTCGGATGTACCAATTGCTGCCTCAGTGTGTTGTTTGGTTTAAAGCAGACAGGGATACAGTGTTTTTTGAAAAGCCCTGCTACATATGGGATAGCCATGTTCTTTCTCCTGTCTTGCTTTTCCCCTTCACTGTTGGTATTCGTGTTCTTTTCTTTAATTCTACTTCTTTCGACAAAGGCCCAGTCTGGATATCCACAATCCTCTGAGATGTTTAATTTCTTTTGCCTTCACCTCTGTGGGGATGTTCTCTGCTCTGCCTTGCAAGGTTCTGATGACACCCAGCTTGTGATCTAAAGGGTGGTGGGAGTCAAACATCGATAATCTTTCTGAATATTCTGAAATAAAAATAAATAATTATTAACTCTAAGCTATGCATGGGCACACCCATATACAATTTAACGTAGTGCACACAAAAAAAGTCTGGGTAAATGTAGGTAAAGCTGTTTGTAGTGCACAAAATTTGAATTTGTATTGACATCCGAGGAGGAGTTAGGCAATACCCTTCCCCTACATATTGTGTGTGTGATGGTGTTGTGCCAATAATGTTTGAGAACCCTGTGTTCTTTTCTTTTTTATATAGTGTATACAGGTTTAGAGAGCAGAGACTTCGATCAAAGTGGTTTATGATGTCTGGTTTAGCTTATCCGAGTCATATTACATAAACAACTTATTGCTTGTCACCAAAAAACTGCTGATTTGGTGGACTATTTATTTGCTATTAAATCACCTTTAATGTCCCTTGAGTCTTTTGGATTCCATATTTATTTTAGTTTCTGTACAAAGGTGTCCAAGGACAGGATAACATGTAGGGTGGGCAGCCTGCATTATCAGTCAATACACACAAAAGAATTAACATGGCAGGAGCCCAAACACATGATGCAAGGCATTTTACAGGGAGGTGCAACAATTCTGCAGCGCTCTCTTATGGTGTAAAGTCACGCTAAATGGACATAAATCAATTTACATTCGGTTAATACAACTTAAACCCTAGTTTGCGTGAGTATCCCAAGAGACACTCAACCTGTTGCATTGTCAGTTTTGCAATGTCAGTTTTCTTGTTCCTTGTTGGGTCAATATTGGAAAATTACATATCATTTAATATGTCTGGATTCAGTTCAGTAATACAAATCCATTCACAAAAATATCAATATTTAAAAAATATTAAAATAACTCATTTATTAATTTACCACAAGATGTCACTAGCGAGTGTTCATCGCTTTTTATATTGGAGACCAGTGTATAAAAAGGGTAACACACATATGAAAATACAGTTAATTGCCTTTCGAGGTAACATGGACATTTTTACTCGCATATTCGATACCGCGTATAGGCTGTAAATGGACATTGACTCGTAGATTCGATGTCTCGCCGCCTAGATACCAGGACATTTTACTCGCGGATTCGATGCTCGCGTATGAAGGCTTAATTGACCACTTACTACTCGCGGATTCGATGCTCGCGCCTCGATCCATTTGACATTTTTACTCGCTGGATTGATTTCGACATTCGCTTATAAATCCCTCTTTCCATTGGACGTCTATATGGCAATCCAGGATCTAATCGTGAAAGCCTGGAAAGTGGGTGTAGTCATATCCACCATTACTTTTCCCACCAGAAGGCCTGGCCACCATGCAATGTGAAGCGTCTGAATGGTTGAAACTCACCCGGCTATGTTTTGACGGGATTCCATCGCCCCCACACATTAAAGAGCGCAAACGGCGCATAATGCACCACCTGAGGCTAAACTGCAACCAGTTTTCTGCATGATCTGACCACCTCTCATCTCCAAAGAGGTTGGTCAGCCCTCAAGCGGCAGCTTTGTTCCTCCTCCGGACTCCACGGATGCCAAGGCAATTTTCACATTTATAATATTACATTTTATCTGTGATTGAGTTGTATAAAACAACCACCTTTTTGCACCACTAATCAGGCGGTTCTCTGCGCGATCTTTACTATACGAAGTTAGGCCCTGAGGCCACCTGCAACGCACAGGAATCGCCGCACAAAATCGTGAGCGTTTCGCCATTGTGGGCGAGTTTCGTTTGTGCGTTCGCTTTGGCGCCATTTTTTTCGCGTTATGGAAACGCTGTGGTTTAACGCATCACAAATTGTGTAACGCATGCGTTACCAAAACTCAACGGACGCTCAAGGGCATGCACATCGGAAATCGCGGGAATTTTTGCGTTCCCGCATTTCCATTTTAGCGAAAATCGCGGTCGCAAATCGCGAGCGTGAACGCGTCCAAACACGTGAAATAACGCGCTATTGTGGCCTGAGCCTCAACTGCAATTTTCTTGTTACTTTTATAGCACTTGTGGATTGGCGATTTGGGTGATTTTGCAAACCGCCCAAACGATTGGCGTGGCCTTTAAATGCTTTTCCTCCTAAGGACCTCAAAAGTGCATATGTTGTGTTAATTAGTTGTTAGCAAATTTTAATGTACAAGTTAATGTTGTAGACAAACATAACGAAAACATTTACAAATATTTAATTATAATACGATTTTGTAAAGTTCTTTTTTCATTAAACGACTCAAAGTATAATATTTTTTAATGTTATGTAGGGCTAACCACATTAGCGCCTTTTTGCGTTTGCACACGCGTTTCGCTTTCGCGTTCGCGCCCCAATTTTCTCTTAAATGGAAGTAGCGGAACGGAAAATTCCCGCGATTCCCAGAATGTGCATGCGATGCGCGTCCGTTTGCATGCGGTTCACCATTTTTGGTGCGTTAACGCATGCGTTTCCATACTCGAAAATGGACAACGCATGCGCAAAATCGCGAACTTGAAACACCCAAGAATACACACACAATCGCGTGCGATAACGCTTGCGATTTGGTGTGGCGCGATTCCTGTGCGTTGCAGTGTGGCCTCACCCTAAGGGAAGGGTGAGGAATGGTGAGTCCACACTGCACGCATCCGAATCGCGTTAATCGGCACGCGATTGTGTGCGCATTCTTGTGCCTTTGTTTGCGTTCGCCGTTTTGCGCATGCGTTTTCTTCTTCGCCTTTTTTTTGCGTTAATTACTGCATACGTTACGCACCAAAATGGATGGACGCTGGCGTTACCCAAATTTGAACTGACGCGCTATCGTATGCGCTCGGAAATCGTGGATTTTCACATCCTCAATTTCCATTTTAGCGAAAATCACGGGCGCAAACGTTATGCGAATTCATGTGCGCAAACGCACTATAAACGCGCTAAGTGTGGCTAGCCCTTAATGTTACTTAGTGTTAGTGTGTTAGTGTGTGTTTTTTTGCTGTGTCTGCCCCAATAAATGGGAACGACCCCCAGATCTGTGCATCCTAATGACTGGACGACCCTCATTCGTGTATTACTCGCATTAATGTTTAGTAAATGTTAGATACACACGACAAATATTCACAATAATTTACATTATTTTTTTATTATATTATTTTTTATTATTATTTATAATTAAAAGTAACTTTTTTAATATATAAATTTGGCAGATGAGGGATCAATTTCTACCCGTAATGTCAGAGGAGGGAGGTCCACCTCCACCAGCACCCCCACCACGGCCAACAGGTGCAGCCTCCAGTTTCCCCTTGCCCTTCACCACCACCACCACCCCCACCGCCAGCACCGGCCAGCACACCACACCAGCAGCCAGAGGGACCATCACCACCCGCCAGCACCAGCACGCCAGCAGGTACCAGCGCGCTGTAAAATTTGAGCGCTCTTAGGTGCGGAGTAGCAGTCATAGGCTCAGGGGAGTGCGTTGCTCTCATGCAACAAGGACATGCTTCGCTTAAAGCGCAAACTTTTAAAAATAATAGGTGCTGTTTTTTTTTTAGCACCGTGTTTGTTTGTTTGTTATTGGTTATATTATGGTTTTATTATATATTTTTTATTAGTTTATTATTATTATTATAATATATAAAGCACCTCAGAAACATGTGCTTCACGTTTACTAAAAAGTTAAACTAAACCCTCTCTGTTTATTTTATCTTTACCAATACATTGACTTACAAACTAATTATTTATGCTTTTCCCACCCCATTGGCTTCTCTCCCTCAGGTATGCTTCATGTAAGGGAAAGCGGGAAGGAGACTAGGGTTTTGTAAGGAACAGCAACATTGAAGAGTATCAGTATATTCCTTCAGTTTGACACAATTATTGCGGAGCCAGGCAGAGGCGTGGCCCCATCCAGAACATACCCCATACCCCTTGGCGTTCTCCCTCAGAGTATGCTTCGGCAATGGAAAGCGGGAAGGGGATATGCTTTGTAGAACAGCACCATTGTATGCAGTAGATTCACTTCGTTTGACAACATTTTGCTGACAGGCAGCACACAACTGACAGTCAAACAAACAGCAAACGCAACAACTGACCCAGACTGACAGCAAAAGCGAGATCATACAGCAAAGCTTGCTGATTACTGCTGAACTCACACTGTCATTCACAAACACACAACCTGAACACGATAAGAAACAAAACAAAAAAACAGACACCTATACCTCTAAAGGTCTAACACAAAATTGTCCAAAGGACTGTTATAGGGGGGGTTAGTCCTTAAAAGACTGTTGGGTCTCAAGATGTTGTGATACAGGTTGGTTAACTACAAGTGATAAACCACCATGCTGAAATCCCCAAGCGAAAGCTCAAAAAGCCAAAAAAACTCTCTCCAACTCCTACCACTGTCAGTCTCCACTAAACACACTCCACACACTTACACAATGAGCCCCTGTTCGCATGGCCTTTTACCGCAGGGCTGGCAGCTTCAAATTAGCTGCCATTGGGTGATTTTGGAAAGGTGGGCACTTTTTTTTTTTAATTCGATGATTTTTTGAATGTTTCGAACAGCCGTTTGGAGAACATTCGATAAATCATCGAAAGTCCTTGAAATATGAAAGTTCCCGCGTACGAGCTCGTTCGAGAAGTCTTGGGTCCTTTCGAACTCCTCTACAGTTCGGCTCGAACTCGGGTTCGAGTTTGAAGTCTAATGTGCCATCCCTAACTCTCTTTAATCCGAATCTAAATCTCTCTCTTTGGGCTAAATATAATATTTTAAGCTATCCGATATTTTAATCATCAAAGGGTCTCCATACATTTATTGATCCTTAAATTACATTACATCATCCCAACCAATTCTTTACTTACTATCTTTAACTACTCTAGTTACTTTAAGTTGGATGACAATGAATTATAATTATGTCATTGCTAGAAAAAAAAACTCTTGATATATACTCTTCAAAACCGAAAACAAAAGCTCTTACTTACTTACAAAGTTGTTGTGCTGATTTAACCACACACTGATACTAATTAAACATAACAGAAATGCAGGAAAGATTTAACAATATCCTATCATATAGAAGACTGGAACCGATGTTTTCTTTCCTTCATAAAGCTATTTCTGCTGTAAACGTTTTAGAAACTAGTAGTCAAAGAGATTGGCCCAACCCACTAGTTGTTACGTTTTACCGATTCCCAGATCTCGGGAAAATCCCAAAGATTAAGAAATGTAAAAGAATTTTCGATGATTTTCAAATGAATCGGAACCATTTTCGAGTGTTCCAATGAATTTTTCGAGGATTTTAGAACATTATGATGTCTATTTTCGATAATTACTCACAAATAGCTCCATACATTAGAAAATTATCGAAAATGCCGATCCGAACTCCGAAATCTGGACGATCTGTTCCCAGATTCGGAGGATCATTCAGATTTCCGGAACCAGGAGTTTTGTGTCCAGATCTGGGTTTGTTGTCGACCCAGAACCCATTTCTAGTGTCAAACTTATATATAAATGGTACAGTAACCAACCAAACTTGCAAAAATGTATCCACAAATGTATATATGTGCTGGAGAGAATGTGGACGGACGGCTCTCTTCCTAATATCGTTGGAAATGTATTACTTTTGCAAACCATTTTGGGCATGTTATGCTTTAAGTTAAAGAAATATCAATATTACAAGTCCCCATCGCACCTGAATTTGCTCTTTTAAATATTGCTAGAAGCTGCTAATCCGATCTTTAGTTAGAACACGAACACTGTCAAATCCTTCATGAGCCAAATATTAGATTGCAAGAAACTGGAAAAAGATATTCTCCCCTCTATGAGCAATTAATATAAGCATTACACACTACATCCACTTTAGTATAATCTCCACAGCTTGAAAAAAATGATAAATAGGGCTTTATAACCAAAAATGGGCATTTATGAAAAAGATGCCAGTATTGTATATCAAAGGGAGATTTTTCCAATTGCATATTATACAGTCGAGTTTCCTTCTGATTTTGATTACAACTTTCCTTATATACTATGGTACTTGTTGGTATAATTAATCCTACTGTATTCCAGTGATAAATACCAATTTTTGTTTTTATTGTTTATTAACCATTATTGTTATAATTGTGGCAGTGTATGTATTATGACAAAGTATAGATGTAACAATGATGTAACCAAAGCTGTAACAACCACTTTGCTTTATAGGTAAGATGCAATTAACTGTATTTTCATATGTGTGTTACCCTTTTTATACATGGTCTCCATATAAAAAGCGATGAACACTCGCTAGTGACATCTTGTGGTAAATTAATAAATGAGTTATTTTATATTTTTTTAAATATTGATATTTTTGTGAATGGATTTGTATTACTGAACGAATCCAGACATATTAAATGATATATATTTTCCAATATTGACCCAACAAGGAACAAGAAAACTGACATTGCAAAACTGACAATGCAACAGTTGAGTGTCCTCTTGGGATACTCACGCAAACTAGGGTTTAAGTTGTATTAACCGAATGTAAATTGATTTATGTCCATTTAGCGTGACTTACACCAAAAGGAGGCTGCGCAGAATTGTTTCCATCCCTAATCTTCTCTTTAATCCGAATCTAAATCTCTCTCTTTGGGCTAAATATAATATTTCTAAGATATCCGATATTTTATCATCAAAAGGTCTCCATACATTTAATGATCTGAAATTACATTACATCATCCCAACAATTCTTTACTTACTTATCTTTAAATCTCTAGTTACTTTAAAGTTGATTAGACAATGAAATTTAATAATATGTCATTGCTAGAAAAAAAAATCTTATGAATATAACCTCTTCAGAAACCGAAAACAAAAGCTCTTATTTCTACAAAGTTTTGCTGAATTTAACACAAAACTGATACTAATAAACACATAAAGAAATGGCAGGAAGATTTAACAATATCCATTCATATAGAAGACTGGAACCATGCTTTTCTTTCACTTCATAAAGCTATTTCTGCTGTAAACGTTTTAGAAACTAGTATCAAATAGAGATGGCCCAAATCACTAGTTCGTTACGTTTTCGATTCCCAGATCTCGGGAAAATCCCAAAGATTAGAAATGGAAGAATTTCGATGATTTTCAAATGATCGGAGACCATTTTCGAGTTCCAATGATATTTTCGAGGATTTTGAACATTTGATGCTATTTTCGAGAATTATCAAAAATAGCTCCATACATTAGAAAATTATCGAAAATGCGATCCGAACTCCCGAAATCTGGACGATCTGTCCAGATTCGGACGGATCATTCAGATTTCGGAACCTAGGAGTTTTGTGTCAGATCTGGGTTTGTGTCGGACCCAGAACCCATTTCTAGTGTCAAACTTATATATAAAATGGTACAAGTACCAACCAAACTTGCAAAAATGTATCCAACAAATGTATTAATATGTGCTGGAGAGAATGTGGACAGGAGGCTCTCTCCTAATATCTGGTGGAAATGTACTACTTGCAACCATTTGGCATTGTTATAGCTTTAATAAAGAAATATCAAATATACAAGTCCCCCATTCACCTGAATTTGCTCTTTTAAATATTGTAAGCTGCTAATCCGTCTTTATAGAAAACGAACACTTCAAATCCTTCATGAGCCCAGAATATTAATTGCAAGAAAACTGGAAAAAGAACTGATCTCACCCTCTATGAGCAAACTTAATATAAAGCATTAACACTACAATCCACTTTATATAATCTCACAGCTGAAAAAAATGATGCAAATAGGGCTTTAAACCAAAAATGGGCAGTTTATGGAAAAAGAGCCAGTATTGTATATCAAAGAGGTGATTTTTCCAATTGCATATTATACGTCAGTTTCCTTCTGATTTTGATTAAATTTCTTAATATACTATGGGTACTTGTTGTGGTATAATTAATCTACTGTAATTCAGTAATATACAATTTTTGTTTTATTGTTTATTACCATTTCTGTTATAATTGTGGCAGTGATGTATTATGACAAGTATATATGTAACAATGAATGTAACCAAAGCTGTAACAACCCTTTGCTTGTATAGGTAAGTGCAATTACTGTATTTTCATATTTGTGTTACCCTTTTTATCAATCTGGTCGTCCAATATAAAAAGCGATGAAACCACTCGCTAGTGACATCTTGTGGTAAATTAATAAATGAGTTATTTTTAATATTTTTTTAAATAGTAAGTTGTTGTGATGGAGCTGTATTACTGACTGAATCCAGACCATATTAATGATAATTAATTTTCCAAATTGACCCACAAGGAACAAGAAAACTGACCATTGTCAAAAACTGGACAATGCAACAGGTAGTGTCCTCTTGGATACTCACGAGGCAAACTAGGGTGTTTAAGTGTGTATTAACCGAATGTAAATTGATTTATGCCATTTTAGCGTGACTTTCACCATAAGAGAGCGCTGCAGAAGTGTTGCACCTCCCTGTAAAATTGCCTTGCATCATGTGGTTTGGGCTCCTGTCCTATGTTAATCTTTTGTGTGATTGAATGTATGCAGGCTGCCACCCTACCAGTTATCCTGTCCCTTGGACACCTTTGTCCAGAAACTAAATAAAATTGGAATCAAAGCATCAGGGACATTAAAGGTGATTTAATAGCAAAATAAATGAGTCCACAAATCAGCATTTTTTTGGTGACAATCAATAAGTTGTTTTATGTACATATGACTCGGATAAGCTAAACCAGAATCATAAAACCACTTTGATCGAAGTCTCTGCTCTCTGAAACCGTTAGATATACTAAAAAAAAAGAATACACAGGTCTACAAACTTTTGGCACAACACCATCACACACACCAAATATAGGGGAAGGGTATTGCCTAACTCCTCCTCGATGCACATACAAATTCAAATTTTGTGCACTACAAACAGCTTTAACCTACATTTACCCAGACTTTTTTGTGTGCACTACGTTAAAAATTGTATATGGGTGTGCCCATGCATAGCTTGAGGTAATAATTATTATTTTTATTCAGAATATTCAGAATAGATTATCTGATGTTGACTCCCACCACCCTTTAGATCAAAAGCTGGGTGTCATCAGAACCTTGCAAGGCGAGCAGAGAACATCCCCACAGAGTGAAGCAAAAGAAATTAAACAATCTCAGAGGATTGTGGATATCCCGACTGGCCTTTGTCGAAAGAAGTAGATTAAAGAAAAAGAACACGAAGTACCAACAGTGAAGGAGGAAAAGCAAGACGGAGAAAGAACATGGCTATCCCATAGTAGCAGTGCTTTTCAAACAAAACACTGGTATCCTGTCTGCTTTAAACGCAAAACAACCCACTGAGTGCATCAATTGGTACATCCGAAACCCAAAACCAAAATAAGAAGAAACAACATCATATATGCAGTGCGTGCATGTGAAAATGCTCTGGATTTGTATGTGGGGAGACCAAACAGTCAACTGCTCCAATGTATGGCCAGCCCAGACAGCACCATATCCTTGGGTCCGGACTTCAGCCCGTGTTACTGCATCTTAAGGAAAAAGGACATACCTTTTGAAGACTGTAATGTCACATCTGGCAATAAACGCAGTGGTTCAAGAGAGGTGGTCAAGGGAGGCCAGTTATGTGAAAATAAAGAAACAAGCTGAATAGAGGTGGTGTTGGGTGTGTCGCCATCAACTGTCTGCATGTACAATGTCCTGGTGTTAACACGGTTACCTGGGGACAGTTGCGTAATAAAAATGCTGAAGGTGTGAGTGCAATAAAGTTAGAAGAACCTGCTACTTTCCATCGCCAGTATGCTACTTAGTGTTTTCAAATTGGTTTTATTTATCCTTGGGCAGTATTAAACCTCAATTACAAGCCATTAAAATTGCCACAGTGTTGCAGAATATTGCATCGACTCTGTTGTTTAAGAAAAGGAACAGTTTAAAGGTATCTCGAAATTAACATTTTACCATGTTTCGTAACTGGCATAGGTAGCTTAAAGCTTTGTTGTGCAAATGCAGGGTGATACCCCCCAACCCCAACCGCTTCATTTATTACTTCACATATCACTTCTCCTTTTACTTACACTCCTGTTCCAGCGCTGTTTTCATTACTGGCAGCCGGTGCTTTTATTGGCTCCTCTCAGACACTCACAGTGTCCCCACGGCTGCGTGTCCGGCACCCCTCTTGCATGCCGGCAGGCAGGGGAGCTGGACCAGAAACAGTTGGGAGGATCGAGGAGGTGTTAAGTACAGAAGGAGAGCAATTTTGAAGTTAAAAATATGAGCGTTTGGGGGTGGGATGGTATAACACTACATTATGTAAAAAGTTTTTAGAAGGGGTAGGACATGCCCTTAAACAAGCCCTGCAGGTAAACCATTGGAGCAGAGATTGTAAGGTAAGAGATTTTTGAATACTACACAGTGGGGACAATGGGGTTAAATTTTAGTTTTGGGGGGTTTGAGGGTGGACTGCCTTATAAATTCTATTGACTAAAGAGGTGCCTCCTTAAAGGGCATCTATAGTGGGTAAAATGTTAATTGTTTTTCTTTTCTTCTATTTGTTCTATATTTGCCCCAATCCCCAGAGTATCCTTATTTTATTCAGTTTTCCTCTCTGTTCTGAGGTATATAAATAACCAGGCTTACATACTGAGTTTTTTTTTTTGTTTAACAAAGTTCCGAGTGACCAAAGGTTAGAGCGATGTGTAGGAGATAATGCGCGTAGCGGCTGGTCACAGGTTCAGTTTCAGAGGCCGCTCTACTTGAACGTGGGTGGGGGTATGAAAAATTATAAATAAATGTTATTTTGCAAATGAATTATTGTAGCTTGGTGCTGCAAGTAAGCCATCTTCTCAAGCAAATGACAAAACAAATTCAAGCCAAGACGCTACCAATACAAGCTGAAAAATCTAAAACAGAAATATAAAATACACTAGTTTAATATTAAGAAACATTTGTCCTTTTTCGTGATGAGAAGGTGATGTGATTGTCTGTCTGTCCTTTGGGGGTATAAGTTTACATTATTTAGTACATCACAGGTGCTCAATGGAATTCTTGCGTACTGCCAATTTCCACAAAACTTCACTTGTATTTGAACAATTTTAGTTTGTGGTATTCAACATAATGTTCAGAAGGTTTTGTGAACAAAACAAAAAATATCCATAAAAATCAAAAATGTGTTTTCATGACAAAAAAATTACATAAAATTATTATAAGTCACTGATTATTAACATGTTTTCAAATGTGACAACTTCATTAAATCTCTCATTTTGCTGGGCAATGCAATTGTTAGAATTGGTATTAATAAATGTAAATATTCACTAAACTATCTAATACAGGTATATTACAGATGGAGCAAGATCTATACTGCGATTAATGTGGGGTGTTGGTCTTATCAAATTGTAAAATGGGGAGTTTCAGTAGTATGAGAGGTAGGAGTGAGTATTCACTGCCCAATACTTTTTATTAACAGAGTGGCAGCCTTTGGAAGATCTAATCCTGGACTTCTGTTACTAGATCTTTCCATTCCCTTCAGCTTATCCCTTATAATCACCATTGGTTGACGGAAACGTTGCAGTGCTCAAAAAAGGCCCTTCGAGAGAGACTTCCAAATTCCAAAGGCCTTACAAAGATCTTTTGCAATTTTAAATTCCGGTAAAGTTCTTTGACACAATATGGTTCTCATAACATATAATTCAACATTGGTTTAATGAAACCTTCACCCACTCTTTGTATGTAAAACAACATCCCTTACTTAAAGGTCATGTCTATCCTAATATCAATTTCCTATTTAGCAGAAACACCACCCCAAAAGGTGAAACGTTAATACTCACTTATAACGTTCACTCCGTATGCAATACAAGCAATCAGAGCCTGCATGCAGGATATCGGCTTTTAGAGATGGTTCTGTCATGTGTGAGTATAGATGGCTCCAATTTTGGGGAGGTTGATTGCCTTAAATATGTATAGAAACTTTGGATATTGGGGCGGACATCTCTTAATGGGTCCCATTTGCACTCCAGGTAATACATAGTGTTACTCTCCACTAAAAAAAACATCTGGTATATAACATACCATCAGGTGAACATCGTCAGACTCGGTTATCTCATAGGTATAAGGAGAATTTAAATACTCATGCCAGTAACTCACTGATTTTCTGGCAGAGCTGACAGTTTTTCTCTATAACATGTTTTCCAGTGGATACAGATTTAAAGGTATTGTCAGTGACAATGACTGTGGGAGGAGCCAGAAGAAGTCAGGTTAGGGCAGGCCACACGCTGCAATTTTTCTGCTTTTGTCGGTTTTTCAAATCATGGGAATCGCGGCAATGCAACCGAAAACGCACGTTTTCAGGTGCGATGCGTTTGCGATTGCGATTTGCATTCCCGCATTCTAAATCGCAATACATGCCTTTCCAATACTTAATGAAACAAATCATGCCAAACGCAACAAATCGCACAGAAATTGCATTGCGATTCCGTGTTGCGATTGCGTTTGACATTGCAGTTGGGCCGTGCCCTTCGTGAGTAAAATATATTCCATCTTTAAAATGTGACAGAAAATTATTCATGAACTGATGGCATGCAGTACCCTTGTCTTGCCAGCGGGTATAAACATTTGGAATTTAGTATGGCACCTCAATAATGGTAGCATCCTATAGAAATGACAAGGTCTGTGTTTGAGGGGCGGTGTGTGTGTATATGTTGCTCTGTCTGTGGAGGAGGTCCTGAAATGGATTTTTAGCAGGTGGGATGTTAGTTAATTAACCACACTTTTGACTTGTGCTGCATGATGTCTTAGTAGTTAGACATGAAGCCTTGCAGTATCGTATTTTTTCTATGTTTAAATCCACCCCTGCAAGTAGTTGAAAAGCCATAGTGAGAGGTTGTGTGTGATACGGTATGGTAACTTAGCTGTAAGGGGGTCTGTAACAATCGAAAACGCAATACACATTAGATCGTGGGAGAAAATTAACGATTGCGGTCCTACAATAAGGGTCGTGATGTACATTTATGATGGCTAATTACTTGTGTTTGATCGCATGATCGCCTTATCAATACTTATTGCAGCGTCTAGCTTCCGCAAGATAATGTATGGCCGAATGGTCACTGAATTTAGGACAAGCCGTACTGTTTCTAAATGTTGGCTCAGGGCCTGATGTCAAGGGATAACTTATTGTAAGGTCTTCATAATATGTTCAGTGAGATTAAGAACAAAATAAGATATCCAAATGTCAACAACTATCATATAAAGTACAAACACGAAATCTTCGTCTTTTCCAAGGGCGTAAACTACCAGCAGGGGGCAGCTTGGTTCCTAGTAACACCCACTGCGTTATTTTACTGTTTAACATCTCTATCCTTTTAGCTATACACTACAAAGTTACATCAGTTGAATAACTTAAGGCTTTGAACCCGTTTATGGATTGCTACCAGACGAACATTTCCAACAATTTAAAATTTTCCTTCTAAAGCTTATTACACCATGGGATTGGGTGCAATGTTATGTTAATATAAAGGTGCAATGGTTGTGCTTAGCATAAACCATATACAAACATTTATGACTCACAGTGGAGACATGTAGGACAGTTATGTAGGTGTAATCCAGTTGGGCAAACTTATGGGACATGGATTGATGATGGGGTAATGCTATTGAACATGGTTTGAGGTTCAGTTTCTCCCCCCTGTAGTCTCACTATTTTCCACTACTGGGATCAAGCCTGGCCCAGTGCCTATTAATGATTTTTGAACATCATCCCAGGCAGTTTCCTCTCCTCCCAACAACGCCCAACAGGACGATTCTCTTTTCCAGTGACCAGAAGGGTCAATGTCAGGGATCTGGACAAAAAAAACAGACAGGTATTAGAAACATCAAGGTATCATAGTGAACAGCTTCAGATAGAGCACAACCTAATGTGTCTAATTGACAGATTGGACAGTAGGATTTTTCTTGCTGACTTGGGATACCTGCTATACATGGACAGAGGGGACTGGCGTGGGCAATGGATAAGGTGTAATCGCAAAAAGCAGGAATGACAGAAAAAAGTAGGGTGAGCAAGAGACCCGCACCCCCGTGGAGTGCATCGCATTATTGCTAAAAGCTGTTTTTCTTTTTCAAATGTTTCAATGCCAATAAAAGTGTCTTCTTTACTTGTCATTCTGTTTCGACCATTACATGAGTGCAATGTAGGAAAACCATTACTATAAGTACTTATAGGAACATATTTTAATCTGTGTCGTGTAAATCATTGAAATTAATTATATCTAGCCCCAAGTGTTTCTGCATGTGTCATCCCACAATGACAAATTGTACTTACCACTCCTCTTTGTGCTGCAGAGGTCATTTTAGGGTATAACCTACAGGTTTAAAATGGAATTAAAATACATTCAGTTAAACTGCAACTTTTTCTCTAATAGAAATAACATATCTAATTACTTTTACTGAGGCATACCACAACCATGAATGTCGCATGGGTAAAAACGGTAAGTGAGTAGACAAGGTGGCCTTTGGAGAGGCTGGACTGAGTACAATGACCTTCAATACAAAATACTGTAAGCTCAATGTTAATCTTGGGGGCACAGTATCTATAACAATGTTCACCCTAAAACAACTTATAGATCTTGGCCTTTTTAATATGAAATTCAGTTCATTCATTTGATATATAATCATTTTATTAATATCATTCACTTTATGTATCAGGTGCATTTTATACATAATTATTATATCGTTCAACTATAATCAGTCATTTACATCATTTACTTCAGTTTTATATCTCATTCATTTTATATATCAGTCATTTTAATATCATTATATATTTCGTTCATTGTTATATCATATTATATATGTTCATTTATATTGCATTAATATCGTTCATTTTAATATCATTATATATCGATTATCTTATTATTAGTTCATTTTACATATATTATATATTGTGTCATTTGATATATCATGTAATTTTATAATTAGTCCTGTTTATATACCATCATTTATATATCAGTCATTTATATAGTCATTATATATTGTTCATTTTAATATCAGTCATTTAATATATCATTCATTTATATCCAGTATATTTTAAATATCATGTATATTGTTCTTTTATATATCAGCATTTGTATATATCTTAGATAAAGTTTGTTTATATATCAAGTTATCTTTATATATATTAGTTCATTTTATATATTATTATATATAATCGTTCATTTTATATATCAGTTCATTTATATATTATGTATATTCGTTCATTCTTGTATATATCAGTCATGTTATATATTTTATATACGTTCATTTTATATATCCGTCATTTTATATTATTATATATCTATCCTTTTATTATCAGTCATTTTATATATTATATATATCGTTCATTTTATGATCAGTCATTTTATATATTATATATATCGTTCATTTTATATTCAGTCATTTTCTATATTATTATATATCATTCATTTATATATCAGTCATTTTATATATTATTATATAGTCGTTATTTTATATATGCAGTCATTTATATATTATTATATATCATTTCTTTAGAAATATCAGTCCATTTTATATATTATAAATATCATTCATTTTTATATATCCAGTCATTGTAATATTATATACTCAGTCACTTTTATATATTAGATATATCATTCCTTTTATATATCAGCTCATTATATTTATTATATATATCATTCCTTTTATCTATATCAAGTCATTTTTATATATTATTATATATCATTGTCATTTTACTATATCAGTCATTTTTTATATATCCAGTCTTTTATATATTTTATCAATTCATTTATATATCAGTAATTTTATATATTATATATATATATTATTTTATATGATCAGTCAATTTTATCTATTATTATATACTGATTCATTTCATACATCATGCTTTTACACATATATTTATTTTATAGATCATTTATTTGCTATATCAGTCCTTTTATTTATCACTCAATAATGCATCAATTCTTCAGGACCCAGAGGTGCAGGTCTTGTTAGTGCTCCACTATTGTAAAACCAATTAGTTATATTTTTTATATTAGACCAATAAAAAATCTAACATCCAATTTGGTTGCTGCAGATTTAGCCACAGGCAAACTTTGCCCATAAGCCCCCTTGGTAATGCCGAAGCCATGATAACTGTTTATGAAAGCCTTGTGATATGTCTAGCTACTAACGGACCCTAAATTCCCTTTAGATCTTGCAGCAGAAGGAGAACTGGCCTTTCACAGAAAACTGCTTTGCACATTAGATACTCAATCTAATATACATCGAGGTTGCAAGTACACGGCGTGTGGGTCTTAGGAAGTGACCAACGCAAAGCACAGCAGCAGGAGATAAGGGTGCCACAAGTTTCATCTACTCTATTTTATACCCCACTGTCTGAAGGTGGAACTGCAGCTGGGCCCAAGAAAACCTATATTGAAAACATTCCCTAAGAGTTATCATGCACACTTATCACGTCACATTTCAGACTTCCAATGGTATATGTATGTGGTCTAATGAACAAAAGACCAGTGAGTCCTCTCTATCAAATAATCTGTATGAGGAAGAAACAGAATATATCCTATCAGCAACTTCCTTTACCTTTTTCCAATCTTCCCACTTTTCTTTTAATTACAACTTGAGACCCTTTATTTGTTTTCCTTCTATAAACCATTGTCTGTTCTATTTCCTTTACATACTTACATTTCTTTATAAATGTCCTACATCCACTCGTTCCTTGTGTTCCTCCTCTTTCCACTATCATTTGTGTGCCTTTGACATGGTTTATCCCCCATTTTCCTAAGCCCCATTCTCTATACCCTCCCATCTTCTCTTCCTATGATTAGCAATTTCCCTCCAAAATGATTCCCTTCTCTCTTCTACTTAATGTTTTATTTTGAAGGCAGTGTATTTTAATGCCTCAGCCACATCATTGAAACGATTATCTCTTAATATGAAAGTGCAAATAATCTTACATTCCAATTGTATACAGAAAACTGGAAAAAATACAGCTCAATTTCACCAACCAAGTAATGCTTACTGGGTACAGTAGAAAAAGATTGCTTAACAAAACTGTGGACTACTTACCCCTTGACCAAGTGGCTAAGCCTCATATCATATAATTGGTTGTAAAAAAATAGACAAAGTGATTGTTACACCCCCCTCCCACAATTGTAGGTTAAGTATGGAATTTTACGCAGTTAGAAAAAACTAAAGGATATTGAGTGTAAAACTCAAAATAGACACAACTGTAGTGAAAACCCAGGACTGTCCAGCAATTCTGTTTACTAATGGCAAGTATGGAAATCTGTCCTTAGGTATAAAGGTGTGTACATCTGGCCATTTACCTTAACCCAAGAACTGTCTGTAACAGGGAAATGAGCGTGATAGCAACACAACACACATAACACTTAAGGCTTAACACTTGTGATAGTCCCTAGGAACCAAAAAAGAAATATTTTCGTCGGTTGAGTTTTAAAAACAAGTTAATATTATCCACTTTTGCATGTTACCGTTTTGGTTCACGCTTAGCAATTAGCAATTTCCCCTTACATGCGAATTAAACCAAACACAACTTAGCTAGACGAGACTAGGTCATTTTAGTGAAATGAAAATAGAGCCAAATTTAATACAAAAATAACAAGTTTAACCTTAAAACTTAAACAAGCCATTGTCTCTGGCAGCCACACTAATTTTTAACATTTAATTCCTGGCAAATCCTCTATGGTTCAGATTCCAGGTTGGAAACTCTATTCAGTAGTAGCAATATTATGTGTCTAGTGATATAATGATATACAGTGTCTGGTCAAATAGAATTAACGATTGGTACCGTCATTAAGAGCTCTAATAACATAAGGAAAGCAAGGGGCTTGACAATTGATCATACAACTGTTTTAAAAAAGGAAAAGCAATAGTTTCATATAGAAATACAAGATTAGGCCATCTCAATGGAGACTGCATCAGTGACAGACTGAAAAAAAAATCCTTCTATGTTGGGAGTGTTATTTGTCAATGTTTAAATGAAATACTCACTGTGCTTCAGTCTGGGGGTCTCTCTCCCAGCTGTCCTCTTGTTAATATTAACCCCCCCACCCCCACACTGGTTTATATAGGTGCCGTTGTTCTTGACGTCAGTTGTCAGGCCCTCCACCCTCCCCTCCTAGCCCCTAAATCCTAGGATCATTTTTTTTACCAACTCAAGAAATGGCTTTTAATGACCACTTGTGACTCTCTTATCTCTTTCTTTCCATTACTTCTGATAAAGAGAACATCGCTGGGTCTGTTTTGTCCTTTTCTATTAGCCAGTTTTTCGCATGCACATAGTCAGTCTTGGTAGACGGTGACTTTTAACCAGTTTTTGTCCCCAGACTAAGTATCGGATACGTGGGGATGGTCTGTGGTGCCTGTGTTTGTAACACAATATTCATCAAGCACGAGTGTCTTCTTTATTTGCAATAATTAACACAATGTAATATGAAATACTAGAGAATCTGCTTCTCTTTTTATTGATGTTTATATGTGTTTTATAAACGTAAGAGGGCCCCCATAACTCTGAAAACATACTTATATACTTACCTAGGGCTGTAAAATGAACGGATGGCAGACGCCTTTGCTTCGAACGCCATGCCTCAATGTGGGAGGGATGGAGGGTGGTGCTGGGGTGATGCGCACCGTGGGGGAATGCACGCCCGGGGGTTTGCTAGTGGGAATATATACAAATGGACAATCATAGATTTACTTGCATAAGAGAACAGAAGGAACCCGTTCCACTGCTGACACATACTGATAGATTATTATTTTACATAATGGTACAATCTTTGTATTTATTTTTTATAGTTCTGAAACAGTCATATTGGCAAAGTACTTTAAAACAATGTAGTTAATTACATTCACATTGGGCCCTGCTCCAAGAGTTTACTCTCTCATTACACATTACAGGCCAATGTAGTACAAAAACAGTACATCTGTACCTGACTGTGGCATCCCCATGATGCTTTACAAGTCCCTCACAAGCTTAAGCATCGAAGATCCCCGATCACTTCTTAGTACTGGGACATCAGCCCGTAGCGCAAGCATAGTAATGGCATAAAGATTAGGGCAAAATTGTTGTTGCGCTTATCTTAAAGATATTCCACCTTAAATGAACTTACCAGCCCTTGTTCCATAGTTGGTCTATGCCTTTGGCTTCTGGGCCTTTTAGGAGCTGCAGTAGGGGTGACGGCAGTCAGCACCTGATCTGGTACAACAGCCCAAAACAGCCTGTTATTGGACTGTTTTGGGACTATAAGGCCGCAATACAAAAGTTTGTTTAGGGTGGACTAGACCCTTTAAATTACCATTACTAAATGTGTCCAAAATGATATGGAAATGGAAAGGCAGCGTGATATTAGTTACAACCAATGCTAACCCGATCTTCAATCAGTAACATGGGTTTTAGCACTAATAATTGAAAAAATGGCCGATGTGCTTCATGGCCCCGCTAGTATCATCCCAGCTTCATTGGTGTTAGAAATGAGGGTCATCTGGACTTTCCAATAATTAATTGCTACCAAGTGTGTTTTTTGTATTTGTTGATCTCATAGGCAAACATACCTTTACTACAAAACTTCGTTCCCAAATAACCTGAATTGCTGAGACGAATGGGGGTAATATCACTACTACCCTTTAGTTTAGAGGTCTATGCCTTATTAATATGAAGACATTGGATGGACGCCTCTTCCCTCATTTTCATTCATGTGATCACAAATGTATAATAAAACCCCTTTATAATGAAATGCCAGTGTGCAGATATATGATATTGTTGGGGCCCAAGATGTGTCATTGGTTATGATTTCTTGTTTTGGAAAAACGTTTTGACCAGATCAGTACACTTCTGCAAAACTTAGTGTAAATGCTTCCACAGTCTTTATTGTAATGTCAACTACTACACATGTGCAACGATAGTAACAATCCTTTGTTAATTTTTATTTAACGGAGAATTAACCAAATTTCTCTAAATGAAACCATATACCCCTAAAAAAACCCAACTGGAGTGTTTATCATTTAAATATAGAGATTTACTTGGTTAATTAACTGTACACGTGAATGGAATGCTGGGAATTAAGGCACATGAGACATAGTTTAAAATGGTAAATTGACAACTTGTCACGCAAAATAAGGAATAAAGAGATAAGTTTTTGTTTGACTTTGTTATTTAATAAAATGATACAATACTGCAAAGGATATAAGTGCAAGGGCATTTATGACTATTCTCTCTCTCTCTCTGCTTATTATATATATATAAAATAATCGTTCACAGGACATATAAAGACAAAGAGAGAACACCAGGTATTATGGATGATATCACAGTTACTACAGTGTAGTATATTCAGTGCTAGAACTCAGACATAATAATCAGTTTTCTCCTATAAGGCTAAGCCACAGGGGAGGCACGCAAAAAAGGTCATATTGTTTATTTTTTTTGCTGTACCAACTTGCGCCCTTGTGTAGTGTTTCATAGTTGTTTGTGTGGTTGCTTGTGATGCGGTTTCACCAATATGTTTTGTATCGCTTTTTGCGTTTCCAGTAGACTAGGAGAGAAATAGCGATTCACATGTCTTTTAAAAAAGCACACGGGTGGCACCTGGTACCCAGGTTTCCCTAACAACCTAGCTGTAATATTTTTCCGCTCAACTAAACGGAATCAACATCAAAACCGCAGTGTGGCCTCAGTCTGATTGGCTTGTGTTAAGGGATGAGGTAACATGTTACTCTCCTTGTTCCCTAACTGTTGATTTACATTTCTAGCACTGAAACTGTATTGAAAATAGCCATAATGTAACTTATTACATGAAAATATGGCCGAAAGCATAACTAATGTAAGAATTATCATAGCATGAACATTTGTGCGTAGACATATATATCCAGTATGCACAATAATTAACGCTAAGTGGTGCACCATATTGTAATAAATACCATAGGTAGTAATAACTATCCCTATAATAACAAAGCATCCTGATTATAAAAAACCGTTTCCCCTATTTACTTTTCTTCTCCATAACTTATTTTTATTTCTTCTCTTTGTTGCATAATCCTCACAGCAGAAAGTCAGCAAATATAACTGGCAGAGAAGTTATTTGGGTTGAAATTCTCTATAATCATTTTGTGAGGAGCCATGGCAAGTTCATTGTCATAAAGTGTTGAGGAAGAAAACCAGAAATCAAGCTTTATCTCGGAGTCAGAACAGGGTCTGAAAAAAAGAAGAGAGAATGGTTACATCCACCTCCACCTTCACTATTACCAAGCTGCTTAAAGCTAAACGGTAATGTAAAAATCAGATAGAGCTTTTCCCCAAGGTTACGAAGAGTGTTATGTGTCATGTAGATTTCCTGGCCAGTTTTTATTTAAAATTAAATGTATTATATGGGCCCTTGTACCTCCATACGATATGTAATAGGAGATGAGATATGGGGGCTTCTAGTTAAAAATGGTTAGGTGAACTAAGAACCTGGACTGGTGGGACATATAAATAAACTGTATTTACAAAGGTTATAAAGATGGTAAATCCATGGCTATAAATATGTACACAGTTGGAAATTGGTGTATCTACACTTGGTGATAGTTAAGCTGTACATAGTATTTATGGTGGTGTTTTAGTGTCCAAGTATTGTACCACCATGATTCTATGGAGTTGAGCCTATATGCACGATGGGGGGGGGGGGTTATTTTCTTTCCTACAATGATGTAAAGTTTCTACAAGTTCTCAAATATTACAACGAACTACAGAAAGTAGTTTCTTGGATCTTTGACTTAAAACCATTTGTTCTGAAATGACATTCTAAACATCCTAAACCCCCTTTTATGGCTGATTCCGGAGAATAAAAACTGTATGAAATCTTATGTAAAATCAGTCTAGAAATAAAGAATACATACATTGATACATTAAAGGGCATGTCGCGACCCCCATACAAAAATCCTTTTTGTATGGGGTGTCGGACAATACTTAACCTACCTGCCCTCTTTTTTTCAAGGGTCATGAAGGTAGCGTATGAGCTACTTACAAGCTGCACATCTTAAGATAGCAGCTTAGTGTATGAAACACCTGGCTGTTATATTGGTATTTTCGGGTACATAAATTGGCCACAAGATCGCTTGATCAAGTCATTCTGAATGAGAAAGCAGTCGGATGACTAGCGGAAAACAATCTTCAGATCTAACTTTATGTCAAGTTGCTCTACATGATACAACTGATACACCATGGACCTGAATGAGAAGAACCTTCACAAGCAACTGTTTCCTGGGTATATACTGAGTTTCTTATTCTATATATTGCAGTGAAAATTTGCTGTAATATAGAGGGAACAGAGAGTGAAGTCACACACCAATGCAATACGCATTTTTGCATTGCAACATACTATGGTATTACCTAAGTAGTGGTCAAAACTATGTTGCAATTCACTTGGAATGTAAAACCCTGTGCGTCTGCTTCTACCTAACTGTGTGTATGAAATCTCGCAATGTGTTTTAAGTAAATCATGGGTCTTGTGCTGGTAAGTAATTGATAAAAATTATTACATATCTAGAAAAGGAACTAAACCGGAAGTAATCAATTCATATCTGTTTTTGCTGTCTTGTGCATGTAAAAAACGTGCACCTAAAAGAGTAGCTACATTATAATAAGCTGATACGGTATAACAACGTTCAATTCAGCACCCTGAATCGCAGTTTTATTTTCTGTAGTAATCTGAACGAAATTGTCAGGTTGAAAGTCACACTCTTTTATCCTTAGCACATTAAAGTAAGCTGGTTTATAAGCTATCCAGTGTCTATTATCTGGCCCATCGAAGCAGACAGTTTGTACCCATACTAGGGAAGGTCAGCTGGTCCCAGTCGATAAAGATTACTGAAACAGAAGGATATTTTTTAAATTTTTTCTTCATTTTCTGTTCTCTATGCCATGATAACTCACATGTCCTAACAGTAAGATGATCGGTCTGCCCTTTGTTCTTCCATTTGGATTGCGCTGGTCAGGACCCTAGTATACAGACAGGCCTTATCAAGTGGGAAATCCTAAAAGAGAAGAAAATAGCAGACAAGACAACAAATAAATATAAATGAGACTGAATTATTCAGCTGATGGTAAAGAGAAGCTAACAGTTCCATAAACCTCCATCCTTCCTTTTAGAAAAAAAAACCCTGACAAAGGACCCATCTGCTGTACACCGTGCCTTGTACGTGCAGACGATCCCTGTATATTGTTTGATATTATAGTATAATTGGCAATGGCAGCAGTAGAAATTGCCTAAACAATGGAAGTGGTCACTGTGCAAAAAGTGAGGGCGCTGCTTAGTTCACAAGGTGTGATCGCGAGGGGTTGATATCACATCGCAACACGTGCAGATCTGCCAGAGTGGCAACCAGAACACCAATCGAATGGGCCATTTCGCCGATCGAAGCACCAATACATGGCCTGAACGTCATGTAAAAACTGACGTTACATTCATTGGTGCATCTCGCACATTTATAAGGCTTTATCTTGATTTAGTAAATAATACATTATTACATTGAAAGATTCCTTTATTTTTTTAAATGTTTTTTATAAATCGTAAAGAAATCTTTTCTCATAAAATTATATTTTCCCCTTAAGTTCTATGTATGAATATAGTAAGCCCTCCCTCATCTTCTCTTTATACAGTGGTGTACAGTTATTTGGTTCTCTCAGGTTTGCCGTAACTTTAAAAAGAAAGAGCCTCTCTTAAAACACCCATGAAGGTCAAATAATTACATGCCCCGGTAGTAAAAATTGGTCCTAAAACCAATTTTTCCTGCATGTGTCTCACGTACAAGGATTAACAACATCAGAGGGATTTTTTTCATTTAAGTTTGCCCCTACCACCAGGTAGTTAACGTCCTAATAAGGAATTAGCATTCTATAGTGAAAGCAGAATACAGCTCATGAAGACATAAACATAAAGGTGGAGAAGGTGGGGAGACGCTTTTTGTCCGTGTCCGTGGTTCTGACATGATAAGTGTAATAGTGGTTCCATTTAAAGACTTAAATTAATGAAATCAGATAAACAGATGGGATGATAGAAGCTGCTTTGGAGGTTAAGTTGAAGCCATGGTTGAAATGAGCTATTTTGTAGGTATCAAAGATTAAAGAAATGCTAAAAGAAACCTTCTTTATGTTTCTTCACTCTCTAGGTCCAGAAAGGTGCCTGATTTCTAGTATATCATCTTGTGCCCTCAAACCATAACATCTGTACACACAATAGTAAAAACCAGCACATATTAAAGCTGGGTACACACAATGAGATATTTGGGTCCGATGACCGATAGTTCAGTGTATTGGTCACGACTGAAAATTATGCGCATCCGAATCGGGCCAATGTCCGACCGAACCGTCGGTTCCGAATCAAGACGAAGGACGATATCGAACATGGTGGAAAACCTCATCCAATCGTGCGGCGGTCCCTCTATGGGTAATCGTGCGGTAACATAAGACGCGGACTGCTTTTGCGTGCGACCGACAGTCCTTCTCCTGGCCACCGGTCGAAGTATCGATTGTCCGTCAAGGATGAAAATCTCTAGGGTGTACCTAGCTTAAGAAACACACAGACAAGGACTATAATGGTTTACCCTAATTTATTGGATCAATGGGGGTTAAACTCCTCTTTAGTGCGGCTTGCATGGCGATAGATCTAAAAAGAAGAAAATACAAGACTAATAACCTTGGCGCTTTTCTTCTTTTTCTTACCAATCAGTGCTCAGAGCGGCGCATTACCTAAAACATACAATAAATACATTGATTTGACCATATACGACAGAACAGATCTAGGGACGAATATATGTGAATTTGCATATAAAACTCTCCGAATATCTCAAAAATTCCATTCATGGAGATAAAACATGTGCAATATAAACATGGACACACTGTTTGTCACCGATAAGGCAAGTTAAGAACGAGTGAGAAATTCAGCTTTTGCTGTCTACGCAGGGTTTCTACAGATAACCGTGTCAATATTGCTACACGCGATGAATGGCCAGCACACAGGGCCAGATCACCATGTGTATGCGTTCGGCGGGGGTTGTCCGTCTGATCCGCTGGGCGGAATCAATGAACACCCCCCGACCAAACGATCTACACATGGATGGTTTCTTGTCTGTAAATGGCCGGTCGTCGTGTGACCGGCGTCAGGGTCGTGAGGACATCATGCGGTGTGTATGAGTCCTTAGAAGGAAATTGGGGAATTGGGGTGGGGTCTCTATTTCAGGTAAGCTCTGTAAGGCTGTAGCCACACTCACAACGCGCACATTACGCTATTGTGGTCCGGATGGGGGATTGCCGCACAGCAGACACCAACGAGGTGATGTGGTCACCCCCATAGCCCAAACACTAACTGTGCACTTTTGAAAATGGGACACTAGCCTACAACAGGCACAGTTACAGCAGATTGATTTTTTTTGTTCCATCATCAGGTAGCACTCCACACGCTTTAGCTTTGCAGACTATGAGTATACATAATTGTGAAAGGACGTTTATTGAATGTTGATATTGTGAAGTGTACCACAATGGTGAGATCAAAATTTGATCAGAGAGAATCATAATACACACGTAATGTGTGCAGGTTTACACATAGACCAATACTGCAGCTGCCACTGAATATTGATTTCGATTTTCATACATATCCTCTATACCCCGACTGCCCGCTTCCACCAATACTAACCTTGGCCTCATTGGGAGTAGAGAATCTGTACACTTCTGGGAAGAGCTCAATGTTGTCTGGACTGTTGGAAGAGATGGACAGAAGCCTGGAAACAGAAGGATAAGCACAACAGTGTTACTATGTATAAGTGATAGCAAAGAATAGACTAGAAAGTGCTCCCAGGCTGGAAATCATGCAACTAAATCAAGGGATTGTCTCCCTTGTAAGCTCCAAACTCGGAATTTAAGCTCCCAGACTTTTCTGTCATGTAAACCGTAGTACATAACAGTTTGGCTGCGGTTACAAATACTGTACCGGGTTAAATGCTTAGGGGAATTATTATATTTATTTTGATCATCCCATTTTTAGACTGAGGACCTGTTTGCAACAAGTGTACTCTTTAAAGGAATGCCGTAAAAGAAGCTCTTAAAAGAAAATTGGAAATGTCCACGGCCTAATTCCCATCTGATATGTTAGCACATACTAGATGTATTATTAACCATGATTTTTAGGTTTATTATTGTCTCCATTCTGTTATGAGTAAGTTAGCTCCTCCCTCCATGCGTCATAAGGCTGTGATGCAGCTTCCTTCAGTTTACTAGTCAGGGTTAGTTTAGCCCACCACATCCACCCCTTCAAATCCACACCCACATCCACACGCCACACCCATTTTTTTCTGCATTGCAGACGACTACATATGCAACCTTAAATAGGTTTGTCCAGTGCTAAACGGTTATAGCAGCGCCCCGAGTCTAATAATAGTCTAGTGTAGTTATAGCCTCAGGTAGTTGTGAGTAGCCTCGGAAGTATAGTCTAGGTACTGTAGTCTAGTAGTTAGTGAGCCTAGGTATATTAGTTTAGGTAGTTATGGCTAGTATTATAGTTACCTGTATTTAGTTATATCTAGGTAGTTTAGCCTATGTGGTAAAGTCTAGGTAGTTGATAGTCTATGTGTTTATAGCCTACGGTATTTTAGTCCTAGAGTTATATTCTAGGTAGTTAATAGCTAGCTCGTATTAGAGCCTAGGAATTTATAGGCCCTAGGTAGTTTAGTCTAGTAGTTAGAGTCTAGGGTAGTTAATAGCCTAGTTTAGTCTGGTAGTTTAGTTTTTGGAGTATTGTTCGTATTTTTGTGAACTTCGGTTTTCCACATTTTAGAGGTGGTACCAAATGTACAAGGTATTTTGGTAACCCTCAAAAATAACCTTGAACGTTCGCTAACCACGAAAAGTACATAGGAATAACTTAAAAATAACCTCATCATTTGTAACCCTCAAAAAATGTTGGTCCGAAACCCTCAAAAGACATTCCATTTTCGGATTTTGGATCTTATGCCTACACATCCCCCCTTCAAAAATCCACACCACACCTCCACAAGCCAGCACCTTTTGTTGTTATTCTGTGACATACATATGGCAACTTTAAATAGCTTGGCTCAGGTGCCAAAGGTTTAGAGGCGGTTATAGCTAGGTAGATTAGTCTAGTAGTTTATAGTTCTGAGGTAGTTATAGCCTAGGTTAGCTAAATAGTACCCTAGCCTTTCTCATTCAGAATGACTTGTCCAAGACCTGTTTGCATACTAAATACCTTGAAAGTACCCAATTAGCATATGACAGGCCAGGTACTTATATTGGCAACAGATTCTGTGTACAAGCATTCGTGAAGGAGAAACCATTTGGATGACTAGTGAAATGTCTTCAAGAACACACTTAAAGTCCAGTGATCTAATGAATACAACAGATATACATAAACTAGAATGAATAGTGAAACCTTCACAAGCATAAAGTAAGTATGTTATAGTTAGGTAGTATATCCTAGTTTGAAAAAAGTCTATGGTAGTTAAAGTCTAGTTAGTTATCGTCTAGGTAGTTTTGGGAGGTCATTCAGATTTGTGACTTTGAACCATTGTAGTGGGGTTACCAAATACGACGACTATTTTCGGTAACCTTCAAAAATAAACCTTGAAACTTTATAACACACCGAAAATCGATCGAAAACTTAAAAATACATCATACATTCAGTAACCCTAGCAAATGCAGCTACAAAACCATCGAAGTACCATTACGTTTTTGGATTTTGGGATCTTTGGGTTATTCCCGAGATCTGTAAATCCGAAATGGAACGAATATTGTACTTATATAGTGGCTAAGCTGGGCAGTTTTCTTCTCTTTCTGGTCTTTCTAATAGTCAATATGACCAGTGAAATAGGAAATGTGACATAATCACATGGAGGAAAGAGCATTCTATTATCAGTAAGAGAGTGCTTCTAAGTTAAACAAACTCCTTACTTTGAGAGGATGTTTCCTTTGACCTTATCTGCAGGGGAGACGGGAAGACCCTGCTGCACTGTATGGCATGCTATTCTGGATTTCAATGTTGGAAACCTACAGGTAAAAGGAAATGGTTACAGGAAACGTTGGTAGATTGGTTACAGTCTTAGTAATGAATAATTCAATTTACGAATCCTTTAGTAGTATGGTATAAAGGATGTGAAGTGTTCGTTTTCTAATAAAGAGCGGAATTAGCAGCTATATCAATATTTAAAAGAGCCAATTCAGGTGAATGGGGGACTTGTATATTTGATATTTCTTTAATTAAAGCTATAACAATGCCAAATGGTTGCAAGTAAGTACATTTCCACCAGATATGTAGGAGAGAGCCTTCCTGTCCACATTCTCTCCAGCACATATTTAATACATTTGTTGGATACATTTTTGCAAGTTTGGTTGGTACATTGTACCATTTATATATAAGTTTGACAGTATGAATGGGATCCGGGTCCGACACAAACCCAGATCTGACACAAAACTCCTAGGTTCCGAAATCTGAATGATCCGTCCGAATCTGGACAGATCGTCCAGATTTCGGGAGTTCGGATCGCATTTTCGATAATTTTCTAATGTATGGAGCTATTTTTGATAATTCTCGAAAATAGCATCAAATGTTAGAAAATCCTCGAAAATATCATTGGAAACTCGAAAATGGTCTCCGATCATTTGAAAATCATCGAAAATTCATTCCATTTCTAATCTTTGGGATTTTCCCGAGATCTGGGAATCGGAAAACGTAACTTGGGCCATATCTCTTGACACTAGTTTCTAAAAACGTTACAGCAGAAATAGCTTTATGAAGGGAAAGAAAAAGCATCCGGTTCCAGTCTTCTATATGATTGTTAAATCTTCCTGCCATTTCTTTATGTGTTTATTAGTATCAGTTTGTGTTAAATTCAGCAAAACTTTGTAGAAATAAGAGCTTTTGTTTTCAGTTTCTGAAGAGGTTATATTCATAAGAGTTTTTTCTAGCAATGACATATTATTAATAGGTGCTTATATATTAATAATAATAAAATAATAATAAAAAAAATATATATATAAACAATAATAATAACAATAACAAACAAACAAACACGGTGCTAAAAAAAAAAAAAACAGCACCTAAAAAGTTTAAAAGTTTGCGCTTAATGCGCAGCATGTCCTTGTGCATGGAGAGCAAGCGCCCCTCCATGCGCCTCTGCCTGCTCTCCATGCACCTCAGACGCTGCTCAATATTTTCCAGCCGGCGCTGGTCCCTGCTGGCGTGCTGGTGCTGGCGGTGATGGTCCCTCCTGGCATGCTGGTGCTGGTGTTGCTGGCGGTGCTGGCGGTGGTGGTGGTGAAGGGGAAGGGGAAACTGGAGGCTGCACCTGTGGCCTTGGTGGGGGTGCTGGTGGAGGTGACCCTCCCTCCTCTGCATTACTGGTAGAAATTGATCCCTCATCTGCAAATTTATATATTAAAAAAGTAAATTTTAATTATAAATAATAATACAAAATAATGTAAATATTGTGGAATATTTTTTCGTGTGTCCTAACATTTACTAACATTAATCGTAATACAATGAATGAGGGTCGTCCAGTCCTTTAGGATGCAATCTGGGGTGTTCCCATTTATTGGGGCAGACACAGCAAAAAACACCCTAACAACTAACACTTAACATAAGTCACCACACTAGGGTTATAGCAACAGCGCGTTATAGTGCGTTTGCGCACATGATTCGCATTCACTTTTGCGCCCGTGATTTTCGCTAAATGGAAATTGCGGAATGTGAAATTCCCACGATTTCCGATGCGCATACTATGCGCGTACCGTTCACATTTTGGTAACGCATGCTTTCATCCATTTGGTGCGTAACGTATGCATTTCCTAACGAAAAAGGCGAAGAAAAACGCGTGCGCAAACGCGAACGCAAAACGCACAAGAATCGCGCACCACAATCGCGTGCGATAACCGCGATTCCTGTGTGTTGCAGTGTGGCCTCACCCTTCCTCACCCTTCCCTTAGGGTGAGGCCACACTGCAATGCACAGGAATTGCGCAGACCAAATCGCAAGCGTTATCGCACGCGATTGTGTGTGTGATTCTTGTGTGTTTCACGTTCGCGCTTTGCGCATGCGTTTTCGCCTTTTCGAGTTATGGAAACGCATGCGTTAACGCACCAAAAATGGTGAACGCATGCAAACGGACGCGCAATCGCATGCACATCTGGAATCGCGGGAATTTTCGCGTTCCCGCTACTTCCATTTAAGAGAAAATTGCGGGCGCAAACGCGAACGCGAAACGCGTGTGCAAACGTGCAAAAAAGGCGCTAATGTGGTCTAGCCCTTACTAACATTAAAAAATATATACTTTGAGTCGTAATGAATGAAAAGAACTTTCAAAATCTGTATTAATTAAATATTGTAAATGTTTTTCGTGTGTACTACTAACATTAACTGTTACATTAAATTTGCTAACACTAATTAACAACTACATATGCACTTTGAGTCCTTAAGGAGAAAAGCATTAAAGGCCCCCGCAATCGTTTGTGGCGGTTTGCAAAATCACCAATCGCCACATCACAAGTGCTATAAAATAACAAGAAAGTGCAGTTAGGCTAGGCCACACTAGCGCGTATTTCACGTGTTTGCCACGCGTTTCACGCTCGCGATTGCGCCCGCGATTTTCGCTAAAAGGAAATCGCGGGAACGCAAAATTCCCGCGATTTCCGTGTGCATGCCATTGAGCGTCCGTTCGCGTTTTGGTAACGCATGCGTTCACATTTTGATGCGTTAACACAGCTTTCCATAACGCGAAATGGCGCAAACGCGAACCGCACAAGAAAAGCGCACACATGCGATAACGCTCACGATTTTGTGCGCGATCCTGTGCGTTGCAGTGTGGCCTCACCTAACTTCGTATAGTAAAGATCTCGCGCAGAACCGCCTGATTAGTGGTGCAAAGGTGGTGTTTTATACAACTCAATCACGAGTAATTTAATATATAAATTGAAACTTGCCTTGGATATTCCGCGGATGTCCTGGACGTAGCACAAAGCTGCCGCTTGAGTCTGACCACCTCTTTTGGAGCTGAGAGGTGGTCAGATCAATGCGAAACTGCGTCTGCAGTTTCGCCTGCGGTGGTGCATTATGCGCCGTTTGCGCTCTTTAATGTTGGGGTCCGATTGGCATCACCGTCATAACCAGCCGGGTGAGATATTCCACCATCAGACGCTGCCATTGCATGGTGGCCATGCCTTTCTGGTGGGAAAAGTAATGGTGGAATGACTACACCCACTTTCCAGGCTCGATTTTAGATCCTGGATTGCCATATAGAAGTCAATGGAAAGAAGGGATTATAATCGAATGTCGAAATCGAATCCGCGAGTAAAATGTACATGGTATCTAGGCGCGAGCATCGAATCCGCGAGTAAAGTGTCAATTTAAGCCTATACGCGAGCATCGAATCCGCGAGTAAAATGTCCATGGTATCTAGGCGCGAACATCGAATCTACGAGTAAAGTGTCCATTACAGCCTATACGCGAGTATCGAATCTGCGAGTAAATGTCCATGTTACCTCGAACGTTCGAACGCAAACTCGAAAGTAGCGCGCGTGAGAGTAAAATCGATTTTACGAAAGTCCTGGATATTGGTAAACATGCTCCTCAGACCATTTCCCAGGTCCCACAGCCATTTACATTGAGTTACCATTAATATTTTAGTTGTATTTACTCAAACTTTTTCGAACTATTTGCTCCATACTTTAATGGTTCCGTTTCGAACTTTCCCAATAGTTCGAAAGTTCGAAAACGGACCGAACTTTCAATAGTTCGAACATCTCTTAAAGAGATAGAACTTGGAGAGAGAGGTTAGGATGTAGACCTTGTCTGGAAGGTAGTGGGTAGACCAGGTTATTCCAGAGTTTCCAAGTAACCTCAGTAGTACTGTAGATAATATATATGAAATAGATTTTTTACATTTTGCTGGAGTCCATAGTAATTGATCTAATGAGATATGTGTAAGAGAGGTGACATTGTTTTCAAGATATAGGTCTATTGTCTGGCCTAAAAAGTTTAGCTGTTTGTGCAAGTAAGGAAGCCTGATAATATAATCTAGCATTTGGAAAGCTGAGGTCTCCTTATTGATTAGATTTAGTTAGTGTGGCAGTAGCATCTCTTGGTTTAGAACCTTTCCATACAAAATTTATGAATATATTCTGGATTTTAGGAAAGAAAATAGTTGGGATATGTATGTTGACAGTTCGCAATAAATATAGAAGTTTAGGAAGCAAATTCATTTTGATGGAAGCAATACGGCCTAGCTTCTAATCTCTAGTCAATTTATCTAAGGTGGTAAGAAAAGGAGCATAGTTATATTTAAAAAGCTCTTTAGTCATTGTAGAGAGCTTTAATACCTAAATATGAGATAGAAGAATGTTGCCAGTCAAAATTATATGAAGCCCTATGATAAGGTCTTGTGGGATATTAAAGGACAACAATATAAAAAAAAATAACATTACTACATTACATGTCCACACTTCCAGCAGCTGAAATCACTTACTCACATTTACAGCCGTGCTGCCCTCCCTTAGATATCACACACGCACAGATAGTGGCTAAAGCCTGCCTCCTAGAGGGCCCAGGGCCCTGATTAACATATCACTTGTCATTGGCTGGTGGGAATGTCTGTTACAACCTCTTTCCTCCTCCTCTGCCAGTCAAACAAACTTGAACTATTCGGTTGCTAGGATAGAGCCTACATAATCAAGCTGATCATGGGTGGGAGGAGGAGTGTTTTATCGCATGCTAGCTTTGAGTGATAGTTAAGAGGCAGACAGAATTGTTACACCCCCTTCACAGCATGGCTAATTGAAGGCTAATTGAAGACAGAGAAAGGCTCGATATCAGGAAAAAAATGTATGGGGAGGGCTACGTACCGATACTCTTTTGAAAGCATTTTTAAAAAAATGCATTGAGGCAATACAGTCATCCTTTAATAGGTAATGCTTGTGATTTATTTCCATTGACCTTATAGTATGATAGTTCAGAAAAAGATTTTAATACCTTTTTAACTTCTATGAGAGAGGTAGTAATATTAGTTAAAGAAAGAATAACATCATCTGCAAAGAAAGAAATTACAAATTAATTTTTCCCATTGTTAAATTTCGGGGATGTTTTAGATGATTTAATGCTAGCAGTTAGGGTTGGGGGTTTACCTTACCTTGGTTTTTTTGATTTTTTTTTAAGACCATGCAGCTGCCAAGGGACCCGGAGGGGGGAGAGCTCCACTGCGTGGAGCCCGTGGTGAATTGTGCAAAAGGTACATTTCTAAAGCTTTGTTCCTGGCTCCTATAAAATTAATTAAAGAAAGGGAGGTAAGGCAAGAAAAAAAGTGTCAAACTCTATAACCTGTTTGCACATGCTCAGCTTCCTGTATACTTAATTACTGCTCCCCCATTATGTTTTGGGGAAATTTAGGTTGATTGACTAATCATTCTAAACTGCCCAAAAAAATATGAGGGGCATTATTTGTGTGGGCTCTCGTGTAATGATGACCTAACTTAAAGGGTATCTCCACTGGTTTTTGTAAGTTTTTTTGAATCCATTTCTATTGAAGAACGGGAGGTAAAGGAGCTGTGCCTTACCTTCCATCTTCAATAGAACACACAGGAGCCAGGAGAGAGGTAAGAACTTACCCGCTTGCTCGTCGTCCCCGCGCGTAGTCTGAAGGTCCCGACGGACCTTGTCTTCTATGCGCATAGATCGCGTCATGCGCATAGAAGACAAGGTCCGTGGGACCTGTCAGACTAACGCCGGGGGAGCGAGTGAGCGGGTAAGTTCTTACCTTCTCTCGGCTCCTGTGGTTCTATTGAGAACGGAAGGTAAGGCACAGCTCCTTTACCCACGTTCTAATAGAAATGGATTCAAAAAACTTACAAAAACCAGTGGAGATACCCTTTAATATATTTGTAACCTTAAAAATGCTACAATTGCCTAAAAATGTGTGTGTTTGTGGGTTCTCCTCCTCCTTTTATTCCCATGCTCCTCTGCTTTGGGTAGCATCTCCCTGAAGTCAAATCTACATTTTCAACCAGCCCCATCGCATTTGTGAGCGTCGGTAATATTTGCTGGCGTTAAAATCCAGTGATAAAACTAACGCAAACACGATATTGAATCGCAAGCATCGGATGCACAGGTGTCTTTCGTGTAACCCGCGCATCCAACGCTAATATGGAGTTAAAGTCACACTAACTGAAAGTGAACCGGTTAGTGCGACTTTAACTCCATATATGAGCGTCTCTGGATAAATCGGCCCCTTATGGGTAGAATTTGTTAGCATTCAAAAATTACAAATATAGCAAATAAAGAAAAAAGTCCTCATTACAGGGGGAGTCACCTGGACAGAACTTATTATTACAAGTTTAATCACCTTTCATATCTGGTGGAGAAACTGCATGGAAAAATAAAGATTGGAGGACAGACAGAAATAGAGACAGACAGCTGAGAGGCAAAGACAGAGACAGCTGATACAGAGAAACACTAGACAGGTGGAAAGAGACAGCTGGAAGACAAACAAATGTCAAACCAAAATAAAAGAATCAGTGACAGAATGAAAGGGTCAATAAGGATAGAATCCATTTTTGGGGTCAAAAATTAAAATATAACAATCCGTGTTATAATAATGAATTGATGATACAAACTCAGGTAAGAGCAAGGGACAATAGAAAAACCAATGGCGCCTGCTTGCACACAGTCTTGTGTTTTGTACTGTGAATATTATCAATATTATATAATAGAAATCACTGTTTAAAATAGTTTTATATTGAATATTACTTACAGCAAGTTATAACGTTACCTTATTAAATCGTTTTTCCCATGAACATCAGAAACACTCCAAGGGCAGTAAATATTATGTCACTACATTATGTACAATGATTTTTATTAATTAATTCAGTTCCAATACGGCTGAGTCCTGACCCGAGGAATTGGCTCTTCTGTGCTGGGCCATACGTTGATGCAGTTGCTGTTTGGTCTCCCCCACATACAAATCAGAGCATTCTTCACTGCACTGCACTGCATATATGATGTCGCTTTTCTTGTGTTTTGGTATTGGGTCTTTCGGATGTACCAATTGCTGCCTCAGTGTGTTGTTCGGTTTAAAGCAGACAGGGATACAATGTTTTTTGAAAAGGGTTACAGATTTTTTTGTACAGATTCTTGTACAAGTCATTCTGAATTGAGAAAGCCAGTCGGATGACTAGCGAAACGTCTTCAAGAACTACATTTCAAGTCCAGTTGATCTAATTGAATACAACAGATATTCCAAGGAAGTGGTCCATCCTGGGAAGAAGGACCATTAGAACCTGAAATGTCAGCTCACTAATGTCAACAGCAGGGAACAGCAAAGGTTATGAAATCAACTGATTTTTCAAAATGGGAAAGAATATGTAGAGTAACTAAGTATGCATTACACAAACTTACAATTTAACACATATTGATCATTTCCACTGAACTGTCCCTTTAAGCATACTGAAAGATGAGCATGTGCAAACAGTTTATAGAGTTTGACAGAAAAAACATTCTGCATCGTATATCTATAAATCCCTGCCTGGTAGGTTTGCCAGATACACAGGACAAAAGGCCGAAGAGCCAATGTTATTATTGCACATGTATGCTAGATAACTGAAAAAATAAAAGGACAGAACAGTCAGAGACCAGAAACAAGATTAAATCACAATCATTAAATGTGTCACACACAGATGATATGTTTGGTTTGGACAATATATTTGATAGTGAGTAGGCTGCAATACCTGCACTGGTACTTAGTCCATACTGTGTATTTATGGTCCATTTCCAATCCTAGCAGCTGAAAGCTCACTATGCACATCAGTTTGAGCACAGCAAAATTGTCTCCCCTAACTCTTAAGCTGGTTACACATGATACAATTCTTCGTCCCAGCTGACCGTTCACCACTAGTGAACGGTTGGCCGGGATGAATCGCCATCGATTTTGACAAAAGTAGTTGCGGCAACAGTTTGCCCCAACCAATACACAGGGGATTGCACAATCGTCTGTGATATACCAGCATACCAATCCTCAGGTTGCGGCAGTCTGCAAAATTCTGCCATTACTTTGCCATATGTTTCTAGATCAATAATTGCATTCCACTTTTATGTGAATTGTGGGTTATTATTTATTAAACTAGGGACTGTTCTGCAGATTCTAAGACTGTTGCGAAGTATGCTAAGAAAGAAAGGGAAGGTTCAAAGATAGGACTGAGCCCAAAGATGAAAGGGGTTTGGGGATCAGCTGTCTGAGCAGGAGGGGGGTGGTGTTGTGGGGGGCTGCTTGGTAGTTACATCCATCAATTGAAATAAAGAAAGTAGACATGGGAGGGAGAATTAAGGTTTGTACACACCTGAAGATATGTACCAGACCCCTGAGCCTTGACCGACCCTTGAACATCCGCGACAAACAACCGAAACGGATGATAGTCGCGTGTGTTTATGCGTTCGGTCGGCGGTCGTTCAGCAATCCGAGACCTGACGAACACCCGTGACAAACGGGTGTCGGTCGGGGCTCGGGGGTCTGGTACATATTTTCAGGGTATTGAATAAAAGAGTGTGTAAACAAGAGCTTAAAGTAATCTAAACAGCTTTTGGTTGAGCCCGCTTTACAATTTAACATTGAAAACTATTTGGAGCAAAGAGTGCTATAGGTCGTTATTACTTGGGAATGAAGGAGGTATCATTTAATAAGAATCCATGCACCCCAATTTTTTACATCTTGCCAAAGTTACATTACATGCTGTAGGTCTTCTTGCAATCCCCACAGGGGAAGGATTGTACTGGGATATTGGATAACTGGATATTTATTAGCAGGACATTGTGACAGGTCTACACATACACCATACAATACTCACATGCTAATATAACTGATTGAAAGATTCTTTTAGGTTTGGGAACATTTGTACTTGGAAGTATTGTACAAGGCATTAGAAATGAATGAATCTCCCGGGGTTGATGCTGGTAAATTCTGGCAATTTTACCAAGAAATGTGGTTTTGACAATTGGTACTTTGGTGTGGAATTCTGGGTTGGGCTACAAATTTTGTCTGTATTGGCAGTAATTGGCAATAGTTTACACCATTGGTACTGAAACTTTTTCAGACTGTGGCAAACCTGGCAATGTTCATTTTCCTCCTTTCCGTAATGTTGCAAATATCCATTTTTGCAATTTACAGAGAATATTTTAATCAAATTTGATAATAATTAATGTAATAATAAGATAAACTACATTGACTGCACTGAGATTTATATGTATGAACTACCAACATTCTGAGACACACCTCTAGCTGGAGTCAAATCCGTGTGCCCTGACACTCCCTTTGAGAAACCCTAGTTTAGAAAGTTAATTTTGTCCTAAAACCAGTTTTAGTACCAAATTAACAGTTAATCCCCACAGGGCACCAGGATGCTTAAAGGACATCTAAATTGCTATGTGTATCAATCTAAAAACTAACGTGTATTATGTAATGCAGTATATAAAACCAAGGAGTGGGGGGCTGGGGGTGGTAAACAGTAGAGAATATATTCACAATCTGGCAAGGTACAGGGGAGGATTTGAAAATATTTTCAATGAGTGAATGCTCATTCAATAAACAATTACATACCAAACCTACAGATAAAAACAACTTATTGGCAAGAGACATCATCCGAAATGTACATTGAATGGAACACCAAAAGAACAGATTATTAGAATCTAAATGATTGGGCCAGATGGTTCCAGATGTACCAAGAACATGTACTGGGGATTTAGAAACTAGGGGCCATATTTATAAAGGCACGGTGTTGCTATTTGTTGCTGTGGTCATACAATTACGATCTTACTTTTATAATAACCCCCGGTATCGGAAGTGTCCAGGACTGTGGGTTAATAAATATGTCCCTAGAAGTAAAAAGGTGTGACAAAAGAGCTTTGGTACCAACCATGAGAGAAGTGGGTTAGAAAAATGAATAATTTACTGTACATGTATGTTTGTATGAATTTGAAATGCGTAATTGACCAGGTATAAAGACAATAGCATGTGTCACATTCTTAGTCTTCCTTGCTTCTCAGCTCATCTTAATGGATCTGCAGAGCATGGGGGGAGAGGAGGGGGGAAGAGGGGAGGGGAGCAGCCTACAGAGAGGAAGAACATCTGACACATTTCCTCCTGCAGTCCGCATGTATGAAGCAGCCTGGTTTACAGAGAGCAAAGCGAGGAGACAGAAATATAACAGGAACTGGCAATAATCTGCATTGAATACAGATTATCTGGGATTTTTACCATAGGAGACAGTGTCAGGGGGAGCACCAGGATATACAGCCCTGTGTAGATTGAACATTATGGATCAGGGGACTAAGGACCACACAATCGTCTGATCACTGCTAATATTAAAGAAAATACAGCAAACTTTACAGTAGGAATCAGACTGAATTACGGTCAATGCCCCTAGAAACCCTGGGACTATAACCGAATAACACAGGATCAGCAGGAAATTCCTATAAAATCCAGGAGGGTCAACAGCACTGGTACCATCAACTACAGGGCAGGGAGGAGATCAGGGGATCCTGCAAAGAAGCTGGATGAGTGGATCTGAAGGACACCCACACCAATAAGGAAACATGGGCACACAGGGTACAGGGAGGAAGCGGCACCCGAACAGAGAGAGGCTTTCGGCTGAGGATCAAGCTCTGAATCAGATTGCTCGGGAGGTAAAATTCTGGGTGAACCCCACTTACAATTTTAGATTGATTGCCGTTTTTTTACTCCACCCCCTACTGCCCACTATTTATTAATGAGACAGCCATTCATTCACATGTCACAATTGACTGTCACTAGACCATTTAATCATTTCCATCATATCTCATATTTCTATTCAATTGACTATAATGGATCACAATGGAATGTAGAATTAATTAAAACCTTGACCAGTCAGGTTGAAACATTTCTGTTGACCATATATTTATCAGGTTTTATAATATCTCTATCAATTTTTGAAAATTTAATTAATTAGACAATTAAAATGTAACCTAGGGCACAATGTTTGTAGTTTACTGGATGTAATGTGTAGGTTACTCCGATGAACAATGCCAACCTGCCATGTGTAACCTTAATGTCACCAGCCTTGGATCTAGATGACACCATGGATAAGGCTGGTCTTTCTGTTCCATTCTTTGGTTCAGCAGCAATTTTTGCATGTGACAGCTTTTTGCTGCAGAAAGGAAGACAGAGCAGGGAGACTTTTACTATTGGGCAAACAGGGCAATTGCCCAGGGCCCCCAAAGAAAAGGTTGCAAATGTAGAAGGTTGAAAGGAAGCCCTACACAGTGTTTTGCCTAGGGGCCCCTAACATACCTTTGCCCTGCCCTGAGTCAGAGACTAAACATAATGAATGAAGAGTTCCGGACAATGACAAGATAATGATGCTGGGCCTTGGGTCTCACAGCTGTTCTGTCACCTGCCAGTGGTTAATCAGATCAGACTAACTTTAGAGTTTGCATTGTTTGTGACTTTAGGGACTTGAAAAATAAAAGCTAATGTCATGCCCAGTAGACATGTTACTTAAGAAGTTACCAAATTACAAAGCAAAGTATGTTTTGGGCTGTAAATATTGTTGTTCCCTTCTCTTTGTCATGAGCTAAGTAGGAATTCATTTTATTTTTAGTTTAATAAACTAGCTCTGATCTGGGGATGATTATGGGCAGACTGGGATAGGATATTAGAAAGGGCAGCCAAGTTTTAAAGTCTGCCCTGTAGAGGCACAGCCAAAAATAGCCTTCCCTGTAATGCCAGCCCCAGTCTCAGCAGTCATTTGGGGGCAGGTGTCATGAGAAAGAGATAAAATGAGAGTGGGTGCATTCATATAATAAATTCTCATGTGACCATAAAGGGAACCAGGCCTATGCCAGCAAAACAGGCAGTTACCATTGCTACAATCCCAAGTCATAAACTGTATGGTAAATACAATAGATAGGTATGTACAGGCCCACAGACTACAGTATCCTTTCCTTTTTCAAACTCTATAGGAAGTTTTTTCCTGGAAAGAATTCAGTGCTAAATAAACAATATTGGTCAATTATATTTTAAACATACTGTTTTTGTCTTAATTTTATGATAATTTGGGTTGGGTCCTGTGTTATAAAAATGTCCAATACAATATTCTAAACAAAGAGTTAAAAATAACTCTTATATGCTAAACACAGGAAAGAGTTAAAAATAAAATTGTCCTTGCCAAGAGATATTGGTGAGTGTGGTTTATCTCTGGCCTGTCATTCCTTCTGTAAGATGTTGGATTCCTTTCTTTCTGTTTGTAGTGCTAAATTCACAGAGATAAATTGTCCCAGTCAATGCACAAAACGTAAGCTATAAATAAAGTTAAGATGGTCAGTCGCCTAGATATGTTTATATGACGGCATCAAATGGGTCAAGTGTAGAGTAAAGGCTGGTACAGATGTGCAAATTTCTAGACAAATGAGCAAACAACCACATGTCCGTTCCAGACAAGACAATAATTATATGTGTATGGACGTTCCAACCTAGGGTGGCCATATGTAGATTAATGTAGGCCTTTAACACACTTGTACCTTCAATCTATCTATACAATATCCATGCAATATACAATTTTCTAAGCATATACAGCTTTAGGAGGTATGACGGTTATTGTCTATTCATGCTCTGATCATCTGCCAAGATGGGTGGAAATGGTCACATGGCTTAAAAATGTTGCAACATGTATAGGCATCTTAAACAGGAATTCCTAAACTGTGATTCTCCAGCTATTGCTAAAATACAATTCCCAGCATCTCCTGAAAGCCTTTAGCTAAAGCTGGCCATACACTGGCACAATTATACATTGATTTAAGGGTCCAATACAATATCGGCCATTTATGAGTGTGAAACCCACGCTCCCCGATGTAATATTGGGTTAGCGTAGGTTTTGTAGTAATTTCACATGCTGACCGCGCCAAGCCGTAGTAAAGGTTTACTTAATATAGCGCAACAATCTTCCCAGGATGCAGTGAGTCTCATGAGTAAGCATCACGGTCAGTTAAGACCTAATTTTTTATTATTACATCGGCCCGTAAATCTATTACAACATCGAGCATGTCGGTGGCTTTATATGCTGGTGTTTCAGTGATGTTTTCCAGTTTGGATTGTGGTTTGCAATCAATTTTACCATCGTAATATTAAAAGCAAAATAATCTGCAGGTGGAATTTGAAATGTCAAGGTGAGGTACATCAACTAATGTATAGTCAGGTTAAAGTTGTATAACATGTTTAATGTACTTACCCCAACATGTAACTCACAACATACATAGTAAATAAATATCTTAATTTTATAGCAACATTAAAGGAGAACAATACTCACTTCCCCTCGCTCCACACATGTATAGTACCCAGTGTGAGTACCTAGTTTCTATCACTGCCCTGGTCCTCTACACGTCTCTCAACCCATATGCAGCAATGAGATGAGAAGATGCGTACTGCAAGAAGTGTATCTTCCTAATTCGTGCGTCAAACCTCTTCTTAAAAAACCCTTTCTGGTCCCTACCTGTCTCCCGAATTACCGCTCTGTCTACCTTTTACCGTTTGTATCAAAACTCTCGTCTCTACACGCATCACTAAATACCTCCATGCTAATAACCTATTAGACCCATTGCAGTCAGAATTCCGACCGGGTCATTCAAATTTACTTGTCCACCCCTGCACTAACCCCTGTAGTCCAAACCCAAATCTCTAAATATCTGCTCTCTATCTTTTCCTGGATGGTGCACCGCTGCCTTAAAGGGCATGTCCACCCCCAAAACTGTAATTTAACCCCAAACTGGCCACATTCTATAGTTTAAAAAAATCCTTACCTTAAATCTCTGCTCCAAATGGTTCTTCTGCTATGCCCCTCCAAAGTCCAGGAAACTGTTGTGTAGAAGCTCTCAGTGAATCATCCTGTGGCTGTCTGTGCCTCAACCTCATGCAGTCCATAGGGTGGCTTTCTATCAAACAAAGAATCATATTTAATACCCTTCTTTTAGCCTTTCACTCTACTGCACCTCCCTACTTAACTTCTCTCTTGGTCCCTTATGTTCCTAGCCATGCCCTCAGTTCCTCACAAGGAAATCTTCACAAACACTGCTTCCTCCCGTCTTAAACCATTCTCTCTTGCTGCTCCCTACCTTTGGAACTCTATCCCCCTCTCGATTCGCCTGGTGACATCCATTAATAATTTCAAACCTAGACTGTTATCTTACCTTTCTGAACACTAGCACAACAAATGATTGTTATCCCTTTTAAGCTTTTTGTACCCATCCCCCCACTTGTATCTGTATGTTGTCCCACCCACTCTCATTCCTAATGTATTAATACATGCAGCACTTATATCAATTTATACATAATGTATATATATATATATATATATATACACTTATTTATTTTTATTTATCTGTATAATTGCTTGCACTTATCCCCTTGTTTGTATACTCTGTATTTTTATAATGTACAGTGCTGCATACCCAAGTAGTGCTTTATAAATGAAATTATACATACATATACATACATACTAATGGTTTCATCGTCAACCTAGAAGAGGGTCCAGAGCAGCAATGGAGAGTTTAGGTACCTAAAGCTGATTTACTAAGAAGAACCAAGGGGTGAATACCTAACAGCTAATGGCTTCACCCTGGGTACAATCCATTGATAGAAGAAAAGGAGGGTAAAGCTTCAGTCTTCAGTTGGACATGGGGCAAAGCTTCATTCTTTAGTCAGTCATAGGGTAAAACTTTAATTTTCAGTGGGACATAGGGTAGAGCTTCATTCCTGGGTTGTACATAGGGTAAAGCTGTACTGGGACATTTCCACATTTTTGGTTTTGAAGGGTATTCTAACCATCCTTAATTATAACCCCAACAATATCTAATTTACCCATTTACAATATACCAGGTATATAATTAAAAAATCAGTACAACTGTTTATATGCCTGATGGAAATTGTTCTAATCTTTGAGGCTTTACAAGGTTACAAGTACTTCTATTTAATTTATTTATTTCTCTAGACCTATATCTCAGACTGGGTGTTGGGGACCACTGGGAATTATGTGACCTGGGGCACACCAGGAAATATCAGACAAGAGGCACACCAGGAAACATTAAAGGGCCCACTCAACATTTCATGTGCTTTTTCAATCATTTAAGTTTGTGTCTTTTTTCTACTAGCTCCTTATAATTATTTATGTGCATGTATTGCTCTTCCTTTGCCTCTCTATCTATATTTGAACTATTTTCTCTATTTTTGAGGGTGACAGGGCTGTGGGTTGTGTAGTTTCTCCTGTAAACCTGTAGGAAAGTACTATACTGCCTATAGAAAGCTTTTTCTATGAATAAAATGGCACACCCAAACATTACCGTATGTACTCGATTATAAGTCGATCCGAGTTTAAGCCGAGGTACCTATTTTTACCTGAAAAATGTATAAAAACTGATTGACTCGAGTATAAGCCATTTAAGCCATTTAAAAGGTAGAAATTAGCTGCCCTTTAAATGGACAGCAGAATTCCCATACATGAATCCCATACAGTAATAGCCACATCCAGTACCAGTAACTTCCAACTCCTTGGCACTCCAGATATTGACAAACTACAACTCCCAGCATGCTTTGTTGAAGTGTAAAGGCAGATCAGCTCCTGTAACTTTCTATGCAGGTTAACACAGCGCCACCTACTGGTTACTATCCACAATTGCAGAATTTGGATCTAAATTAGGACTTGACCCGAGTATAAGTGGAGGTTAGGTTTTCAGTCTAACTTTAAAGCCTTAAAAATTCGACTTATACTCGAGTATATACGGTATGTTAGCACTGATGCCTTGCATCGCTAAAGTCCTGAGTTCGAATCCACCCTTGGACACATCTGCATCTCTGGGCACTCCGGTTTCCCCCACAATCATAAAGACAAATTAATAGGTAATGTATCAAATAAATGTAAGCTCTTCAGGGCAGGGCCTGATGTGTATGTATCCGTGTAATTGTAAAGCATTTTGGATGTTGGAAATCAAATCAATGTTTACCAAAAACAGTGCAGGGAAACAGTGTTTTTTCCATATTTTTCCTTATAGGAAAGGTTTACAAATCAGAAAGAAAATGAGTTTTTACAGTAGTGTCCTTTCTCAGTTCCGTTCTAGTCTAGAAGCCTCATCCTAACAGTTTCCACACTAACCACAACACCCTCCCCAGTGTTGTGCTTTTATGGCTACTTTCTTACAGTATTAAAATTATGTGACCATAATGTTCATCACCGCCACGCTAGCTAGTACCACTGAGCTAATGATCGTCATCATTCAATCCATCAGAAAATAAATAGTTAGCTGCTTTTGCCCCTCCAAGATTATTATCACAGAGTGGTGGTAAGGCAGGTATAATTAGTAACATGGCAGCAGACCCCTGTTCTCTCTCTTAAGCCTAATATTGTAATCTCCAGCCTTTGCATTTCTATCACTTAGAGTTTGTTTTATTATTTCTTTCATTTTTTTAGACTAAATTTGGTAAAGTCTCTGCAGGGAATGTGCTTACCCAATGATTAGCCTGTCTACTAAGAATAAAAATTATCTGGGTTCCCTATAGGTTCAGATTTTCTGCAGATGTTTCTGATGATTAAAGAAAAGAACACAAGTTAAAATCTATTTTAGTTTAGTGTAAAAGAGGTACTGGCTATTGATCCAGGAAAAACACAAGATGATTACTTACTTATTTTAAAGTATTAACATCATTTAAAGTAAGATTTCAGCACCTTGTAGGGTGCACTTTAAAAATGCCCAGCAGCACAAACAAAATTAAAGGGGAACTAAAAAAAATGACTTTAGGTAAATTGAGGTAATTTGATAGGATTGCCTCCCCTGAGAATTTTTGCAATTTATTTCCATTGTTTATTTTGCATAGTTTTGAAGATATTTACATTTTTGTGTGTGATATGGCAGCAGCATCACCAGGTCCCCTGCACTTCCTGCTCTGAAACTGTCAGTCAATCTGTCCTGTGTCTTCTCCTCCCCTTTGCAGCCCCCTTGGTCCCTCCCACTCATGGACCCCATGGTCCCTCCAGTTGCAGGCCCCCATGACCCCGTTATCTTACAGCCCCATGTGGAGTGGGGGTGTCATGGCCCCGCCCACTCTCAAGTGCCTAAGCCCCACTCACTCACTGGTGTCTAAGCCCCGCCCACTCACGGTTGCCATGGGTTACTCAGAACCTCCCCCTCTACCTTCTCTGTCAGGACTTCACATAGCTGAGAGGAGGAGGGACTTCCAGTCTCCCTCACACACTGAGGGAGTCTGAGGCTGTGCTAACAGGCCGCTCTGTGCAGGAGAAGCCTCAGGAATGTTACAAGTCAGACTCCCACCCATTAACTTTCTGGTCAGTCATTTCTTTATATCTTGGGCTGTGGAGCACGTAGAGAGGTGGTTGATGGCTCATTTGAAAGGTAGGAAATTGGCCTTTCATTTAAACTTAACTTGTTTGGAGACCACAGTTCCCCTTTAAACTATTCATTTCAATTGGTGCACTATTTAAAGCGCAATAAAAAACCTCAAACTACCACCTTTTGCATTTTAGTAAAGTGGTGGTTTGTTGGTTTAATGGTCCTTTAAATCTAACCAGTATATACCAGTGTCTTCTTTATTGCGAAGATTTTATAATTAAAACGGCAAACATTCTGGAGAGCCATTAATGTTTTGTACAGGCAGTGGTAGAGCCAGCATCAGATGTTCCCTTTTTACTGGTCTGTTTAGCTTGGTACACATATTACCAATAAAGGTACCAACATGATTGATCCTTTTTCAGTAATGTCTGTACATGCGAAACAATCATTTCTGATGTATGTTTAAGATCAGCATCAGAAACCCTAAAAATCTTTCTGTCCCGGTAAAACTAGGACAGTTGTGGGAGGGGGCAATAATCTTTTTAGCTCCCATTTTCAACATTACTGCATTCCACTCTTGCATTAACATATCTGCTGCTCCCTGTGCATCCAGTGGTGTAACCAGGAATCACTGGGACCCCAGCAAAAAAAAAAAAAGATGATGCCCCTATCCGTGCTGTGGTTTCTGGGAGGAAAGTGGTTTCCTGGGAGGAAGCTATATCTGTGATAGGAAAAATAAGAAGATGGGGCCCCCTGTTCCCCTCTAGTTACGCCCCTGTGTGCATCTCTTAGTCTGCTACTTAAAGGAGAAATAAACTTTTTGTTTTCTTATATGAAAGCATTTCTCTCCAGAAAACCAATACAATGTAAGATTCTTCTCTAGTAAGTTGCATTTTACAGATTCTGTAACTAAGAAGCTTAAGTGTCTATCAAAGAGTTACGCCTCCTGACCCTAGTATTCACTGTCTATATGCACAGAGTATTTTCTATACAGATTACTACACATCAATATGGTGATAAGACATTGAAAGCTGCTTGTTACCCTGCAGTTTATTTACCAGGGTGAATTGCATACAGCTTTCCAGAGGCAATACAAAATAGTCAGTGGATTTTACTAACTTCAAGGTCAAGGGTCCAAATCCACAGGTTTGCTTTTATTTTTTGTTACCATTATGTTCTTAGGAAGGTGAGTATAATTGTCCTTTAGAGCTAGGCCACACTAGCGCATTTCTCATGCTCCCCTGATGCGCTGCTCTGCTTTCTGTTTTCAGAGTGCATGTGGTCACATATTTTTTGTCAATTGCGCAACATTGAGCAAATCCCAGCACAAGCAGACCGTAACACGCAAGAAATGCGAGTGCTTGTGCACGCACTTTTGTGCACCCATTGATGTACGTCATAGTGAGGCCTCAGCCTCAAGAGATTGAAACATTTGCCTGTGCTGTTAATCAGCAGCAACCAATCAGATGGTATAAATAATCCTGATTAAATTTCATGCTAAATAGTTGTGGAAAATGTGCCACAATTGAACGTTTCTTACCTGCTTCTAATCACGTTTTGCAATCTGTTAAGAAATGTGGCTGGATGGTAACGCGCACACAGGCCCACAAAATAAATACAAAACCCTCGGTAACCCAATAGCACATTAGGTAATTTTGCACTCTTTGGGCCTTGTCCTACAAATCTTTTAGTTGAAGGAAAGTTGCCCAAATACAAAAGCAGGGAGATGTAATAAAAGTTCTTATCATTAAAAATGGGGCTAATTTTGCCCCAACCAATCAGATGTTAGCTTTCAAATGGTAAAATTACATCTGATTGGTTGGGGCAAACTTAGCACCATTTTTAACAATAAGAACTTTTATTACATCTCCCTGAAAGTGAATATTTCCCACATTTGTGATCTAAAAATGAAAAAAAGTCTATGTGCAAATCAGGGATGCCTAACTTTTACTGAACTACAGTTCCCAGGAATCCCTGATAGTTTTTTGCCAGTGATAATGACATATCATATTAACATAGGCAACATACCATCACTTTATATTACTTACACTACCCTCGTATGTAACATGTATGTTTTCCTCATATATGTTAATGCAACTGTAAAGCGCCATGGAAGATGTTGGCACTATATAAATCTATATAAATCTACAATAATAATAATAATAATAACTGTACGACCTGAGGTTAGACATACATAATATAATACTATAAAAAAAAACAAATGTTTGCAATAGAGATACACCAGAACCCCCCCGATTGTATACAGAATGGTCCCCTTGGCGTGCAACCCCGGCCCCCTGCGTGCACACACCACTTGCCGCATGCGCACACACATACTCACCCCCCCGGACGCACTTGTGGGCATTTGCTAGATGATGTCACATGGCCAGCGTGAGCAGGTGGGTCCTCTGTCCATGCAATTTGACAACCTTCTTTTAGTATATAGTATTATTTTTGCATGTTCCTGTGCACCCTGCTCTAAAGGACTGGAGTAATTAATTCTTATTGTAACGGTCTTTCATTTGTCTGGTGATTAGAATAATTACAATTAAAGGTATTTCATCTACATTAATTACTGTCAGGGATTGAATGGGATCATGATTCTAGTTAATATGTTAATATGGTGAACTAACACCCTTCCCTCCCATCTTAATACTCTCATGGACTAATAAGGTATATGAACAGAGGCCCGGAACTAAGCTATGCCTGGTATGTACTGATAGCGACAGCTGGGCCTCTCCGTCAGGGTTTTCCTGGTGACTGATCTGTTCTCAAATCCTCATACACCCCTTGCTTTATCCAGCTTACAATGGAATCTTTCCATTAGATCTTTTCTGTTGTTTGTGACATTTTGGAACATTTGGAATATTTTGTAAGCAAAATAAAAGGATTTTGAAAATTGTCTTCCGTAATAGCCGGTTGTCTGGCAGCCGTGGGTTTTTGACCGTGATCATGCATCTGTACCTTTATTGGCTCCATTAGGGCTAGGCCACACTGCTGCGATTCTTATGCGTTTGCACATGGGTTTGCGCTTGTGTTTTTTTCAAATAATTGAAAACACGTCAACGCACCGAAAATGCGCATGCGATTCCATGTGCAATTGTGTTTGCGCTGCTGTGTGGCCATGCCCTTATAATCTATTTCTTAAAACTTTGTCAAAGGACTCCATTTAAAACAATACAGTTGTCAGAATTTCTAAATGACATTTTCAGTGTGAAAGCCATTTTAAAGGGCATCTAAACTCCCCCTAATACAGTTTTTTAAGTATGTGCCATCCATTTGTATTATTCACAGGGAGGTGAGAACGCTTATTCCCACCTCCCTGTAAATAATATTACGCTCGGGGGACCTGGAACTTACCTTACCGCCGCTCCACTGCAAGCCGCCCCTGCACTAACAGCCGCTCTGTCCCTACCAAGCGCCCTATCTTAGGTGCATGCGCGGCAATACAAAAGATAGGGCGCGTATTATATTTAGTGTTCCTTTAAAGGGCACCCAAGAGCCACAATCTCTCCTCTAGCGAGGATTTAATACCAAACTTATATATAATATGGGTTACCGTAATATAATAATATATAAATATAAAGATCAGGTCTTACCCTGCATGACTTTCATTCTAGCCATGCTAAAAAAAAATATTAAAGGGCAAGCAAATCCTTAATATAAAAAAATCTTTATATAATAGCAACCCCCCCATATGTATTATTCACTATACTTACTTTTTCAAAAAATAATACTTACAGACCCCCATCCCTGGCATAGTCCCACCTTCTTTACTGCTGATGTGACTTTGTTTTGTGCTCACAAAAAGCAGCGTAGAGTGTTGGGAACAGCCATTGGTGTGACACCAGCCTGGCAGCTTTCACTGATGGCTGTAACTGGAAGTTGCAGAGGTGAGGAGACAGCAGTGGTGAAGGATTGGGATCTGTAAGTATCTTTTGAATCATCTTTGGTAAAGGTAAGTATAACTAAAATCTATATAAAGATTTTTATTGCGAATGAAATCACAATTTTTTGTGCACATTGCATGCGCTGTGATAGGGTTAAATGAAAGGAATAACAGTGCAAGGTAGCTCTCACGAATCTTGCGACATTGCGATTGCGCTGCATTGTGTATGCTGCCTTGTAGGGCCTTGCTCAAACCGTTTGTAAATGGTCTGGCACAACATTAAGGTAGGGAATGCAATTGGTGTTAACTCTATTGTAAATCTGCAGAAGACTTCTCTAACTATGAAACATCAATTCCCCCACTTTCCTTAACCAAACATATGTGCGCATGTGTGTAGTGATGCAGTCCGGGTGAAGGCAGGAATTTCTGGAGAAAAATGTCAGAATACAGATGAATGCAGTAATGCAGTAACGGTATTGGGCCTGCGGCCTTGTGCTTTCATATGGATGGTCACGGAAATCCTCTAAATCCCTATAGTTTACAGTGTGGGGGAGGGGAGCATTATCTACTATATAACTTTTAAATGACAATTACCGGTAAGACTTTGTTAAAGGGACTGTCCACCCCTCTCTACAAAAATATATATATTATAGAATACCCCCCAAAAGCTGGACATCGTTTTATAGAAAATCTTTAAATCAGCTCCCAGACTGAGATATTATACTTACAAGCTCCTCTGTCTTAACTGTGGCTGCTGTGTTCTTTTTCTGTTCTTGAGCAGCCGCAGTGGAGACTGCTTCAGGAATGGCAGTCAGTGATTGGCCGTGACGTCACTGTCAGGGCCGAGACTGACTGCCTTACCCGGAAGTGCAGAACTGCGGCAGAGGATCGAGGAGGAGTTTGTAAGTATTATATCTCTGGCTGGGAGCTGATTTAAAGATTTTGTATAAGACAATGTCCAGCTTTTGGGGGGTATTCTACAATATATAGATTTTTGTAGAGAGGGGGTAGACATTCCCTTTAAAAAGAGAGATTTGTAGTTTTTTCTCGTTTGCCCAATGGGAAGGCTACGATAAAACCATATCTTTATTAAGTATTAAATACAGTATTCCGGAGGTTGCTAAGCATTGTCAACAAAGGGCACAAAAATAGTCTGACATGTTTCAGGTAAGCATCTTCATGTTTCAGGTAAGCATCTTGTGGCCGTACACAGAGTGACCAACAAGCTAATAACGACCAAAGGATATTTTTTACCGTCTTTCCCGAACATCCGTAATACAGACTATGGTTGTTTGACAGTACTGCGGTCGGTTGGGAACATTGCCTGGACACTGACAATAATGGGTAAATCCCGTCGCCCTCCAACGTCATTTACCCATTATTGTTAGTCTACATTGTGCTACTGACCAGAAAATGTATTTATTGTATAAATATTGTATAAATGCAATGAATGGCAAGTAATAATTATACGAATTTAAAAACAGGTAACCCATGGGGTTGTCTTGGAGAGAGCAAGATAAATGTTATGTCCACTGTATCAAGAAATTAGCCAATAATTATCAGTTTAAACATTTATAATTAAGTGTTTGAGGCTTCCTGAGGACACTTTTGTAGTTTGCCAACTGCATCTTGGTGTTTTCCTGTGCCAAGTATAAAGTGTTAGTTACGAGCAGTATCAGTGACTCACTCCCTCGCCTAATCTCAAAACTAAGCAAAACTTCCACTAACCCAGATAGTGTTTCTGTTTGTAAATTAACAGGACTCTCTACTTTCCTGCAAACTCATTATGGGGTCACAATCGCAACTTCTCACATGCTGTTTCCAGGAGCCGATTCCCTGTTCCTCTAGACAGGAATTATTATAACAACTGCACTGGGAATAACTGCATGTTTAACAAAAAAAATCTAATTACAATGATCAGAATGTTTTCATTTTCTATTTAGCCTGGTTCACTCAACTGTAGCTTTAACGATACTTTAAAGAGCCATAAAAGTAAATGGGAGAAGTGTATTTATTACATTTTCAGAGCTTTTGATTTGTTATTTGACCCTGTTTTAAAAGCTAAAGGAGAACTATGGTCTAAAACATGTTTAATGAGTGATCCAATCGTGATTGTGATCCGACAGTGCGTTAAAAAGCTCACAATAGTGTTGGCCAATTAGTTGCCTTGTGATCGGCTTTTCGGGTCGAATGCAATAAGCATTTTTTCCTGGAATCGCAGTGCACATGCACAACAACACACACTAGCGCACCTGAAACACGCACCTGTGTGCAATTGCTTGCGCATTTCCGTTGTACTGGTACACATTGTTGCGCCGCCTCAGCCTTATAGCACAGAAACCACTGTTGTGGTGAGCAAGTTTTTCACCACAATACGTTGGCCCTGCATATATCACTTATCTTTCTAAACAATTCCTAACCTAATTCACAACAGTGTAAAATACCCCTCGATACTTCTCCCAGTGGGAAATGCAGAATAAAATGAGCTGTCCAATAATCTACTTTCAAGATGATGTACCGAGAGCTGCTATTGCTCAGTACTGCCATGTTAATCCGGTTGTTCAATGCAATTGTGGACCTTGGTACATTGGTACATCTGTCATAAACTCTTGTATGACTTTGACGGCAGCTGCCATTTAAAAAATTTGCACAAAAGTATGGCAAAACTGCTGTAGTGAAATATTTTAAATGTTATAAGCAGGTTTATATTTTACCAGAAATAACGTAGACAGGCTATAATTCTCTTTAAGGGCTAGGCCACACTGCTGCGTTTTTTTTGCGTTTGCGCTTGCGTTTGCGATTGCGCTTGCGATTTTTCAAAATTATTGAAAACGCGGCAACGCAAAAAAAACGCGCGTTTTTCGATGCGTTTGCGTTTGCGTTTTGCGTTCTGCATTTTTAATCGCAATCGCATGCGATTTCCTATACTTATTGAAGAAATCGCAAGCGCAAACGCAAAAAAATCGCACATGAAATCGCATGCGATTGCGATTGCGTTTGCGTTTGCGTTTCAGTGTGGCCTAGCCCTTAGGCTTACTTTAAAAGGCATGTCCACCCTTAATACAAAAAGCCGGTGACTTGTCAGTTATCTGCCCTGAATCTCAGCTGCTATTTTTTCCAATTTATTACATGCATTTGTTACAATTTATTTATTGAGAAGCTATATTCCTTTCTGGCAAAGGAATCTGCCTCCACCCTTGACTCACAGAGCTTTTAATTATGTGTAGAGAAGGCAGTAGGGTGTAATCAGCAGTAGCTCATTGGTTATGATGTAGGGAGAAGGAAACAGCGAATGGACCTGCCTTGTATCTCACTGATAGTGACTAATCTTCCAACTGGTTACACTGACACCTCCTAATGTAAGGAGAAGGAAAGCAGTGGGTGGATCTGCCTTTTATCTCACTGATGTTAAATAATTTTCCAACTGGTTACACTGTCACCTCCTAATGTAGGGAGAAGGAAAGCAGTGAATGGATGTGCACTGTACCTCACTGATATAGCATTTTATGGTGGGGACCTATTTATTGCATTGAAACATGATTAAAGGGCATGTCCACCCCCAAAACTATAATCCCCCCAACTTCTGGCCCCATTATGTAGTGTAGTGTAATCCTTACCTCACATCCCAGCTCCATATGGTTCTCCTGTAGTCCCCCCCCCAAAGTCCCAAAAACTGCCCACCAGGAGGATAGCAGAGTCCATATAACTAAAACTACCCAAACTAAAACCCCAAACTAAAATTCAACCCACTACTGGCCCCTCTGTATCGTTTAAAAAAAACTCCTTATGGTTCTCCTGCAGTGCTTGTCCAAAGTCCAGGAAAGTGAAGGGTAGTATGTGTATTCCTGTATGAAAGGTTTTTGCCTCCTCTTTGTCCTCTGAGAGGACAGTGGCAAGGGCTCCTCCCCCCCTCCTTCCCACCATCTGGATCCATATATGGCTCTCCTTCCACCTAGCGTAAAACACTTTTGCTGTAGTGTAGGGCTTGCCCCCAACAGCATTGTCATTTTGGTTAAAGTAACACTAAACAAGTAAAAACCTGTAAAAATAAGTATATGCCATCCATTTCTATTATTAATGCTTATTCTCACCTCCCTGTGAATAATAGAACGCCAGGGGGACACAGCCGAACTTACCTTACCGGGCGCTCCACTGACAGCCTTCTGCAAGCTTTCCGCACAAGCTTCAACCAGGGTCTGTAGGCCCAAACTAAAAATGTCCAGACCGATCTCTGAGAGATGCACTCCATCCCTTCGATATAGACCCCTGTCCCCACCTTTCAAATCAACGTGTCGATATGGTACAATTTCAATATCTTTAAACAACTTTGACACTCCCTTGTTCAATTTTTTTCGACATCCTTCAAGCGCCTTAAAGGGCATGTCCACCCTTATTATTAACTTTTGTTATATAATAGAGTACATTCCCCCAGCCCCAACCGCTATAAAATAAAGTTAAGAAAGTGCTCAGATATTTACTTACCTTCCCTCTCTCCTCCGACGCCCGGCCTTCTGCTTGCAAGACACTGCAAGCAGGGGGCGGGACCGGCAGCCGCATCCGTGATTGGCTGAGAGGCAGCTAATCACGGACGCGGCTGCCGGCTTCTCAGAATGCCGGTGGAGAGAGGGAAGGTAAGTACAGTTCTGGGGACTTTCTTAAAATTCTTTTTTTGCGGTTGGGGCTGGGGGAACATTATGTATTATGTGGACAAGGGGCTTTATGCAAGGGGGAGGGATAGTAAAATGGGAGGGAGAGGGAGGGGAAGAAGGGCTGCAATACGCATGCCAAACTTCTCCCAGAGGCCAGGTAGAAGGCAGAGTCCTATATGGACTCTGCTATCCTCCTGGTGGGCAGTTTTTGGGTCTTTGTGAGGGGACTACAGGAGAACCTTATGAAGCTGGGATGTAAGGTAAGGATTAAACTACACTACATGATGGGGCCAGTAATGGGGGGGATTATAGTTTTGGGGGTGGACATGCCCTTTAAGGTGTGGGCTGGTAATCCACCTCAGTCTAGGTACTACCTCTTACCATCCTATTATTGCTTCAGGCAATACAAAATGTAGGCTAAGTCCTTGCGTACCCTTCTGATTAGCTCAACTGTTTTGCAGTACCCGATGTCGTTACCGGCTAAGTGGATCACAATAATGTCTGGGTAGCCCCATAGATTCCTATGTTTGATCACCATTGGGAATAGATCCTCCCACTAGGTCCCCCGTCTCCCTATCCATTGAATGTTTATTGCTCCTGTCGGGAAGAAAAGATTGGTCCCTAGGTTCCTCACTGAAGCTCGACGCTCTGCCCAATAAATATAGGAATGGCCAAGTATCCACACTCTCAGTTGTTTTGTTCCTAGGAAGAGAAACTATCATAAGGACTCTACTAACTCCAGCTAGATATAAGAGGAATAACGCTCTGAGTCCCACCTCCCCAGGCGCATCAATCTTGACTCAGAGAAGCCTGACTGAAAGGCATGAGTCGCTGCTCCTATCCGGAATGAGTGAGAGTTATAATGTCACCAATCCAGTCCTAGCTTGCGCAAACCTAGCTGAAGGACCCTCCTGAACTGAAAAACTGATAAATATGAACCATCTATATGACAGAACAGAGGTCCTGTGGAATCCCCCCTCACTCGAATAAACTTATAGAACTCTACCACGGGGCAAAGGTTATGCTTCGGGAAGGGGCCCAGCCAGCACTCGATCCCTTTCCCAGCTTGATCGGTCTTGGACTTTTGTATTATAATCCTGAGTTTCGTATTCATCACTGATATGTGTGTTCTTAGGAGGCCCCCTGCCTTTGTTTTACTTTCAGATGCCAATTCACTAACCCTGAGGGCCAGGAAAAATGCTAGGAGGGAGGCCAAGCGGAAAAGAAGGAACACATATACTGAGGGACAAATTGACTGTAGTGAATTCAGGAGTTGCGACAGTATATTCATAGTTATCGGTTTCCTGGCCTCTATGGAAGGGTGTAATTTCCCAAACCCCTTTAATAGTTGGACCACAATAGGAGCCTTGACTATGTCTGCCTTAGCGGATATCCTGAGGAAAAATGAAATGCCTGCCAACAATTTCTTAATGCTATTCTCCGATTGGCCCTGGTCAATTAAGTACAGTACATAACTCACCATAGTATCCAATTCTGAACTAGGGCTGCGGGTGCTATCCCTGAACTGAGCCCACTTCCCCCAGCTCGCCTTGTAAGCCGACCAGGTCCGAGGCGCTAGAGAGTTCCTTTGGAACCCCTCTAGTTTGGACGACAGGCCTCCCACCAGGTGTCCCAGATGCTCTCCCCTTGTAGGGTCGTCTGACCAGCCAACTCCCGGAAACGCTGTGTTTGAAAGCGGGACAAGGCGTCAGCTACTGTGTTGTCCCGACCTGGTATGTGACTAGCTTTCATCCAAATATTAAACTCTAACAGTTTAAACACTATAAGCCTCAAAACTTTACTAACTGTCTTAGACTTGGCTGATAATGAGTTCAACACTTGGACTACACCCAGGTTATCACAATTCAGAACAATTCGCCTATCCGCTAACAAGGGACCCCACAACTCCAATGTGAAGTAAATAGGGACTATCTCCAGAAAAACCATGTTGGTCATCCATGATTTCTGTGACCAATGTAGTGGCAAACTCGTGCCAAACCATCGACCTGCAGAAGTTACCACAACCTGTAGAAATGCCGTGTCCATGAACAGTTTGATGGCTGTACTGTCAACAAAGTCCCTTGCCATCTTGAGTTGCCATTGTACTGATCAAGAAAGCGCGACCACACCTTTAAGTCCTCCTTGACCTCTCATGATAACCTAACATGCCAGGTTGGGTTGGTCATTCAAAGAATGCTATCTATCAGTCCCCTATTAAAGGCCCTACCAACCGGAATCACCCGAGTAGCGAAATTTAGGTGCCCCAATAGAGACTGGATCTCCTTGACCAGTAATTTTTTGGCTTATATGGCTCTTTGTAACAGCTCCTTGAGTTTGATCAGCTTCTCTTGAGGCAACCTAAATTCCATGTTGCATGAGTCAATTGTAATGCCTAAAAATTGAAGAGACGTCGTGGATGGGATTGATTTTTCTGGGGCAACCGGGATGCCAAATTTCTGGGCTATGTGTAAAAATGACTTAAATGCTTTGTGACATACTGAGGTATCATTGGGGCCAATGAAAAGGAAGTCATCAAGGTAATGTAATATTAAGGTTGACCTAGAAACCTGCCACACCACCCACTCCAGAAAGGATGCAAATTCCTCGAAGTAATAGCACGACAGGCTACAGCTCATCGGGAGGCACTTGTCGAAGTAATATGCAATGTAGGCCTAGGACATGATAGCAATCTGGGTGGATCGGCAGCAGACGAAAGGCCGACTGTATGTCCAGACTGAGCCTTGCCCGCTGGCTCGCAACATAGCCAGCGCCCCATCAAATGAGGCATATCGGACTTTGCACAGCCATGGATCAATTGCATCATTTACTGAACAACCCGCTGGGAATGAGAGGTGGTGTATTAGTCTAAAGGAATTAGGCTCCTTTTTAGGGACTAAGCCCAGTGGGGATGCTCGAAAATTCCTAAAGGGTGGGGAAGGGAATGGGCCTGCAATTCTACCTTCTGTGACTTCCTTTAAAAAAAATTTCCTCACTACCTCAGGTCTCTCCAGAGCCGACTTTAAATTTGTGTAAGGGAATGGGTTACCTATGCTATTGTCAAAGGGGATCCAAAAACCCACTGTGAACCCTGCCTCGATAAGCTTGGCCCTATGTTGGTTTCTGTAAACCCTTAATAAGGGAGGCAACTCTCTGATTTTCACTGGGGTCGGTAGTGAAGATTCTACCACCAAGCCTTCCCCCTGCCTTGGGGGCAGGAAAGGGGAACTTCCCTGTACATCTGATGGAGGGGTGTGACCCCCCGCAGGTGAAGCACTCGTGGCGAAAACAGCACGAGTTCATTGAAGGCCCAGCATATGTTGGCCTTGGTTGCTAGCGACATGTTCTTCTGAGGCGTTTGTACTACCGGGACGGCCACGCGATATGACAGCATCGCTGGCCATAAATCAACGTCTTTGACGCCCCACTGCAGCTCCTTATGAACCGATAATTTCTGGCGGAATCGGTCATCATAGATAAACCATGATAACCCACCAAAGGATTTGAATGCCTCAACAATGATATGGATGTGTTTAAATAGGCCCGGGGCTTTCTGAGGGTGCTTTGCTGTCAATATATTAGCGTATATGCAGAACGCCTGGAGATAGTTGTTGAAGTTCCTGGCCACAGGCGGTCTCTTCCTTTCTCCCTCTTTCTCCTGTTTCTCATCTTTTTTGAGGGCCTTTTTTGCTGCCGGGAGAAGAGTGAGGATATCTATATAGTCCCCATTCTCTATCTTTTCCCGGACGGTCTTTGTCAAGTGAAGACCCAAGGGGGTGCCCTCACATGTGAGGGCATCCTTCAGGTTGATCTCATGTACCCCCTCTTCTGCCCTTGCTGAACTGGCTGGGATGGTCGCTGCTAAAGTCCTGGTTGTGAGGGAAGTAGTGTCCGCTGCCCCCCCAACCGCCCTTTGATCCGGGAAGATTGGCGAACCTGTCGAACTTCCGCTAACCCTCTCCCCGCTTGTACCCCCAGCTCCCCAGCTGTGGCTGACATGCTAGTGACATAATTCTGAATACAATCTTTCAGCCCAGGTATATAGTCAAAAAAGGTACCTGCACTGCCCAAGTGACCCTGTGGCGTGGATGTTTCCAGCGGCGGGTGTACTCCGGCAGAGAATGCTGTGTTTAAATTTGCTGAAGGCCGGTCGGCTTGAAACCCTTGAGTGCACGCCATAGGCGCTGCTGTAGAGCTCATCACTGTTCGTTGAACCCTTGTGCCCGAGGTAGAAGTTGCTGTTTGAGGTAAAATTGACAAGGAAGCTAGAGTGGCCCCCCAACCAGGTTGCGTCACTGCAGAAGAGGAGAGAGCTGGGAACATATTAGTGTTAGACATTATCGTACCTGTAGACCAAGATACAGTTGTGGCTTGATTATCTCCTAACATATTACTGGCCATGAGGGCATTGGAGGCGTCCATGCCCCAGCTTGGCATGGTTCCATTAAATGAAGTACTTATGCCTTGCTTGTAGGTGATCTGTTGCCCTCCTCCCCCTTGAGCTTCGCTCCCCCTAGTGATCTGCATAACCGGGCGATAGATATGCTGGCCATGGTTGCATGGGTTCCCTGCATAGAGTGGGTAACCCATGTTTAAGCTTATGTTAGATGTGCCAGCGGATAACCCCTGTATTGGGGTTAGTAATGGGCTGCTGACCTGCTGCATGCCCGTTACACTGGGTATTGCTCCCCAAGCATTGGGGTATACCTGGGGGAACAGGGCAGCCCCTGCCGTTGCCACGCACCCCTCTGCCTGATGAAGGACCGGTTCTGCTGGCCTGCTTGCACAGCTTGTGATGGTGCCCTGGTTACCCAAAGAGTAGATAGGAGCTAGGCCTTATATGGGTGTGTTTTTCTGTGGCCCCTGCAGATTCATACTGGTTTGCCCTAAGCTGTGGCTCTGTTCTCTGGGACGTGGCGCCATTCTATCACTTCCCCCCATTCTGGTCATTGGCAGCTGAGCCATTACCTGCACCGCTTGGGGCCTGGTCTTCCCTGTAGCCAAACCCCCAGCCATGTTTCCCCACCCTCGTGAGGAAAGTGCCCAGAACCCAGAGCTGTGTCCCCCAGTTCTCCATTGTTACCTGCTGTTAACACCGACTCTGGTGATGCTGGTGGCCAGGATTCTCTTTCCTGTGCTTGCTTTCCTCTCTTATCCGCAGCAGCTGCAGTTTTTCTTGGTGTCCTGCGGCGTTGTGTGCCTGCCAGCTCCCTCCGTTGTCTCTTTCCCCTCCTGCTCATGTGCCTGGGAGGTCCGGCATTCTCAGCTCCCGTGGCTTCTTCTGACTCCGCCTCTGAGCCTTGGTCCGCTCCGGTCCTCACGTCCATTAAGTCGACAAGTTCTTCTGTTGCTGTTGTGGTGACGGTGCTGTCTTCCTCTCCCTCAGGCTGTGAACTGTGAGCTGCTCCCGCCAATTCCTCCAGTGGGATCGTCTGTCAGGTAGCTCTGCCCCCAATAGCTCCGTGCTCCTTGGGAACCCATTTTAAAGGGAAACACCCCCCCACGTGTGGCCGCTGCCCCACCATGCCGCCGACCCGCTAATACAGGTCGCCTCACATGAGCTGTGAGAGACAATTAGTAGGGCAGCACCTGCCAGAGCATTTATAAACCCAAAGCCGGTGACTCACATTTACTTCAATTTAGTAACCTGATCTATTGATAATGTGACACCTTGCCCATCATAGACTGATGTCACACATGGCAACACCATCTTTAATGTCTTCAAAACGATTAACTTGCCTGAGAAATCCTGATTGTGTGTAGGTTTGTTAAGGTTCTAATTCATCCAAGTCATGGTATATCTGTGGTAATTAGTTAGATCAAATGGACTGAGGCTACATTACAGCGCGTCCTAGTGCACTGGAAGCGTGCATGCTAGCGAGTGCATTAACAAGCTAAATTGCGTGTTTCCGGTGCGCTAGTGAGCGTTGAAGTTTGGCCTCGGCCTAAGCACATTTGATCTATTATAATGCGCACTTGCACTTTAGATCGAAAACAAAGATCGGAAGAGCATCGCGTAAAGCCATGAAAAAACCCCTAAGACTAGAATGAAGTACATGCCTTTTTTTTGAAAAACAGATATATAAATATTTATACCTGCCTACCATTTATAAACTGTAACAGTTTGTTCCACCATTTGTAGCAGCTGTTGTCATCTGTGTAAGGGCTACAAACATGTGCTACAGTTTACATGAGAAAAACGGGGAAATCACATGGATTTACCTTGTAGATGAAATTTGGTTTTGAGAGTTAAAAGGGAGTTCCAAATGTAAATATGGGTTTTTAAAATAGCTGCTATATCAATAGCTTCAAAAATACACTACAGAGTTCACAATGCAATGTTTTACGCGCTTTTCTCTCTTCCCCATTGACTTTCATTGAGTGTGTTATTGCACACTAGTACGTTTCTCACTAGTGCGTTTCTCTGTATGAAATTTGCGATCCATTTGCGCATGAAAAACAGAGCAATGCATATCTATGTTGGTGGTCACATTGCATGCGTTACTTTGGGCTGCATGGGTTTTCGGAGCAAATGCAATCAAGATTTTTGTGCAAAAAGCATGCGCTCCAATTGTGCAACTTCATGCAGATCACAACACAACCGGAGGGTAATGCATGTTACTGTGCACCCTAGTGTGACCTCAGCCTAAACGGCAACAAGCAGCGCATTAGCAAAATGCAAACTATGTAAACACAGTAATGTGAATGTTATTATGGCATTCTTATCAATCTTGTTTTTACGCAATAAAACAAATGTAGTGCTAACAAAGCCGCTCTTACACACATTCAATCAGGTGCATAACTACCAAGGGAGCAGCGTGGGAGCCAGGGGGGACACATTGCTCTTACTTTTCCTATGACAGAGACAGCCTCACCCTAGAAAACCACTGAAGTTAAAGCAGGGAAGGGGGCTCCATCATAGATTTGCTGGGAGGCCCAGTGATCTCTAGTTACGCCACTGCATCCGCAGGAAAGAGGAAAGAGCAGGCAATACGCACACAACTAACGTCTGTTTTAGCAGATAATAGCACGTGTGTAGTAATTCCTTCTTGATAAATGAAAATTAATGAACAGCACCCTCCAGAATGGCTACACATAATTATTTGCCACATGCGTGTTGCCCACTCATTTGTTGGGCTTAGTATCGAACATGTGTACAAGCTTGTGTACATGTGTACAGTGCTTTCTGTGACTTACTTTCTCCAAGCAAGTCACACAGAAAACCTTAATAGAAATGGCATTTTCTGAAAAAATATGGGGGAAGAGAAGAGCAGAACAAATATGACATATGGATTTGCTGTCAGTAGGCGCTAGCATCCAATAGGGAATATACAGATTGTGTTATTGTATTTATGTTGTAATCAATTAGATCAACTGGACTTGAAGTTTAGTTCTTGAAGACGTTATATAGTCATCCGACTGGCTTTATCAATTCAGAATGACTTGTACAAGAATCTGTGGCAATTATGTACCCTGGAAAATCCCAATTAGCATATCACAGCCAAGTGTTAAGGGCGTGATTAGATAGTGGTTAAGAGGTGTTATAGGAACGCCCAGAGTAAGGTGTCAAAACAGCATTGAACATGGCAGACAGTTGGTGTCGAACCCCCCCACCTCTAGTTAGGCTTGGTTTCTTTATTTTCACATAAATGGTCTCCTTGACACCTCTCTCCAATCACGTTCCTTTGCCAATATGTTAAAATTACAGTCTTCAAAGGTATGTCCTTTATCCTTAAGATGCAGGTACATGGCTGAGTCCTGACCCGAGGAATTGGCACTTCTGTGCTGGGCCATACGTTGATGCAGTTGTTGTTTGGTCCCCCCCACATACAAATCGGAGCATTCTTCACTGCACTGCGCTGCGTATATGATGTCGCTTTTCTTGTGTTTCTGTATTGGGTATTGCTGCCTCAGTGTGTTGTTTGGTTTAAAGCAGACAGGGATACAGTGTTTATTGAAAACTAGACATTAAGCCCGTTACATAAACGGGTGCTATAATACATGTGTAGAAACATTTATTTTTCCAGAGCAAGAGACGTGGACCATTTTGCACTATATTCCTCAAATTGTTAATTAATTTTCCCTCAGCCCCTGTCCATACACTTTGAAGGGACTTTTTTTTCCCTCAGCCCATCCATTCACTTTGGAGGGACCTTTTCCCCTCAGCCCGTCCATACACTTTGAATGGACCTTTTCCCCTCAGCCCCTGTCCATACACTTTGAAGGGACTCTTTTCCCTCAGCCCCTGTCCATACACTTTGAAGGGACTTTTTTTTCCCTCAGCCCCTGTCCATACACTTTGAAGGGACTTTTTCCCCTCAGCCCCTGTCCATACACTTTGGAGGGACCTTTTCCCCTCAGCCCCTGTCCATACACTTTGGATAGAACGGTTTTCCCTCAGCCCTCCATAAGCTAACTATCCTTTTCCTTTAGGTATGTTCTCTAAAGAGGTCTTCTGTCTCTAACTGTTACGCTATTACCTGGAAATAGCCGGGACTGTGCAGCCATCCATACGCTTCAGTGTCTAAACAGTTACCATGACAACGCTTTCCGCTCATGCGCATAATCAACTGGCACGTCTAAACAGTTACCATGACAACGCTTTCCACGCATAATCAACCGGCGTTTCGCGCATGCGCATAATCAACTGGCACATGTGTTACTTCCGCCCATGAGACGCTGATGGAGGTACGCAAAAGTAAATTATGCCGCACAGTAAAAGACTTTACTGCACGAAAGGAAATGAAGGGGCTGAGAGGCTGCGGCGGGGGAGGTAGAGCACTGTCAATGCACTCTGTAATTGCCTGGAGGGAAATAACAGCAGCAGCATGAGGAATAGAGTGCACACCAAGTGGCAAAAAGAGGTAACTGCAGGACACACACGGACATGGACGCACACTTGCATTTTATTATATAGGATTCTTCTTAATTTGTCAGAGACCCCTGCTACATATGGGATGACCATGTTCTTTCTCCTGTCTTGCCTTTCCCCTTCACTGTTGGTATTCCTGTTCTTTTCTTTCCTTTTACTTCTTTTAAAAAGGAGGCCATTTATGTGAAAATAAAGAAACCAAGCCTAAATGAGGTGGGGGGGGGGGTTCGCCACCAACTGTCTGCCATGTACAATGCTGTTTTGACACCTTACTCGGGCGTTCCTATAACACCTCTTAGCCACTATCCAATTACGCCCTTAACACTTGGCTGTGATATGCTAATTGGGATTTTCCAGGGTACATAAATTGCCACAGATTCTTGTACATGAATTGAGAAAGCCAGTCGGATGACTAGCGAAACGTCTTCAAGAACCAAACTTCAAGTACAGTTGATCTAATTGAATACAACAGATATACCATGACCTGGATGAATGAGAACCTTCACAAGCATGTTATTGTATCCTATTCTCTGTGACTTACTGTACATTATAACCCAGTGTTTCTCAACCAGGGACCCCTAAGGTTCCCTAAGAGGTTGCAAGGGGTTCCTGTTCTACACATCTAAAAAGTTTTAGAAACACTAATAACCTATGACAGTCAGTAAATGTGTCAGCAGAGGGAGACAGTGATTCACTAACAGAGCAACAATCACCTGGTACTATCACCATTCACACAAAGGCACCACCATTATACCTAAGGATGTGATTGTTGAAATTATTTAAAGTTACCCCTACATTTTTGAATATTTATATATTACCCTGATTATTTTTCTGCATTTGCTTTCCTGCCATGTTAACTTAATATTTGTGTTTCTTTCCATGAAAAGTCTTTTTCACCATATTGAATTTGCACACACAACAAGTAAGATTTCTGTATGTTAAAGAGCATGTCCACCCTAAATGTAAATTTTTGCTCTGCTATTCCCCATGGGCTCCCAGCCCCAACCGCATTAATTTTTTTTTTTTAAGCCCCCCAAACTCTACTTACCTCCCCTCTTTCCTCCGCGCGCTCCCGGCCTCTGCTTGCGAGGAAATGCAAGCAGAGGGGCGGGACCGGCAGCGCGTCTGTGATTGGTGAGCGGCAGCCAATCACGGACGCGGCTGCCGGCAGCTCACTCCGTAGGAAAGCAGAGAGGTAAGTTAAAGTTTGGGGAGCTGTATAAAAATAAAAATCATGCGGTTGGGGCTGGGGGACATGGGGGAAGGCTGCCATGAAGGGGATTTATGCTAGGGGGAGGGATAGCAGAACGGGAGGGAGAGGGAGGGGGAGGGAGGGGGGAGAAGGGCTGCAGTACGCATGGCAATGATCCCGGGAGGCCAGGTAGCAGGCAGTGTCCTATATGGACTGCTAGCCTCCTGGTGGTCATTTTTTGGGACTTTGGGGGGTGACTACGAGAAACCCTATGGAGCTGGGATGTGAGGTAAGGATTAAACTAAACTACATGGTGGGGCCAGTAGTTGGGGGATTATAGTTTTGGGGGTGGACATGCCCTTTAAGCATTTTATAGCAATAATGGCCCCTACAGTCTGATATCACTTAAGACATTATACATTCTAGAACACTCACTTTCCAGGGAGGGATTCATGAAAAGGTAACCATGACAGTGAGCTCAGTGCACCACTAACATTTTAACCACACCCTCTTTGAAAGTGCAATTATACCCTCCAAAGTCACCCCTTCCCCCGTTTATAAGATCCCAGGGTGAGGACCTTATCTTATAGCTACAAAAGCCCTGCAAAGTGAGCTTTGTGATCGATAGGCATACGCGCTCCTTGTAAAGCACGGGAATGGCCTTTAAAAGACCTTTTGCTTTTGAATAATGTTCCTTTTATTTTAAATTGTAAGAATATTAGAACTTACCAAAGAGTTCCATGACTATATATATATATAGAGAGACATTTTGTTCCCCAGGCTTGTGGCTAGCTTTTAAGATGATTTAGATGTTTGGGGTGGGGCTTATGATGCAGCTGATGATGCTCTGCCCCAGCAGTGGGCATGCTCCAAACTTGGGGGCAGACCAGTGGCGTTGGAGATGCCATGCTGTAACTTTGGATAGACTGCAGCTAGAAGCATGATCCTGGAGTCATTGTAAAGGAAGCAGTGTGCTCTTTTTTCGCTGCTACCTTTAAAGACAATAAACATTGAAATTACAAGTTGCTGTGTGTGCTACTGTGTGGCTTCTGTTACTGTCTATGCGATCAGTTTCACACCTGCACCCAAACAAGTAACACTTACGCTAACCATAATCTACCTCAATGTTACATCAATGGAAGTTCATTCCAGTATGAACATCTAATTGATTGTATAAATGATTGAATCAGTGATTTTACCTGCCCACTTTCTAGCAACATTTCGATGGCGTATTGATTGCAAAATGACCAGGCCAAGCAATGTTGTCAGAACATCACAGTTTGTAGTGTACCTTTACTTCTTATGTATGTATCTTCCTTTAAAACTGAATCCCCTTGCACTTTCTGACCTCAGGGGCCACCAGCAAAACCCCCTTAAACCCTTGCTAACTTGTTTATGGCAAAGCTAATGACTTACTGCAATAGAAGAACTGTGGGAGCACTACATCCTTAGGCTAAATAACAGTTACATTTTGTGGAAGTGCTACTGATCTGATATTATCTGCACACTAGCATACTTTATAAACAAAGGGGTTTTAGTATACATTACTTTGATCACATGAATGAAAAGCCTTCCAACCACATCAAGGTAACCCCAGTCTGGAAGGTCCTAACTTCTTACCTGACTTACTGGCTACTTGTGGTTTTGCACAAATGGTCACAATGTTTATGTTATTCCTATTGTACGTAAGGTACTTCCTGCTTGCTCACGATATTCTATTAATACAATCTTAACTGTCTGCCCTGCCTTTAAACAATTGTAATTATCAGATAAAGCTGGATATATTGTTGAAATGATTAATGCAATGTGTAATGTAATAACATGTAATGTTATGTGAACATGTTGTTCTTTAGGTACAGATCTATTGTGGATAGACACACCTACAAGATGTATAGTAGCTCACAGACAGAATCTGTATGGCAGGGTACTCACGGTCAGATATGTAGACCCTGATCGTCTGGCCACCACATTAATTAGAATAAGTACACCGGTCAACATTTTGGCATGTGTGGCCAATTGATGACTGCATGATCAGCCAAAACTTACTGACCTGTCCAACTGAACTTTCAACTGGAATGTTTCCAACACACACATAGCTTGTCTTTGTATTGTGTACACAATGGCATAACTAGGAGCCAATGGGCCCCCCAGCAAAATTGTGATGGGGCCCCTATCCCTGCTTTATCTACAGAGGTTTTCTGGGGAGGCTGAATCTGTATTAGGGTAAGTAAGAAGATGGGGCCCCCAGCGGTCACAGGGTCTGATCCCCTGGTAGTTACGCCCCTGTATGTATACCTAGCTTTAGTAATATATAAGAGATAAGAAGTCGCCTTGAATTTATGGAACTCACTTGGTTGTCTTGGTTTCATATCAGCTGGAGTTTGTTTTTCTCATACTGGGGGTGGGGGGAGCATCCGGCGTTTTGCTTCTGGAGTTCCCGATGATTTCTAATTATCACCCTGGAAGTGGTGGCACTTAGACTTTTTAAAATCAAACTGAACCATAGGTGATATGTAGGCAGTGTAAATTTGGGTTATTCTTATTGTGATTTACTGTGTTATGCTCTGTAACACTAAACAGCAGACACTCCATACTACAATATGTATTATCCTGTAGCATGTTACTGGTAAAACTGTCACAAGGTACAATGTTGAGTTTATGAGGGATGCAGTATATATCACTAAGGCAATGTAATTTAATGTGCATTTCATTGTATATTGTGGTTTATCAATTATATTATTTCTGTTAGTGCTGTCTGTCCAGCTGTCCTATTAGCTCTGTGTTGCCTGTGTACGGAGTGTCTTCGGTTTATGGTATATCTCTTTCTTCTTTCTTCTCCTCCTGTCTTGTTTCCCAGGCAGCTTGAAAGAAGCAGCACATACAAAAATAGCTAGTGGGTGTGTCTGAAGGAGTTAAAAACCTTTGCCAGTGTTATGGATATTAATAGGAGATGTGGTGTTCGCCTGCATTTCATATACACTGTGTGTAACGTACAGAAGATCATAATTCAAGCTGCTACTATCTGTTAAACAGTTTGATCCAATGCATAATTTGTATACTACCATACTTTTACATTTACTTAGAATAATATTTATATAATAATAATTGATATATTTCTAATAATTTAATATACTGCTGTTTTCCTTTACATCTCTTTTTTTACTGTTCTAGTGTCAATTCAAAATCTAGTAAAAAAACACAAAAATAATAGAATAGTACCCAGGATGAGGACCTTACCCTCAACTCTGGGTACTTTACCTAACAGCTGTAATTACTTACCCTACAAGTTTCTCTTGATGTTCCAGTTCTCTTCCACTGTCCTTGGTGTAGCCAATGGGAAGACACGGTTTGAAAAAAAGAGAAATGTTACTGACTGGACCAGAGCGCCAAGGAAAAGTTAAGTAAGACTGCTGTTAGATAAAGGACCCAGGGGTAAGGATTAAGCAATTTAGTTCCTCACCCTGGGTACTATGCAGCTATGGAATGATGAAGGGTGAGCATAACTTGATGTTTGTTCAATTCCAGAAGAATTGCCTGGCCTGATATTTTTTGCAATACCCTTCTGATCAAAAAACGAATGTGCCAGGTAGGGAACGTAAGAGGAATGATGAAAGGTAAGATAGAATGTAGGCATACATTGAGTCTATGAAATGTCTGCTAGGAGTATGGTTAACATTACTGCCTGTAGCCTGTCTATCCATTTCCACTTCAGTTTTAATGGTAATCGCAGGTACTATTACACACTTTACACTGTATGTTGCGATGCTGTACGCATTGGAAAAGCATACAATCAGCATATCTGGTCTGTTTCTGTCCACTAATGCAAGTCTAGAAGAACACAAATATAATTTACATGTGTTTTGTTGCATTTTTACCCACAAACACAAGCACACAGAGTAAAATATTCCAAAATGCATAAACAACATAAACAGCCCCAAAATAGCAAAAAAACAGATAGAAACATAAAGGGCAAATGTACTAAAAAGTTTGCCTGTGCTATTCATTTGCAGCAACCAATCAGATGTTGGCTTTTTACTAGGTTTCGGCAGTTACATAACATCTGATTAGTTGCTGACGATTTTTAACACAGTAAGACATGACAGGAATATGTCCGAGTCTTGCTTCGGGACATAAACCTCCAGACTTCTTCAAACCTGACCACCAATCCTTCCCTCCCCCCTTTCCCAACAAATGACACCACACCAATTTTCCGAGAGGAAAGAAATAATGGCCACTTTATTGTGACAAACTTAATAATATCTTCCAAACTTTTATTAACATAACATTTATAACAATTGAATACCAATTAAATAACAACATTAACTTTTCCTGGCAATGTTCCCCATTCCACCAATAACCAAACCTCCCGCCGCTCCATCTTTCCGGCCCAGGAGGCACCTTGATAAAGTCTCATTCAATCTCCCCTGGGGCCCCTTTTCGCCCCAGGGAGGTTATTAGACCCACACACCTTGGGAACTGTATCCCTTCTCTTCAACCCTCCTTTAGGGCAGCTGCCCCCTTTAACATTGCCAGAAATCGCCAAAACACATCTCAAATCTCCGTATAACTATGTATAGGGCGGGCGGGCAACACACAACTATATCACCAAAATGGTGCCTACCTTAACTAACCCTCCCCTTTTACCTAAATTCCCGCCTACTCTTACTTCCTCCCCTGTTCCCAGCAAACACCACCCACATGTATTCTCCAGCTTGTCGCTTACTTTAGTACCTTGTAATAAATAAGCCCAAACCCCCCACTGTCCCGCAACAATATTCACATTTTAATTTTTGATGGAGGGGTAGGATGCACGATTTTTAGTGGGGCATGGGCACTGAGGTTTCCAGCGGATGCTATCCCAACAACTCACATATCGGGCATAGTGGGGCCTGGCCCTTAGTGTGAGGCCTGGTAATTCACTGTAAGCATTTCAGAATTCACAGCTGCTTCACAACTGCTCCCTACAGTGTCTCTCCAGTCACTGTCTTTGTAAACTAGCTATAGCAGTAAATGGAGAGAAAATCAATCTCTTTACCTCACCATGGAAAACAACTGAGGGGAGATTTTCTGGGTGTTTCATATGGACTGGGTTCTAATGAGTTGGTCCCCCTTAGTCTATGGGTGTACAGGTGGGGGGACAGGTACAGAAATGAGGGAACAGGAAAATTAGCATTGGGAACAGTTTGTACTTATCTATCATTGTGCAACATTCTTATTTACACAAACTGGCTACTAGAGCTGTTCTGTGTCCAGCATTAGGTTTGACATCCCCGAGTAATGTTGATTAGAGATGAATGAAACTTGAGTCTCATTCTGAAAGCGCTTCTGTGGAACCCATTGAAGTTCTGAAAGTCTGTAATTTTCAATCGGAATTTTAGTTTTTCCCAAATGCAATTTTTAGAAATTAATATTTTCTGGTATTCGATTTTTTGCTTAAAAAAAAAATCCGTCTGATCCGCAGCTTTCTGAAAACCATCAGTATTGAATCAAAACAAGCTTTGTTCCAAAGTAGTTTTCGAAAGTCTGGAGGGTCACAAATGTGACATCTCTGTTCTGTGCACCTAGGCTGAATGTATAGAAATTCCATTCATTAACATGAAACACCCCCCATAGCACTGTTATAACTTTAATGAGGGGACGGGGCTAGCGCTGTCCTTGGCAGTGCAGAGGTTAAGTGCACCGTGCAAGCCCAGGTTGCTGTGCAGTGTCTATGGGAGGTGCACTGTAAACTGTCCAGAGCAGGGAGGGGGAGGGGTTGAGTCAGAGGAAGCAGCAGCGCGTGAGAACAGTTCCTGCATCTCCTCCCTGCTCAGTCTGAACACACAGGAGTCCCAGGCACCGAGCCAGCACCATGTACCTGTATCCAGCTCCCTTACACAGCTGCTAACTCCTGCCATAGACAGGGAAGAATTAAGGACCACCCCCTCTCCCCCCCCCCCCCTGGCAGCCTTGTCACCTGTGGGATCTGTGTTGGTTTGAATGAGAGAGGAACCTGGTCCATTATCTATGTGTAGAATCTAATGAACATGCAGGAGATCTCAGATTGTCTGAGCCAGGAGGCCCAACATGTGGTAAGGGACCTTTAATGTTTTTAACTTTTAAATTGGTTGGGTTATCTGTTCATCTGGCCACACAACTAACAATTTGATTACAGTCTTCATTCACCTAAATCACACTTGTGTACTAATAGCAGGGATAGGCAACCGGTAGATCTCCAGTTTGAAAACTGCAACTCCCAGCATTCCCTTACTTAAGAGTCCTTGTATAAGAATGCTGGGAGTTGTAATTTTCAAACACCTAGAGATCTACTGGTTGCCTATCCCTGTAATAAAGCAATTGTAATGATTTTACAGTATGGAGATAGTATCAGGTTGTAAAGTGTGTGGTCAGGTTTAAATCGGGTAATGACAGCAACGCCATGCCCACAGATTTACTTTCATATACACAGAATGGTTCAATTTATACTGGCAAGTTAAGTCCATGCAATGTTAGCCCCATACACTGCCAGTTATAACTTGCTGATAAATGGTCAATGTCACTGTGTAGCACAGCTTTGAAAGCTTCATATTTATTACACATAAAAGTCAAATTACATATCTACGCATTTTAGTCCTTTTAAGGACCGTCATCAGGGTTCATAAATATACATGGATGTACAACATAAACTTTTTATGTCATTGTGACAGGTCGAAAATGTTGTACATCTACCATGTAACAATAAAAGCATTAGATGTTTAAAGTGAGTGCATGCTTTATCTATAAATAGTGAATATGAGACCTGTCACTGGTTAGAAGCCTGCAGGCTACAGCACCACGAGAAGGAAGAGGTGTGCAACGAGAAAACCAAATGAAGACTTTGTTGAGATTATCCAATACTATGAAAGATCAAACCTGTCATGAGCTTTCTGATTGTGATTGCATTCCCTGTTCTCTTTTGCAGTTAAAGATACATATTATAAAATCGTCTTTATTGACAAAGACTGCATTTATTAAATTGCCACTCCTGTATAAGTGTAGATATATACTGTATATATCTGACTTCCTGCTTGCAAGCTATTGTGGTAACAACAGGCCATACTGGGGTTATTATTTTAGATAATAAATAACGACAGTGTTGGACAAGGTCACTGGAAACCCATTCATAAACCATTTCATCAGAAAGTTCAGTGTGTATATGTTGTCTTCTGTAGCTGTTTAAACAAACCATTTTCCTTGCACTGACTGTAGTTTAGTCTGAAGAAACAGTGTTGTGTATCTTATTTCTACTATGTTGTATACCAATCACAAGGGCATCCTTTATTCTTAAGTGTGGGCTGGGCAAAAGGGCATTAGTGTTAGTCAGCCTACCACACCTACCTCTACAAGCCACACCCACATTCCCCCCGGCTCTTCGCAGGAAGATACAGAATGGCATTAAATATTTGTTTAAGGTGACAAAAGGTCTAGGAACACCCCTGTATGAAATCACTTCTGTCACAACTCCAGTGTCACAGGATGTTGCACAAATTTTGTATGACTGGTGGATATATTGTTATCTTCTCCTACTGCCTGACTGAACATAGAGATCATGTGAAGGTGGCAAATAAAAATCATTACCACAGCATACTAATAAAAAATTAGTGGCAGTTTTCCCCACGTGGCATAATTTTTCCCTCTTAGCTGTGTGGTTGTGCGCACGAATAAAGGTTAAAAAAGTTCACACTCCGGTTACAATCTGGTTGGGTAACAGTATATAGCAAATAAAATTTGATTTTGTATCCACACAGTTGATTCAAATATATGATTCGCACAGTTGATTCAAATATATGTATGCAAACAGACAATAAAAATATTAGAGGGAACATTGCATGGCAAATGCCTCTGGCTAACCTCCACAGCACTGCTACATAGAATATTTAGTTACTGAACCTGCACTTATGTAGGTTAGTTGCTTGGATATTGTCATAGTAGAAATGCCTCGTGTCATTTCTCTAATTGCGTGCTGTAGGTTGGACCTGTTTGGTGGATAATTGTTTCCTTCAGTACACTCCCAATTGCAGTTAAACAGACATTAGAATTCTCATTTCTCTGACTTTATTTTAGTTATGTCTGTCTCCTTTTGCTCTAAAACACTTCCTTGTGGTATGTGCATAAAAAAGAACAAGTTATAACCTTGGCTAGGTTTTTAAAGTGATAATCTTGGTAACCTTTCGTATCTCTTGAGTGTCAGATCTTACTCGTCTAAAGCTGGGTACATGCTACTGATAAAGGGACAATCCCGTCTGTACCAATTGGATTAGCCCTTTATCGGTATTGTGTGTACAGCAGTTTCAAGAGTTCCTGAGGCCGATGAACGTTCACCAATTGATTTGGCAATTGGTGAACGTTCGGAACTGCCTGAAAATTTCCCTCAGCCACAGTTATCTACTTGTAGTAAAGTATAGAGTGCTGGCTGGCTGCTAAAGGAAGTGTTCGGTCCCAGCCGTTCTCCCTATACTTTACATAGGGAGAATGCTCTGGACTGTGTGTAGGGGGATCTTTAAAAAAAAACGACTGACAGAATATTTAAGTTCCCCTTCTCCCTCCATTTTCCTCCTGCTGCTGGTCCGTGCTCGGATTTTTATTTAGAAACGAGCATTCAAACTTTAATTCCCCAATACCTAGCAAGGTCTAGATGCCCAAATTTGGAATTTAAACTTGATTACCATCCCTCGCTCCATCGCCCTCGTTCCATCGCTCTCCTTGTGCTGCTTGCGTTTTCACTTTAAAAATAGCAACAGTGCAAACGCGAAAATAACGCGCGCTAACGCACAGAAAGCGCACACGCTTGGTGTGTTGTAGTGTGGCCTCACCCTTACGTATTAACAATAGAGGAGTTGGAGTCAAAGGTGTCATTAACTCATGAGTCAGTCAAAGGGTTTCTTGACCGAATCCACAGGCATATTATAATAATAATAATTTGAATAATCTATTCAAATGGGAGGTAGGAATAGTGCTGTAGCTCTTACCTCCCAAAGTATAAGCTTAAAATGTATTCCCTTTACAGGAATGGAAAAGACAAAAAAAAATGAAAAAGCTGCTAACATTGTATAAAATTCACCAGCACTAGTATTTGAGTACAAAGCAATTTATTGCATTAGCATTACTGGTGTGTACCACAGCCTGGTAGTCAGACAGTTGGGAATTTTAACAGGTGATGCTGGTATTTCAGCCTGACAAATTAAGATTTTCATCTTTTGGACTATACTATTCTACTGGAAAATCAGTTAAGAGAACACCAGCTGATCCGTTAATAAATACTCTGGGAGCAGCTTCATGTTTAAAATCCATCAAGCCCCAGCCATTTGGCCTGGTTATCAACACTACACAGCCAACAATATTTATCGGCATATTCCTATTTAAATAGATTGTCAGATACTTTCAGTATGTTTAAACAGATTGTCTGTAAAATTGTTATGAAAAATGTAGAATGCTTGCCCAGCTTTACCGTACAATAATCTCGGAAATGAGCCTTTTTCAAACATTTCGTTTGTTTTACTAAAGAAAAGCCACACTGTGTCTAGTAATTCAGGAATTCCTGGAGCAGTCTTTCATTTAATGGGATAATAGGAGTGTAGGGTGCAAAGGAAGAGGAAGAGGTAATAAGGTCTCAGGGTGACTAAGGAGATGTATTCACACAGGCGGAATGCATTTGGCAGTTGTTTTTTGTTCCTAATTTTATATTTTTTTTGTTTAGAATTTATATCAGAAAGAAAGTTTGTACAGGAAAACACACAAATCAAGAAGACCAACAATGCAGGTATTCCATCTTAAAGTCACACTAACCAATTTAAAACGTGTTTGTGTAACTTTAAGGCTGGATTTATTGCGGCTTTGAGGGTTTCGGAACAGTCAACCATGCTATTCCATATAGTGATTACAGTGAGAGCTGGCATTATAACCATGCAATCCTTTAGAAGTCAATGTGATTTACTGACACATAATCACAATATTAAAGAGCAACTGGCCCCCCCCCCCCCCCCCCCAAAAAAAAGCTTTTTGTGCATTAATAGTGCCATACATGTGGCCATCCCCCTCCCTGGATGGCCACATGTACGAGTAATGAGATGTCTGTGAACTAGCTCATGCAAGATCTGACTGCTTACTGCTCACTTTGCTGCGCCTGCATGACTATCTCTCCAAGTGTTAAAGGTACAGGAGATAGTCACACGTGTAATGTAGCTCGATGCTTCATAAGTTGTAGTTCACCGCTTGTACATTCAGCTACCAAGGGAGGCAGGATAAATATTTCTTACTTCCCCGGGCTAGGCACTATTGATGCACAAAATCTTTTGGGGTGGGTGACTTTGTGACAGTTCACGCTAAATATCACTGTCTTCTTAGTGGCAGTATCTTCTTGCAGATGTACCCAAGGGTGGATTTGAACCCAGGGCTTGGTGCTGCAAGGCATCGGTCATAACCAGTCAGCGCCCAAATTGTCCAAAATACATCATATTTACCTGCAACGTTTTTTTCTTTGCTAAGGGGATTAACATCAATTATTAATTATAATCATAACCTACTAAAACTTACTATATTATCATTGTGTATTGGATTAATATGAACCATTCCTGCATTCATGGCATATCTGTGAGTAATATGTTTGTGCAAGTTCAAGTAGCACTGTACCTGTCAGCATATGTGTTCACTATCTACCCTTTCATGTGAAAGAAAATCTTCACAACAGGAATTTGGATACATAACTTTTCCCTTATAACTAATCTATTCCAATCCACAATGATTACTGGAGTTTAGGACATTTAATCCCAAAACAATTAGATCAATAAATCCATTTTTTTATCCCATGACTGCTAATTATGTGTGAGTTAACCATACATTGACTTCCATGTTGCATTCGAGGTCGGCCTAAGCCAAACACCCCACCTCCCTCATATTACTAGCAGCTCCCTGACTCCCTGTAATTACATACAATCTCCTTGAAATTAGATGTTTTTAATAAGAGTGAGGGGAGCACAATGATTCCAGAGCATTATAGTGAAGAACAAGTGACAGAAACACAGGATAACTAAAGTCTAAAAATGGAAAGTACGTGGGCAGGGATTCCAGGTTGAGGGGCTACAGCACATACAGTTTTCATTTGCCAGGTTTTCATTCTTAAAAAACATTTCTTAAAAAAACTTTATACACGATAGTCCTCCTTTAATGATTACCTAACTTGTATGCATATGTATCTGCCTTTATGTGCATGTGTTCATGTGTGTATGTCTGTGTATGCATGTGAATTAGGTATGCATTAATCCTTGGTGCAAGAATTTTGACAGGATGAGGTGAAAATGCAACTGGGGGGCCTGCAACTGGAGGGACTATGGGGTCCATGAGTGGGAGGGACCAGGGGGGCTGCAAAGGGGAGGAGATACAGGGCAGATTGACTGAAAGGTTTCAGAGCAGGAAGTGCAGGGGACCTGGTGATGCTGCTGCCATATCACACACAAAAATGTAAATATCTTTAAAACTATGTAAAATAAACAATGGAAATAAATTGCAAAAACTCTCAGGAGAGCAATTCCTATCAATTTAGTCATTTTTGGACCACAGTTCCTCTTTAAAAAGAGAGACCTTATTTTATGCCAGAAGAACTATAATCCTTCAATGGATGACCCCAGAATCCCCCAAACTTAACACATGGAAATCCCTGGTCACCAACATGCTCCCAATGCTTAGACTGATATATGTGGGCCGTGGCTGCCTAGACAAATTTAACAGTATTTGGACGATGTGGTATGACCACATCTAGATGCCTATAATCTACCCAGACATGAATATTACAAGATAGCATGTGATCACAGGACTCTGATAGTCAATACTCTTACTATGTCACACATACCCTACCCACCTACCCTTCCTTCGTTCTGAAACCAAACTACTAGACTTGAGGTATGCCTTTTACCACTTAATCCAAGTTACCCCTCCCAGGTATCCGATCATTAAGTAGATTCATATCTACATTAGGCACAGATCCCTGATATACAAAGATATATACAACCTATATCTGAAGCGAAAATATCTACTTCTTTGAATTGTTCGTATAAATGTAAAATGCTACAACTATATCTTTGTATAATGCCTTGATGTACACGTGAACCTTAACTGTGCCAATCAATAAACGAGTTTAAAAAAAAAAAAAAAAAAAAGCACTGTTCGTTGGCCCTAAGCTTGTATAAAAAGCTTTGTGCATATGCATCACCATTTCTAGTTCGATTTCTTTGTTGATCTTTAAGGGCATGTCCACCCCCAAAACTCAAATTTAACCCCATACTGGCCCCACTCTGTACAAAAATCCTTACCTTACATCCCAGCTCCTTATGGTTGCCATGCTGTGCCCCTCCAAAGTCCAGTAAAGTGTAGTGTAGAATGTCTGGGTGACTCATCCTGCGCCTGTCTCAGCCTCGACAAGGGCTGAGGCATGCGCAGGAGAGTCCTCCCCCCCCCTCCCTCTCCCTCCCGTTTTCTTCTCCCTCCCCCTAGTGTAAAACCCCAAGTATATATTATATATATTGATCCCCCAGCCCCAACCGCCGTAACAGAATTCATAGAAAGTGCCCAGATAGTTACTTACCTTCCCTCTATCCTCCGGCGTTCTGGGCAGCCGCGTTCCTGATTGGCTGCCTCTCAGCCAATCAGGGACGCGGCTGCTGGTCCCGCCCCCTGCTTGCATTTCCATGCAAGCAGAGGGCCTTGAGAGTGCCGCGGAGGATAGAGGGAAGGCAAGTACATATCGGGGCACTTTCTAAGAATTTTATTACGGCGGTTGGTGCTGGGGGATCAATATGTATACCGGTAAGTTCAAAAAAAGTCTGGACATGCCCTTTAAGTCTGTCTCTAAAAATGAATATCCATAAATTAAACTTAATTGTTTTAGAGTGTGATAGAAAAAGACAGCGGGAAATTAAATTGAATTTAGACACCATTCTCCTCTGGGAAGCTTATGGACTGCGTGCAAGTTCAACTACAAATGAAAGGACCAAAGCGGCATTATGGAAATGCTTGTTTGAGCCATGTGTATGTGTCTGTAGTTTGTGATGGTTTTTTTGAGATTTCCTGTGTTAGTATGACTGTTCATTCTCTTCCTTCCTTTGGGTAATCAAGGGGGGCTCCAGCAAGATGCAGAACTCTTGTGCCCTGTTACTTCTATGACCCTCCATTTCCCAGACTTCCGAAGGTTTCTGTGGGTCTTAGACAATGGTCCTATGGTCCTACATTCTATAAATGTAAATATAGCTGTGGTTTTAATGATACTGTCTGTCCTAGCCACATGAACTAGGCTGCATTCTTTTCTACTTAATAAACCTTGTGACGTAATGTGGATGTTGTAGTTAGGAGGGTGAAGCGTTTCTACACCCTGCAATGTTTTATTGATGTATAAGGCTTTCCACGCTAAATGATCTTTTAGCTTTTTTGTCTTAAAGGGGAACTGTAGTCTTCAAACAGATTAGAGTTAAATAAAATCCACCTCCTGAACGTTTTTTTTCTTTTAGCTTTGTAGCCATTTGTCCTGCACTCTGCCTGCATTGAAAGCTATTTTTAAGCTAAGTCTGGGTACACACGCTCTGCCGGGACAAATGTTGCGGCCGGCCGCCCCAAACCAGCAGATATCTTCGGGCGACTGACCGAAAGTCGGACGAAAATATCTGCTGGTGTGTACCCAACCTAACAGCTATTTTCAAGTTAGTAAATTTGTTTTTGCGTTTGTCTCTGTAAACTTTAGACAGTAGCAGATAATCATTTTACTGGCTTTTTTCTCTCTGAAAAAGATCCAGAAGGATGACCGGCAATGATGACATCCCTTATCTGTGCAGGTACTGCCTAGAGAATTTTCCCCAGCATTAAGTCTTCATTGAGCATAGGGGGTGCTGATGATGTCACTTAATGTAGTATAATGAAGTGTTAATCTTCGCTGTACTTTAACAGTTAGAAATGTGACCAGGGCTAATTTTAAGGGTTAAAATGTTTCTGTGGGTGGCTAGAGATTTCTAGTTATGCCCCTGCTTTTTACTTATTCTTTATTTATTTACTTCTCCCTCAGAAGGCAGCCCATAGGATCTTACAAGGCATAAATAGGCATATTGCTAATCCTGCAGTAAATGTATCCAATACCGCAGGTTTAGAATGGGCACTTATGACACAGCCGTAAAGTACTGCTGCGGTATTCCATGACCAACAGTAGCAAAACACGACATGGTATCTGTATTTTGCAACCGGTATCTTTTGGTTCCTTTTCACAAGAATGCTAACAACCATTTACATTATTGTTCTGTCTTTTGATGTTGCCAATAGGATTTAATTCTGTAAATAAAATGTAAAATTTTGTTTTTTCCACAGGCAGAGGCACGACTGGCCGCAAAGAGAGCAGCACGGGCCGAAGCCAGAGAGATCCGCATGAAGGAGCTGGAGAGGCAGCAGAAAGAGGTAAACCTGTTCAGCCATCCGGATAAAGCATAAACACCTACATGGTTTGGACAATTTACATACATTGAATATTAAATCATTTCATTCTGCTGCAGTAGGAGATGGGTTATATGGATGCAGTTATGTTTGTTTAATCCACACAGAAGTACAGTATATGTAATATTCTATAGGTAGGTATGAACAATAAACATGCAGAAACACCACTATTCTTTATTTTTTGCTGGGCTTTACAGCATGGTGAAGCCTTTAGAATTTAAACAATAATTGCTGTATAAAATATATATATATATTTTGCCTTCTAGTCCAGATATAATCAATGATATATAATACCCTATTGTGAAATGTATAGCAATTCTGCAGTTATTTTTACCTTAATTCTAGCCCCCACCCAAACTTAGCCCAGAAAGAAACAAATCGGCTAATTGATCAGCTCAACATTTTAATAATTTTATTAATGTCACACTGGTTTATCTTCAGTTAGGAGTTGCTTAGGGCTGGTAAACACCATGCAATTGTTTTTTTGCAATGGACTGTTCGCTACTAGCTAGCAGTTGGCTGGGATGAACCACTCTTGGTCACTGCAAAACTAATGGCCCGACAGGTTACTGCTACGATTGGTTGGCCTATAGGAGGCCGCACGATCGGCTGCGATTAACCGGCATGTCAGCTTGTTCGTTCGCCTGATCCGCAAAAACACCGCAGTTTACATTCTGTCTGACCGCATATTTACACGTAAATATTGGTCAGACAGTCACAAAAATCTGTTTGTGTGCACCGAGCCTTAGAAAGACAATTAAGATTTTTTATTCTGAGCTATAAATCAGTATGTAACATTATGTGACAAGTACTAATTACTCAATGTCATTATTTGACCAGTTAATGAATAATGTTACTCAAAGCAATAAAGTTACTAGTAGGAGTATAAAGTGGTTTTATCATTCACATTTCTACTATTAGAATCACAAATGATTTCATTACAGTGTAATAACACCTGTTATACTTAATAATGTTATAAATAAATAAAGTGAATTGGCCTAATTGATCTTAGCTAAACACTTTTCAACACTGTGAGGTAGATAACACATCGCTTGCTGTAAACCAAAGCCTACAGCATTTATACAGCTTTCAAAATCAGCTGGGTTGGTAGCAGAATCCACAGGCTGATATTGAGGCAAACATACACATAAGGGATTTTGTCATTGTATCTTTTTTGTCATAGTCAGGTTTAGCTGTACTGCACTTAACGTTTTGCTTTTAATTCCATACTGAGCATTATGGTAGCAATGTGAAGTATGTACTAATGTCTAATGCTATTCCCTACTGCTGCGGTTACACACAGAAACTCAATTATTTGTAAAAATTGTGCACACAACAAAAGTTTCCACTAAAGATCATGTACCTTTTTTTTATTAACTATTATTAAGGTGGAATTACATGCAGAGTTATTCTTCTGTACCTGCCTATATTCTGTATACCAGTTTTAACATCTTGTCCAATCTGTCATTAAATTCAGGATAAACTCTGAAATTCAGGATAAATAGAAACCTGTAGCTATTGCAGGCCTTAAAGGGGAACTGTGGTCCAAAAATGACTTGAGGTAAATTGATAGGAATTGCTCCCCCCAAAAATTTTTGCAATTTATTTCCATTTTATTTTGCATAGTTTTGAAGATATTTACATTTTTGTGTGTGACATGGCAGTAGCATCACCAGGTCCCCTGCACTTCCTGCTCTGAAACTGTCAGTCAATCTGTCCTGTGTCTCCTCCTCCCCTTTGCAGCCCCCCTGGTCCCTCCCACTCATGGACCCCATGGTCCCTCCAGTTGCAGGCCTCCCATGACCCATTATCTTACAGCCCCATGTGGCCCGCCCACTCGCGGATGTCGTGGCCCCGCCCACTCGCAGGAGCTGTGGCCCCACCCATTAGCGGGTGCCTAAGCCCCACCCACTCGCAGGTGCTCTGGGTTACTCAGACCCCCCTCTACTTCTCTGTCAGGACTTCACACAGCAGAGAGGAGGAGGAGGGACTTCCTGTCTCTCTCTCACACTGAGGGAGTCTGAGGCTGTGCTCGCCGGCGGCACTGTGCAGGAGAAGCCTCAGGAATGTCACAAGTCAGCCTCCCACCCATTAACTTTCTGGTCAGTCATTTCTGTATATCTTGGGCTGTGGAGCACGTAGAGAGGTGGTTGATGGCTCGTTTTAAAGGTAGGAAACCGGCCTTTCATTTGAACTTAACGTGTTTGGAGACCACAGTTCCCCTTTAAAGGAAGGAACAGTTACAAGATTCTTTAGTAAGGAGATGCTTTTTGCTCTTTGGCCTCCTTTTTAATAAGAAGTAAACCAGTTATACATAAAACATCCCTCCAATTTTGTTCTCTATCAAGTGTTTATGTAGCTGAAACTAACTTTCTTACTTACACTGCCTGCTGTACATCTCTTGTACCCAGGGTCCAAGCATGCTCATTGTTGGGACAAAGAGGGCTCTCTCCACTGATAACTGCTGATAATTCATTTCTGGAATTATCTTTTACAGTCTTATTTTACAAACATTGTAAAAGTGCTTGAAATATGTTTGTTTACCTTAAACCTAGGCAGATAAATGCAATATGCATTTCACAGGTGTAAGTAAAGATTGATAATTGTGATGTGCTAATTAGAAACTATCAGTGCCAATGGCTTCCTCCGGTGTTACAGCTGCAGAGTGAAAGAGAGTGTACAATATCAATACATGGAGGCAGGCAGGGAGTCGGTGTAGGATGTAGAGTGAGTGCGGGCAGTGTGGGGAGTGTGGGAAGTGTTGTGAGTGAAAGGTGCCAGTGTGGGAAGTAGCGCAAGTGCAATGAGTCAGTGTGGGAAGTAGCGTGAGTGTGGGGAGTCAGTGTGGGAAGAAGCGTGAGTGCAGGGAGTCAGTGTGGGAAGAAGCATGAGTGCAGGGAGTCAGTGTGGGTGGTAGCGTGAGGGCGGGGAGTCAGTGTGGGAATTAGTGTGAGTGTGGGGACTTGCTGGAATTAAAGACGTTACAGTTTAAATCAACAGTTTCTGTCAATATAGCCAGAAATATTTGCATATACAGTTCATTCCATAAACTTTAGGTTTGCCAATATGCAGGGAGATGTAATAAAAGTTCTTATTGTTAAAAATGGTGGCAATTTTGCCCCAACTAAACGGATGTTGGGTTTCAAATGTTAAATAAGATCTGATTGGTTGGGGCAAAATTAGCACCATTTTTAAAGGGCATGTCCACCCCCAAAACTATAATCCCCCCACTACTGGCCCCATCATGTAGTGTAGTTTAATCCTTACCTCACATCCCAGCTCCATAGGGTTCTCTTGTAGCCCCCCCCCAAAGTCCCAAAAACTGCCCACCAGGAGGCTAGCAGAGTCCATATAGGACTCTGCCTCCTACCTGGCCTCCGGGAGAAGTTTGGCATGCGTACTGCAGCCCTTCTACCCCTCCCTCTCCCTCCCGTTCTACTATCCCTCCCCCTAGCATAAAACCCCTGTAATATAGTAATCCCCCTGGTCTCCCAGCCCCAACCGCATGGTTTTAATTTTTAGAAAGCTCCCCAAACTCTTACTTACCTCTCCTCTTTCCTCCGCTGCACTGAATGACCGGCAGCCGCGTCCGTGATTGGCTGCCGCTCAGCCAATCACAGACGCGACTGCCGGTCCCGCCCCTCTGCTTGCATTCTCGCAAGCAGAGGGCCGGCAGCACGGCGAAGGAAAGAGGGGAGGTAAGTAAAAGTTTGGGGGGCTTTCTAAAAATAAAAACCATGCGGTTGGGGCTGGGGGACCAGGGGGAAGGCAATATAAAAAAATAGAAATAAGGGTGGATATACCCTTTAACAATAAGAACTTCCTGTCAATGTTTTATTATGAAAAGAAATTGAATAAGTGGTTCAAAGTCCAAACTATAAGACTATATTTTCACAGTGTAAACCCCCCCCATTCTTCAATCTATACATTAAAGGAATAGTTCACTTAGGCTTAGCTCATTATATTTATTTTTTTACCTAAATTCCTGTCATTTGCAGAGATTACGAACTACATTAGACAGAGGGAAAATGAGAGGCCTCTGTGCCGTATAAAGAAAAACAGATAAATCATCTGCAACATTTCCTTTTCACTGACCATCGATAATAAAATACAAACATGGAAGTGAACATGTTTGCAACATTTGTATCTGTATATTGAAAGATCGCTGCACTTCGATAGAACTTGGTTTGTTTTTTTGGGGGGAAAAGACAAGGTTAGAAAGGTGAACGATAGGACAAATGTAGAATACAAGCTCCACCCCAACTCAGTCTGTGATCTACCCAATGGGAGGAATCATGTCTTTCAGAGCATGTCTTCCTGTTGGTTAGGTCCTAGGCCATAAGAGGGCAACAACACTAAAGTTGTCCTTTAATGTATAAGTATTCCCCAGAAGTTTAGAATGCAAGCACCTCTTTTTGTTCTCTGGTCCATAGTTAAAAATGAGTTCAGAAATAAAGTGGATTAGCAAATGTAGGTTTTGCAGAACATTATCTTAGCTATTCAGTGCAATATGGTTTAGATGTTTTTTTTTTGTTTTTTTATAAGACCATGTCAAGAATAATTGCAGCCCATGGGTCCTTGGGTAATTAGGGTTATGACGGAGTGGGCAGAGTTGAGGAATGCCAGGGAAGAGCCTCACAGTGTGTGTCAGTAACTAAAAGGTATGCAGCCCCAACAACAGTTAGGGTGGGCATTTTTGGCTTTAACCAAGTAATGAAATCTTACAGAGCAGAAATATAGGTAACAATGTGAAATTAAACTAACTCATGTGTTAGTAAGGCGAGAGCATTCAACAGAACAGATCTAGTGGTCAGGCAGATTTTCCTCTGTCAATCTCTCATACCGGTCATTCTGATTATTGCAAACATTATCTGTTAAACTAAGCTGTTTCATGGGTTATTTTACAACAGCTGAAAGAGTGAACATTTCTTATTTAGAGACACTAAACACGCCTGTATCAACCCCCCTTACCTTTTCATACAAATGTGCTTATAACTTTCAATTCCGCAATATGTTACTCTCTTGATAATACCAGCCTTTTTATCATACCAGTTTATCAGTGTCCCAAACAGGCAGTAAAATAAAGTTCTGTTTAATGACAACTAGAGAAGGTTCACTTTAAATGAGAGTAGAAAGGGCACAGCGGCTGGAGGTGTTTTTGTTAGAATGTTTGCTCAGCGTGGCTTCTGCTCAACCCCCTCTAATAAGATCAGATTAACTCATTAGCGGAATCCCAGAGAAAATACGTAGAGGAGGGGACACCTGTCAGAACTCTGGCTGTAGCTATAAACAGCTCTAGACTTGGAAGTTATTTATGTTGGATAATATTTATGGGAGCTGATAATATAGGAATAAAAAACTTTATCTGAACAGTATCACATTATATCAACAACATATATGCCAGCAAAAATATATGCCATTCTACAAAAACAACAAAAAATCTTTTTACTTTAATTAGAACAAAGTCATTTTATGTTTCAGAAATCACCTTAAAAATCTTTTTTGGTCCTTTAAAAATTCTGTTGTGTTTGTAAAGCCGACGGCCTCTCCAGTGCGTTTAGCTTAGTTTCTGTGTACACAACATGACTACTTGTTCCTACATCAAGAAAGGATTAACTGATTAGCAGAATTCCAGTGTAAACATGAGTGGCAATGGAAAGAGTAGGTGCATTCCTAGTAGTTCTTAAATATGTCATTAAGTTGTTCCCAATGACTGTGCCATTTTGCAGGCCAAACTGCAATAGAATATATGCAAATAGTTGTTTCCTGAGAAACAGGCCCTAGCAACCATTGCCCTCTGCACAACACAAACTGTGTACAACAAATAAGAATGTATAATGAATAATTTAAATCAATTACAGAAATGCATAATTTAATGTTTTGCTTTAAATTATGCATTTAATCTGTAAATTTGCCCTTCAAAAATGTTGCCACACACAGCTGTATGAGAAACCAAATTCCCGGCAACCTGCTATTTTACTGTGGTCATAAAATGTTCATGTCTATAGTAAACAGAAGTTCCCTTTGAATGGTGTTTGGAGGAAATTGGATAATAGCTGTGGTATTGTAACCATCTATTAGGTCTGTTACTTTTATAGCTTCTGAGGAATCTTGGCTAAGATGGACGTGCTAGGCCCCACTAGCGCAATTTGCAGACCCATGTACACCTATGTATGGGAGCGGCCCTTCTACATGCCGTGGTCAGGATTTTTGGTGTGTATTGCATACGCTCTGCTAGGCTTTAATTTCTGAAGCGCACCACACACAGAAGCGTTCACGGACATGCAGCATTGCGATTGTGTGCTCGTCTGTCCATCCTAGTGGGCCTCAGCCTAAGGACTTCTTAATTGTGCTTATCAGCTGTGAATTAACCCTTGTAAACAAAATAACATAGAAAGTCATATAACCCACTACAAGTGATGTGGTCCATTGTGCACATTATCTAATTCTGGTCATACGCTCCGGGCCGGCCTTAGGATAAATAGCACCCTGTGCAAGATTTGTTACTGATGCCTAGCAACCACCACCCCCCCCCCCCATGGCACACACAATACTCTGTTGAATGCTGCTTGTCCCCACCTGCGCTTACTGTCTTTCAGTATCTTCAGTCCGTGCTTGTATATATGGTGCGTACATCATTATGTAACAAGTAACATACTAAATGCACAGACAGAACAGCACAGCATACAGACATCTTAAGTAAAGCTTATATGTGTTGGGGCTTAGTATGTGGTGCGGTGCTGATACATATATTTGATCTGGAGGACCGTAACTAGAGGGGCTGTGGCGCTGATGCACAACATTGAGCTACAGGTCCGTGACCTAAGACTCCCAGCTGTGGCCCCTGGTAATGCAACCCGTGCGGTTGCACAGGTCGGCCATATCAAAGGCCGCCCCTGCATACGCTACAAAGCTTACCACCGGAGATTCCCTCAACATTCGGACAATTGATTGCATAGACCCTTTACCTGGGTTTGTTTGTATTTAGGCAAACGTACAATGTATCTGTTCATGTTTGATACACGGTACTGTGGTTCAACCCCTGTACCTGGTATGTGTCCTTTTAATGGTTTTAGTGGTTACCAGGCTGAGAGGCCTGTGGTATACCTTTGTAGTAAACACGTGTACATTGCATTCTTTCACCACGAAAACATCTCACTGGCTCACTCCACTATGGAATTTCTGGTGCATTTGGGATTGACTTTGAGGGCTAGGCCACACTATCGAGTTTCTCACATGCTTATGGTCGCCGTTTGTGATCGGTTGTGGGTGGCCACAGTGCATGTGCTGCGTTCCAGTTTTGAAACGCCCGCAAACACCATTTTTTTTTTAAATTGCATGCGTTCCAAATTCGGACTATAATAAAAAGCATAGCGCAAACAGACAGTAACGTGTGCCAATGTGCGCGCACTTTTCATGTGTGTTACTGTCTGGTCCAGTAAACCTGAAGCCTAACCGAAAACATTGTTGTTGCCCTAAAAGAGTGCCAAAATATGATAATGAGAATATGAGCGCTGTAGAATCTAGTGGGACCTTTTTATTTTTGTAGTTGAGTTTATGAGGTTTGCTTCTTTCTGTACTGAATAAAATAACCTGTTCGGTTAGTCCAAAACATTCTGTAGTGTTAAGTCGGAGGCACAGCTGGAGCTACTGACCGGCCTATTACGGTATATTGATTAGTAAGTTGGATCGAGATCTGCATTAATGTGTGTACCAAGCCTTCCTTCCTTTTATTAAGGGATTCTTTTCCCTAAAGCTTAATAAAAAACTAAGATCCCTAATACTGTACCTTTCTATTGCAAAGAGGTTTTTGTTGTTAAACAAGAGGAACAGGTGTTTCTAAATAAGTAGAAAATAAGAGAACTTTGAATTCTAAATATTTGGACAAATCATTCATGAATTTTTCACTTTTTTTTTAAACAACCAGATACAATGCATTTTACCTCTATCTGCTCCTTTTCTTATCTTACTTCTTTCTCTTTCGCCTCTTGCAGATTTACCAGGTCCAGAAGGTAATGTGTCTGATGGCTCTTACTACCAACTAGTCTGTACATTTACTAATTGTGTGTGTGCATGCTCTGAATTTCAGTTTTAAAGTAGATCTATAGGTTTATATTCAACATAAACTCAATCAAAATGTCAAATAGCTGCATCACACCTCAAGGAACATTAAAGATTTTCGTTTTTTTATAGTTTTACAATACAAACACACAAGTTTTATGGTGATCATCTATGACCCAGAGAAGCTTGTGGGAAAAGCATGAGCTTGAGATATAGTGGGTGGATTTTGGTTTTAAGTAATCTGCATACATTTGATGACTCCTGTCTATTTTCTTCACCTGGAGTAATTTATAGGACTCGTAGCCCCGTAATGGATTTTCCTGCTATCAGCAAGGAAACCACTAGAGGAATTTGCAGGAAATGGCTTCCATTGGTTTTTTTTTAAATTCCCATTGACTTTAGTGTGTGGCCCTTAGATGATACATCTATCAAGGATGATATGATCTGCGTTGAAGAAAATACAAAATTTATTATTAACAATCTATTAAAGGGCATCTATAGTGGGAAAATGAACTTTTTTTCCTTTCTTTCCATGTGTTCTATAATTCCCCACAACCCCCAGAGTGTCTTCACTTTTTTCAGATTCCCTCTCTGTCCTGAGAGACACCAGTTAGAAGAATACGTGATTGCATTCCTCTACTCCTACTTGGACTGTCAATCAAATCCCTGTGACGTGATCCCCCCTCCCTGCTCTGTAATAAACATAGAGATAACAGCATTAGCAGGGGGAGAAAGGTAGCTTTGATGTTAGATATAAGGCTGCACTTGACCCCCCTTCTTAATAGCTTTCACTGATTGATGATGGGTCACAAAGTGAGAGATCGTAAACTGTACTGATCTCCTTCTTCCGTGTCTCCAGGACAGCTTACTTTCTATTGGCCACTGTGCGTGGGTGTGTTTTTCAGGATGTTGAACTTTTAACTCCTACTGCACATAAAAAGCTTGTCGGTTAGCCGGAGCTGAGACATGGAGGAGGTAACAGAGGGGAGGGAGAAGGGGGGAGTGCTGCACATAGATCTGACACCGTGGTTAAACTGAGTCAGTGACAGATATAGGATTAAGGCAGCACAGAGTACATGAATTTAACTTTGCAAAGGGGCAATGTGTTTTTTTCACTATAGATGCCCTTTAAAATGTGTTTTGGTGGTTTGGTATGGTGGCCCTACAGAAAGACTTTTTCATCACTTGTTTGCTCCTTTGCTGGTGTCTGTCCTTTAATCTGCCTTTGTGCATCTTGATTGCATGTTCCTGGATCAATAACCAAATGTGTTTTTCTCACATTGTACTATTGCTATCATCATTTCTGTCTGTAAACCAATCCTTTTTTTCCTTTCGTTTCATCAGAAATATTATGGTTTGGACGCAAAATGGGGAGACATTGAACAGTGGATGGTAGGCAGCCTTATTTCCAGTCTTATTTCATTCTAAAACAGTTTGTGTGTAAGTGAATATAAGTCTAGTGAAATAAAAATTAGGGTCCTTTAACATTAAACCATAATTTGTTGGACTCCTTCCTCCCACAATTTAAGTGTACTTTAAATGTTTGTCTCTGTCCAGAACATGCCAGATTGTGGAGCTTAGAGTTAGAGCCTGTGTACCAGTAGCATACAAATCCCTCCTTAAAACAAAATACTGGTCACCTGTCTGTAAGCTGCCTCCTCCCTCCATGCAGTCATTTAAGGATCTGACTACTGACATACAACCAATGTTTGTCTGCTGTTTCACCTGCTGCCTCCACTGCTCATGCTCAAGTTTATAAAATGCTCATTGAGCAGAGGGAGGAGGAGATAGCTTTTGCCATAAGGGAAGTTATCAGTTAATATCTGGTTACAAATGCATGTAATAAAGCAGTAAAAATAGCAGTTTGGGGTTGCAGGTGGATAACTGAAAGGTCACCAATTTTTTATTTAAAGGGTGAACATGAGTTAACTTGTGACATTCAGATTAATGTAAAGGTGAAGATTTTTAATTCCTGCTCTGCACTGATAGGACTGTGCTTAATGCGGTTGAGGCTACAGTGGGATTATTTTGTGTGAAACGCATTTTGTAAAGAATGTAAAGAGGAAGATAAACTTAAAACAGGTTTTCTCTAGATGGGTAACCAAGAAACTGCTGATTAAAACAATTTATCATTTGCCTTTCTAATTAAGTGTAAGTAGAAATATACCCAGATGAAGTCATGCCTTCCAGTCACTTATAATCTTAATAACAATTCTTCCTCCCTTGGCACAGACACGCTCAGTGTGCTTTACCGAGGGAACAGGTAAGGTCTGTTCTTTTAACTACTGTATTACTGTATGTTGAAGGCACCAAGACGGAATAACCTGCTTGGAAAGCCAATAATTTATTAGAGCAGGTGATCCAGTTGCTTCTTCTTAAAGTATAATTAGTGTTAAAATAGATTTTATATCTCATTTCAATTAAAACTATCATCAGGGTGCCAATAATGTGTCAACCTGTTCGGATTAGCACCGTGGTTTGCTTACCTACATTCATCTAGGCTATGTTCACAATAGGGTGGTGCGGAAACATCGCAATTGCAATTTACTGCGATGTTCCCATCACTTTCTTATATCTGCGGCCATTATTTAAATGACACTGCTGTGCGTGAACGCACAAATCTGCTGAATGCAGTGCATTTTTTAAAACACTACTTTGCAGTGTGAATGGTACTGTTCACTTCTATTGGCTACGTACTTTTGTGTGATTTTACAGTATGAAATTGTGCTGAAGAGCACCCAAGTGTGAATGATGCCTTAGTGGAAAGAAACCTTGCCCTTGAAGATCGACAGATCTTCAAGGGCAAGTTTTTCTAGTACATTAAAAATGTTATTGAAAGCTTGCTGCAAGTGAATATATGTCAACTTTTATTCTCCTTTAACATAGGTTAATTGAGAGCTCCCTTGTCTCTCTCAACTGAAGCACACCAAGCATGCCTGTACCTTCTAGGTGAGGGAAATTAAGGAAGTAACTGGGGGGGGGTTGTTTTGATGAAAAATGTACTTGATTTTACAGTACTTTGCGGCATATTTTTGTGAGAATAGCTTAGAAAGGCAGGTGATCTGTTTCAAGAAGCAGTTTTCTATGCTATTTAGTTGGACCACTGCTTTCTGTCAGTCATATGCTTCATCTCTTTCCTCTTTTCCTATGCTACTTTTCCAGGAAGATAGTGAACGATACTCACATAGATCACGGAGGACCCTACAGGTCAGTTTGGCTTATATCATCACAATATGAAAAATCTATTCTAATGTCTATTTAACAAGCAATAAACAAGGCAACCAAGCTATACAACTCTATGGAAGCTCACATGGGAATGTGGGAATTAATGGGTCGGAGGCCAGAGGCGAAATTTCAACTGAAAATGACTTCTGATATTTCATCTGATCAACCAGAATTTTGGTTGTGCTAAACGATTGTGCCAAAATATTGGAGCGTGGGTACGCAGCCTAAGATATAACTTACTGTTAATATTGTTAAGTGATCTCTTTAGTAAAACAGCTCTCTAAAAAAAAAAAACTTTCAAACTTACTGTTTTTTTTAAATTTGTTTATTAAAAATTGGTGTCTTCCTTAGAAAACAAAACTTTAAACTCATTCTGTATGTTTATTCTGGGGTCTAGTCATCTGACCCAGATCCATTTTAATTGGCTAAATATGATAGGGGTAACTAAACCTTGTGTGACTGTGCAGGTCTGGCAGGAACTGCAGATTGGGAGGGTCCATTAATAGTCTGTTGAGTCTTTCTGCAAAGTTGTTTCTTTCTCTTTATCACTCTCACTTACTCTTTCATTTCTCTTCTGGCTTTTAATGCATAAAGGCTTCTGATGAAGATGATCTTATGTCCGTGGGTAGCAGGAGCAGTCTAAGGGTCAGTATATCTTTGTGCAGGTCATGTGGATGTCTTCATACAAATAGGGGGGGTCCTTTTAAAAAGCAAATTTAACTGAGCCAATTAATAATTTTACTTGAGCATGAATTGAATCCATAGAGACAGCACATGCTTTAAATAATGCTTTCTACCATTGTAAACATGAGCCCCCTTTATTATCTCTGTATTATTTTGAAGTATTGTTTTGTGTCTGGGTAATCATGTAATTAGATTCTGCCAGATAAATATTTTGTGTTATATGAGCATTACTGTCTCTACTTCACACACCCATTATTACAAGATTCTGTTGACTGCTGTGCAGACATGCCATGTATTCCTTCCCATTGTAATTGCTCCCTCCCTTCCTGTGTGATTTCATCTTTACACTTAAAGACATTATTATTTTTGTGGAATATTTGTGGTTTATTTGTATGCTAAATTCTCAAGGAAAAGTTTTGAAAGATTAGAGAGGGTTAACGTTAACAAAAACGCAGTCTCTTTCTTTTATACTTATACTTTGTGTGCGAATATATAATTGTCTGGATATAAGGGTATCTAAAGTGTTTAAAAATCTTATAAAATCTAAAATTCCTAAGAATCACTTCTACCTCCATTCAGCCCTGCAGCTCCTAAGTTATAAGTGAGTGCAGTGGTGCATATGGCTGTAAGGGACCGACCTGGAAACGTGTGGTCTAGCTGTTGGTGGTAGGACTCACTGCTAACTTAGAGATCCATATACACATCAATCCCAATCGGCACATTGTATGATCGTACAATTGACCATACATAGTCCAACGATCATGCAACATCGGGATATTTTGATACCGTACGATCATTCCCTGATTAATAGCATGTAGAGTCCCCTTCAGAAGTAAAATTGGGAGGTAGGAGTACCACTTGAATACCCTTTAATGAATTATTTTATTACTCGGTTTTCACACAAAGGTGCCCATGAGAGAAGGGACTACGATCAAAAATTCTCGATCAGATTCTGATGGAATCTAATCATGAGTTTGCCTGATGCGTACAGTGACGATCATTCCACGTATACTTTTTATGGAGCGATCGTTCAACAATGTTACCGGCTCCCTATACTGTTGTAAATGTAAATTATCCATACACATGTCTGATGTTCAGCCAATACTGTCAGATCTGAAAACTGTCCATGTGTATGGCCAACTTAAGATTGATATTAGGGAAAGTCTTTGTTGTCTAACCATCCTCTATGCGGCATTGCATGTAGTGCGTCTCCCTGCATGCTTTTATGCACACGGCATGAAGTTTTCCATTGCGGTAGTGCAGTTTCATTTAAAGATCCATTCTATGCATTGCTTAGTCTTTATTATTATTTTATATTTTTTTTTCTTTAACAGACCAATGGTTACGAGAATGAATTACTTGGAGCAACTCAGTATAGAAAATCCAGCAGGGTCAGTGGAGCTACTTTATTGGGCACTGTTTAATAAAGAAACTACAGCAGCTAAGGATTAGAGTTTGGAATTTGGTAGTCTGTTTGTTAGAAGAAGGTGACATTCAAAACAGATTTGTTGGGAAAATAGCTGTGAGCAGAACACAGCTTAATGAACTGCTCAGCACTATCCTGTTTCTGTATCCTCTTTCTTTTTATTTTATACTGTTTGTGGGATGGACAGAACTGAATCTGCCTAATACAGTCTATCTCTCCAGTTAATGTTTGTAAGTTCTCCTGTTTTTCTCTTGTGTTCCTAGAGTTCCACTGGGAGTGGGGAGATCTACCAATCCTCACGGGCTCTACCCCGAGATGAGGTGTGCATGGTGTTCTCCATATGCATGTGTGTGTCACATGCGTGTATTATGCTCAGTTGTGTTAAATTTAACTCTGGTTGTAGCCTACAGTTTGCAAAGAGCAAAGCTAATTTTAAGAAGAATTAATGGGATTGCAAATGCATTGGTAACAGAGAATTTACCTGTTATTTTATTCTAGCTACATTAATGATTTTCGTTTTTAATGCAATGTGCGCTTAATTAAAAATGGGTTATCTAGCAAGATCTGTCTAAGAATGTCTATGTTTTGGTTAAGCATTCGTGCATGGGACAGGGACATTTCACTGGCTGTGTTTGGACTGGATTATGTTACTCTGCATGGTGTGGAGTACTTGGAATTCTGCTTGAGCTGCAGTGTTTAATCAATGAATCAGTGTTAAACACCAGTCCCTGAAACATATTCTCCACTCTAAATCCTGCTTGGTCAATCTTACCTGGTTCAGCTGTGTAGAATTCCAACTAAATGCAGCTCAAATCTTTGTTTCTTACAGCCTAACCTGATCCTAGTATTTGTAAGACCTACATTCTACACTCTGGGAAGTTACCTTTTTGTTATTTTCAGAATAGAAGAAAATCCTTTTAATTAGTCCCTTAAATGCCCTAATACGGTTTCTGCTTAGAGCTTCACTGTACTGTACCAATAAGTACCCCTTAAAGGACAACTCCACCCTCATAATAACATATTTTAGAAAGAATTCCTTCTTTAAAAATATGTTGATATATCCTACTTTGTCCTCTGAATTCATTACTTTTATTCCTGCTATGCTTCTGGATGCCTCATGGAAACTGACCATTTTAATGACCTATACTGATCCTGGGTATGCTCAGAAGAGGCAGCTAGGGGATAAGCATTCAGTTATTGGCTGGGATGTCATCTGTCAAATCCATAACTGACCGTTGCTAACTAGAAGAACCAGGGAGCAAAAACAGGGGCAATAGGACATTGTGCAGGATTTTAGGTTAGACTTATATATTTCAGATTTTTTTTTTTACCTTTATATAAGTTTTCATTTGAGGGCTGGAGTTGCTCTTTAAATCCTGCTAAAACATTGTTCTGGTCAATAGTACTTAAATGTATCTCAGTAGGAGTAGGCATTAGCTAATGTATGGCTCTAAGAGTACAATACTCATCATCCCTTTATAGACTTATTTAGTCCACTGGATACGTAATGTTGCAGGTACTGTTAAGTGGTATAAGGCTTGTGCTATGTTTTGTTGATTTTGTTATAGTATTTTCCTGTCCCCATGTACACAGAATACTTACTACTCCGATATCAGCCTGGCCAGCGCTCCACTGACCTCCAAGCCTCAGCAGGCAATGCCTAATGGAAACCGGGTCTGTTTATATCATTATGATTTTATCAACTTTTCTGTTGCTTTTTTTACCAACAACCTGCAGACTACATACGTTTATTATTATGCCCATTTTTTTAGTTTGTCATGTAAAACTTTTTTCATTCTTTTAGATGATTAGATTTATAAGGTAAAGAAATTGATAGGCAAGAGGTAGTTCAGGATGCAGAAACATTTTCAGAGTGAGAAATCGCATGATTCATGTTAAGATAATAGTCATTAACGTTAAAATATGGTTACTTTGCAGTAGTTTGTTTGTACTAATCAGTTTATTAAAACTTTATTTACTTTATTTGTGGGGTAAAAATGAAATCATTATAGTAAATTGATTAGTAAACTGCTCTCTGATATAGTTATGTCCTACCTTCCTTCTTACAGCCCTCTCTGCTCAACTGCAACACTCTCCCTTCCAGATCTCAGCGGGTGGGTTCTCTGCACTTCTGATGTCTCTGTTTATTCTCTCTTCCTCCTGGTTTTTCTACTTATACTCCTGTGTGTGCTCATTTTTTTTGTCTTTGGCTACAAGGCAAAGCTGGGCAATAGGAGATGGGTAACTAATGCACCAAAAACTGTATTACCTGCCAACTAATATTTTGAAGGCAATCATATAGTTTCCCCCAACCCCCTCCCAATAAAATTATCCCACAAACTGTCACTAAAGTTCCAATTATCTGCTTGGTTTGCACCATTCTGCCCCATTTGTACCTGGTACCTGGCCAATCAGAAGGCACATTCTACAAGAAACACATTTCCTCATTGGCCTGGTTCCAGACTTGAGGCTTGTACACATGTCAGACCATGTGGATTAGGACTGAGCGGCACACTTTCAATTAACGTAAGTTTGGCTGATTGTCACATGTGGATGCTTGGTTGGGCCTCCTCCACTCGTTGTGATATGTGTAAAAGTGGGGACAGAGTTAGACCAGCAATCAGAATTTTAGTGACCGATTTCAGCTGTTTAAGGTTAGAATCTTTAAGGCTGGGTACACACGGAGGGACTTTTTGTCCCGAGCGCTCGATACGAGCGAGCGCTTGGCCGGGACAAATGTACGGCATGTACGCATGATCGATCAGAATTTTCCGACATGCCCGATCGGTCGTTCGTTCAATCCGAGCGAACGATTGATGTTGGCTGCCCACCCCACACCAGCCAATAGTTTCGGGCCGATCGAACGAAAGTGCAGTGGATCGCCTGAAAATATTGGCTGGTGTGTACCCAGCCTAAGAATCTTAGGTCCTTATCTTGGCTAATTTAAGGGGTAACTGTGGTTCCAAGTTATATTGAAATAAGCTTAGGATGATGTCTCTAGCTTCTTTGTTTCTTACATTATACACTTCCTAGACTGCTCTGTTCCTGTGACAGGCATGTGTTATAAGCTGTGTCATAGCCTCAAAAATCGATCTTTTCTGAAGCTAGTAACAGGCTCTGATTTCCTCTACCTATAGACACCTACAGCTGGGTACACACATTAAAAGAACTTTAGAAAAGATTCTGTCTGTCATTTTACAAAGATCCCCCTACACACAGTCCCGAGTGGTCTCCCTATTTAAAGCTTTGGGGGGGGACCCTCTGGATTGCAAATTTCCCCCAGCCACGGCTGATTGTAAGTACAGGGAGACGACTGCAGCTGAGTGAAATTTTCAGGGATTTTCAATTGATCTCAAAGCCGATGGTGAACGTTTGTCAGCCTCGGGGAGCTTGTGGCTAGCTTTAAAAATGCTTTAGATGTTCTGGGGTGGGGCTTATGATGCAGCTAAAATGCTCTGTCCCAGCGGTGGGCATGCTCCAACCTTAAACTTGGGAGCAAACCAGTGGTGCTGCTCACAGTCCTAACAGGAAAAACACCCTTTATAGTGCTGATATTTGGATAGACTTTAGGCAACGTGTGCCCAAGGCAATACCTGCCCAGCATTTTTAAAAAGTTTTTATGAAACCGCACCAACATACAATCCCAAAAGACTTCAGTTCAGAAGAATCACCTCTGATATATACCGTATACCATGACTCATATGAGCACTGCATCATCATTCACTGACTTTTTATATAACATATGCACATATCACACATAAAGATAAGAATAACTTCCATATGAACTTTTTTGATATGACGTATGATGGTAGGTGAATGATGATGCAGTGCCGAACACATAAGAGTCCTGAACACATCTCTGGGCACCACCCAAAAGATATGGTAGACGCCTTTTGGGATAAAAGTTTGTGCGGTTCTATAAAAACTTTTAAAAACATTGGATAGATTGCATCTAGAAGCATGATCCTGGAGTCATTTTAAATGTAGGAGTGTGCTCTTTTTAATAAAGGCCACTTGTATGGAGACCACAGTTCCCCTTTAATTGTGTTTATTCAGAGGGTGGTGTGGGGAAAACAATATAATGGGCCTTTTAAATGGTTTTCTATTAATGTCTATGGAACTGTCTACCTAAAATAGTTAGATTGGCTCCTGGAGTATTCTGATTGGCTTCTTTGTAAGAGATCATTTGTTCAGTACTTCTTTATGGCCCTTGTTAACCAACTACATTTATTTATTTACACTCTATGGAGGAAATGTAGTAACATGGCAAACATTGCCTAATCTGTTGATGCATGGCAACCAAACAGTTAAGACTGGACAGGTAAAGTAAAGTGGTGACCAGGTATTGTGCATGACTGTAGTTTACCACTGATGGTTAGCTTCTAAATAATCTGACATGATAAATAAAATGCTGAATGGTTATGGGGTAGAAGGACTTCAACATACATGATCCATGGTACTACATGCCTCCCTCTGGTTTGCACATTTTTTTTAACATTATTCTTCCCCCCCCCCCCTTATTGACTGTTCCTTTTATTTTTATCCAAGTGCTTATTGCCTCTCTTGTATCTGTTTCTTGTTCCCTCTCATGTCCTTTTTTTGTGTTTTATTTTTTTGCCCCATTTCTCCCTATTCTCCTATTTTAGGGCTCACTATATGATGAGGGGGTCACAAGCGGCAGTCGTCGTTACAGCTCCTCTAGCTCCAGGCCTGTAAGAAAACTGCTAATCTCATTACTTCTGCTTTGTGTTTCCTCTTATAGCGTTGCAGTAGCTTAACCTGACAGTCGGCCTGATCTGGGATAGTGTTATCTATTACTGCAATGACATGAGTGCAATCTACTTGCAGAGACTCCTATTTATTGTTGTATATAGATACACAATTTATTGTGTATTTTCGTCTGTTGGTTAACTCTTCATACATGTTGCAGTAAATTAATTTTGAGCATAACTGTATAATTTGTGTCTCATTCATAATGGGTAGGTAATCCATAATGCTATTGCAGTACAGTGGTAATTTGTGGCCCACATTTTTAGCAATAATCAGCTGACCCAGGCCGTCATTAATTATCCTCAGAATGTGTTTAACTGATAGAAAAAACATTTAAATATAATTATTTTATTAAGGGAGAGAGACCCTTCATGAGCACATAAAAAAGCAAAGGGTTTATGCAATTTATTTGGTCTCCTAGCAATAGGTTTTATATCATTAGGGTTAAGATTTCCTTTTGTACCATTTTCAGTGAACCCTAACGTAACTGGAGGGTTAATGTATGGAAAACTTTGTATAAGATTCTACAACAACTAGTACAAAGTAGATGCTAAAAAGAATATTCTTTCATGAGATGTAGTATTTGTATGTGTTCATTTTAAAGGGATCACCCCAATGTGGGAAAAAACATTTACCGATAAAGTTAATCTCTGTAGAAAGATGTTACCAGCTTAATCTGAAAAAAAGTAAAATTCAGGAAGCAAACAGAATAAGTTTTGCTATTTTTATTCTTTTATTACTTTATTAAAATTCATTATTGTATTTAAACAATTCTAAATGGGAAAACTTGGGCAGACTTTTGCTGTTAAAAATGTAGGTTTTAAAACGTGTACCATATATACTCGAACATAAGCCGAGATTTTCAGGCTTTAAAATTAGCCTGAAAACCTAACCTCGGTTTATACTCGCGTCAAGTCCTAATTTAGATCCAAATTCTGCAAATGCGAATAGTAACCAGTAGGTGTCGCTGTGTTAAAAATCCTTCACCCGCATAGAAAGTTACAGGAGCTGATCTGTCTTTACACTCCTTCCTGCTTCCTTTAGTCAGGCTATTGGACTCACTCAGCACTGTCACTGCTCATCTGGGTGCTGTAAATCTGATGAGTCTTCTCAGTTTGGGGCAAAAAATGTCTGCTAGTTCAATGCAAGTGACAGCTTGAAACTACAATTCTCAGGTGACTAACTATTGGGGTCAGGAGAATTGTAAATGATGGTAAGCTTAATTAAAAGTTTATTGAACTTTGCCACTCCACAGTCCCAGCAACCAAAGCATGCTGGGAGTTGTAGTTTCCAAACATCTGGAGTGCCAAGGAATTGGGGGTTACTGGTACTGGATTTGTCTTTTCCTGTATGGTACTACTGTATGGGAATTCTGCTGTCCATTTAAAGGGCATCTTAAGGCACAAAACAATACTGAATCAGAAGGCAGTAGGTGGACATAATTTCCACCCTCGGCTTATACTCGAGTCAATCGTTTTTTGGTTTTTTTTTTTACAATTTTTCAGGTAAAAATAGGTACCTTGGCTTGTACTCGGATCGACTTGTACTCAAGTATACATGGTACTCCTGTACTGAATGATTAAAGGGTATCTTTACTCTAAAAAAAATCTAATTTTCAAAAATAGTACCTTTTGATACAGCAATATTTCACTTCTCCAAAACTTTTTCAGATTTTCTAAGAAATCATCATTTTAATCACAGCATTTACAGGGAAAGATGAGGGAGATGTGTAAGCAGAGCAGCCTTTAGGCAGTGAGGTAAGGGAGGGTGGGGGGAATTAAGAGTACTCACTAAACATTAATAATTTATTGACAAAGCAAGCACAGATAAGCGTGTGAGTACCATCATTTTGCTTGTCTCGAATTGTAGTTTCAGAAAATGTAAAGTTGTTTCGGTGAGTATAGTGACCCTTTAAAGGGCAAGTCCAGCCCTGAAATGAAAACTTACATACAGGTAGATCACCCCCCTAAACGGTTATAGTTTGAAATCTGAAATATATAAGACTAACCTGAAATCCTACACAATGTCCTGTAGCCCCTGTTTCTGCTCCCTGGTTCTTCCAGTTATTAACTGTCAGTTATGGATTTGACAGTTGACATTACAGCCAATGACTGAATGTTAATCCCATGTCTGCCTCTTCTGAGCATGCCCAGGCTCAGAACAGGTTTCTAAATTGCTCAGTTTCCATGAGGCCTCCAGAAGCATAGCAGACATACAGTAATGAATTCATACGACAAACTATGATATATCAACATATTTTAAAGAGGCCATTCTTTCTAAAAGATGTTCTTATGAGGGTGGAGTTGTCCTTCAAAACTGTTGTAGGATCAGTGACTGCATCTTCAGTTGGTGCTGCCTTCAAAATCGAGCCTCTGCCTGGACATAAAAATCAGCATTGGGTCATCCATGTGGGGACTTAACTGTACAGTCCACTTTTTGGGATATAATAGTCTGGCCTGGTCTCATCTTGGGCAGAGGATACACAGGATTATTTTTAATGCTGATCTGTAATGCAATATATTATACAATCCCTTCTGTTAAGAATACAATTCTTGCATAGATCCCATTACATATAAAGACTACATTTTGTCAAAAAAATCCAATTTGCCTAGCCAAGATATCTTTTTTTTTTTTTAACTAAAGGTCTCCGGTTTACAATGAAAAGAAACCCAATATCTTCTGAAATGCAATGCAATGTATTTTCTGGCTACTGCTATATGGCATAATGTCAAAGCTGTAGAAGACCTGCTTATCCTTTTTGAACTTGTCTTGTTTTAAATCTAGCCTCATGTACTTTATGAATAAGCTAAATTTGCAGTTGCTGGAGAAGGTATTGTAGCTGTGTCCTCTGATGAAACCTCTTCTACCATCCCATAAAGAAAGGTTGGGATGCCTGGAATAGTTTTATCAGAGCTGCACTCATCATAACCTCTTGCACACTAGATTATTTTTAGGAGGTCGCTTAGCTTGTGGATTTTAAGTATGTGATATGGGTTGTTGAAGTGTAAGTCGGTAAGGGAGTCATATGATAAGAAAATGAAATGCATCAGAATGGAAACATACATGATAAATGAAAAGTATGTCTTACATATAGTATCTCTTAATCAGTCAATGTTTTGTGCAAAATGTAGTTTTCCTATTTATTTGCAATCTACATGATGTATGATTAATAAATGTTATGGATATGTTGCATCCCAGCAGCCCTCTATCTGCCTGCTCTATCCTAGAATTAGCTAGGGGTGGCTGAAGTGAATCTAAGCAAACTCTTGGATGGACAGGGATAGGGTGTATTAAAAGAGGATTTCCTATGTCAATCCTATGGGGGTGCAGTATCCTCTTTACTGTTAACCACAAACATATGACATGGACTGCACACACTATATTCAAGCTAGTTTATTGTGATAATGGTGCGGGCACAGCATTTCGGGGGTTTTCCCTATTATCAAAATAAACTAGCTTAATTGAAGTGTGTGCTGCCCTCGTCATATTTTGGATTGTATTAAGAGTGGAGCAGAGTCACACTTGCCCTGGCATTTCTTGCTACATTTTCAGGTTATAATCATGCCTATTAGGGATTTTCAGGTAACAATCTCACAAAAATCTAGCAGGTGATGTCAGATTTGTCACTGCTTCTGGTCTATGAGAGGTTTTAGCAGTTTCTACAAAATTTAAACACTTCTTAATGCATGTCCACCCTCAAAACTAAAATTTGCCCCAGCGCTGGCTCCACTGTGTAGTGTAAAGAAATCCTTACCTTGGTCAGCTCCTTGTGGTTCTCCTGCAGTGCCTTTCCAAAATACCAGAAAGTGAAGAGTATGAGCTGTCTGTGTGCCAGCTGATTTATTTATTTTTTTTACCTTTTATACATGGCGGTTGGGGGTGTAGACTACATCAAAAAAATATTTTGGGGGTAGAGATACCCTTTAATGGTGCTAAAAGCTTCTTATGGGGAGACATAGAAGCTGTTTCTCACCTTATTTAGTTTTTAAAAGAAGGTGTGTTCTTACACCGAAACATCACTTTTCTGCCTTAATGACCTTATTAAATTAGTCCGTTTATAAGACTGGTTTGCCCAGGTTTTGGATAGATCTACTGTAGTCCTGGAGCACCCAGCATATCATACCCATTACTCTGCTTGCAATGGACAAACAGAATCCAATCGAATCGGCTTTTACCATATTTTAGAACATTTATAATATCCCCTAATTATTATAGAAAGTTTTTAGTTTGCGGTATATAAATTGACTCATTGGAGGCAGTACAGTGTCTTTACTAAAGATTAACTATTAATAACTTTATTCTTTCTCCTGTCAATAATTCTGTTTCTCTCGCTTTCTTCCCCTCCCCTTCTTTTCTTTTTTTTCTAAAAGCCTTCAGAATACAGTTGCTACCTGGGCTCTGGGTCACGTGCTTCCTCTCGTGCCAGTTCTGCCCGCGCCAGCCCTGTGGTGAGACTTTTTTCTGATTTTTAACCCTTTTTGCAGTGCTGGATAAAACTTTACTCTCCATGTGGGTACGCTAATACTTTACTCTGAAGTTGCATTACATTTCACATCTGTTACTTTCTAGCAAATAAGTTATTGATGAAGTAACTAGTGATGAGTCCCAGTTTCAAAACAAACCTGGTTTGGATTCAGAACTGCAGGTTTCGAAAATCCATGGATGTGACATAATTGCTGAAATATTGAATATTTCAAACATTCAGATTCAATTAGGTTCAAATCAGATTTTTAAAACTTTATTAGGAACTTCTATCCACAGAACCGCTGTTGAAACAAACCTCACCAGTTGGGTTCATCTTTACTTTTAACTAGTGGTCAGGCTGTGGCTCCCCAGATGCTGTTTCTATCTGATAGACGTTGGCTGTTAAGGATTCTGAGAATTATAGCCGAGCAAGATCTGGATGGTTGTAGGTTCAGATGTTTGCTTTTAAACTAACCTTATTTCTTAAATAAACCTTCCCTAAATAGAATAATTAAAGGACAATCATACTCACCTTCCCTCCGCTCCACATCTTTGCAACAAGCGTGCCTTCCTATTGGCCTCGTTGCCGAGGAGGGGGCGGAGCCTACCAGAGCAGCGTTGCTGTAAGACGCTGCTTTAGGTTTCGCGAATCCAGGGGTGAGGACCTAGCGGTTCAGGTCCTCACCCCGAGTAAAAGCTACTGCACAAAGATGTGGAGCGGAGGGAAGGTGAGTATAATTGTCCTTTAAAGTTTCCTACCTACTGTATCTACTTACAGGTGATGTACCGTAATCTGCTATCAACAATGGAACTTGTTCATGCCAGGGAAGCAATTTGAACTCTTGACATGATTTGTTTACACGCTACATGTGTTGGGGTGGGGACAACCACTCAGTACTCATGGGAAAGCAATGGAAAACCTTTCCTGGCTGCAAAGGGCAATTTTAATTTTTCTGCCTGTGTGTAAAAACAGGAGGTAGGAACTCCTACCACCTATAGGGCAAGGCCCCACTTAAGAGCACATAAAAACGCTGTGCGATTCTGTGTGCTTTTGTCATCCGCTTGTACCTCCTTGTATCTGCTTTTGCATTTCGCAGGGGATTATGGGTTAAATGAAAATCCCGTGTCATGTTTATTGTGTCTGCTTTTCTATGCACTTCCATAAACTTGTATTAAGTGCGATTTTTCATTAATGAACAAAAGTGCGGTTTGTTCATTATAAAATCTCAGCAGATCGCAGCGCACACAGTGTGGCCTACTTCCTGCGATTTACATTACAAAATGTCATGCGGATTTCAAAGCGCAAACGGATCGCAAAAGTGGGGCCTAGCCCCCCCCCCCTTTTTTTTATTCTTTATATTTTTTTGAAGAACAATATGGGTATACAGTGGACCTTTTAAAGGGGAAATGAAGTTAAACACCACCATCCTCCTCCTAAACTGCTAGCAGGAAGATGTAATAAAAGTCTTATCATTAAAGATGGTGCTAATTTTGACCCAACCAATCAAAGGTTATTTACCATTTGAAAGCTAACATCTGATTGGTTGAAACAAACTTAGCACCCTTTTTAACAAACTTCATTACACCTCCTTGTAGGTCCCTAAACTTTCTAAATTAGAGTTCATTTAAGTTGTTGTATTTCTAGAATTGTTTTTTTTTTTTTTTTGGTTAATTTTTTGATAAGGTACAGAATGGCCTTCATCTCTATTACTACTGCCACTCTTAAAAAGGCATGTCCACTTATTATCCCCAAAATCAATTCTAGAAGTACAATAACTTTCTAATTTAGAATCTGTTGGAGCCCAGGGCAGAAAGGAGGCTTCTAATTCTACATCCTTTTAGACCTTGAAGTTAAAGCTGAAGTGTAAAGTAAAGAACCAATTTTTGGGTTGAAACCTCCATGTGGCCCTTCCCAGATCTTCTCTGCTTTCCAATTTCTTACTGACAAGGGTATTAATATTTATATTGGGCCTGGGGCAAAATGTTATGCCCCACACTTTATCCAAGCTGTACATAGGTGGTAGTGTATACTACAAATATAATACTAGCAAACCCTGTGAATTGCAGTTTATTTAGAAGATCCCATTGCAATAAACATTGTGTTCTGGCTGTATGGGATCAAACTATCAAGGCAGTATAGGGTTCCCATTTAAACCAAATTTGTGGGTCACTATATAAAAAGCAGCAGGAACCTTCATCCCCAAGATGTATTTTTTTTCTTTTTAATAATACATCCAGAAAGTTTCCCCCCAATTTTGAATAGAGATCACTGTGCATTCCTCCATGCTTGGAACGTTACAACCAGGCTCTTGGCAGAGCTCAGAGAATGGGAACCACTGTTTATAGATTGTAAATTCTTCTTAATGTTCAATATTGTTTTTATTTAACTAGAGCTCTGACCCTCCTGGTGCCTCTCTATTTCGTCGTGGCTCTGCTTGTGGTAGTGTCAGTCTACTGAGCCATGTGGAAGATGTCACTATTCCCTCAATACCAGGAGTGAGTGTGTGTGTGTGTATATTGAGTTTATGCATGATCTAATGGCTGCTAGTGTGTAACCAGTAACAGTCAATAGCCTACTAACTAACCTTCTATTAACTTTATAGCATGTGCACAAGAACCCCCGAATTGGATGTGTTATGAACACTATATGATTCAGGGGCGTAACTACAGGGGAAGCAACCGCAAGGGGCCCCCATCTTATTTTTCCTATGACCGATATAGCCTCCTCCCTAAACAACACTGTGAATTAATCATGGATAGGGGCCCCATCATAGTTTTGCTGGAGGGCCCAGTGATTCCTAGTTACACCACTGATATGATTAATGTAATAAACAATAAATATGCAGCTATTGGTGTTAAGCAGCCAATGAAAAGTACTGGATATGCACCCGAGGCACACAATTGTTACAGAAAGGAATATATGAGCATGTTGAAAGTTTTGAGTATAAAACTACACAAAAAGGTTTTTCAAGTAACTTTTTAGCATTACATGGACAATAGTGTTCTAAAGCAGTGTAGATATCCATATGTATTTGTGCCTTTATGTGCTATTTACAATAAAGTTTTTGTTGAGCAGATCACCAGATAGCACCTAAACTTAACAAGGCTTAACAAGGCATGGCTGCTAAATTCTGTTAAAATATTTGAAATACATTGATATTTCTATTCACCTGCAGTAACACAAATAAAATTCTCTCTGACAATGTTTTTGCACAAGTTAATAAACGGGTTAACTTTCCCTTTATGGATACGTGTATATAGTATTATATTGTATAAACAGAACATTTGCTACCAGAAACTGCTGAATGTGCACTGTGCTATGGTGTGATAGGTACTGCCATTCTGCTCAGAGTAATTCGGAGGAATTTTCAGAGTAGACCTGTTTGTATATTATACACATTTCATCCTTTTAAACAATTCTAAATCTATTTTAAAGAGTTGCAATGAAACCAACTACAGTAGAATAAAGTAATGGCCTTTTCAAATACCATTAAAAACTTTTTTGTGTCAGACCAGGAACATTTTACCAATTCAGCTAAAGGGCATGTCTACCCCAAAACTAAAATTTAACCCACTGCTGGCCCCACTGTGTAGTGTTTAAAAAAAAAAAAACTTACCTTCCATCTCTGCTCCTTATGGTTCTCCTGCAATGTCTAGTCACAGTCCAGGAAACTGAAGAGTAGGAGGCGTCCTGTGTATAATCCGGTGTATGCCCCTACCTGTCCTTTTTGAGGAGTCTGGGATACGCTGTGGAGATCTCTTGTTCCCTATCTTGAAATCATATTCATTTGCCCTAGAAGGAAATAGATTTTTTCATGCTCCTATGGGGTAATTGGATTATTCCCATGATCTGCTTACCTCGCAGGGCAAAACTGTAAATAAAAAGATAGGTAGTGCTATGATGCCAATTTCTATCCTTTTTTGTTTTTTAACTGACAAATGAAAGAAAAAAAAAAAGTTGAATTGTCAAAACAATACTGGTCTGACAAAATGGTTTTCTGGTGGTGTTTTGAGAGTTTTTTTTTTCTTGTAGAATATCTACATACATGCAGTACTTTTTCTTTATTCATTATTTTAAGTAATAGTGAGCATGTGCCCTCTGGTGGTCATGCCTGGAATCATCCACTTTTTTCAGGGAAATAGTGTTCTAATTTTCTAACATTTCAGTGCATGCGCCTATAATAATCCCAATAATGTCCCAAGTTTTTGTAAGGTGGGACTTCTATACAATGTGTCTAATGTAATTAAAGGTGCAAACATTTAGCTGTGCTATAAATTTGCACCAACCAATCAAATGTTAACTTTTTTTCTGGGTTACCCCAGTTACCCAGGTAAACTTTTGCACCTCTTATTGCATCAGCCCCTATGTGAATAGGTTGCCTTTCTCCTTAATGAGTCTTTGCCTGTATATATAAAGTGATATTGGTTTGTCTTCTGCAGGTAGAAGAAAGATCAGACAAAGAGTTTTCTGACAAGGTAAGAGAGCTTCTTATATAGTTTGTGTAATGGATTGCTATAGGGTTATACCACCAGCAGTATATTCACGTCATCAAGTAGAAACAGATACTCGGATCAGACTGGTAAAAAGTCCTTTATGATCTCAAATTTTTCTGGCTCCCAGATCTAAATGTAAAGATTAAGTATTGCAAAAGTACATAGAAAGATGAGCACCTGTAGAGCAGTGAGCTCATTTACTACACCATGTTCGGTGAGTGTATGGATCTTGCCATGTACATTGAAGTCACCTTGGTTTGAGGTTGCTGCTGGTTCATTTTGGATAGATGATGTAAGTTTGTTCACAAAGTGTTATCTTTCGCTTTTATCTTGTCATCTGAACTAGCAAACTTCCAAAGCTGGTATCCGAAATGAAACCAGGCTGACCGAATTGTTTCGTTTTCACCACCAGACATGGCAAAAAAATATTTGTACTGATATTATCAGCACTGGTCGACCAAAAATATTTCTACGTGCATGGCCATCATTGTTGGGTCCTTATTTGTAGATTGTATGTATGTATGTATAATTTTATACCACTTGGGTACACAGCGCTGTACATTATAAATTAAGTACAATTTCATAACTCTGTTAAGAAAGCATATACCGTATATATTCAAACATAAGTCGAGGTTTTCAGGCTTTAATAGCCTGAAAACCTAACTTTGGCTTATACTCGGGTCAAGTCCTAATTTAGATCCAAATGCTGCAATTGCGAATAGTAACCAGTAGGTGCTGTGTTAAAAAAATCCTTCATCTGCATAGAAAGCTACAGGAGCTGATCTGCCTTTACATTCCTTCCTGCTTTCTGTAGTCAGGCTGCTGGACTCACTCAGCACTGTCACTGCTCATCTGGGTGCTGTAAATCTGATGGGTCTTCTCAGTTTGGGGCAAAAAATGGCTGCTAGTTCAATGCAAGTGATGGCTTAAAACTACAACTCTCAGGTGACATTAACTATTAGGGTCAGGAGAATTGTAAATGATGGTAAGCTTAATTAAAAGTTTATTGAACCTTGCCACTCCACAATCCCAGCAACCAAAGCATGCTGGGAGTTGTAGTTTCCAAACATCTGGAGTGCCAAGGAATTGGGGGTTACTGGTACTGGATATGGCTTTTACTGTATGGTACTACAGTGGGAATTCTGCATCTTAAGGCACAAAACAATACTGAATCAGAAGGCAGTAGTGGTCATAATTTCTACCCTCGGCTTATATTCGAGTCAATCAGTTTTTACAAATTTTTCGGGTAAAAATAGGTACCTCGGCTTATAATAGGATCGACTTATACTCGAGTATATGCGGTAATATAAATTATGTATAAATTGATATAAGTGCAACAAGCCATGACACATTAGGAATGAGATCCCTGCCCCGAAGAGCTTACAATCTAAGTGGGAGAAACATACAGATACAAGTGGGGGGATGGGTGCTTAAAAAGGCTAACAATCATTTGTTCTGCTGATGCTCCGAAAGGTAGGATAGATTAATGGATGTCACCAGGCAAAGCGAGTTCCAAAGGTAGGGAGCAGCAAGAGAGCATGGTTTAAGGCGGTCGGCAGTAGTGTTTGTTGGGGGTTTGTGGAGAAGATTTCCTTGCAAGAAACGGAGGGCACTGCCTGGAACATAAGGGACCAAGAGAGATGATAAGTAGGGATGTGCAGTAGAGCGAAGGGATTTTAAAAGCAGGGTACTGAATATGATTCTTTGTTTGATGGGAACCCACCCTATGGACTGAAGTATTGGGGTTGCAGGTTCTCTTTTGGAGGAGATCGAGGCGATCCGAGCTGCTAAGTTTAAGATAGACTGGAGAGAAGAGATGAGAGGCCAGGAGTCCAAGTAGTAGAAGTTTACAGTAGTCAAGACGGTAGATTATAGCATTTTAGTAGTGGAGAGAGAGTGAAAAGGGCGGATCTTGGCAATATTGCGAAGGAGAAAATGACAGCTCCTAGAGACATTGTTAATGTGATGATGGAAGGAAAAGGAGGAGTCAAAGATCACTCCAAGGCAGCGTGCAGATTCAACTGGATTAATGACCATATTGTCAATAGAGACTAGGTCCCAGTGTAGGGGGGGGGAAATGATTAATTATGTTTTGGTTAGATTGAGTTCAATCCATCCAGGAAGAGATAGAGAGCAGAAATTTAGAGATTTGGGATTGAACTTCAGGGGTTAGCGCAGGGGTGGACAAGTAAATTTGGGTATCATCAGCATATAAGTGATACTTAAAACCGAAAGAACCGATTATTTCTCCCAGAGAGATAGTGTAGAGGGAGAACAGCAAGGGTCCCAAAACCGAGCCCTGAGGGACCCCCACACAAAGGGGCACAGGAGAGGAATTATTATTAGCAAAAGAGGCAGAGAAAGATCTGTTAGAGAGATAAGAAGACAACCACTCTGCAGCTTGATTTCAGATGCCCAGAGAATATAGAATCTGCATAAGAAGAGAGTGGTCCACAGTATCAAAGGCAGCCGATAGGTCAAGGAGAATGAGGGCCGAGAACTGTCCTTTGGCTTTGGCAGTTTGCAGGTCATTTGAGACTTTGCAGAGGGCCGTTTCAGTTAAATGACCTGGTTGGAATCCTGATTGCAACGGGTCCAATAAGTTATTAGCATGGAGGTATTTAGTAATGCGTGTAGAGACGAGACGTTCTAGGAGTTTGATGCAAACGGTAAAAGGGAGACAGGGCGGTAATTTGAGAGACTGGTAGGGTCCAGAGATTGACACTAGTTGTTCCTTATCTTGGTTTTCCTGTACACTATTTGAATGTCTGTATTTTCTGTGATTTTCAGTCATGTAAAAACTAAAGAAAGGGACAAAAATGTTTCAGCACCTCCTACTGGAATTGTAACTTATAAAATCTGATCTTTGCAATGTATTTGAAGTCTATATTCACATTGGTCCCGTAACCTGAATTTCCTGAATTCTGTTTTAGGGGTCCCGTCCTGTGTCTAGTTTGTCTGCAGCTACACTCGCTTCCCTAGGGGGAACGTCGTCACGCAGGGGCAGTGGTGACACGTCAATATCTGTGGATACGGAGGCATCTATCAGGGAAATTAAGGTGAGTCATTACAATAGAAAGATAAGCCAATTGATTCAATGTTTCCTAATGATGAAATCAAGATTAACGATCCTAGGGGCTAAATCATTTTATACCAGCCTGCCTAGCGCATATCTTTGTTTAAAGGGCTTGTCTCCTCCCCCCCCCCCCCCCCCCCCCCCAAAAAAAATGATATTTGGTTTATAATATCCAAAGATGCCTTACCCAGCCTTCTGTCTCCCTGCTCGCTTCTGCTTGCTTCCATGCCTTTTCCGTGCACGGAAGTAAGTAAAAGGGGCCTGGACGACAGCGTCTCCTGTGATTGGCTAGAACACAGGAGACGCTGACGGTCTGGCCTTTTCCATGCATGGAAAAAGCATGGAAGCAACTAAACCAGACCCCCACCATCCCTTTAATGGTTGTAAAACAGTCCCACACAAAGGCACTTAAACTATAAACACAACCACATTAAACCAGGTTAAAAAAAAACTCACGTTCCGGACATTTGTTTCAGAGAAATATATTAACCTCTGATCCCATATAGATATACTGTATATACTTGAGTATAAACCGTCCCGAATATAAACCAAGGTACTTACTTTTAACTGATAAACTAGGAAAACTGACTCGGAGTTAAACAGAAAGTTGACTTTCTCCTATACACAGCCCCATAGAAAGTCCATACACAGCCCCATAGAAAGTCCCATACACAGCCCCATAGAAAGTCCCATACACAGCCCCATAGAAAGTCCCATAAATAGCCCCATAGAAAGTCCACATACACAGCCCCATAGAAAGTCCCATACACAGCCCCATAGATAGTTCCATAGACAGTCCAATGCACAGCCCCATAGAAAGTCCCATACACAGTCCCATAGAAAGTCCCATACACAGTCCCATAGAAAGTCCCATACACAGCCCCATAGAAAGTCCCATACACAGCCCCATAGAAAGTCCTCATACACAGCCCCATAGAAAGTCCCATACACAGCCCCATAGATAGTTCCATAGACAGTCCAATGCACAGCCCCATAGAAAGTCCCATACACAGTCCCATAGAAAGTCCCATACAACAGCCCCATAGAAAGTCCCCTACACAGCCCCATAGATAGTTCCATAGACAGTCCAATGCACAGCCCCATAGAAAGTCCCATACACAGTCCCATAGAAAGTCCAACACTCCACCCCATACACAGTCCCATACACAGTCCCATAGATAGTTCCACAGGCAGTCCCATACACAGCCCCATAGAAAGTCCCATACACAGATGTGCCCTACATACCTTTTTGTGCAGCCTGACAACTTAAAGATCTTTTTTTCCCATTTTCCATGCAGTCTGGGCTGATCTGAGTGAGCAGGACAACAATTGCCTAACCCACTGAAATCAAGAGGATTCTGTGTGTTACAGGGTACAGCTTTGGTTTTCCCATTGCTATGTGATTTTGTCCAGCAGCATCCAGATCAGCACAGACCCAAGTATAAACGGAGGGGAGACTTTCAAGATGATGGTAAAGGTAAAAAAATTTGGTTTATACTCAAGTATATACAGTAACTTACTTCCATCCAACTTCCATCACTATAGCTGTTGAAATAATGCTGAGATCAATATCACATTACAGTATATAGAAGCCAACACACATCAATTGTCTCCATCAGATCTTCACCCGTCCCTCCTCCTGACGCACTGTCCCCAAGGTTAAGTGTTTTCCTCTCACTTCTGGATGTCATTTCCCTGTCTTATGGTGATGGTGGGTCTGTTCTAGTTGTGTTCATTTTTTCCTTGAGGCACACTTTTTTTTTTTTATAAGATGCTATACTTATCCACAATATCTATAAGGGTTTAGCACTACACACGCTGGGGAAAGAAGGCTGGGTAAGTACGATTAGAAGCATCTTTGGATTTTATAAACCTTGTGAGGTCAAGGTTTTGGGGGCTGTCAACCAAATATAAAATTTTTTTGGGGGGGGATGGACATGCCCTTTAATTATCTCCTACAACCATCTCGCTCTGTAATTAGGAACCACATGAATTACATTTATTGTTACCTATTTGTGCTGTAAAATTTGTTTATGGGTGTAACATGGGATGCTTTATGGTTCCCTGTCTGTGTCTTGTGCACATTATTATTTTTAGAACTATTGCTAGAGCGCAGAGTCTGGACTGACCAAGAGAGAGGTCATGCAGCCCATGTTATATTCAACAAATACTAGAATAGAAAGCCAATTAAGTATATCATGGAGTGTATAAGACAGGGCCATTATACAATACAGTATCACAACAGTATCACAAGAAGTGATAGTGGCCAAGTATCTGAATAACCCCATACTACTTAAACATTGTTGTAAAATGAACCCGTACTACACAATAAATATGATTCCTTGAGTGTACCTGCTTCATGTTGGATTTATATATTCCCAGTTTGTGGCTTGGGAAAATACATGTTTGTGTCACGTACACCTTGAATCTTGAGCAATGTAAGAGCTATGGATTGCGTTCTCTCATTTGTTCTGGTGCATAACATTTTCAGGGAAATAAACAGATTTTGAAATGTTCTTCTGTTCAGTGTTGTAACTTGGCATTACACAAGTTGTTGCTCAGATAATAGTGCTGCATTTACTAAAAGGTAATGACCTGAATGTGCGATTGATCATGGACTGGGTGTTTCTTACAACAGACGTTACTTTAAATCAACAACTGACTTGTTGATCTTCAGAATTATTTTCATGTCTATTATCCATCTGCTCTTGCAGATAGTCACAGTAAAATTATTTAGAATAGCTAGGCCAAGATTTCCATGACAGGTATATGCCCGAGCATTGTTTCGGGAACTTTCAACCAACCCCCTTCAATTTCTTTACCGAAACCCTACCATAAACATGACCACCACCTCCTCTCACCTTTTAATAAAAACATGTCGCACTGAATTCCCGAGAGGAATGGATAATGGCCACTTAATTGTGACATATTTTTAACAATATCTTTTAACGTTATTATCATAACAATCCAATAACCATTCCTGTCACGATCTCCCTGCCTGTATGCTACAGCCTGTTGCTATTCTTTCAATGGAATACCGTTCCTGCTGTCCTGTTACAGGCCCTTTTGATGCACAAGTTTAAAGAACTTAATATAAAATGTAAATGAAAACAAGGGCTTAAAGGGCATGTCCGCCCCTTTTTTGAAGTTTTTATATGTTATAGTTATGGCCCCCCAACCCCAACCGCTGTAATAGAATATTTAGAAAGTGTCCCGATAGTTACTTACCTTCCCTCTATCCTCCGCCGCACAGTCCTGGCCCTCTGCACGGAAACGCAATCAGGGGGCGGGACCGTCAGCCGCGCCCCTGATTGGCTGAGAGGCTCAGAACGCCGGAGGATAGAGGGAAGGTAAGTAACTATCGGGGGACTTTCTAACAATTCTATTATGGCAGTTGGGGCTGGGGGACCAATAACTATATCACCAAGGGGTTTTGCGCTAGGGGGAGGGAGAAGAAAACGTGCGGGAGAGGGAGGGGGGGGTGGGGAGGACTCTCCTGTGCTTCCCTCAGACCTTGTTGAGGCTGAGACAGGCGCAGGATGAGTCACACAGACCTTCTACACTACACTTTCCTGGACTTTAGAGGGGCACAGCATGGCAACCAAAAGGAGCTGGGATGTAAGGTAAGGATTTTTGTACAATACAGAGAGGGGCCTGTATGGGGTTAAATTTCAGGTTTGGGGGTGGACATGCCCTTTAAAAAAGGACTAAAACAACACTATCCATTCTATCATTATTTACTGTGTGTGTTCTCTTTTGCCCTTCCATGTATTCCTGCTTATGCTTTAGAACAGTTGTTTGCACAATTAGGGCTAGGCCCCACGAGGCAGCGTGCAAGAATCGTGCAGTGTAGCAAAATCGCAATGTTGTGTGAATCGTGTGTGCTACCCTGCGCTCACTGTGATTGCTAATGTCACGGAATTACATAAAATGTCGGTGCCATATCATATAAAATTACAGGCTCCTACTTACTCCCCAGCCCATTTTGACCTCTACCACAGTGCTGCTTCCCTAATCTGTGAAACTGCATGTTAGGATCAGGCTACTGTATCTCAGCCTGGGAATTCTTTCCCCCACCCCCTTCTTCATGTTAACACTCTAGTCTGAGTAAGGTTCTTATTTGGTTTCAGTAAAGAGAATTGGCTGAATGTTCCACCCTTTTCTGGGGAATAACATTTTAATGTTTCTAATCTTGATTTATATAACAATGTAACCTACTATTGGTGGCTACCCCTTTACCGGTAGTGTAGTGCTGTTAAGGTCATTTTTAAACCTTTGGAAAAACCTATTCCTCACGGTGGCCATACACCAATTGGACATTCCAAGAATACGAAATTTGTTCCGCCATGAACATTGGGTCGAGCATAATATCGAATGCAGTAGTGGTTTTACCTTCTGACGTTCTCATTAATTTTCCTGGCCGGATAATGGTTTGTGATTACTTTGGTAATGCCAGTCACACGATGATCAGACTGGGTGGTTTTCTGTATGTCGTAGAACCAATATAATATCAGGGAGGCGCACTCAAATAGGATATAACTTTATTGTGACAAAGCAGTGCACAATGTTTCGGGGACGTTCCCCCTTCCTCAGATGCACCTGAGAAAGGGGAACGTCCCCAAAACATTGTGCACCGCTTTGTCACAATAAACAAGTTATTTTTGCCTCCCTGATATTATATTGGTTCTACGGTTTGAACTGCGAGTGGTTGAGCAGCTGGGGTAAGCAGCACCTCTATGGATTCATAAGATTGCAGGTGTGCGAGGACTTGTATATATATATATATGTGGTTTTCTGTATGTCGCAGGAATATCTGAAAGAGGAAAGGCAAATTGTAAAATCACTTCATAAAATATTTTTCTTCTAGTTCATATTCCATTCTTGATCCTGACTCCTTTTATGGAATTTGTTAATGCTTCAGATTTATACTGGATTTTACCAACACTTCTTATCTTCAAGGCTGCTAATAAACAAAAGTTATTTTTAAACAGTGGTTCTGCCTAACTATGATACTATACAGGGACTCTGCAGAAATTCTCCTTCCTCTTAGGCTGTGTACACACCAGCAGATATTTCCGGCCAACTGAACGATAGTGCTGTGGATTGGTCGGCCGGAAATATCTGATGGTGTGTGACTAAGCTTGGTCGTCCATTTGTCCGAATTGGATGAACGGGTGATCGGGTCCTTTGGTATATCACTGCCGATCATGTGGTTCTCTATGGGGCCGCACGATTGGTTGCGAATACTGTCGGGAACGCTCGGTCGGGACAAATAATAGCCCTGTATGTAACCAGCCTTAGTATCTAAAGATGGCGGGAGATAATGTAAAAGAGCAGCAACTAGGTAACTGTATGGTCCAGTCCTGTTTGTGTTGCATTTTTCTTCTATGTGGGTTCACTGCAAGTTTCAAGCACTGCTGGGCTTCTCAAAATGCAGATAATCTAATCTAATGATGTGGACGCTGCTATAAATGGCAACTTCCGGGAACTCCAATATAGTTACCTGTTGTTTTGCAAACTATTGAAGAGCTCTACCCCAATGGGTAACAAGTGTTTTAAACATTTATTTTGCTAGGGTTAAGAAGCTAAACACAAACTCTTATACAACCTCTAATTAAAGGAAAAACATTCTACACCGGAAAGTGGTGTCCTACTCTCTCTCTTCTCTCGTACTGTATTTTACTTCCCAGATCTGGTGCTTTATCCCTTTCCTCCTCTCTCTGTTAGGAGATCAGTGAGTTAAGGGATCAGATTGAGGATGTTGAAGGCAAATATATGCAAGGGCTAAAGGAAATGAAGGTAACAGTTTGTGTGACACTAACCCTGCACCCCCTTGGTTTGGCTGTTCTGATTTACTGACTTTTTAGGATGTTTGTCTCTTTTAATATGATAACAAACCATCGAGTTGACTTTTAAAAAAATTAAAAAAGAGATTTAGGTTTTAAGCTAAATAACTTAAAAATATTGTCTTGCATTTTAATTGATACAGTTTTCATTGGTTTGCAGTGGTTTGCCTAATTTATCTGTTTGAGTCTACTTATAGAGTTTTACACTAATAGCTTTATAAGGTTAGAGTTTGCAAATGTATATCTTTTTGATGTTCAGAAATAGGGTGTTGTGGCATGAAATACATACAAAAAATCGAATTCTAGTGCACAAACAATTCTGATTGCGTATTGGCTATCTCCATAAGCCAAACAGGCAAGTACCAGTAGGTTAGGATCCAGTTAAATAAAACAACCTTGACGTGGTGACTGGACTAATTTGGACAATTTATTGAACTAATTGCTTTTATTTATCCAGGGTTTAGCAGACTGTTTGTAGTAGCAACCTTATGGAGGTAGCCAATATGCAATTAGAATTGTTTGTGCACTAGAATTCGATATTTTGTATGTATTATATTTTTGGTCTCTGTTGCACTTTAATATGGATGTACAACAAACCAATTTTTTATATGTTGTGGCATGAAACACCCAGTAACCTAATTACATTTAAACATTTCATTTTCCTACTGGAAGTCTAGAGGAGCTTCTACTGAATTTTGCTTTGCAAGCTTTTGATCCTGTTTTTTTAAAATGTTTTCTTAGGACTCCCTTGCCGAGGTTGAGGAGAAATACAAGCGATCCATGGTGACCAATGCCCAGCTTGACAATGAGAAGAGCTCTTTGCAGTATCAGGTGGACACACTTCGGGATGTTTTACTTGAGCTGGAAGAAGAGCTGGCAGAGTCTAGAAGGCAGTACGAAGATAAGCATAAAGTGAGTAGCATAGTTTGGGAACAAACCATAGAACTACTGGCTAGGAAGCTAACACGCTGCCTGTTATTGGCCATCCCAGCCTTCCTTCTTCCTATTGGCTACTCTGTGGACTGTCACTGTGGCAGAGGGGCAGAGCGGACTGTAGCAGCAAGGAAAACTTAATGTAAGTGTTCCAGCGGATCTTTTAAGGGTATCTCCACCCCAGAAATGAAAAATGTGCATAGTGTAGGTATCCCAGCCCACCCCCAACCAGCGTGTTCGATTTGTAATACAAGCCCCAGAAACAGACTTACCACAGATAGTTCCTTCGGCTCTCTGCTCCGGGCTTGACGGTGGTTGCAATCAGATGCGGCTGCCAGCTATGCAGAGAGTCAAGGGAACATGGTCAGGTAAGTCTGTTTCTGGAGGTTGGGGGTGGGATGGGGTACCCTACACAACAGAAAAGAGGTTTAGTAGTAGAGAATGAGGCAGCCATGAAGGGATCGGGAGGGAAGGGGGGAGTGCACCCCTGCGCATGCCAAAATCCTCGACAAGGAAGAAGCGGGCATCCGGGTTGACCAACAGGCAGCTCCTACTCTTCACTTTCTGGGACTTTGAACAGGCACTGCAGGAGAACCATAAGAAGCAGATGTATGGTAAGGATTTTTTGACACTACACTGTATCTTAAGGGGTTTTTCCTATTCCTGCCTGTCCGAGACTTTTGACTTCCGACGCAGACAGATAAGTTTTACAGCTATTACCATTGAATCTTTAGGATACACAGAGACTACTTAGAGGTACCGTTTATTTAATTGCTACCTTGACATATTATTAATTGATACGGGTACCATTTATGCCACTGTAGGCACACTTTTGTACATAATTATTTTTAATTGGTTTTAATTAGTGTGTTTAAGGTCTGTTCTGTCCCTTTGTTGTAATAAAGGATTTTTATACAGTAATTTGAGTGTGCACATATTTAAAGGGATACTCTTTTCTATGCCTTTTTTATTGGTTTAGGTTTTATCCCCATCTAGCACCTCCCCAATATATTGTTATATATATATAGGGTTATTATATTACTGTTTACCCATACTAGACCCCTATATCACTTTGAATTTCTTTAGATCCTTATAATTTACAGTAGGAGGTACATTATCTACTATATTATCATAAAGTATGAAGGAATTAGCTATGACTGTTATCTGGGGGAATAGTATATTTTAACTGATTGTATTATTATTATATTATTATGTTGTATGAAGGACTTTACAATGGCTGTTATCTAGGAAATAGGACATTGTAACATATTGTATTGGTATATTATATTGTATGAAGGTAAATCACCATCAGACCTCCAAGTGACTATACTGCTTAAAGTTACATGATTCTGGAAGATTTACGTCATATTACTGTGTGTCATTATAAGAGATTATTGCACAACTGATGTTTCTTGTCTTTCTGACAGGAATGTGAACGGCAGAAGCATGATCAAAATGTCTTGCGTTTCCAGCTGGCAGAGCTGAAGGATGCTCTGGAGCAAAGGGAGCAGTTGTTATCAGTAAGTTAAAGCCATAAAGAGGTTTAGCCCAGCAGACCAGCTGCAAGGGTCGCTATTAATAATGTAGCTTTCTGTAGTTTGTCCATCTATACAACACCTGGAAAAATGATGGAATCACTAGTCTTGGAGGATGTTCATTCAGCTGTTTAACTCGGTTATAAAAACAATTCACAGATATGACAAATTTTTTTACAGTTTTATTCTATACAAGACTGTACATACAGGGTGGGTTTAATAGGAATGTATGCACACATGGGTGGCATATACAAGACTATGTACATATAGGGGTGGGGTATATAGGAATGTATGCACACACGGGTGGAGTATACAGTATGTACATACAGGGTGGGGTATATAAGACTATGTACATACAGGATGGGGTATATAACATATTTATGTAACTTAGCAATTTTTTAATTTATAATATGACATTTGGATTCCTCATAGAAGTTGGAAGCACACAAGATATTTATTAATGAAGCAGTAACACCGCAGTGTAAAACACATTGATTCTGGTTGCATATTTACTAGTTTTCTAAAAAGCAGATAATATATAAAGCTTTTAGATCTTACTGGAAAATACAGCAATCTTGCAAGGAAAGTGACACCAATTGCAGTAAAAATCTTCAGGTGTGGTAGGATTTCTGTGAATCACTATCAAAACTAAATGTAAAGTCCTCTTTTGATGGATGCATGCTCACATGAGTTGGGAAGAGACTGGTGAAATTGATGACATCGGTCGAAAATGGCTTCTTCCACTGGGCAATATAACTATTTTATACTGTTAGTATATTTATCTTCTAACAAAACCTCCCTATTTACACTTCACAAAATCTGTCCTCTGTCATGAGTGGTGTGGTCTTATTCCTTTTTCATATGCTTTCTTTTCTCTGCCTATTTTTTCTGATTTTCTTTTTTCTGATTTTTTTCTCTTGCTAAAACCTTTCAACTGCCGTATAGGAAATACGTCAGCTGCAACAGAAGCAAGAAAACAACCACCTTGAGATTTGTGACCTGAAGGAGACCATAGAATGGAAGGATAAAAAAATAGGGGTAGGAGACAGGCTAACGGTGAACTGTACCAAAACTGTTCCTTGACTGAAGTTCTAAGCTGTTAATAAACAACTAAAAAGTTAAAAGGGAAGCCTCTGTGGCCCTAGACTTCTCACCTACCGTAATGGTGACTCACAATCTCCAAATAACTGTTATTTATATTATATTAGCTCTACACTAATTGGAATGATAATTGGACATATTTTTGTGCCTAAATGTGGATAAAACATATAACTGTTTTAATAGTTTGGCTAAAATTAAAATATTAGAACTGAATAAGCCCACTTTAACCAGGAGATGGAGCCAGCAACAAGCTAACACTAGTGAAATCCCATGGCAACAAAATGGTGCCAGACATGACCTACAGTCACACTAGCGACCTGTCTAATTGTGAATTGTTTAGTGGTGTGTGTAATTCCTGTGTTTGCGGTGAACCTTCATGTGAATTCTATTTCACTTTCTCGTTGATTTTACTCCACTCACCATCTTCCTTGTATTGCTTTTCTCTCTCATCTCTTCTTATTTCTGCATTCTGTGGGGAAGTGTAGGCCCTAGAAAGACAAAAAGAATTCTTTGACCCTGTTCGCAATGAGCGTGATGATCTTAGGGAAGAGGTTAACCGTCTGAGGGAGATGTTAAAGGTATTGTATTTGTGTGAATGCATGTTTACTGGGTGCTTTTCCAATCTCTATTTTGAACTTTTTCTTTGACAACAAACGCTTCGAAAAAAAACCCTTTTCTAAATAGTATTACTGTAGAATATCAAACGTTGTTAAAGGCATGCTTTCATGGATATGATGTCCTCTTTATTTTGCTGCTGTAGGTGGGAGTGTGTCTTAAAATTTAGTAATTCTAAGGGTTTTTTGTAGAAACATGGAATTGCGCTAGATTTAGAAGAAACACCTAATGGAGATGCCTCTCTGGATCCCCACATTATTGAAGATTGTTACATGGAATCGCCTCCAAAGGAATCAGCTCTTGGTAAGTGTAGCCATTACTCTATGCTAATCCTGTTTCTAATCTGTGCTTGGGTAACTTTTTACCTTACCTATGCATGCTTTGCTTTTGGCAATTCTTCTGCAGCTTCTTGGGAATTATTCTTAGTAGAAGAAAGACATTGTAAGACTACAGGAAATCAAAACCACAAATTATTTCATTTTAGACATATACCCTAGTCTGTGTGATGGTTCCTATAATTGGGACAGACATATCCAATTAATCCAACTGACATCCATTAGTGGTCATTCAGGCCCAAACTAAGCAAATGTTATTTTGAATCAAATCCTTTTGCTCCAACATGATGTCAAATAACCTTTTTCAGGATCAGTCAATTGTCTTTATTGACCGTGTCTCCTTTCTTCCTACAGTTTGATGAACTTTAGCTTTTAAGGGTAACTGTTGTTCCCATACAAGTGCCATCATACCTTTTAAACAAGCCTAGGACGATGTCTTTAGCTTCTCTAGATCTTTGGTTGTAGGCTTGCGATGTTACACTTTCCATTCTGCCCTGCCTCTGTCTCTGTGACAGGCATGTGTTATGAGCTGTCATAAGCCCCACCCCAAAAAACAATAGTTTCTAAAGCTAGTTACAGACCTGCAACCATTGCATGTCCTTTCATCTTCCTATGGACACCTTAGAAAGAGCTAGATTATTTTTAAAGCTAGTTACAAGCCTAAAATGATTTTTTTAAGTTTGGGGGCGGGGCTTCTAATGCAGCTGATGATAAGGTGTCCCAACAGTGCGCATGCTCCAACCTTAAACTTGGAGGCAGACCAATTGCTGGTGATGTTACAGCTCACAGTACTAGCAAGAAAAAACACAATTTATACTGCTATAACTTTGGATACACTGCAGTTAGAAGCATGGCCCTGGAGGCATTTTAAAGGTGGGAGTGTGCCCTTTGTAATAAAGGCCATTTGTATGGAGACCACAGTTCCCCCTTTAAGAATATAGTTTTTTTTTTTGTTTGTTTGTTTTTTAATACTCATACAGCTAGATACTTTATACACAGGGTTTCTTTCCTGAAGTATATGTAGTACCAGTTAGTTACCAGCATTCATGGCAATCACGATATAAATAATCCTATGGGATTATGTGAGGATTGTGAACAATAAGAAACTCAATATATGATGTTCCCCCTAAAATATCAATTTTTTTTTTTTTTAATTGAACAGTGTACTGCCTCGGACTATTGAACTGTGCTGTTCTTATATAGGAAAGTTTCTCAACAATTTTGAAAACATAGATTTTTCTCTTGTAGAGGTTTTCCCATGGTTTTCAGGAAAGCTGGACCTGCTTTGCTTGACATCTTTGCTCTTCAGCGCACTTTCTCCCAGATTGATTTTTTTTTTTACACTCGCTTCACTTTTTAAGACTTTTGTAATTCTTATTGATCTATTGGACCAGATATATTCAAGCTCTCCTCTGTGCCTTGGTCTTTTTCACTCTCTCTTGGGGGAAAGGGTTTTTTTTTTTGTGGGCAATCTTCAAATATCTGTCTGTGGTCTTCCAGGAAAATCTGGTCAATCTAATGTGAGCGATAAGGAAATGTCTGTGATGGGTCAGGCAGCCCTACATGAACATGAACAGGAAAGCATGCAGGCTCAAGAAAAAGCAACAAGGCCTGAGCAGGGCCGAGAGGAAACGCATGAAAAAGCTACAGAGGAAGATTTACAGGAAACAACCACAGGATTTCACGATGGAAATGAACACAATGGTGACAATTCTACTGAGCTAAAGCAAGCTTTCTTAGTTGAGAATTGCTGTAATAAGACCACCTCTGAGCAGTGTTTAGGCCAACCAGAGGATGGTATTAATCCCATACCACTATGTATGATAAGTGAGGGGGCAGGGAATACTATTGAGTACGGGGTAAACGCAGTAGCGGAAACTGAGCTGAAACAACCATTTTCAGAGTTAGATGGAAATACGATACCAAGTCAGAGAAACATGTGCTCTTCAGTCAACGAAGTTTTTCAGGATGCTTTAGATTTTATCATACAAATCCCTAACCCAGTTGATGAGGGATTCAAAGAAAGAAACTTTTCTGAGAGCAATGTTAAAAATGAGGGGGATATCCAAAGGGTTGAGTCTGTAGAAGACCATCAAGCTTCTACAGAAATATCTACATATTCTCAACTCACCAGTGAGGGTTGTGAGAAGCTTTGCGGTACTGTGGATGATTTGTTTCTTTCTGGTAATGTAGCACCAGATGAAACTGCAGATGTTAAGACCAATAGTGCAAGCGAAGTATTTTGTGAATGTGCTACAGGAGACAATACCGAAATGGACAGAGATCAGGGTCATGATAATGTCATTGAAAAACTTAATCAAAAGATGGAAAATATGGCTTTTAGTGAGTACAGCCAACCAATAGAGTCAGAGCAGAAGGAAGATCTAAAAACCCAGGTTAGAGTAGAAAATACAGATAAAGAAATTCCTGTTTTAAAAAATACAGAGGGTATGGTAGATGTTAAGACAGAGGAGTCTGGGCCCTCTCCTGACGTTGAGGAAACTAATGAGAATTTAAAAGAAAACATAGACGAAAACAGAGTCTATTCTGTTCAACATTTCTTACACGAAATGGTATATTCAGAAAAGGATGGTGAAACATCAGAGGTTTGTATTAGTAACACAGAAGGACTTGATACAAACTGTGGTTCTTCTACTGAGCACAGAAATCTAAATGTGGACATTGCAGGCCTGGAACTGAACACTGTGGCCAAGAAAGTAGACCAGAAGAAAGATGATATTCCTACAACTGGTTCTGAGTGCAAACTGGACTGTGAGATTGAACCGGAAAACTCTCTGCTTGGAGAACAAAGAGCTCTAAATGAAGTTACTGAAAAAGTGACACCTAATGATAATAAAAACCAGAGTAATGAAACTCACAGTGAGACCTCATGTAGAGAAATTACACCAGATCTAAAACAAAATGACCCAGAGGAAGAAAATCACGAGGAGGTCATAGACCATGATACAGAAAATGAAAGTCCTGATGATGAAGAGGAAACTGGCCAAAATGAGAAGTACGAAGGAGAGAGTGAAAGGGCAGCATTAAAAATGGGGTCATCGGTGGATAGATCATCTAGTAGGGAAGATGTGCGATCTGAAGACAGTACCAATAAATCTGTCAAGATGGGGAAAGGCAAAAACAAAGAGGATTGTGTGATATCCTGAAGACACAGGATTCTTGTCCCATGTGTAGGAATGCATTGTCACTGCTGGTAAATATAGGCAGTCTTATTGCATTTATGTTGTGATAATAGGCTTTAGAGGTTAGAACAGAGCAGTTCTACAGCAGGGAATTTCAATCTACCATTTGACCACTAGATGGAGCAACCCTGCCAAATCTGAGGCACAATGATCTTTTGCTGTGTTACCATTAACAGTGAAACATTATACTAATCTAATTACTGGTAAAGTTAGTATAGTTTTTCCCCGGTTTGCACTATTTTAATATAATAGTTCTTGTACATTGCATTTAAATAAAATATATTGCGTTTTGCTGGTACACCCAGAAAAAATAGGTAAGAGCTAAGCTTCTCCGTTAGTAAAGTTATAGACATTCCAGCTATACAGTGCTTTGTGGCTTGTCACTCTGTCACCACTGAAAATATTCCTCGATGGTTGTTTTTTTAACCCCAGGTGGATCAGGAGCTTTTAAAACTTACAGGCAAATTCAATAAAAGTTCTTATAATTAAAAATATTGTTAATTTTGCTCCAACCAATCAGATGTTCGCTTTCAAATGTTAAATAACATCTGATTGGTTGGGGCAAAATTGGCACCATTTTTAACAATAAGAACTTTTATTGAATAACCTGGTTACTGTTTTATTATTTAATGTACCTGTTGGTGTGTCTTCCAATGCAACGTAATAGCACAATATTGCACTTGGATGTAACTATGTATGAAACTGATATTCTGTTTATAGGAGGCAGTATATATATAAACAACTATACACATATACTGTATATATCGGTGAAATCCAATTTGCAACCTTCTGGATGTTTAAAAAGTACAACTCCCAGCATTCCTTGGCTGGCCCATGCTGTTTCAGAACAGAAAAATGGATTAAGGGCATTAGAGATAAGGTAAACCCTATGATAGGGAAGTACTACACAATCAATACACACGCACACACCTATCAAACAATTTCAGGAGCAAAATGCGCCAAGGTTTATCACACTGCAGGATACAGGATCCATTGTTGCTGATCTCCTATGATGACTGCTCATTACAGTATATGCAAATCTGGTTTGTGTTTGTACGCGATAGGCCTAATAGTGTGCACGTGCATGGTCTACCTCGCTGATATGTTTGCGTGTCTGTTGCATTTTTGTTTTGAGTGTTTTATGGCATAGTTAGCTGTCCCTTTTGAATGTATGTGATAAAGGACTTTAAGGGGTTGGACATTTAGGAGTGTTGCACCCTTCAGTTTTAATCTGTATGCAATGTTGTTGTAGAGCTCTTTTAGGGAATCCTAGGAGTTGTAGTCTTAAAACATCTGGGGGACTATAAGTTGGAGATCCTGTTGGATGCACTTTGCACTATATTACATATACATTCCTTGTAGATTGTTGAGTAAGTGCTGGGTAGATATTGTTCAGCCCCAGCTGAACAATATCCTTATAGAACATTGAAAGAAATCAATTTGTGTTTGAATGTAGCCCCAAGTAAGCACATTCTAAAATGGTATTTATTATCTTATTACTAAATCAGCTGGAACTGCACAAACAAACCAAGTTATGTTGGTACCCACAGGTCCACCAGAACCGATATTCCGGTTAACAAACCTACTGGCTAGGAAATAAAAGTAGGTTGTGCTGATATTTTGGCTAATCTGATATTGCAGTCCATTAAGGACTATTTGAGGTTATTTATCAGCATACTGATCATTAGAGCCATCGGATTCTGTCTAAAAAGCGTCCGGGAGTGATCGCCATATTAGAATTTTCTTTCAAGGTGGAAATCAGGTCAAAATACCAACCTGTGTTTACCAGCACCTATTAGCAGGTGAAGCAATCTGTGTTGAGCTGGCCCAAGGAAATGACTAAAATTTAGATACAGAGCCAAAGGGAAATTAAGAAATGCATTTTAATAAACAATAGTAGTAAGTAGGAATAAGATAAATAGATACATAAAAGAGTGATAATAAAGATATTAAATGTTAGGTGGGCCCCTAAACTCATCCTAGAGGGCCTCTGGTTGCAAAGTTCCTGTTGGGTCCCAACACTGGAAGCAAGGGAACTTGTCATGCCTTCCTGTGCTAGAAGTTGCCTTTTTAGTGTAATTCCATTTCAGCAGCTTTCACTGTCTACTAAAGTAGACAGTTGTATGGATAATGGGTATTTGAACTTAATGTAAACATATTGCCCTGATTATTATATTACAATGATTTTTACATTTTTCTAAATGGTGAACTTGGTGAATGTTTGTTTTTTTGAAACCCAAATCAATATTTAAGTTGTAAATCCTTTCCGAACATTCCTTCCTAATATACACAGACTGCACGCTTCCCCACAATGCATATATAGTCCAAACATTGCCAGCTGCTAAATGGAATAAAATGTTTAAAAAATGAACTGCTATTTAAAGATTGATGGTTACAATGTTCTATGTTGTTTATGATGGAAATAAATATATTTTATTCATGAATGTAACTGGCGTATTTGAATTAATAAACAGTCATATGACATGGGCAAGAGAAGCCTGCACAAAACAGACACTGGTTCTGCACCAAGGGGCATATTTATTATAACCGCATTGTAAAATAATGACTCTGTGTGGTCATTACACAGGCGTTTTACACCATTGTCTGTCTTTTGTAACATGTTGGTAAAATGAAGCGTGATAATGGCATTTTAGCTATTATAATCCCAGAAAGAGAATAAAAATCCTGCATATTCATGGTATGAGAGGATTGAGCATAGTTGCACTCCACATATTCACAACTGGATTCTATGGAATTTCTTAGTACATATCACTCTTAATAAGAACAAGAGTGTTACTACAGAGTTCTATCATTTGTGTACATTTGCAGTATATAATTTAATAAGCACTGCTTGCCATTACCAGATTCGCCATAAGCCACAGCAAGCACGTTCTTAGGGGTGTCTGTGGTTGCAGGGGTGGGTAAGTTCTTAAAACTCTTACTGTTTGCCCCCCCCCCCCCCCAATTTGGCGCATTATCAGGGTTATTCAATAAAAGTTCTTATCATTAAAAATGGTGCTAATTTTGCCCCAGTCAATCAGATGTAAGGTTTCAAATGTTAAATAAGATCTGATTGTCTGATTGGTTGGGGCAAAATTAGCATCTTTTTAAACAATAAGAACTTTTATTGAATCTCCCCATATGTTTTTAGAAAGCATCTGACATATCCCCACTTTACAGTTATTACAGATATTTTTAACAGTTCAGCGTTTTTGCATTTCACAAATGTCAGTGTAAATAGTTTGTTTTTCCCCAAGCGTAAAAATGGGTTTGGTTTGGATGTGTACTGTAATTAGGGGGTGGGGTTAAAGGCACCAAGCATTCTGTGCCTATAGGTAAATTTGCATACTTTGAAAGTTTAATGTCAGTATTGTCCTGCAGATTCCAGGACTGTCGGTATCTATGGGCTTGTGGTTGAAACTTTAGATATGTCCATACTATAGAGTAGGTTACAGTTCTTTTTTTTGTTACTGTTTTTGTAAATTAACCAAAACCTTATATCATCAACATCAATGGCAGAATGCTCCCAATTACAAGAGCACGTTGCCATTTACTTCTATTTTATGTCGCCGCTTACTCTCTTATGTTGTTCTTACGGTACATAATATACATTTTGTGAAAATTTTAATGTTGCCAAAACAAATTTGATCACAATATACCCCTATAAAATATCATTAATTACATCAATAAGTCTAAAAAAATGAACACAGGTATGAGAAACGTGCCTGAAAAGGTTTGAGAACCACTGGCCTATTACCGGTACAAATATATATTTTTTTATATTGGAGACTACAGCACCATCTAGTGATTACACTGAAAAATGCAGAAGGTTCGGAATAAAAAGTGTATGTCCAGTAACTGGATAACTCCCTTTCTTACTCCTATTATATTAGTTTACAATTAGTGTTTATAGGTAATAAAAATAGATTAAAGGACAATTACATCCCACCCTTAAAGGGCATGTCCACCCCCAAAACTATAACTTAACCCTTACTGGCCCCACTCTGTAGTGTAATAAAATCCTTACCTTACATCCCAGCTCCAAATGGTCCTGTAATGCCCAAAAAAGTCCCAAAAACTGGCCACCAGGAGCCTGGCAGAGTCCCCTCCAGGAGAAGTTTGCCATGCGCACTGCGGCCCTCCTCCCTCTCCCTCCCGTTTTACTCCCCCTTCCCCTAGCATAAAGAACTTTTGCCACATAATAGGGTTCCTTCCCCCAGCCCTAATTGCTATAAAAGATTTTTCTGAAAGTCCCCCAAAATCTACTTACCTTACCTCTCTCCCCCGGCGTTCTTTGCAGCCGGCAGCCGCATCCTTGATTGGCTGCCTCTCTGCCAATCAGGGACGCGGCTGCCGGTCTGGCCCCCTGCTTGCAGTTTCATGCAAGCAGAGGGCCGGGCAGAACGGCGGAGGAAAGAGGGAAGGTAAGTAGAGTTTGGGAGACTTTCTGAAAAATCTTTTATAGGGGTTGGGGGAAGGAACCCTACTATGTGGCAAAAGTTCTCTACAGGGGTGGACATGCCCTTTTAAATAAAACCAAAGAATGTACCCAGGGCGAGCATCTTAAACATGGGGTTATCTTGTAACTCCTTGAGAGAGAGGGCTGTGTATGAAGCTGTACCATCAGCTTTCCTGTATTTCCCTGTGTTAAGGGGGAAAAGAGTGTAACTACACAAAGCGTACAATAGCAAAAGATTTTATTCATTTCACACAGGTGTCTTTGGTTTGAAATAAAGCATAGTTTCTCTAAATTTCTATCAGCAGTTTCAAAAGTTCTAAGTAGAGAAAAACAATCAGGGCGATGTAATAAAAGTTCTTATAGTTAGAAATGGTGCTAATTTTCCCCTAACAAATGTTGTTTACCATTTGGAAGCTTACATCTGATTGGTTGGGGCAAAATTACCACCATTTTTAACTAAAAGAACACTTATTACTGTAGATCGCCCTGAATGTGTGTTAGCTCAAACCTCTTGTATAATCATTTATCATGCAGCCAATGAGAAGACAAGCTCTGCAAGGGCTTCTATTGGCCCCATCATAAACATTAAATAGGGACCGGAGTAATGCGGTAAGTAATGTAATGCTGCTTAACTAAGAAGAACCCAGGGACGAGGACCTAGTAGTTCAGGAGAGGGGGGAAGGGAGTATGATAGTGCTTTACCCATAACAGAAATGTTGTAGTTTCCTTAAGCTTATTTTTAATCTCATCTGATTATGGATTACCAAAAACCACTGAACCATTATCAGACTTTTATGCTACATAACCTTATCTGGGGTTAATAGCCATCATTCATAATAAAGAGATAATATCATTCATAATAAAGAGATATAGATAATATAAGGGATAATACGCTACCTACAGTGTAATATAAGCAGATTACGCCACAGAGGAGTTCCCTGACCATATAGAAGGACGAGGCTCTCCGTATATTATTCTGTAGATAGCGTATTATTCCATATAATACATAAGCCACATACATACAAAAAACAGCAAAGGCAGCACACAACCAACTCACTCCTCTACCCCCTTCCATAGATACTTCCTGTATCTACCCCCCACCTTCCTGTATCTACCCCCGTCCCTCTCCCCCTTCCTGTATATACTCCCTCTATACTCCGTACAAGTGAAGTTGATTTCCTGGATAGAAAGTGTTAACCAAGCTGTTTTCTATTTAAATGTTAAAGTACTGACCAGGTTACACTCCAGTCCTCTCCCCCTCCCATTCGGATCTGGTCACTGATTGAACTACACGGAAGATAAGGAGCAGCTCCAGCTGCCAGCCAAGTTAATTTATGACTCATTGGAATGAGACGCTGCTTCTTATCTTCCGTGTAGTTCAATCTTAGAGGCAGCCAATCACGGACGTGGCTTCCGGCTGTACTGAACGTTGGGGGAAACAGGCAATGTAAGTAGAGATCGGGAGAGTTTTTCTGCAAATAACTATAGGGGTTAGGGGAGCGAGCCCTACACTACAGCAAAGAGGTTTGGAGATAGGGGGAGGGAGAAACGAGAGGGAGGGCTGCAGTGAGCATGTCCAAATTCTCCTGGAGGAGAGACAGGAGGCAGAAACCATTTAGGACACAGGCAGGCTTTGCAGGAAAGCCATTGGGAGGAGGGATGTAAGGAAAGGATTTTTCTACACTACACAGTGGGGCCAGTAGTGGGATAAAATGTAGTTTTGGGGGTGGACATGACCTTTAACATGTCCAAATAAATACAAACATTAAAACTTAAAGGGTAACTGTGGTCTCAAATTCTTCCAAACTAGTTAGTATTATATAGAAAGCCTTCCATCTTACCTTCAAAATAAAACCTAAATCACATCTCTAGATAAAATTTGTGAGAAGTTATTGTTAGAAAGGTTCAGCAATATTACTTCCTGCTTGAACACTTCCTGTTTTCAGCCATGTCACCAGCTTGTAGTCATGTGAGCAGCCTCAGCCTGCATTAATAGGCTCCCCTTCTCAACTGTCAATTTTTTCTCCAGGTACTTCCTGATTTCCCCAGCATTAATTCTTAACTTAGCATGCTTCTCCCCTGGGGCGGATGGGCGGGGCAGAAGTCAGGTGATGTGAGGCAACCTACTGGAAGCAGGACATTGAAACCTTCACCCCAATCTCTAGCCAAAGATGTGATTGTAGGCTATTTTTAAAAGAAATACTGCAGGCTTTCATTGAACCCTAACCTGTTTTTAGACTACAGTTGCCCTTTAAATGGGGTATATTGGGCTACATTTAAAACAAAAAAAACATTTTCACATTTTTATATATTGGGGCCACATTGAAACCACTGATTTTATTGATAAAATACTTCTCTGTAGAAGGAATTCTGGGTAAATACAGCAGTCTGTTATAAAATCTGTCTATTAGAAATCCATTAATACACACTACACCTTTATAAAGGTTTATTAAAGGATTTATCGTGTTTATAATTTTTTTTTTAAATACAGTTAAAATCCAAAGAACTTGGGACCGGTTATAGGCCTGGTAATTTCTACCTCCCAACATTGTTTCTGTGAGGAACACCAGCTCAAAGAAAACTGATTCTGCCAGTCTTCCTCCTAGCCTCAGTACTATCTACTATCTTTAATAAATGAATAGTCCAGCACTAACCTGGCAAATGAAATCTATTAGTGTTGTAGCTCCTTTACAAAATGACGTGAGGTAGGAATAATCCGACCTCCCTGCCCCAGGTACTTTCCTTTTTTAAAAAGTTACATTTTAGAGTATAGTTATACTTTAGGATGGAATGGAATCAGAAACAACCAATAGGTTTCATAAGGTTTTTATAGCTTGTTTCTGATTTGATGTAAGTAACTGCAGTAATTATTATCATTATCGGCCTCTCTAGTACCCTTATGCTGTGCTATTTTGAGAGAAGCATATATAGGAATGTAATGTAAATGTTCATAGAGGTTTTGCAGTATTTTGGAATCAAATGTACAACATGGGAAACAAAATCAAAGGGTACAGTTGCATTCATTGTGATTAACATTGTAAATCAGATTTGGTAGAAGAGAGGTCAGCCAGACTTTGTGACACTAGCAGGAAGATACACTGAGAGGTGCAATGTTCCTGTGTGTAGTTGCAGTCATGGTAACGGAAGTTACATCAGTTAGTGCAATTTTTACTCCTCCATTGCGGCAGGGACGTGGCTAATGCAGAAGTTAACAATGCACCTTTCCTTAAGCAATTGTATATGCCAATAGTGGCAAACGATTGTGGCACTTTAGCTGGTGTTAAAAGTGCTGCAATATCTCATGGCCACTATCAGCTCTCTTTGCATCTCCCCCTAGAAAATTAATTATTTAAATGGAAATGTCTACAGTATAATCAATAAGGTAACTTGTCCCTGTATGTTTGATATGAGGTCCAGAAACCAGGACATCTGTCTGCTGCCTATATCCACAGCATGGTTATGCTTAAGGTGGCCATTGTGGACATAAATAAACGATTACCATTGCATGTGTGCTGACGGATTACAATATTTGGTTGAAACGTCATATGATGCATTAGGATTAGTCAATCATGTGTCCATAGACAGGCCAATTGTATTGGCTCCTTCTACGGAAGTAACAAAAATCTTCCATTGGGACTGGCAGACCTTAATGCCAGCTTGCCGATATTAGGCTAATCCATCAGTAGTATATTTTTAGTATGAAACATTAAAAAAATATCTGTGTAAGAATAGCCAATCAAAACGAAATATTTGGTCTGTCTATCTGAAAAGGAAGAAGTTTTGTCACAGTGAAATGCTGCTACAAGTGTTTTCCATTGTTTCGTAAAATAATGTACGACTGGTGTAATTAATAAATTGCCCAAATGGAGCTTGTTCATTTGTTTAGTAGATAGCAGAACTACTAAAACAAAAACATGGAGTTTACAGGTCCAGCCTAGCAATACATTACCGTATATACTTGAGTATAAACTGACCCGAGTATAAACCGAGGTACCTATTTTTTACCTGAAAAAAACTAGGAAAAGTGATTGACTTGAGTATAAACCGAGGGTTGAAAACACTACTGGGTTCTGATTCTGTATTGTTTTGAGGCTTTAGTTGACAGAAGAATTCCCATACAGTAATAGCCATAATGGATTTGGCTATTACTGTATAGAAATGCTGCTGTCCATTTAAAGGGCAAATAAAGCCTCATTCCTTGGCATCCTTCCAGATGTTTGTAAATTAATTTCTAAACTTCTGCAGTGGCAAGCACCCTCCCCCTTCCCCCCCCCAGTTCAGTGGACAAGAGGACTTACCGGTAAGTGGGTATTCCATCCATCTTACCTGTACTTGTAATCCAGCAATTCAGTCACTCACTCTGCAAATCTGGCCGGCGCTCGCTCACTGCATGTACTGATCTGCCGGCTGATGTTGCTACTCTGCGCCGGGCATTGACGTCAGCCAGCAGATCAGTACAGGCAGTGAGTGAGCAGCAGCCAGATTTGCAGAGTGAGTGACTGACCCGAGTATAAACAGAGGTCGGGTTTTCAGGCTGATTTTACAGCCTGAAAACCTCTGGTTATAATCGAGTATATATAGTATATATTTGTTCATATAGTGGTTCACATTATTTTTATCTGCTGTTCTTGTTTTCATTATCTTGCTCAATTTCTTATGTCACAATTTTTTTTCTCTGCTTTTCCTTACCCTTTGCCACACAACCCATTCCTGCCCTTCTATTTCCATGTCTAAGACTTTAGGCTGAAGAAGCTACAGGATGAAAGAGAATCATTCTTGGACCAGGTAATAGAGTTTAATACTGTAATCACCACAGAACTAATGGCTTATTGAACAAGGATCAGGGTGCTTTGTAAAATGGGATAGTAGAACTGTAAATTAGATTAGACATAAGCTCAACAGATTTATGGTCTGCCAACATTACCTAGCTCTAATGGGTAAAGGTACGAGCTGTAAGATTATAAGATGTTTAATGTTCACTTAGTGGAAAGATGAATATATGTTTACAGTGTGTAGTTTAGAGCCAGATTTACCAGTAGGCACATGTCTAGGGGCTCCTGTGATTGTAGGTGTGGCTGTCACCTGTTACTATTGCCATTTTAATTTGCAACACATCAGGTTTTTAAAAAAGTACCTGACACCCCCTCATCCCCTCACCGGGGTGGTCCTGTTTTTTGTAGTTCACAAATTTTACGATAAATGTCTGTTTTCCCCCAAATTTGAAATTGGTGTGGGCATGGCTTGGACTAAGGCCTGTGTTTTTGCGATTTCTGTCTGTCCCTATGCTTTAGTATTGCCTTGTACAAAGTATTAGGAGAGCATTGCGAATGTGCATAGGACTTTATAGCTGATACCAGACAGCTTCCAATGAAATCTCTCGGTCATCTTCTGTAAACATTTCCTGTGTTTTTCCTAGCTTTAGGGCTTGTAATAAAGCTATATGACCTTCTAGCTTGTTCAATGTATTATTCTCTTTCTAGATTAAGAGGCTGAAAAATCAGCTAGAAGAACGGAACCAAAGGAATATGAGCCCAGAAAATCTGGAGAGTGAAGATATGGAGAATGGCAGCGACTTGCAAAGTGAGCCTTTAATTGTGGCTAATTAATACGTTTATAAAAAATGCTAATAATAAGTAAAAAGAATACAATGCACCCAACAGTGTAATCTTCTTATGCAGAGCAATTGTGACATGTGCGATTACGATTGCATCCCATTGGAATCTGACAGTACACGTGTGGTGGCAAATGCATACACGGGCCTGACTGATCACCATATTGAGATTGTGCGGCTGATTGTATTGGCTCCCTCCATTATAGCAGAGGGTGCTAATACCAGCTGCCAAATAATTTCAGTTCAGAACAACCCAACAGTGAGGCCGACAGCAGAGATGCTCAACAGCATTGTTGTGGGTTGTTTTTTTCGGCCTTTATACCTTGCTGATACTCTGCAAATCCTACCAGATCTGATGGGATTCGTCTGGTATTTGAAAGTTGTATGGGCTCCTTAAACCCCTTTAAGCACCATACTCTCCTATGGTGTTCTAATGGGCTAATTACTGGTGTTCTAATGGGCTAATTACAAAAATATACTAATGTACAGTAGTACAATAGTTCAATGCTATTTCGCTGAGAAACCCTTTTTACATTTCAGTAAAATAAAACATTTTATTACTGGCCAATAACACATTCTGCAGTTTGTTTAAAATGTTGATTCGCTGTTGTCATTTAATTTTATTTTGAATGTTTATACTTTTTTTTTTTATGTAGGAGATGCCAACAGACAAATCAGCGACCTCAAATTTAAACTCACAAAATCCACTCAAGAGATAACAGCCCTAGAACAGAATGTAAGTTATAAAAATGTTTGGGATGGCAGGGTAGATGAGCAAAAAAAAAAATAGATTCCATGTTTTTGCCAGTGTTAGAGGATGAAGGGGGGGGGTTGACAGTAAATATAGTTAGCACATTGTGATCGGTTCTATGGCAGTGTTCAGCTGTGAAATAAATTTACAATCCACCTACTGTATTGTAGCCACTGCAGCCATGGCCAGATTTTTGTCTCCCCTAGGCCAGCTTGACTCCTATATTTTCACACAAGCTTTTCTTTCTCGGGTAACATTCTCTTTTACTAGGCGTTTTTCTGCCACTAAACATCCTTATCCGCTCAGAAAACGCTACAATACCATTCATATGAAAATAGAATAAAATTTAAAAAAATGACCAGAATCTGTTGGCAATAAACACCCAAGTCATTCTAAAAGTCATCAATAAACTGATTGGTAGTCTGCCATTTAGAAGAAAAAGTGCCATGAAAAGCACAACCGAGATCTGTCCGCCACCAGATCAACTGAAATATTGTGTTTGCGGGTGAATTGAGCTGAAATATCAATTAGTGTGTACCCAGTCTTAAATATGGAATGTTTATTGTACTTACATACAGTAGAATAAATGACTATAAAGTGAAATGCATTCAGTGGTGGAATACCCTTGTATTGTGATGTGCAGATAATCAGATTGGAAAGCCAGCTAACCCGATATAAAGCCTCATCAGAAAATGCTGAAAAAGTTGAAGATGAATTAAAAGCTGAAAAACGAAGGTTACAGAGAGAGGTAAGACACATTGTTTTCACTGGTTTCAATTAATATTGTCATCCCTTTTGTTGAGATTTATTCAAATCTAAGCATAGTGGCAGGCACTAAGAATGTATATATGAACCCCAAACTATTAAGCCTCCCTCCACGCAGACGCACAATTAGTAAAAATCAGAAGCACAGGAGAAGAGTTCACAGATGTCTTTTATATAGATAAAAGATAATACTTAAAAATGTACATAGAGAAATGTAAATAGCATATACCGACATATGGTACATAGAAATTAAGCCTCCATGAAATCAACTACTATAAAGATTTTCAGGGTTATTCAATAAAAGTTCTTATCGTTTAAAATGGTGCTAATTTTGCCCCAACCAATCAGATGTTAGCTTTCAAATGTTAAATAAGATCTGATTGGTTGGGGCTAAATTAGCACCATATTAAACGATAAGAACTTTTATTGAATCTCACTGATTGTATGAAGAAACTCGAAAAAGAGCAGTGGTGCCGCTCTGTTCCGTGAGTGTGCACGCTTGACATCCGTTGATGAGGCCAGCTAATCAATGAAGGAAGTATCCAAGGGGAGACCAGAGCTTCCATGTTTGATTGTTTACCCCTATAAAACAACAAAGATTGCATATATATAAAATATACATAGACTGCAAAACTGCAGTGCTAAAAAGCCCTAATGAACCATGACCCAAAATCGAATGATCAACAGCGGAACAGTTATCTACCTAACCTGGAGTCCTAGATGCGAGCAAAACACATTTGGCTTGATTTTTAACAAGCCTCCCCATGCTGCCTGATTATATCAGCGAGTCCCACTTGGCATTTTCTTGGTCTGCCACAGAATTATCTACTTAATCTGATCACCTGATTTTATGTCATCGATCTTAAGACTTGGATTCTAGAGCTATAGTAAGTGATTTTAAGGGGGGCCTTGATAAAGTGGGCCAGAAGACTTAGAAAGGTAGGTGTTGTTTTATAAAAATATATCTGATAATCCAATGCAGTTTGTGCTTTCTTTGTTGCAAGTTATGGAAGCTTTTAATGTTTCATTTAAAAAGAAAAAATGAAACATTTGTGGGTTTGAAGGGGAACTAAAGTCCTAATCATTTTAATATACCCAGGGTGAGGACCTAAAACACAAAGTCCTGTCCCTGAGAATACAATAGATTGGACATATTTGTAAGAAGTGTTCCACAGTCTGCTCTGGCCCTGCCACCTTCCCTCAGCCAGTGACCTGACAGGAGGATGTGCTTCTTGAGTTTTCAGTCTAGAGAAGTGGGCAGGATGAAGTGGACTGGGGAACTCCTTTCCTTAAGAATTCTGGTCAGTCTAATGTACTCCCAACTGTGTGCTTAACAGTTTTTATTACTTTCTAAATTATGCCCATTTGTTATATGTTAGAATTCTATACAAATAATGAGTTGCATATTTATAATTAGGTTGCATAACAGTTCTCATCTTTCTTTTTTAGCTCCGAACAGCCTTAGATAAAATTGAGGAGCTTGAGGTCAGCAATAGCCACCTAATAAAGCGACTGGAGAAGATGAAAGCCAACCGCAGTGCCATCCTGTCTCAACAATGATCCTATCCAGTAACTGGGTTGTTATACACCACATATAGGACAGCACTGATATAATCAGCTGACCAGTCAGTTTCATGTAAACAACTTTAGCCAGCAGTATAGAACTAATGGGCAGAGGGCAGGTTTCTTTCAATGCCAATACTTCTCTTTATACTTTCACTGCCTAAGTTATGGATTGAAGCCTGCATCTTTGCTGAGTAGTAGCTTCTGGGACATTGATCCATGTGTGATACATTCTTCCTTTTTTTGGAGGGTTTTTACAATGCTTTTGCGATTACCTCCAGAAAGGGAGGGTTGATCCAGTTGTGACAGAGAAGACACAACAGCCTCATGTAGTACTTTATTTTGAGTTAGATACTTGAATGAGGTAATATTCCTGGAACTATACTGTTGTAGTTTCCTGCGGAAACCTCTTAGGATTTGTGACCTCAGGAATTGTTTTGAACAAACAATTCTGACCACTTTACAGGTTATTTATATTTCTGTGAACTATTCATCCTATCCCATTGCTGGTATCAAACAAAAACTAAAAACGGAGCCCAAGTCAATACCATGGGATATTACAAAGATCTACTACTGTAATAAAAGCACAGTGTAACCAGTGTAGAAGGGCAGAGTTTTCTGTGGTACATTCTGGCATAATTAGTGCCACCTTGTGGAAACTGATGCTAAAATGTCAGGGAAAAGACTGACTTGGATTGATTTGGCAATAGTGTTGGGGGACTAATATTCATGCTTGAAATGATAGAATAGATCATAGTGGAAGAAGGGTTATAATGGAGAAAAATCCCACTATGGATTATTTTTGTGTGTGGAGATTATAGCTCATCAGAGTTATGCTAATTCCTGCCTTTTTATTCCTTAATGAAATATCTGCTGTTTGTTCTTTTGTTATAAACACTACTGATGTCCTCTTGCATAGGCAGGACCAGAATTGAGCACAAGATTAGGAATATTCTCTCCGGAGAACCGAAATCCAACTAGCATGCGTGCCCAATGAAAAGGTAAAGGAGATATCTAATAGAAGGATAAGATCAAAATGTGAAAACATTGCCAGGACATGTGACTACTATTTCCTTGATTTTGTTCTGCTTTAAAGAAACCCTTGCAATATGGACTTCTGTTTTATTATAGACTATGGAATATCCATAACTGTTTTGGACCTTATCTGCCAAGGTTTTGCATAAATATAAAATGGGGAGCGATGCTGGTCAGGGGGAAAGGTATTGCAGAACACTAAGGAGTTTCATCCATTTTGTTGTCAAATGTATTGGCCTTTACCAGTCCTTTAGTTCCATAAAGGGTTGAATTGGGAAGGTGAAACTATGTATGCTAGAGACAAATATGTATGAATAGCCTATGGGTTGCAATAGAATGTGTTTTTATGTAACTGTGACATGCCTAAACTTTCAACTTAAAAGCCATTAGAAGGTGATTAGTCAGTGTATGTTGCCATCCTGTTTTTCAACAAAGTGACCTTATGTGACTTGTGCCGGACTCTGAATGAACAAGCATGATGCTACTGCTGTCTCACTATATAAATTGCAGGAGTATTCTCTTTCAGGGGTAATAAAGAATTCACTAAAGAGTAGTTTCTCCAACTAAAGATCAAATCTTTTAAGAAGACTACAGAATACTAAAGAAAAAAAATAAAATCCTTTGAAAAAGCATACCGAGAACTATTTGTGAATAAAACTATTCAGCACAAAGCTTTCATTATTTTGTTGTACAGAACCTTTACTAAATTAAATACAGAACCGTTTTCCCTACCGTATATACTCAAGTATAAGACGATCCGAGTATAAGCCGAGGGTAGAAATTAGTTGCCCTTTAAATGGACAGCAGAATTCCCATACATGAATCCCATACAGTAATAGCCACATCCAGTACCAGTAACCCCCAATTCCTTGGCACTCTAGATGTTTGGAAACTACAACTCCCAGCATGCTTTGTTGCTGGGAGTTGCAGTTTCTAAACATGAGGAGTGGCAAGGTTCAGTAAACTTTTAATTAAGCTTACCATCATTTACAATGGTAACCTACTGGTTACTATCCACAATTGCAGAATTTGGATGTAAATTAGGACTTGACCCGAGTATCGGTAAGTCGAGGTTAAGTTTTTGTGCTAACTTTAAAGCCTTAAAAATTCGACTTATACTCTAGTATATACGGTACTTTGTGAGGTACTTTCGAAAATTATTTTGATTTAAAATAATATATAGTGTATGAGAATTAAACCACACTGCATTAAACCATGGATAAGAGTGAACTGGAAGGGAGTATGATTAAAGGACAACTAAAGGTGAAAAAGCAGCAACATGGAACCCTGAGTTCCTGTCTAAAAGATAACTATTGTGTGTATAAAGTTTTTTTGTTTTTTTTTAAAATACAGTTAAAATTAAAAGTACTTGAGACAGGGTTATAGGATTGGTAATTCCTACCTCTCAATATTGTTTCTGTGAGGAGCACCAGCCCAAAGAAAACTGATTCTGCCAGTCTTCCTCCTGGCTTCAGGACTGTCTTTAGTAAAGGATTACCTAGTCAAGGATTAACCTGCCAAACGAAAACGGTTAGTGCTTTAGCTCTTAAGGAAATAACATTGTGAGGTAGGAATAATCAATCCAACCTTCCTGCCCCTGGTACTTTCCATTTGTACATCTACTGTACATTTTAGAGTATAGTTATCCTTTAACTATATATGGTGCTTAATGCAATAGATAATGCTGAAATATTGCAACCGAACTGAGGAGATCACATTTTGTGAGGTAAGGTGAAGTATTCCTACAAGTTTCTCTGGCAAATGCCCATGCATTAAAATACAGACAGGATCCACCATAAAACCAGATAAATACGGTAATAATTATCTGGATAGGTACAATGGCACTTCTAGGTTTCTTTGTTGCTTTATTCTGGGGGGAAAAAAAGTGTAAATATCTATGAAGAAATGCATCCAGAATTCTGCCAAGTATGAAAAATATGTATGCTCCAAAATATATTGTTTGTAGGGTTGCTTCCAATGGAAACAACCTTTCCTACAAGATTCGCTACACCATAATTACATACCTGCACGTGTTAGGAGCGTCTCAAACCACACACGGATCCGGTGCTGCAAACGCCTCCAAACGAAACCTATCTCCCAAAAGGTTGGTATATCTGTACAAAAAGACGGGGCATACCCCCAGGGTGAAGGCAGGCGACCAGACTCCAGAAGTGTAGTAAAAACGAAAATACTTTATTGGAACTCTTAAAAACAAGGTATGCAGGGTCCGATCAGGTGTACTAGGAGGCACACAGTACAAGCTCCGCCCTACGCGTTTCGTGGAATAGCTTCCACTTCCTCGGGCTATAGAGGGTGTGTGACTCTCCATGCTATTTAAAACTCCAGAAGTTAACCCCTTCATCATATAATCCAATTAAAACACCCTTAAAGGGCATGTCCACCCCAAAATTTAACTTTTGATATGTGGTAGGGCATGCTCCCCCAGCCCCAACCGCATTAATATAATTGTTAGAAAGTCCCCCGATTCTTACTTACCTGCCCTCTCTCCCCTGCTGCAGTGTTCAGGCCCTCTGCTTGCATGGAATTGAAAGCAGGGGGCGGGACCGGCAGCTGCGTCCATGATTGGCTGAGAGGCATGCCTCAACCTTGATGAGGTTGAGGAAGTCTCAGGCACAGCATGAGTCACACACTGCTCCTACACAGCAGTTTCCTGGACTTTGGAGGGGCACAGCAGGGGAACTATTTTGAGCAGGAATGTAAGGTAAGGATTGTTTTAAACTACTTGATGTGGCCAGTAAGGGGTTAAATTTTAGTTTTGGGGGTGGACATGCCCTTTAAAAACTTTTTGCTCTTAAGGGTGTTTTAATTGGATTATATGATGAAGGGGTTAACTTCTGGAGTTTTAAATAGCATGGAGAGTCACACACCCTCTAGAGCCCCTGAGGAAGTGGAAGCTATTCCACGAAACGCGTAGGGCGGAGCTTATACTGTGTGCCTCCTAGTACACCTGATCGGACCCTGCATACCTTGTTTTTAAGAGTTCCAATTAAGTATTTTCGTTTTTACTACACTTCTGGAGTCTGGTCGCCTGCCTTCACCCTGGGGGTATGCCCCGTCTTTTTGTACAGATATTTCCTACAAGATTGTTATACCTCCCTATAGTCCCTAAAGCTCTTTATTCTTTCTGCTCTACTCTAATGCTGCAGTCCTTACCTCTTTTGTAAGATAAGAGAGTGCTTACCCAGCTGCAGAGGAGCTGGAACGGTTTGCAGCCATAAGCAATTGTCAGTGATGTCACTGTCATAAGGGCCGCCTCACCCATGAGGCAGAGTGAGCCTTTTGGCTCAGATGGCACCCCTGACACAGGAGTGGTGGCCTGCAGTAGAAAAAAAAAAATGTGATTGCGCGTGACCGTGAAAAGCGCCTGTACCAGTCACAATGTGGGCAGACTTGCATGTACCACTTTTTGGTCAGCCCTCAATTTCAACAGTTAACTCATCCCTCCAGTTCACCAGCCACTGTTAAGTAAACATTGGATGGTGCACTGGAGGGCTGACCTAAGAGTGGCTGGTGCACTGTAGTTAGTGGACAAACTAATAGTGTCTGGAGGGCTGGCCTAACAGTGGCTGCAGAACCCTCCAGTTCAGAAGACATTGGTAGGTCAGCCCTCCAGTCCCGCAGACACTGATGCTAGCCACTGTTAGGTCAGCCCTCCAGTACACCAGCCACTGTTAGGTCAGCCCTCTGTGTCCCCTATTTTTGCTTGGCACCCTGCAGGAAAATGTGAGTTCTCCCACACCTGCAACTTCCCCTGCACAAACTGCCACCTTTCTAGAGGACCACAGGGGCACACCTTTAGCAAACGTTTATGCTGGGAGGGGGTTTTCTGGGGAAATAACTGGTCATGCCCCTGAGGGTTAGTGGCACTTCTATTAAAGGGTCACCACGTGCACATGCTCCAGATCTTTTAACATAGCAACGCCACTGCAGTCTATAGCGCGCATTATCATGCATGCATGCCAAAGTGAATTAGAACCCAGAAGCGGTCAGAGTTTTGGAGTTCTGCAGAGGTGGATCGCGCTAAAGGTACATATACTTACCTGGCGGTAAGGCATAGCTCCTTAACCTCCTGGGATTCAATCAATACAATAAAGAAATAGTTAAATTTTGGAGTGAACTATTCCTTTAAAGGGCATGTCCACCCCCAAAACTATAATCCCCCCAACTACTGGCCCCACCATGTAGTGTAGTTTAATCCTTACCTCACATCCCAACTCCATCTGGTTCTCCTGTAGTCCCCCCCCAAAGTTCCAAAAACTGACCACCAGGAGGCTAGCAGGTCCATATAGGACACTGCCTGCTACCTGGCCTCCCGGAGATTCCTGCCATGCGTGCTGCAGCCCTTCTCCCTCCCCCTCCCTCTCCCTCCCGTTCTACTATCCCTCCCCCTAGCATTAAACCCCCTTAATATTCTGCTCCCCCATGTCCCCCAGCCCCAACCGCATGTTTTTTTTTTAAAAAAAGCTCCCCAAACTCTTACCTCTCCGCTTTCCCCTCCGCTGCACTGAATGACCGGCAGCCGCGTCCGGATTGGCTGCCTCTCAGCCAATCACAGACGCGACTGCCGGTCCCGCCCCTCTGCTTGCATTCTCGCAAGCAGAGGGCCGGCAGTGCGGCGGAGGTCGAGGGGAGGTAAGTAAGAGTTTTTTGGGGGCTTTCTGAACAAAAAAAATATGCGGTTGGGGCTGGGGGACATGGGGGAGCAGAATATTAAAATTCCAATTTAGGGGTGGACATAGCCTTTAAAATATCCCTGTATAAAGATTTCATAGACACTGTATCTACACATAGTAAAACATACACACTAAATTTCCACTGCACCAACAGGCACACTTTTGCTAGTATATACTAAACATAGCCCCAAACAGTTACAGACTGGTAACTTGAATTGCGGCAGAAGAATAAAGCCATGGCCTAAAGCAATAAGCTGTGGCTTGGAAAAACTAAGCCATGTCTTTGTTTTTAAACCTGTTGCGAAAGTCGGCATCAGAAATTTTACCCTGGGTGTCCGCCACTAGCTACACTAACACGTCCATGTGAAACTAGGCCAAAAGTGTCCATTATGGTCTCAGTCACTGGGTTGACTCAAAGGAGCATGTCTACCCATCTAACAGCCAATCGGTAGAAATGATTGTTAAGGTGCCTGGTTATTTGTCTGTAATGTTAACGCAATGTTTCTCCAATCACATCTCAAATACCTTAAATCATAAAGCTAGGTACACACCTAGCGATTTTTCCTCCTGACCGACCGTTCGATACTTTCGACCGGTCGGCCAGGAGGAAGGACTGTCGGTTGCGGCAAAAGCAGCCGCGTCTGACAGTTACCGCGACCGATCGTGCATCCATAGAGGACCGCACGATCGGACGAGGTTTTCCACCATGTCCGATCGTCTGATTCGGACAAACAGTCGGTCGGACATGGCCGCATTCAGATGCGATAATTTCGGTCTGATGGACCGATACACTTAACTATCGGTCGTTCGGACCGAAATATGTCATCGTGTGTACCCAGCTTAAAGTTTAACATGGCTGCGGAACGCCACGGGAATGGTGACACTAAAGACTAACATACAAGGCATCTCCATTTCGATCAATTCGGTGAAATGTATTGATCGGCCTATCAAATGTATGGCTCGCTAAAAAAAATGCCCTTAACGGGTAAATCTGGGTACATACCATGGAATTTGTTTGTTCCGAAAGACCGTTCGCCTCTAGCAAGCAGTCGGTGTAAGCTGGCACTGTCTGTCACAGCAAACGTAGCCACTGCCGGCAGTTCCCGTGACTGAAGTCGTCATCAGTCGGGGGCACCAGAAAAAAAACAATAGACTTGGCCGATCCACAGATACACTGAAATACTGGTTGATCGGCCCGAAATATTGGATGGTGTGCACCCAGCACCATGGTCGTCCGCAACTCCCCCCTAGAAGTTTGACTTGCATTATAAAGCCGTTCAGTGTCTCTCCCTTGTCCCCATTACCAACCAGGAACACACCGCAGGCTGCGGACAGACAGAAACAGGACCTTCCTAACTGGAGGACACAGGGCAGACAGGAGTCCCTAGGAAATTTTTGATTGGTCCAATAAGCCGTGCTCATATTTCTGCAGAAAGGGGGCGGTCCCGTCACTTAGTAACATTAGGAAGGAGAGGAGATAACGAGAAGGAGGGAGAACTGCGCATGATCTCTCAGGTCAGCGACTTGGTCCTGCTGTGCCATGAATGGTAAGTGAGCTGTAGGTGACGAGTGTAAATGATGTGCAGCTGTCTGGCCGGCAGGTTTTATTACCATAAACATGTGACAGGTGTGTGTGTGTTTGCTGCCTGTTAGCACCGAGAGGGAATGTTTAGCACTAAATTAGAAATAGATACAAATATGGCTTCTTATACAGTTAGGGCTAGGCCACGCTAACACAATTTTCTCGTGTTTGTGCATGTGATCTTAAATATAATGGAAATCACGTAAAAGCAAAAATTACTGCCATTTCCAATGTGCATGGGATCGCACATGCGTGGCCGTCTTGGTAACGCATGTGATCACCAATTTTTTGTGCGATTGCATGCATTTCCATAACTGAGAATAGCGAAATTGCATGCACAGGCGCACGACAACGCACCAGAATTGCACACACTGTTGTACACACTTCTCGTGCATTGCAGTGTGGCCGCAGCCTGTCTGTTCTCACTGTGTGAGACATTTACTGTCTGTTCTCACTGTGTGAGACATTTACTGTCTGTTCTCACTGTGTGAGACATTTACTGTCTGTTCTCACTTTTGTGTGAGACATTTACTGTCTGTTCTCACTGTGTGAGACATTTACTGTCTGTTCTCACCGTGTGAGACATTTACTGTCTGTTCTCTCTGTGTGGGACCTTTATTGTCTGTTCTCACTGTAAATGGGACCTTTACTGTCTGAGCTCACTTTTTTTGGACCATATAGTATCGTATTTGAGGTTGAATAAAGACATACTTCCATCCAGTCCAACCCATCTAGCAATATCCTTATTTCCTGCCTAACTATTGATTCAGTGGAAGGCAAAAAAAACCCCACCAAATGTATGAAGGGGGAAAAAATTCCTTCCTGACTCTAAGTGGCAATCTGAAATTTCCCTGGATCAACTCTTCTTTATGTATCAATACCAGTAACTTGCAACATTCCTTGTTTGCAGAAACTCATGCAGCTTTTTTTTGAAACTGATCAATGAACCTGCCATAACAACCTCCACTGGAAGACCGTTCCATAGCTTTACCGTTATCACAGTAAAAAACCCTTTCTGAACTTGAAGCCTAAACCTTTTTCTTCAAGTCTTAAGGGATGTCCACGTATCCTCTGACATGCTCTATATACTGCAGCTTTAAAAATACATTTGGCATAGTGAGCTTAGGGAAATAAAAATATGCCAAAAGCATTTTTAAAGCTGCAGCTTCCAATTGGGCAGAACTTCATTTTGCAGTGCACTATAAAGATATAGTGGTTTAGGTCCTCAACCTGGGTACTATCACAGGGAGAATATCAGAAGACTTGTGGGCTTCCTTAGATTAGAAGAAAAGAAGTTTCATATCCAGGTTAGGAAAGGTTTCTTTTCAGTAAGAACAGTAAAACTGTTCTTACTGAACCACAGATGTGGTAATGGCAAGTTCATAGATTTAAAAGTAGGCTGGATACGTTTCTAAAACTAAAAAATATTAAAGGGCATGTCCACATCAAGGTATGGAGCATGCGCAGTACACCCTCCCACCATCTGGATCCATCCTCAGCCATCGTTGCACCTAGCGTGAAGTAATTCGGAGGTAAGTAACCCCTGCCCACCCCCAACCGCTGCAATATTTCTTAAAAATTTCCCCCCAATTTGTACTTACCCAATCCGTACTCTCCCACGGCGTTTCTAGTGACATTAGCCGCGTCTGTGACTGGCTGCCTCTCAGCCAATCACAGACGCGGATGAGGTCTGGCCCCTGCTTGCAAGCAGGAGGCCGGATCGGATCGCCGTGGGAGAGAAGACTGTGTAAGTAGAAATCGGGACTTTTTAAAAGAAATATTGCGGCGGTTGGAAGTGGGTAGGGGTTACCTACCTTACCCCCCAAAGTTGGTTTTGGTGGGTGGACATGCCCTTTAAGAATTACTGGTAATAATACATATACAAGTAAAATGAAAACAAGGTTTGTGGGGCTAAACTTTGTGAAGTAAAATTTTTCTTAGGAGGGTGAACATGCCCTTTAAAAAAAATGGCTGCAGTTTGGCCAGGTTGGGTTGAACTGCACTGAACTGGTTTTTATGTGAGTTGAAGGGGGCCCATCTAAAATCTTGCTATGGGGGGCCTTTGATTTCTAGCTACACCCCAGATAATCAAGGACAGCAATAATTATAATCTGGACACACAGACACGCAAATTCTGTTACTTAACCCCCTCCTGTGCGGATACACCTACCGTGCAGACACGTCCAGCCCACACATGCCCTTCCCCGTGCATACTGTACAATTCCCCCCTACTGCAGCCAGACTTGCTTAAACACACACAACCCTCATTACCCAATCTCCCTTTCAGGTATTTTACTGCAGCGATCTCGCTGTCCCAGGTCTTTCTTGGGCAGGGAGCAGATTGCAGGAGTTTTGTTAATTTTTACTGGGTTCCAGGAGTTCCCTTGTATCCCACAGGTGTGAGGTAGATGCACAAAATCAGGGAGACTATCAAACCCACTCATAGAGTAGGTTACACTTTTGTCTGAAGAAGGTACATCTTGTACCGAAACGTCACTATGATGTTCCTGTGTATGGCATACTAAATTACACAGGATTGCAAGCTGGTGCATGGTAATAATTACATATTTGAATACAGACTATTTGCCCTGGTTGACCATTGCACCCAGCATATAATACTTGCATTGGATTAGGTGTGTGCACAAATCTCCTATTTTTTGGTTCTATACTCACAGAGGAGGGATACCTGGCAATCCCATATCTAATAAAAGTAGGGACATTCACTTACATATGGACATCATGACCTGGAGCAGTAATTCAAACCAAATTGTTGTTCCGATTCCATGATAATTCCAACAGAGACTGATTTGTCTTAAACAATCAGACTGTAGGTAGCACAGCAGTGGTGTAAATAGGAATCATTGGGACCTCCAGCAAAACTATGATGGGGCCCCTATCCGTGCTTTATCCACAGTGTTTTTTGGGGAGGAGGTTATATCTGTCATTAAAATGTGTTTTAAATTAATTCCAGCAAACCCTCTGCTATCTTGTAGCAAACTCATGAACATGTTTATAATGGAACCCTCCAACTTACCTCTCTGTGCCTGAAATGGTTTAGTCCTGCAGTGCACATTAGTATGTGGAGGAGGTAAGATCTGCTGATATTGTTCTCTCTGTATAAATCACAGTCTCACAGTTAAAACATGAATAATGTGTTATAAAAGAAGTTTATAACCTGTAGTAATGTTGTTTCTTAACTTTAAAAGCTGCTTTCAGAGCATGATCTGTATGTTAAAGGACTTTTTAACTGTTATGGGATAATCATAGAACATGTGCTCCAAAATGGCTCCTGTATATGTGAACTCGCGACCCTACAGCTGTTTGGAAACAACAACTCCCAGAATTCCCTGGCTGTAGAATGCTGGAAGTTGTAGTTTTCAAAGCATCTGGAGGGCCGCAAGTTTGACCTGTTGTTATATAGGGATGTGTTGTAGTGACTGGCTGGTATAATATTGTGATATAGGTGGCTGAGATTGGGACCCTACGAATATTATGTTTCCCTATGTTATATATGTTTTATTTCTCTCTCTGTACTTGATGTTAAATTCACTAAACTGCCAAAATTAACATTTAAAAAATGAAAAGCGGGGGTAGGATTGATTATTCCTACCAGACAATATAATTCGGTTATGGAGCACCAGCACGTATAGTTTTCATCTGCCAGGTTAAAGTCATGGGCTTACCTGTATTAAATACATTAGAGAGACTGGCAGAAACAGTTTTCTTCGGGACAGTGCTCCTCACAGAAACGATATTGTGAGGTGGGAGTTACCAATCCTTCCTGCTGTCCAAGGAATTTTTTAGGCCGGGCCTGGCCTCAACGAGTCACATGAAGCCCTAATGGAACCATCCATTGGCTGTAAGCGGAGATGGTTCATTGGTTGCGCAAGTCGGAAAAGCGTCTAGCAATGGCTCCTGGTAGTCTGGTGCATAGTTGCCAACATTCTCAAAAAAATTCTAGGGACACATTTTTAAAATTTTTGCGTGCCACCACAAGTTTCAGCCCCTCCTCAACTTTCATAAAGTTCACGCTCCCTTTTAATGGAAAGATAGACAGAAAGACAGTGATAGACAGATGCACAGAAATAACTAGGAAGAGATATACCAACTGAGATAAGAGACACATAAGGAGAAAGAGACAGCTAGAGGGACAGACAGAGCTAGAAAGACAGACATAGTTAGATAGAATGACAGCTAGAGGAACAGACAGACAGAGCTAGAGAAACAGAGATAGATAGATAGCAGTACACAAATGAATTAGAGCACTCACAGGTCTTGTGAAAATTCAAGTGTTTATTCCATACACACAGCAAGTGGAAACGTTTTGGTCTGGTGCTTAGGACCTTTATCAAGCCATATTGATAAAGGTCCTAAGCACTAGACCGAAATGTTGCCACTTGCTGTGTGTATGGAATAAACTCTTGAATTTTCACAAGACCTGTGAGTGCTCTAATACATTTTGTGTACTGCTATGCATCATGGGATCATGATTAGAAGCACCCAGGCATGACTGGAAAAAGTCTGTAAGGTAGAGTGCACATTATTTGCTTTTGATAGATAGATAGATAGGTAGATATGGACAGACAGATAGATAGATATTAGGATAGATAGATAGACTTATATATACTGTAGATAGACAGACTGATATATAGGTAGACAAACAGATATTAGGATGCAGGCATCCCACCCCTCCCGGGAGTCGCGGGAGTCTCACGGATTTTGGGGTGGTCTCCTGCACACCCGCGAGACCACCCCAAACTCCCGCGACCCAAACCTACCTGAGAGTCCGCCTCTGGAACGCCTTCGCCACACCTCCTATGTGACGTAAATTACGTCACACGGGCCAGTTACGCCCCTAACCATGCCTCTAACGTGACGTAATTTACGTCACGTTAGAGGTGTGGCTAGGGGCGTAACTGTCCCCTCCCCGGACTCCGTCCCACCCCACCCCTTTAGTGACGTCACGTCACTCGGCCACGCCTCCTTCTCCCCACCCTGCCCGGAAGCCAGGTTCGGCAGGGTGGGATGTCTGGGGATAGCTAGACTGATATATAGATAGACAGACAGACAGATAGATATAAAGAAGATAGATAGATAGATAATAAATAGATATAAAGATAGATAGATAATAGATAGAACTAGATAGGCATACAGAGCTAAAGTAACAGACAGGTAGAGATAGATAGATCACTAACCTCCAATTGTGTTCAAGGCAGAGAGATCGTACTCAGCACAACTAAGCTGCACTTCCCCCTCCCCTTCCTAACGTGCACAGTACGTGCAATTCGATCTCTCTCCTGCAGGAGGAAAGGATCTGATAGTAGTAACAATGCAGGGGAAGGCTTTAAATTGTAAAACCACATGCACGCTGCTTGCTGCTCCAGATCGGGACATTTACCGGGATATCAGAAGATCGGGGCTGCATTCTTAAATCCGGGACTGTCCAGGATAATCTGGGACTGTTGGCAACTATGCTGGTGATGTGAACACGCATTATTTCTCAGATAATTTTAACTCTGTTATGAGGGCAGGGAGGACTTGCTGGACCTAGAAAAAAAAAAGGGGAAAAGGATTTTTTTAAAGCTGCTGCTTCCAATTAAACTTCACTTACAGCATACTTATCCTTTAAAGTGAAATGTGGACTGGATTAGCAGCGTTTTTCTTTTGCAAGCATTTATTTTATATGAGTGTGGCATCTGAATTGTGTTTTCTAGAGGACATTGTGAGACAATAATTCATTTTGGTTGATTGCAGTACTTTTAAATGTAGGGGTTATTGTTGTGCAACATAGTCTGTATTAAGGTGATATAGCATAATGTCCACATTTTAGGAAAATTTTTGTTTCGGTATTTACCCTAAAAAATAAATTTAAAATAATTACACTTTTTAATGTAAGATGTACCCCAGCTTAACGCATGCTACAACAACTTCCCCTTTAACCCCTACAACACTACCTTCCCTTTTTACCCCTATCACACCAACTTCCCCTTTAACGCATACCACACCAGCTTCACCCTTTAACGTGTACCACACCAACTTCCCCTTTAACGCATACCAGGTCCTTAAACATAAGTATACCAAGTCGCATAAAAATTGTCCCAGATGTTTTTTCTGGAACATAAATAAATGCAAGGTTCATACTTATTAGTATTTACCACAGCAAATTCCAGATTTACAGTTAGTAGTAGTAACATAGTAGTAATTGAGGTTGAATAAAGACATGTGTCCATCAAGTCCAACCTTTTCTCCCTCCTTTTTAACCCTACGTAACAGTTGATCCAGAGGAAGGGGGAAAAAGAAAAACGGCTAAAAAAAAGGGGGCGGGGGGTTCCTTCCTGATTCCAAATGGTAATCGGAAAGTATCCCTGGATCAACCAGAACTCCAGTATATGTATTAATACCAGTAATTCTCAATATCGTTCAGTTTTAGAAACATATCTAGTTTATCATAACGGCTGCCGGTTAGCAAGGAGTCAAGGGAACAAAGGTGGGTACCGGTAAGTAAATTTCCGGGCTGATTTTAAACTTTTTAACCTAACGTTTAGGGTTGGGGGGGTTCCCTACCATAAGTTTTTTCTTCAATAGTGTTGAGGCAGCGCTGAGGATCGGGGGGGGGGGGGGGGAGCTGCACTGCGAATGCCAGAGCCCTTTAAGAGAGAAGTAGTAGCAGGAACCAGATTACTATTCACTTTTCTGTACATTCATCAGGCAGTGCAGGACAACCATAAGGAGCAGAGGAGAAAGGTAAGGATTTTTTAAACACTACACAGTGGGGCAAGTACTTGGGCAAATTTTAGTTGAGGGGGTGGACATGCCCTTTAAAGGACAACTATAGGTATCCTTGGCAACCCCCTCCCTTTAAAAGAACCCAGGGTGAGGACATAATCTGCTTAGACTTCACCCCTGGGTTCACCCAGCTTTTAAGTTCTGTACTTACCTTCCGAAGCTCCAGTCACTGGGGAGATCTTCCCCAGCCTCCCTCTCCTAACACAGGGCTTTACCAATAGTAAGACACGTTTCTTCAACAGCCTGTCTGCCAATTGGGTAGCTAACAGACCGGAAGGAGGAAGCAGGCAGTAGTGCACTGGTAATCCCATTTTGAGGTAAGTACAGGGCCAAACACAAGGTATTAGGTGAGTAAAGATGTCCTTTAAGTTGTACCATTCTTAACTTGCTCAAATGTAGGGAAATTTCTAGGTATAGGGAACCTAGGTCAATTCCTGGGGTGCCAAAAAGACAGAGGTCATTGGCCCGCAACCTGGACTGCCACATTTTATTAGTCTAGATGGGTTGCCTGGATATGCAGGGGAGTAGAGATACACAGATTGGCTGATTAGGGAAGCTAAGCTGAGACATAGCAACCAATTACTAGTGAGAGAGTAGAGCAGGGGATGGTCTCAGTCTGATTAGCATGTAGTCAATGGGCATAATGCAGGAAAGGAAAGCAGCTAACTGGATGTTTATGTTTGTGTATGTGGGTGAGAGGGTGTGTTAATGTGTCAGTTTGAATGTCTATGTATGCAAGTGCCTCTGTGAGTTGGTGCCTGTGTGTGAGAGACTGTGTAGTGTAGGTATATTTGTTAAAATGTGTTTGTGTTTGGTAGCGTCTATATGAAAGAGAGTGTATGTATTTATATTTGAGAGTTTTTGTGTTGAGAAATTCAAGAGAGAGCAGAGGGATAAGGAGAGAAATCAGTGGTCCGCAGCCAAACAAATAGATAATATATAGACTAATCCTATATAAAAAAATCCTAACTGTTGCATCCTTGCTGTGGTCCGTGTGTGTGTGTCACTGCAGTTCCTATGGACTCACAACTAGTGGGAGATGGTAAGATTGTCTCTGTAGTTCCTATTGACTCACCACTAGAGAGAGAAACACAGGAAACACACACGGAGGCAGAACACAGCAATTACACAGACCGCAGGGGGGACCCTGGATTTGGGACTGAAGGGGGGACCCTGGATTTGGGACTGAGGGGGGGACCCTGGATTTGGGACAGGGTTGGGGACCCGGAATTTGGGACAGGGTTGGGGACCCGGCATTTGGTACAGGGTTGGGGACCCGGCCTTTGGGACAGGGTTGGGGACCCGGCCTTTGGGACAGAGTTGGGGACCCGGCCTTTGGGACAGAGTTGGGGACCCTAGATGTGGGACGCGGAGGGCTGGATTTGGGACAGGGGCGGCCTGGATTTGGTACAGAGGAGGGACCCTGGATTTGGGACAGAGGTGGTGGATTTGGGACAGAGGGGGGACCCTGGATTTGGGACAGAGGGGGGACCCTGGATTTGGGACAGGGGGGGACCCTGGATTTGGGACAGGGGGGGACTCTGGCCTTGAGACAAGGAGGAGGGGGGCTATGGCCTTGGGACACTAAAGGCTCGTACACACGTGCAATCGCGGGTCCCGACCCGCGGCGCATAATGTGTACGAATGAACGTTTCAGGCGATAATCGGCCTGTGTGTAGGTGCTTTATTGGCCAAAACGGTTGTTCATTCGGGGATTGGGTTGGTGGATATCCGAACGCACGAGCGATTCGGACAATAAAGTGCCTACACATGGGCCGATTATCGGCCGAAACATTCGTTCATACACATCGTGCGTTGTGGGTCAGGAGCTGCAATCCCGCGTTTGTACGAGCCTTATGGGGGCACTCATAAGGCACCTGTTATTGTAACAGGCTTAATGTCTAACGAATAGATAATAGGATAAATGGCAGAGAGACAAAAAGATTATAGTTAGATAGACAGATGATAGAGAAAGATAGACAAACAAATCTTGCTTAGAGCACCAAAATGCCCAGAAACATTCCTGCTCAGATGTAAACAATAAGCTGCCATATGAAACTCTAGGTTTACTATAGTAAGAAAGTGTACACTGGGGTGGATTTACATCCCAGGATCCTGTAGGCACAAAAAGCCACAAGCAAGTGATGACTTGGCAGTTCAGGTTCTCACCCTGGGTACTTCTTGCTGCGAGGAGGGAAGTAGGGAAGGTAATTATAATTGTCCTCTAACAATTAACAAAACTGGGCGCTGAAATGCTGTCTGATCTTATTCCAAAAGTTAGTTCTTGAGCTTTAGTTATTTATTTAACTGTTGATTTCACAATTTTATCAGTAAATCCAAATTCACGGGTTCTGGTCTTTCTTTTGAGAAATATAGTAAGAATATACCCAAATGTGAAGTTTAGATGAAAACCTTTAATTTAACTATCCCTCCCACAGTGTAACTCATTAGATGTTTCCTTTCTCGTTAGATAGAACGCACTGAGTATAACTGGACTAACCACTTGGGAAGTTGAAGCTAGTGAGTGCTAGACTTGATGTTTGTCTGCTTAGGAATCATTTACAAAATCAAGCCCTGCTTAATTCCAATGTTTCAGGGCTATATGTCACCATAATATGTTTGTTTAAACCTCTACTTTAATGGTTAACTGTTTATTCTTCTTATTATACATCTTTTTTTCTCTTTGACAGATATATTTTGGTCTCTGTCAGCAAGACTTTTGTACAGTTGTAGTTGTTCTTTTGAGAATAAAAGTAAACGCAGTAGAAAAAATAGCAAATTGTTGTATAACAATACTTTACAGTCGCACGGCACAGTATTCTAGTTATCAGGCACCAAAAAGAGGTCTTTAAGGAGAAGCTGCAAATCTGTCTGAACTTCAACATTCAGTGTCTTTTGAGATGTTACAAGCGTGTGACCATAAACACCAGGAAAGACCTCGATTCTGGAACTTCTTTTAAAGAATTGATAATGGCAGAGTCTAATATTGAATCACTCAGTTTGTTAGGATCATCAGAATTAGACAACAAAGCTATTCTGAGGAAAATAACACCACCCCCCGAACCTCATGCATTGTCTCGTAAGAATTCTGTGTATTTTCAATGCAAAGAAAATATGTCTGAGAACTTGGATGCTGATGAAGATTGTTTAGATAAAGAAGACCAAGTAAAGGCAGGGAGTGAGTTAAATGGCTGTTGCAATGATAGCAGTGGGGAATTTGATAAGAACGAAAAACCTTTACTTCTACAAAAAATCCTTATAGACTCTATTAACAAAGATAGTCACCAAGATTCTCCACCTAGTGACATTGATGATACATTTCTTTCTGTTGAAAGCAGTAGCCTTTATAGTGTGGATAGCATCTGCAGTTCACATCTCTCAATGGAAGACCTCACTGATGCAGAATCTTATTTTGAGGCAGTGGAAGATTTCTCGCAGTGTTCTTTGCAAGATCTTTTTAAAAATTCATTGAGCATTGCAAAAGAATCTGTAGATTTCAACAATGAAAACAACAGCCCCGTTTTCTCTAATCTTATGAAGAGTACAATAATGCCGCAAGGTTTTCATACTGATTCTGCTCATTTGGATATTCCTGATTTATACAGAGAAAATAGTTACAGACATGTATCCTGTAACACAGAACTGTCATGGTTGTCAAAATCCCTTAATCACAAGGAATCGCAGACTACAAGTTCAAAAACACAGGATGCCTCTGTGAATACAGATACTCAGGTAGGATACATTGCTAAATCTAAAAAAAGTTTTAAAGGGAACTATGGGCAACAATAAATATTATTCTGACATATAGTCTGCTGATTTAAATGTCCTCTATCTTTCTAGCTAAATGCTTACCAAGGAAATAATTGTGCAAAGTTATTAAACTATACCTTACCCCACTTGTCCCCTATCGTGGCTGGACATACAAGCACAGTGTGCTTCTCCAAGGGAAAGAGTGGGGAGCTATCCAGTTATCTATTTTGCATCACCCTGTTTTAAGGTGTTAAATTGGGTTCACATAAAAGTAACTTTAGAGCTGTTATGGTAAAAGTTCAATGTAAATACTAATGATTTATCATATCAATAAGCAGATTCTGGGCTATAGGTCAGAAAAATGTGTTTTTGTTCTTTAAAGGAGAACTAAAGTCCCAAGACAACATTGTCTCAATAGACAGAGCACATTCACAAACACACAACAGGCTGTGTCTCATGTCTCCCTTTGCTGTGCATGCTGGGTGATTTATGAAAATAACCTGTGTGTACTAAGGGTCAGCTCCCGTAATTCACCTTATCTGGGAACACCCAGCTAAGTGTGCGCCGGACACTTCACAGGAAACTGCTGTCTTGCTTCCTGGAAGCTGACAGCCAATCATGTTACAGCTCAGAGATCCCTCCCTCTGACACAGAACACAGATATCAGTGCAGTTTTTGTGTAAACACATTAGAAATGCTCCTGTCCCTAACAATGCTAAATTCCTATGCTTTTCATACAAAAAAGAAAAGTAATCTTTGCAGTGTATGTCTTTGCTAGCATGGATGAAAGAAACAGAGCATTTAACATTTCAGCATTCAGTATGGGGAATCGAACCAGCAACCTTCTATACTGTGTCTTTCTAAAAAGAAAGCTTTCTACCTCTATGCCACATGGGATAATGAACCAAACATAAAGTAATGAACCAGTACATGTAGAGTCTTTATCTTTTGCTAGACACATAATAAAAACAAAAAAAGGGAACATGGGGAATCAAACCTGTGTCCCAATAGTCTCAATCGATAGAAGTAATGCAAGTAAAATCAGTTCACTATTTTGTATTGCTACTGGAAGACTGTCAGCAATTCACGCTGGTTGGTACATAAATAACAGAGCTGCTATATATATAAAGTTTGTACATATGTAGAAACTTCATATTTTTCTAGAAACATGGAAACAAACAAAGAAAAAAAGCACTAAACTCAGGCAGTAGACTGTTATATTGTTTCATATGTAAACTAGGGGATTTGAACTTGTAACTTATTGGTCTGTTTGTTCCTAAACACACAGCATTTACATTGGTGCGCCACCAGCAACTCAACTGCGATTACAGGTACATTTAGAAACTTTATCTTTCGCTAGAAAGAGAAGCTAGAAACTCTGCACATAGAGACAGTGAATCCTGGTTTTAGGGGGCGTGGCTCTTTGAAGCCAACATGGGCTATGAGTTGTACTGGCAACAACATGGAAGCCTCCTTTGTTACAGAATCGATTACTTATATCTACTAAATGCAAATAACTAGAGAAAAATCTTTCAACGTGTAGGTATTCTGGGGAGAAAAAATTTCACATTAGAATTTGAAAAAACGAAGTTTAGTTCTCCTTTAACGTTTATGGTGAAATGTATAATTTAAGAGTCCAGAACCTATTATCCCTTCTATTTCTACTTATTTAAACGTCTTCTCTATAAGTCTCACCAATCACCTGTCATTACATTTGTTTTTTCTTACATCTGTTAACTAAAGTAAGCTTACAATATGGCTGTAGTGTGCTCCCAAATTCTCAAGCAACAGTTTATTCTCTCTTAAAAATAATCAGTAGCATTGAGGACTACTGATTATTTTGGGGTTGTTTTTTTTTTTTTCTTTTTTTTTAAGTCTTGGTTTTCTGATTTCACTGCAACACTTTAATGTTTTTCCCATTCACGGACTAAAGACAAAATACAAATGTGCGCACACCCCACCAGTTACAAATAACTGCTACTGTAGCTTACTTCTGCAGATGCTTTGTCCACAATTCTGATGGTTTTATTTTGTCTCTGTTTGGTATTTTAAAATCCACTCATTTATATTTTGGCACCAAAGAGCCAACATGTGTGTTTCTTAAGATTAACAGTATCAACTAAAGATGTCAAAGTGAAAAAAGTGATTTAAGGCAGAACTGTCCTACCGGTGGCAGACAAGCTTCTTTTGTGGCCTATTTTTGAAGACTTTTTATAGATATTTGTATCCAAACAAAAAATTGGTGGGGTAAAAAATAAAAATATGTTAATATACTGGTAGGAAACATGCAAATTAGTATTTTTTTTGTGAAACATTTTGCTGAAAATCCATTTTGAAGAATTTCTTTCAAACCAGCTGTTTTATTCTACAGAATAGGAAAAAACTGTTTCAGCTCTGATGACTTTTCCATTTGACTTACAATATCCCGCTTTCTGATAGATGGCTCAGATTTTAAAGGGTCACTATACTCACTCAAACAACTTTACATTATCTGAAACTACTATTTGAGAGAAGTAAAATGGTGGTACTCACATATTTATCAAAAATAAAAAATGGTGGCTCAGCCTCCCTACCTCAGCCAGTGTAACCAGGCTCACTCCTGTGATTTTCTGGTTAACTCACATATTTATCTGTGCTTGCTTTGTTATTACATTATTAAAAAAAACATTTTACAACTTTTTTTTGTTTCACACAAAACACCCCTGATCACTACTTACATCACCTCATTCCCCCAGCGATGTGTCACGGCCATGAAACTGCAAGCAGGGGGCCGTACCGGCAGCCGCGTCCATGATTGGCTGGTAGGCAGCCAATCACATACATGGCTTCCAGCTGTCCGTCGGACACGGCTTCTTCCGGCTGTGCAGATTGACGGGGGAAAAGGTAATGTAAGTACGGATCGGGGGTGTTTTGTGGGAAACTACTATGGGGTTGGGGGGGGGAGCCCTACACTACAGAAAAGGGGTTTTGTGCTAGGGTGAGGGAGAGAGAAACGGGAGGGAGGGGGAGAAGGTCTGCACTGAGCATTACAAAATTCTCCCAGAGGGGAGACAGGAGGCAGAGTCCTATATGGACTCTGCAGTGCTCCTGGTGGTCAGTTTTTGGGACTTGGGGGGGGGGGATTATTGGAGAACAATATGGAGCTAGGATGTAAGGTAAAGATTTTATTACACTACACAGTGGGGCCAGTAGTGGGTTAAATTGTAGTTTTGGGAGTGGACATGCCCTTTAATGTTTAGTGAGTGCTCCTAATTGCCCCCTACCTCCCTTACTCACTGCCTTCTTTTAGTGTCTGCGACGCTTAAAAGTTCTGCACAGCCTCACCATGGACACTGCTCTGCTTACACATCTCCACCTCTTTTCCCCCCTGCCTTCTTTTCTCTGCTGATTCTCTTAATTGTTGCAGATTTAAAATCTGAAATTTTTTTTGAAGCAGTGTGATCTTGCTTTATTTAAAGGTATAATTTTTGAAAATTTGATCTTTTTTTTTTAGAGTATAGTTACCCTAAAAAGATTTGTGGAACAAGATGATAATCCTCCTAATTTACCTGAAGGTTTACAAAGTTTATTAAGACTCCTACTTCCCAAGAGATGCATGAGTCCTCTTCTGGAAAGAGGCAAGCCAATACGCAAGGAAACCAATGCAGATGTTTTGCTTCTTTCTGAATCTCATGCATAGAGTCTCAGGAAATACTGTAGATCATCATGTTATGAATTCTTCCTAATTTATAACAGGAAAAGGAAATCTATTCTAGCTCATGCCTCTCTGGCATAGGTTGTTTTTCAGCAAATAGGAAAAGGTGATGATTTAAAGGATGATTTTTTTTTTTAAATGTATTCTTTTAAGTTAATAGATCCTTCTTGTTAGGATGTGGCTCCCAAATAGGTTGGGCCAGTAGTGAGTTCAATTGTAGTTTTAGGGGTGGATATGTCCTTTAATGTTTAGTGAGTGCTCCTAATTGCCCCCACCTCCCTTACTCACTGCTTTCTTTTAGTGTCTGTGACAATAAGTTCTGCACAGCCTCACCATGGACAGTAGTGGGTTAAATTCTAGTTTTGGGGGTGGACATAAGTTTTCCTGTATGGCTTCTATGTGTAGGGCTTTGATTTTGGCTGCTGGAATTAAAGTATGCCATAGTTGTAGCTTTCACCTTTTAATAATATAAAATGGTCAAAGCTACTAATATACTAGATAAATGCAAGGTGACTTTCTCCAAAAATCTTTGATTAAAATGGTGAAAATGTCAGCTTGTTTTGTGGTTTTCTTTGTAGAGTGTTCTTGGAGAGTGCTATCTACTACATGCCTGGCTGTTCTTTGAAAGATTGGACACATGTATAAAACCGGACGCTAGGGGTAATATCTAATAGGAAGAGAAACTTTCAAGCAAGGAAGCTGAAAAGTGGCAAGCAAAGCACTTCACGAAGCAAGAAAGCTTTGTGTTTTTAGGTGTTTTGTTTCTCACAGCATAGCACTGAGTGGCTGTACCCGCAAAGAAACATGGTTTTAAATTAATGTGTTCTAGTACAGGTATTTCTATAAAAAAAATAGCTGTGTAAGAATGAGTTTTTTCTTTTATCTACTTCAATTTCCATGGTAGAGGTAGCGATGCTGCAGGTGTCCACTGCAGAGTTTTCTCTGTCAAACGTAAAATATCGTTAAAGGGCAACTGTGGTCTTTATGGTTAAATAAAAGCCTGCAGTCTTTTCATTTAAATGAGCTCTGGATCATATCTCTGGCTGGCGCCTGTTAGAAATGATATTGTGATGAATGTTCCAATTTGTTTTACCTAGAGATGTGACTTAAGGTCCATTAGTTACAGGGTTAAAAATGAAACCAAACCAAAAGAAAACAAGCAGGAAGAGAAACACTTACTACATTGGCCAATCACAGAAAAAAAGCACAAACCAAGGGAATAAAAAGGCATAGAAGAGTGTATCCAAATAGCCCGGGAAACAAGAAAGAGACTAACATCTGATGTAAACAACAGAAGACCACAAAAGTTCCATGTCTACTAAACTTCTATTGGAAAAAAGACACCTAAAATTCACTGTCAGCCTTCTGAGGGACATGGGAGCAAAGAAAATGTTAAATTATAGCCACTAACACCTTCTCCCAAAGTAAGGAATCAGTTAATGTGGTATACTTAAGAAAGTGTGTTACAATTCTATTAGACACGCTACAGCAGTAAGTAGCAGAAATCTCACCCAGTCTATTCTGGACAGAGAGTCATGCTTATTCCTAGACTTATGAATAATTTCTTATCTACTGTATAAGATTATCTAATAATGCTCTCCCAGGTAAAGTCTGAAAAACATCTTTCACTACAGTTGCAAGTGGTGGGGAATTAGAAACAGACCTGTTGGCATTGACTTGACAATCACAAGTGCAAAAAGTTAAATTTCAGAAAGCTGTATCCACAAACTTGCACAACATATTCTCTAGCTTAGAGAGTAGGCCTTTATTACATATTCCCACCATTCCAATTCAATTGAAAAGTTTTTTAGAAAGTGAGGATAAAGAGGGAGTAGGCCACAAAAATCATAACTTGGCTAAGAATGCCCTGTGGCTATAATCTAACATCTTTAGTTATAGAAAGTCCTACAAACTATAGGTTGTACATCCCTGTTCTACATTGTTGGCTAGAAATTAGAAATCTATGGCTTTCGTATTTAAAGGGCATGTCCACCCTTTAAACAAACTTTTAGTATACTATAGTCCATGTTCCCCCAGCCCCAACCGCTATAATTATATTCTCAGAAAGTCCCCCGATCATTACTTACCTTACCTCTCTCCTTTGCCACACTGCCCAGACCCTCTGCTTGCATGGAACTGAGAAGCAGCCAATCATGGACGCGGCTGCTCAGAACGGTGAAGGAGAGAGGTAAGGTAATGATCCCCAGGGGCTGGGGAAACATGGACTATAATATACTGAAAGGGTATTATGCTAGGGGGAGAGTCCAAAGCGTGTGGAGAGGGAGGGGGAGAAGGGCTGCAGTGGGCATGCCAAACTTCTCCTGGAGGGGAGACAGGAGTCCTATATGGACTCTGCTATCCTCCTGGTGGCCACTTTTTTTTTTACTTTTGGGGGGGGACTACAGGAGAACCATTTGGAGCTGGGATGTGAGGTAAGGATTTATTACACTACAGAGTGGGGCCAGTAGTGGGGGGATTATAGTTTTGGGGGTGGACATGCCCTTTAAGTTTTCAAGATGAGTTAGTCCAGTTACTATTGTCTTCAAGGATTTTAAGTGTCTGATATATTATTTGTATATAACAATACAATGACATCCTTTTGTTCCGTATGCTGCAATAAATACTAAATTCCTACATGCAGGACATCACCTTGGCCTACTTAACAGAACATTGAGGGGTAGTTTTGAGCTCCTTACTTGGCTCTAGATTGCTAGGTTTAAACTATTTTCATGGCAAACAAGACTCTTACAGGGAGATTCAATAAAAGTTCTTATCGTTTAAAATGGTGCTAAATTTGCCCCAACCAATCAGATGTTAGCTTTCAAATGTTAAATAAAATCTGATTGGTTGGGGCAAAATTAGCACCATTTTAAACGATAAGAACTTTTATTGAATAACCCTGTTGGAGTTTACCAATTGTATTTCAGGCCTATTGTTGCATATTTTGAACCATTTGGATGACTAATAACTGTAACTTCAGCTTGTCTGGTAGGAAAGATTTTGGCTTTCCTGAAGGTGTAAGATTTTAAACCTAGTTTGAAAATGTTTGAGTTTATAAGTAAGAAATAATTATAAAATTAAATAATTTGCCTATCACCTTTTAGTAAATCTAATTAAGGACGGCCAAGAAACGAGCTGAAATGCGTAGATGTATCTACAATAAATGTTTGCTGTGTTAAATGACCCACAAGTCCTCTGAAGTTGTTATAAGTTTCTTGTACGGAAGCACCGGGGCATTTACCTAAACAGTGAGAGTGTGGGACACAGCGGTATTAGATACGGTATATATTGAAGTATATCGAAAAGGCCAGAAGAGGGCGCTGAACCACCTATTATGTAAAGGGAAAAAGTTTACCTTCATCAAAGTATGCTATAAGTATTTAATTTTTAACAAGCTGAGATATTAAACATAGTTAAAAGTACAGTTATATAACATGCTACCTAGTGCCTCTTAGTAAATATTTATGGAAAAATTAGAGAAACCTTTGAGGGTTTATGAACTTATAACCTACCCCTTTAATGGATCCCTATGGGACCCAAGTAGCCGATAATATCCTTATAATCGGCGTGCTACTACGTAGTAGCGCGCCGATTATAACCAGGAAGTGCAGTACAACACAACCACCCCCCAGCCTCACCCCTTAACTCCTGCTCACGGCTGCCCACGGCTAACACTTACATTTATAGATGAAGAGGAAGCCGCCATCACCTTTGCTATATAAACCGGAGTTGAGCTGCACCAGTAAATGTAAGTATCCAACCGATAGCCGCATTCTGTCCGGTTTCACTCTTCTCGCGCATTAATCACCAGCCTCTATGACCACGACCGCATCACACAGATTAATGCGTGAGAAGAGTGAAACCGGACAGAATGCGGCTATCGGTGGGATACTTACAGTTACTGGTGCAGCTCAACTCCGGTTCATATAGCAAAGGTGATGGCGGCTTCATCTAAAAATGTAAGTGTTAGCCATGGGCAGCCGTGAGCAGGAGTTAAGGGGTGAGGCTGTTTTTTTTTTTTTTTAGTCCTGAGCATGGGGAGGGTGCCGTGACAGGCTAGTGGAGGGTGACGGGGGTGGCTTTTCCATAGAGAGAGTGCCCTGTCATAGTTAGTGCACATGGAGGTGGGGAGGGAGGGGGTTCTTCCATTACATTGCCAGTGTGCCATAGGCTCACAGGTCAGTCTTTGTATTAGGGTGAAGAGGTAGGTTATAATGGATATTGTACCCCCTACTGTAAATTATACGGATATCAAAAGTCACCTCGGAGTTCCGTGCCCGGTATAAAAGGCACTCGGCCTGCGGCCTCGTGCTTTTATATGGTCACGGAACTCCACGGTGACTTCTAATATCCTTATAATTTACAGTAGGGGGTACATTATCCACTATATAAACATCACTGCAGATTAATGTAAAAAAAAACTCCATACCTTGTCATAGACCTGTGCCACTGCATTGGAATAGACTGGACAATTAATACAGTTGCACATGAACTAAAGTTAAAATATTTTAACTTCTAGGTTATGCTTCTTCTGTATTCTAAACAATATTACTATGGGAAATATATACATCAATATCTAAATGGTATCTCTGCTATTTTCTACTTTGCTCTCTATTTTAAAGTAGGAGTGTGTTATTTCCTACGTTTTAGTAAAGCCTTATACATAATCTAGATTTATTTATTGATCCAAAACAGAAAAGTCAAAATGGCAAACAATTATCTAGCGTATGTTCAGGGCTTAATGCATGTTACACGGATGACACGGGTAAGCACAAATCGTAACTGAGCCTTTTGCCATGGTACTGTTGACAGAATATTCATAGCTTTATTTATTATATTTTGTTGTGAATAATGCACTCACTGCTGTAAGATTTGACTTCCATGAACATATACCCTTTTTACTCGAATAGATGTCGAGGTACCGTAAGCACTAAGAACAAAATGTGGAGTTGCACTCCCAAGTGAATAGTGAACTTTATTCAAAACCAGTCACCAACACAACATTTCTGGGAAACATTGTGTTGGTGACTGGTTTTGAATAAAGTTCACCATTCACTTTGGAGTGTGACCCCGAATATTATTCGTAGTGATTGCCTGTACTCCCATGGAAGTGGGGAATTTGTTTGCGGTAAAGATTATAAGTCGAGGTACCTATTTTTACCTGAAAAATAAGTAAAACCTGATTGACTCGAGTGTCAAGGGTAGAAATTATGACCAATCCAGTATGGCTATTACTGTATGGTATATACAAAACCACACAAAAGCAGTGCTCAAATCCTCTAACAAACAATATTTAAACCAAATGTAAAGCGCATATCTGTGCTATATTATATTATTATCTGACTCACACTGTCAATGAGTTGACCCAGGTGCAAACGTGCCCCGGGTCCTTCACTAGAAAGGGAAACACTCCTTCTTCCTGATACCATTGGGTTTAAAAATGTACACAACCCACCACAGGGTTAAACTTACCCGCGTGGGTCTGTGGTCCGGGTGCTGCACGCCCCGAACCCGTCGCTTCTGGTCCTCTGTAATGCTCGACAAAAAACAATATGGGATACGGCGCACACCGGAAAGTAGGACACCTGGACTCTGCAATCCAACACGCTTTATTCAGAACAGTGTCATAACAAACAAGAAGTTCCCATAGCCTATGGGAACTTCTTGTTTGTTATGACACTGTTCTGAATAAAGCGTGTTGGATTGCAGAGTCCAGGTGTCCTACTTTCCGGTGTGCGCCGTATCCCATATTGTTTTTTGTCGAGTATTACTGTATGGGGATACTGTATGGGAATTCTGCTGTCCATTTAAAGGGCAACTAAAGCCTCAAAACAATACAGAATCAGAGGGCAATCTTTTTAACAATAGATACCATCCTCCTGATTCTGTATTATTTTGAGGCATTAGCTGCCCTTTAAATGGACAGTAATTCCACACAGTAACTCCTTGGTACTCCGGATGTTTGGAAACTACAACTCCCAGCATGCATTTATTGCTGGGAGTTGTAGTTTCAAAACATCTGCAGTGGCATATTTTATAGTCTTAATTAAGATCATGCTTAGAATTTATTACACACAATTTTTTTAAAGAAAAAACTACTAAAAAAATAACTTTTTTAAATATGAATAAAATATATTATTTTTTTGCTTTCAGTTAACCAACAGGGATTTAACAACAAAGTAAGTAGAATGTCTGTGAATTTGATCTTATATATTGGCCTGTAGTTTATTATTGTTGTATCTGTAGCTGTTCATGATCAATACATTGACATATTAAAGGGTATATACCGGTATACTAAAAAAGGAATTAGTTTCAGTCAAGGACTACCTTCCCCTTTGCTTTAATAACAATGTTTGGGATGTAATCATGTAATAATTATTGGCTGATTGTATATTGTATTCCCTTAGACACATTCCACATGTATTTAATAGATTATATAGTTAGGTAGGCCCTTGCTAAGTGAGCACTCCTTTGTCAACACCCCAATACATAAGTTAAAGTGCATGTCCACCCTCAAATCTATATTTTACATATATGTTAAGACTATACTTCTTTGCTAGAAATACTTAAAGGGCATGGCCTCCTTCTGACTAAATGCTATACTTACAGAAACCACCCCTAATAAACCCCATCACCGCAAGCCTTTCTTATGTCCCTGGTGTACCTGAACAGAGATATTCACCCTGCCTTCTGCCATCCTTTTCTTCGGTTGTTCAGACTATTGGTCCCCCAAAATCCTAGCATTGCGACGATTAACTGGCTCCCCGGCATTCCGTAAAGAAGTGACCTTGAAGTTAGCTGGTCCTAAAGATGTACAACTCAAAATCTTCTATCCATCTAACCATCTTCTATGTAACTAGGCAGTTCTGTCATACATACATACATGCAGTTCTTAGTAGAAATTCACACATTCACTTATTAAGGAATTTTAAAAAGGAAACTTAATTAAGGATGGTTTAAAATTAGCAATGAATAATAACTATAACAGCAAAAAGTGTCGCCAATTCCTTCCCCCTCCCTGTAATCTCAGAAGTACCCCCACAAACTGTATTATTTGGAAACGACCGTACACACCTTATGGTATAGATATGTATACATGTATAATTCTAAACCCAAATCTTTTTATACAATTAAGCACTTATCTGGAAAGAAAGTACCAAAGAAGGTCCCACCTAAGAAATCTTGACCAAAGCCCCAGAACAAATAAAAAAGACCACTAAATATCAACCTTAAAGGGCATCTCCACCCAATATATTTACTTTTAATATTATGTTCCTTAGGTTTGCCCACCCCCAACCCCCATGTTAATACAAAGAAAACCCCTTTCTGATTGTTACTTACAGTTATTTCATTCCCTCGGCTATCTTCTCCCCTCTCTGCTAACCGGAAACAGCAGAAAGGGGCTGGACCGTTAGTCGCGTCTGCCGGATGTGAAGATAGGCACGGGAGCGAAGGGCTGTAAGTAACTATCGGAAAGTTGTTTTGTTTTTTATTAACATGGTGGATGGGGCGCAAACCTAAGGAACATAATATAAATGGGTTTCACGCTAGGAGGAAGAGCAGCCAGATGGGATCTGGAGGGAGGGGGGGGGGGAGAAGGGCTCAACTGTGCATGTCAGCATCCCTCCCGGAGGCAAGTCAGGAGGCAGAGACCTTTGGACAGGAAGACAGCCACTACTCTTCAGTTTCCTGGACTTTAGACATGGACTGCAGGAGAACCATAAGGAGCAGGGATGTAAGGTAAGGATTTTTTAAAACTATAGAGAGGGACCAGCATTGGGGCAAATTTTAGATTTGGAGTGGACATGCCCTTTAAACATGTCCTGACTAAAACAAATGCTTAAAGAAGCTTGCGATGTATTCTGGGTGATTTGTTTTGGTTTATTCCATCAATACGGGGGTGATGTATGATATTTTGTATTACCATAGTTTCATATCCCTTAACAATAATGTATTTTTAGTTTACCCTTTTCTATTGGATTTCTGGGTTGATGTGGTTAGATTTTATTGCCATCATTTGCATGTACGAGTATTCCTGTTTTACTTAAAGGACAACTCCACCCTCACAAGAACATCTTTTAGAACGAAATTAAATAAAATAAAAAATAAATAAAATTTGGACTGTATTTTCATCTCATTCTGTTCTTGCTAAATGTTAAAGGGCAATTACAATGGGCTAGGTTATTTAGAAAGGTATCTCCACTCAAAAAGTAACTTCCCTTTTTTTTCAGTTTAATTGAATTGAACTTTTCCAAGATCACACTTCTCTGCTGTTCCTCAGCAGAGAAGGTCCCAAAGCTCTTTTGCAATAAACACGCATGCGTATATATTGCGAAGGTCTGTCCTCCCTTTCTTCAATTAAACTGAAAAAAGGTAAGTTACTTTTTTGAGTGGAGATACCCTTTAAGTCATGATATTGATTCTGAGTATTTTGAATTTGCACCTTTGTTTTGCTTCCCAAATAGGAACTTAAAACGTTCTTTCCAGACAGACAAAAATGTTCCCAAAAGTGTATCAGACTGTCACCCTGATAAGAACAATGTAGGAATAGTACAGGTAATTTCACATACGGGTCCAGTTCAGTTAAAAGCATTACTTTTGTAATAAATACTGAAACCAGTTCTGTTTTTTTCTCAAGGGGAAACCAATATGCAAATTGGAATGCAAGATACCAGGACAGAAAGGTTGGTTGAATGCAGTTTGACTTATTGTTGTTTATATATTATATTAAAGGGCATCTATAGTGAAAAAAACACATTGCCCCATTGCAAAGTTTAATTCATGTACTCTGTGCTGCCTTTCTCCTACCTCTGTCAGTGACTCTGTTTTTCCCCTCTGTTACCTCCTCCATGTCTAAACACCAGCTGCCTGACAAGCTTCTCATGTGCAGTAGGAGTTAAAGTTCATAGAGGAAAAGAAAGGAAAAAAAAGTTCATTTTCCCACTATAGATGCCCTTGAATACTAAATACTACTAACTAGCATATTTACCCTATGCCAAGATAAGAAGAGCCCAAAACGAGTATCTTGGCATGGTCACGCTTGTGCATAAGGGTGAGGGGGAGAAGAGCCTTGGGCACAGCAGTGCCACAGGATTGCGGTTTGGTAAGTAAAAAGTAAATTTGATTAAGCAAGTCCCTTTAAAGCATAGTTTATATATACAGTCATGGATGAAATTGTTGGCACCCTAACGTCTTGGACAGATGAGACCAAGATAGAGTTTTTTGGTAAAACGCATCATTCTACTGTTTGCCGAAAACGTTATGAGGCCTGAAAAGAAAAGAACACAGTACCAGTGAAGGTTCAATTATGTTTTGGGGTTGTTTTGCTGCCTCTGGCACTGGGTGCCTTGAATGTGTGGAAGGCATCATGAAATTTGAAGATGACCAAAGGATTTTGGGTCGCACTGAAGTACCCATTGTTAGAAAGCTGGGTTTGCATCCGAGATCTTTGGTCTTCCAGCAGAACAATGACCCCAAACATACATCAGAAAGCACCCAGAAATGGATGGCAATAAAGCGCTGGAGAATTATGAAGTGACCAGCAATGAGTCCAGATCTAAATCCCATTGAACACCCGTGGAGAGATCTTAAAATTGCTGTTGGGAAAAGTCGCCCTTCCAATAAGAGAGCAGTTTGCCAAGGAGGAGTGGTCCAAAATTCCGCGTGAAAGGAGTAAGAAGCTTATTCATGGTTATAGGAAGCGACTGTTTTCAGTTATTTTTTCCTAAGTGTGTGCAACCAAACATTAATTTAAGGGTGACAATAATTTTGTCTAGCCCATTTTTGGAGTTTTGTGTGACATTATGTCCAATTTGCTTTTTTTCCTCCATTTTTTTGTTTTGTTCCAATAAACACAAAGGGAATAAGCGTGCATAGCAAAACATGTGTTACTGCAATACTTTTCTGTGAGAAATACTTGATTTCCTGGAAATAATCCTGGGGTGCCAGCAATTTTATCCATGACTGTAATTATATATACTACAATCAAAACTTTTAAAGGGTATGTCCATCAAAAAAGTAAGTTGGTTTCTATCTAATTTACTGAAGAACAGGAGGTAAATGTACCTCCCATTCTTCAGTAAATCTTACAGGAGAGGGGGAGACACTTACCAGCGGACCCGCTCCATTGCTGAATTCCCCGACACCCCCATCGCATCTCCAGTCCTTTGCACTGTGCTCATGCGCACACAGTGCGAAGTAGCGAGGATGCGTCGGAGACTGTCAGTGAAGTCGGGGCTGGAGTTTACTTTTCCAGCACTTGTTCCCACCACTGTTTTCTGCTGCTGCTCCTTGCCTTTTTCGTGCACAGTAGCAGAAGGGGCCAGACCGGCAGCAATTTAAGTGATTGGCCGAGATAAAATATCTTGATGCCGATGCTAGTCTGGCTACCAAGGAGATGAGTGCTGGTAAGTATACTTCGCAGTTAGATTAAACCTTGCAAAATCTAGGTTTGGGGTGTGTGATAATTATATTCAATTTAAATTTTACCGAGGTGGGGTGTGTGTGTGTGTGTATGGAGGACATGCCCTTTGATAGTAAAACTTAATTTTGGACCTATACTTACTTACCATGTGTTCTATAATTCTCCCCAACCCCCAGAGTGTTTTCTCTTTGTTCAGATTCCCTCTCTCTCTAAGATACACAAGTTAGAAGAATACGGTACGTGATTGCATTCCTCTACTCCTACTTGTACTGTCAATCAAATCTGTGACGTGATCCTCTTCCCTGCTCAAGTCCCTCCCTCCTCCCTGCTCTGTAATAAACACAGAGATAACAGCATTAGCAGGGGGAGAGAGGTAGCTTTGATGGCAGAGATAAGGCTACACTTGACCCCCTTCTTGATAGCTTTCACTGATGATGGGTCACAAAGAGAGAGATCAGGACACAGAGAGATCTGTGTCTCCAGGACAGCTTGCTTTCTATTGGCCACTGTGCGTGGGTGTGTTTTTCATGTTGAACTTTTAACTCCTACTGCACAGGATAAGCTTGTTGGTTAGCCGGAGTTGAGACATGGAGGTGGTAACAGAGAAGAGGGGGAAGGGGGGAGTGCTGACAGAGAGATCTGACACCATGGAAAAACAGAGTCACTGACAGAGATAGGATAATGGCAGCACAGAGTACATGAATTTAACTTTGCAAAGTGTTTTTTTCACTATAGATGCCCTTTAAATAAATATTAAGAGGATAAATGAAAAGGTGGCTTGATAATTTTTATTTAAGTGGCTTCACAAAGAGCGTAGGGGCATATTTTTAATTTTATTGATTATTACAATACATATTTTGCAATTCCACAGCCACATTTATAAATATGACCCATAATGAGTAATGCATAAAAAACTGTCCAGCAATGCAGAAAGCAAGCCATTTGTACCTTACCTATTGTAAGGTGTAAGTGTACCCTAAACTAAAAAGACAATGTATATATTTTCTCTTTTTTTTATGTATTGTGTTTGTGAAGTGCAAAAGTCCGTCGATGAAACAAAAAGTGTCAACGTTCATGTTGGAAATCTAGAACGCTCTATTACAGAGGTACGGTTCAATACAATAATTCTAAAACAAATTATTAACAGGTTCCATTGGATTGATCGTTGAGGTGACAACACTTACCATACTCATTATTGGCTCCCAAAGGTCATTTTCTGGGGATAGCCAGTTTTCAATCCATACATATTTTCTTGCTTTCATTGTCATAAATGCTTAGTTGTGTTTTGCTTTGATGTGTATCTACAGTACATACTACATATGAAAGTGATGATCATTGTCCCTTTTATTAGAATTAGTTAATTATATATCTGGCTATAATGCATGACTTTGTGCTAGTGTACCGATAAGAAATTATGCTGGTTTGAAGGGTGGTCATTCCCTAAGCACTCTGGAATGCTGCCCTGTACATATTTTTTGTTTGTTTTAAACTTGCTGCTTCTGTGAAATAACACATTTAAAAAAAAGAAAAATCCTGCATACATGGATTTGCACAAATAATATAAAGTTCTCTACTTTATCCAAGTGATATATGTTTTTATTGGATTTTGGTTTGTAATAAGGGTTTATGATTTTTGTGGGTTGGCGACACTGGGATTTGAATGGATGAGTTGAACTTAATTAAACATGTAATTGAACATACCGTATATACTCAACATACCGTATATACTCGTATATAAGTCAAGGTTTTTAGGCTATAAAAATAGACTTCTACTCGAGTCATTTACCTTGTCCTATAATCCGGCTGCCAAACGCTTCCGCATCCACTCTTGTCGCAGCTGATGTCACTACTCGTCACCGAGTAGTGACGTCAGGCGCTAGGAGACAGTGGATGTGGAGCAGTCAGATTGCAGCCTCTCCTCCTCCTTATAAGTCCTACCACAAGGAAAGTCCTCTGTCTACAAAGGAAGCCCTTCCTCCACAACAGATCTTGGGGGGTGCAGTGCTTGCTACTCCAGATGTTTTCAAACTAGATCTCCCAGAAAATAAAGCATGTAAAGTTACTGTGTTGTACCTTTACCATGTAAAGGGCAACTAATACTTTAAAACAAAACAGAATCAGGAGGATGGTATCTATTGTTAAAGATTGACTTCTGATTTTGTATTGTTATGAGGCTTTAGTTGCCCTTTAAAGGTTATCTCCACTGAAAAATACAATATAGCTTCCAATAGCAGTGTAAGTTAAGTTCTACACATACCCAGAATTACAGCCACCTCAGTGCAATACAGCCGAAGATCTAAAGCTTCTGATGCCTGTACACAATCCAGGCATCCTACCTATCCTTGTCCTTTTCGTGCCCGCCTGCTTCATAACCTCCCGACGGGCGTGCACTGGTTCGCACATGCGCACATTCTTTCTTCCGTAGTCGGGATAACTTGCCCACGCTCCATCTTCCGTCAGCCAATGGTAGTGGCGAGGGCAGCTCCTGAATTGATACAACACCGAGATAAGTGTCCCAGGACCACAGTGTGTCACGTGGAACATAATGGGCAGCAGGACCTTACTTGTGCCTGGTCTGGGGTTGGGATAGAAAGTCATTTCAAGCCACAATACTTTATAGCCACAAGATGAGTTGCAGAGAGGATGATGGGAGTGGAGTGCCACAAGCTGCAATGTGATGGGGGTGAGAGACACAAGATGGGTTCAGAGGGGATGCTGGGAGTGGAGTGACAAAAGCTGCAATGTGATGGGGGTAAGAGACACAAGATGGGTTCAGAGGGGATGCTGGGAGTGGAGTGACAAAAGCTGCAATGTGATGGGGGTAAGAGACACAAGATGGGTTCAGAGGGGATGCTGGGAGTGGAGTGTCACAAACTGCAATGGGAGGGTTCAGGTGGGTGTGGCAGAAATCATGAATATGCATGTAATGATGCACATTGATTGACAGCCTGCACAGCACAGGAGGAGACACACCCCCAGGAACGAGCAGAACTTCATCAGGCTCCTGCATAGGAACAGAGGAGATTTTTGGCAGAAAAAAAGGTACGAGTAGGCTTGGGGGAAGGTGTACTTTCATATTTAAAAAAAAAAAAAAAAAAAAGTGTTTTTCATCAGTGGAGATACCCTTTAAATGGACAGCAGAATTCCCATACTGTAGGCCCACACCGCAATACTGGATTTGGCTATTACTGTATGGGACTACTGTATGGGAATTCTGCTGTCCATTTAAAGGGAAACTAAACCCTCAAAACAATATAGGATCAGAAGGCAGTAGTGGTCATAAATTCTACCCTCGACTTATACTCAAATCAATCATGTTTTACTCATTTTACAGGTAAAAATAGGTACCTCGATTTGTACTCAGATCGACTTATATTCGACTATATACAGTATTACCTTCCTCTCCAAGAAAGCTTAGCATGCCGGTCCTACTAGGAGGACATGTGAAAAAGAAACTGTACATGCATCATAGTAATTGGGGTTGAATAAAGTTCATTAAGTCCAACCTTTACACCCTCCTTTTTAACCCTAATTAACAGTTGATCCAGAGGAATGGCAAAGTATCCCTGGATCAACCAGAACTACAGTATGTGTATTAATACCAGTAATTCTCAATATTTTTTAGTTTTAGAAACTTATCTAGCCTACTTTTAAAGCTATTCAATTAACTTGCCATTACCACATCTGTTGGAAGACAGTTTCACCGTTCTCACTGTAAAGAAACCTTTCCTAACATGAAGAAGAAACTTCTTCTAATCTTAAAGGATGTCCACAAGTCCTCTAATATGACCTATTGGTGAACCAGAGAGTTTATTGTATGGCCCTGTAATATATTTGTATTAAGTAATCATATTTGCACGCGAACAATGCTTCTCCAATTTAAACATCCCTAACTAATCTGCCTGCATAGTCAACCTCCTCCATTCCCCTTATTACTTTAGTTGCCCTTCTCTGAACTGCTTCTATTTTCAAGATGTCCCTTTTATAGATGGAGTTCCAAAACTGCCCCGCATATTCAATTTCTCTCTTGAATCTACTCCCCTCTTTATACAAGACAATATCTTGCTAGCTCTAGCCTTTGCTTTCTGGAATATTTTGTTACAGATAAGTCTGTTATCTACTAGAACCCCCAAATCTTTTTCCATTAGAGATGCACTATGTGCAGTGGCCTTAAGACTGAAAAAAAAAATCCTGCTCCCCCTCGAGCGATTGGGGGGATTCAAGTGCCCTCCCTCTCCCCTTGATCCCCCATCGGTTGTGTCAGAAGCCGATGGGGGGATCGGGTCAAATACACCCCCAAAGTGCTGGACTATATAGGGATTTCCCTCCCCGCTCCGCAGAGCCGCAATGGAAAGGGAAACCCTATGACGTCATTGGACATCTGGGGCTTTCCTTTGGTCCTTCTCCCTGGTGGTCTAGTGCAGCAGTAAACTGCAATCGGGTCCCGATCGCAGTTTTACTGCGTGTTTGCTTTCTATAGTATGTGAATGAATCCGTCATTCATTCACAAATATAGTATTTTTTCTAGTTTGCTCGTTTGCAAAGACTTAAAAAAAATATGGCAGCAGAGATCAAAAAATCACCAAATAATTGATCTTTGCCAATGACTGAAACATCACTTCCTGAAATTTTTTTCCAGGAAATGAATTTTCAGATTGGATTTGAGCAAGGAAAATGGGCATTAATGCCCATATTTCAAGTTCCTTACTATTCCCAAAGATGATCTAATGATAAAAAAAATTAAAGTGAAACACACATAATATTTAAAAAATTTAAGTTATACACACACACATCTCCCCCCCCCCCCTCCACGCTACAAAAGGCTGCAGAATCTGCTTTCTCCAAGTTGAGCCAAGTTCCCAGGGGAAAGGTCAAAGTAAAGTTTGATTAGTAATCCATCGATTTCAAGGGAAACTAAGCCTCAATTACACATGCAAGGAATATTGTGCATTGACTGTTTTGAGTTTATTTGCTGACCATGAATGCACCAATGCTTATAGCATATCATTTAAATGAGTGGGTTTGCATAAGATTTTCTAACTTTGAATCAGGTTTTTAGTTAATTTCTCCAGAAAATCTGCTTAAAGCATGATGTTCTTTGAAGGACTGTGTCTGAAATTCTTTATGTATGTTTTAAAGCATGGCACCGTTACGTAGCTGAAGGTGTTTTTCCTTTGAAAAATAATAGACTTAGATTTTTTTCGTGCATGCGTCCCATTTGAGCTAGTTGGTGGCCAGGTCTCTGTGTACCTCCATGCATATGGCATACCATTTGATTTAGGACATGTGGGAGATTGATATTTAGTGGGGTTTTTTTACTTGTCATGGGTATAGGTTGAATCAACTTATTTTATGTTTTCACAAAATCTCCTAAATGCACAGAGTGGATAACTGCGTCTGGAATTCTTCATATATTTAGGAAAGCATGGCACCGTTACATAGCTAAAGGTGTGTAGATTCCAAAAATATATGGTTTGTGGGGTGGTATTTCCAAGTTTGGGGCTGTTACTTTTGAAAAAGGGCAGACTGTTCTGTGTATGCTCAGTTAGTCAGGTGGCCATGTCTCTGTGTGCACCCACGCATATGGTATACTGTTTGGTTCAGTACAAGTTGGAGATTGACATGTGGGTTTTTTTACTCGTCATATGGGTTTAGGTAGGATTTTCGCCATTGAATCATCTTATTTAATTTTTTCACAAAATCTCGAAAAAAGGAGATCTATGAATTTCTGCATCTGGAATTCTTCATGTATGTATGAAAAAATGGCACTGTTGTGTAGCTGAAGGCATGTAGATTCCAAAAATATATAGCTGTTAGGGGGTAGTTTAGGGATAAAAACTGCACACTGATCAAATTTGGAGTTGGATAAATATTTTTGCTGTTCTTGAACTATTGTGCATTGTCTCATCTTGTAACTAGTTGCTTCCACGGCTGTGTCTGTAGACATGCATGTGGCATACCATTTGTTTCAGGTCGTTTGGGAGATTGATATTTGGTAACTTTTTTACATTACTTGGGGTTTTGCCATGATTTTTGACTTTGCACTTCTAGCAGATTTTCTGAAAAAAATGAACAGAAAACACCCTTCAAACTTCTACGAAGAACTGCGTTCACACACCTGGTAGTATGAATGAACTAACTACTGTGTTACGCGGCTGAATCTGTGTAGATTTTAAGAATATATAGTTTGTGAAGTATATTTCTGAGTTGGGGCTGTTTTGTAGTAATAACTGCAAAAAAAAAAAAAGTTGGCTGAATATTTTCACTGTTTTTTAGCTATATTGCTTCATGGCTAGTCGCCTCCATGTCTGCGTGTGTAACCATGCATATGGCATAAGGTTTGATTCAGGACATTTGGGAGATTTGATTTTTTGGTAACTTTTTTTTTAACGTTGTTTAGGGTTTTGGCATGATTTCTACCTTTTGAAAGTTGTTTTTTGTTAATTCTTTCAGTAAATCTGCTAAATGTGCGAACGTCTACAAAGAACTGCGCTCAAACCATTGATGGTATGAATGAACTAACTACAGCTTTACGTACCTGGAGGTGTGTAGATTCCATGAATATATAGTTTGTGGGGGGTATTTCTGAGTTAGGGTAGTGTTTTGTAGTAAAATCTGCAGACTTTTCAAATTCAGAGTTGGCCAGGGTGGATAAAAATCAATGATTTTTTAAAAAACTAAATTTAAAAAAAAAGATTTCAATCGGATTTTTTAAAATAAAAAGCTTTTTGAGGAAAATATATTACCATTCAAAGGTTATTCCATTAATCCTTTCACAATGTCATGCTCTTCCAGATTCTTGGTTTACTTTAGCAGTTCTCAAAACTGAATTTGACTCAGCAGAGATCACATGTCTCTTCACAGCAAAAATGTTATAGCATTAGCAGAGTTGAGAAAAATACCTTAATCCTATTGTTCTACAAACCTATAAATACAGAATGAACCCCTTTAGTGCTAAGTTTCAAGAAGTTCAGTGAATAGAATAGAAACAATATTTTTCCAATTGTTTGGAGTGGAATAGACCTGATGTGTGTTTAAGCAAATCACATATGCTGCAATGTTATTGTTTCAGTTGAGTAAATCTATTTAAATTGTTTTTATTTGATATTTAGGGTTTTTTTTATTTGTCATTGGAGTTTAGGTAGGATTTGCTGACTTTGATGCATGCATTTGATTCATTGGTATGGCTGGGTCCAGGTATTTGCATTTTGATCTAAAAACCTTAGGGTGTGTAGTAACTAAAATATCTTATTCTTGGGGGTGTTTTAGTGAATTTGATAGTTATTTTGCAATGACTAGAATGGCTTTTACATTTTTATTTTGGTATAAAATTCTTCAACATGCTGTTAGTCTGGGGGGGGGGTCTCCTGGACAGAATGTTCAGGGTACCTAAACATATCTGGTATCGTTGTACTCTGGAGAGTTTTTAGAAACATTAAAATTTTTGTGTGTAAACTCAAAAATACATTTTATTTTTCCAAATAGAAATGACTAAACTGAAAAAAATGACTTGCCTTTATACTTTTATATATCTTTAGTGCTGTCAGGAACTTGATCCCGTTTTGCTCTCAGTGCTCCCTGTCACTAAATCTCCTCATGTCATCTTCAGCTCACTCCTAGTTAGTATGTATGTCTCCTTTCTATGTATCCACCCTCTCCCAAAACTGAGGCACAGCTAAAGTGTGGAGCATGGGCAGTGGAGATGATCTGTGCCCCCTACAGCCAAAATCATTCACCCAGTGATTTTGTGTTATAGTGAAAGAAAAACTGCTTTGCTTTGGGAAGGTAAGCAGCACAGGAAGATGTAATCACTGCTTGAAAGATTTTCTTTTAGCTGTAGGACTTTGAAGGTGTGGGTGTGTTAGGGATTTTGTAATTGATTTATTTAGGTACTGTGCTACATTGGGACTTAAGTAACACAGACAGCAGCTAACTGCAGGATTGGGGGTATCTGAACAGAAAGGGCACAGAGAAACAGATAATGCTTATTCCTTTTCCTGATATTAGTGCTGAATCATTCAGCCATGCAGTGACAGAGAAATAAGCTTTACTTATTTAGAATGGATAGTTTTACATGTAGTGTGCAAGGGGGTCTTTACTGACTATCTGTTCCCTGCCCTCTTTAAAAAGTAAAACTCCCAGTGCTAAAAAAAAAACCCAAAAAACAAGGGATGGGAAGGTCTGAGAAGAGTGGGGGGGGAAAGCCGATTTAAGATTGGTGGTAATTAATCTTAATTACTGCGTGATTAGTTAAAAAAGTATTTGGCATAGTTTACATGTCCTTTTAAAGTTTGATAAATGTATCTGCACATCCCCTGTTTAATATGTCAGCTTCACCATATTTGCATCTATTAAGCTTATGGGCTCAAGGGGCCATCCAATCTAAGACTACGGTACTTCAAGAATAAAAAAGGAGTTTCTTCAGGAGTATCAAGTGTGCTCCCGACCAGACATACATATCGGATATTCCAAAAAGGCATATCTTAAGTTCCAGTGGGACAAGTAGTTGAAATATTTTAGATACTGTAGCTACAATATGATTCTAAAACCTTAAAATGGTAGTGCATTGCCAGATCAAATGCCAAAAATCTGCCTGGGGGCATGACATTTAGGGCAATCCATGGGCAGCACGGTGGCTCAGTGGTTAGCACTAATGCCTTGCAGCAATGAAGTCCTGAGTTCGAATCCACCCTTAGACACATTTGCAAGGAGTTTGTATGTTCTCCCCGTGTTTGCGTGGGTTTCCTCCGGGCACTCCGGTTTCTCCCACAATCATAAAGACATACTGATAGGTTGTATGTGTAAATAAATGTGCTTAGATTGTAAGCTCTTTGGGGCAGGGCCTGGTGTGAATGTATCTATGTTATTGTAAAGCACTACGGAAGATATGGATATATAAATCCACAATAATGGCAAAAAAATAATAATCTGCTGAAGCAAATGGTGAAATAAGGGAATGCCTTTGGGGAGTCAAATATATCTTTATTATATTAAATAAAAATAGCCATTATTGAGTTTTGAATGCTGATACAATTTGAAAGATTTTTTTTTGTGCTTAAACTAAGCTTTAATTTGGAAATCTGATAATCTGTTTCTTGATATGTTTGAGTAATGGTGTATGTACTTTTAAAGAGACAATATTACCACAAAACCCCTAAGGGTTATGTATAAAAATCATATAGGAGGTACCAAAACAGACAGAGCGGATACTTAAATAGAAACACTGTAGCAAAAAGCGTATCACAACTAACTGCAACAGGGTATACAATCAAACACACTTGGTTTCATGAGGTAAATTAATGAACAGGGCTAAATTAAACATGGGAGCTTTAAAAGACTCACAAAATTTCTCAGGTGGGCCGGGTGCCTTAACCCTTCATATTATCCACCCCTCCAGGCTCTATCCACTCCTGACTTTTGAAATAAAAATGCAATCACAATCCACTCACAGTTCACGGCTCAGATATAATCAGCCTTGAGCCCGTTGCCAGGGTATACACGTATTTTTAGTCCAAACAGAAGAGTAGCGAGCACACTGAAACAAACGGAACTCCACAGGTGAAATGCTAGGTTGCCTCCTGGATTCAGACACTTATGTTTGAATGAAGCTTTAACATTTTACCTGTGAAGTTCCAGTTGTTTCAATGTGCTCGCTCCTTTTCTGTTTGGATTGAAAATATATACTTACTTGGGTGGACAAAAAATAATTACTGCAATAAAAAATATAAGTGTAATGCCTTCACATAAAATAAAGTCCATATCCAGTGCACCCTTCCCACCATAAACAAAATCATTAGACCCAAGTGAATGTGAGCCTTAGTTATTTGGACAAAACCAGTTTGGAGTGTATCAATGAAGAGGCCCTACAGTAAGATTCAAAGAAGTATGCTTCAGATAATATTTTTTTTTAAAGATCTTCTATGTCTTTCATGTTGTTTTTTTGTTTAATGTGAGGGTGCGTGTTAAAAATTTCCCTGCCATGACAGCGAAACACACATATGAAATGATGCTTTATTAAAATCATTTTTAATTGATGTATTCTATTTTTAGTCCGAGTTGATGCTTGAATTCCAAAATTACCAAGTCTCTAAAGTTTTTTTTCAAGAGCAGTCTTCCAAATCCAGGTACTTATGGATTGTTTTAAAATCTGCATGCCTGTAAAATAGTGTCCTTTTGCTAGTTAGTATCTTCTACCTAGCAAATGTGTTTGGAATTTTCCCAACATGTTGCATACATGTGCTATATCGCTTGGGAGATTAGAAGAGAAAAAGTATGCACCTTTGGGACACCTGCTGTAATTACTCATTGCTTTCCTTGCATGTGTTAACTGAATTGTACATCAATTCATTTTTATAAAGATACTCAAAATATAACAGTGTTGTTTTTTTTGTTTGGGTTTTTTTTAGATTCGCTATTCTAACTTTTGATAACTATACTCTAGCACAATCTGCAGTTAATGAAATGGATGGAAAGGAATTGAGAGGAAGAAATATAAAAGTTCATGTTATCAAGGACTCAAAGTGTTCATTAAAAGGAGCAAGCTCAGATTGTACTGATTCTGCAAGACAAATGGCTACTCCTATAAAAGCCAACCACACAGCACCACAGCAAGTGCTTGGATGTGACAGATCAAAGGAGATGTCATGGAACACACAGAAGAATAGACCTGTCCCTTATCCACCTGTAGTGCAAAGGCTTCAACCAGTGCCATCTTTTGTAGATCCTACTTCTTTTAATCCAATATCCTCAGTACCTCCATACATGGTGCAGTCTTTTCTTTCTTCAATAATGACATTCAGTGCTCTGAACAATCCTTTGTTTGGTCAATGCATTGTGCCATATGCACAATACCGACCTCCCGGTCCTGCCTGGCCCCCTTTTCCAAATGTATCCCCTATGAAAGCTAAGCCTGTGCAGAATCAATGCAATTTTACTCAGTGTTCATCTCTAAATTCTGGCAGTACAACTACATTTAGTAAAGACCAAATGTCACACTCCGCTAAACCAGTAGATTCTGACAGTAAATACTCTGAGATTCGGTCTTCTGATGTTTTAAATTCTAGACCACCAAATTCAAATAACATAGAACCAGTTACTATCCCTCTTAATGTGAAGGCATCTGTTAAAGTAAGCACTTCACAAACACGTACAGTACCAACATATACACCTGTGGCTTGTTCTGCCAAGAATATGACAACTAGGAAGAAGACATCTGATACGGTAGAGGAATTAAAATCTTTAGACAGTCTTAAAAAAACATCCCTTGATCCCATCACTGGGTCAACAGCAAGATTTACAAATACAGTAACAGATACGCAAGCTACTCAAATTCCATATAATTTCAATTCTATAGTTCCTTTGAGAGTGCCATTATTTGTCCCATCATCAGTTACAATTCCAGAGCAAGTGACAACGGAAAAGTTTAAAAATGGAGTACCAACAACCCATTCTTCCAATGCAGAGCATCTTTTTTCTACTTCTACTAAGTCACATTCTGAAGACCTAAATTTAAACCATGAAGAAACTGTGCCTTTGGCTCTCAAAGATTCCTCTATATCTGCCTTTATGAAAAAAGACCAGTCATTTGGTGATGAGGTAACACTTATTACAGTATAGTCAGGATGCGAAAAATGATTTCTGTATGAAATAGCAGCCGCCTTAATAAAAGGTGTTTCAACATTATCCTGCCCTGCTTGTACCTATTGAATTCAGTAAGAAATAGGATTGTTCTTTTACTGATTGGAGGCCAATAACATGTTCCGTTTTGTAATGGTCTGTGAAAAAATCTTTGTATTTTAGCTCCTTTTTCTAATACTATGGTCAAATGAGTATGTTAATCATACCTTTAACCTTGGGATAAACATTGTGATAGTACACCCACCTCTCATTAGGGATCACTCCCTATAAGAGTGAATTGGGATGCCTCAGAACCATAAGAGTGTGCTTTTTAGTAATGCTTATTGGAAAAAATGTTGCCTCACTTGGGAATGTATTTAAAGGGTATGTCCACCCTTCAGAAATTTTTTTTAGCAAACATTGCCCCTGTCCCCCCAGCCCCAACCGCTATGTTTGTAATATCAGAAAATGCCCAGAACTTTACTTACCTTCCCTCTTGCCTTCGCCGCGCTGCCGGCCCTCTTGCTTGCGAGAAAAAGAAGCAGAGGGGCCGGCAGTCGCGTCTGTGATTGGCTGAGCGGCAGCCAATCACGGACGTGGCTGCCGGGAGTTCAGTGCGGCGGAGGCAAGAGGGAAGGTAAGTAATGTTATGGGCATTTTCTGATATTACAAACATAGCGGTTAGGGCTGGGGGGACAGGGGCAATGTTTGCTAAAAAGGGTTTTACACTAGGGGGAGGGAATTCAAATCGGGAGGGAGGGGGAGAAGGGCTGCAGTACACATGCCAAACTTCTCACGGAGGCCAGGTAGGAGGCAGAGTTCTATATGGACTGATACATCCTGGTAGGCCAGTTTTTGGGAATTTGGGGGGGGGACTACAGGATAACCATATGGAGTGGGAGTGAGGTAAGGATTAACTACACTACATGATGGGGACAGTAGTGGGGGGGTTATAGTTTTGGGGTGGCCCTTTAAAGCACAAACTGGCACTTTGGAGCACATCCAAGGAGTTTTTTATTTATTTTATTAAGGAACAGTCAAATTATCATGGTGTGTATCCCATCACCACAAAGAGAAGAATTTAAGCTTAAATTAGTCTAAACTAATTCCTAACTGTTAACTATTTATATCACCTCTTAAATCAGAAAATCCTAGGCTGTAATCTCTGCCTCAGATAGCTTTCAAATCATGATGGTACTCATAAAGTAAGTTTTAAAGAGAAACTATAGTGTGTATAAAGTTTTTTTCTAAAACAGTTAAAATAAAAGGTACTTGAGGCTGGAGGTAGGATTGTGGTGCTTTTTAGCTCCCAATATCCTTTCTATGAGGAGCAGCAAGACGAAGAATACTTCTGCAGTCTTCCAGAATGCTTCAGCACTATCTTTAATATAGAATGGCCCACTGCCATAATCTGGCAGATGAACTATATGTGCTGTAGCCTCAACAAAACAATATTGGGAGGTGGCAATAATCAATCCTATCTCCTTGCCTCAGGTGCTTTTCATTTTTAAAAAGTTAATTTTTAAAGTATAGTTGTCCTTTGAGTAACAAATAGCTACCATCTCTGACAGAAAGTATCTCTGTCAGAGATATCTCCCAGTGTTTCAGTATGCTGGCATGGCTAAACTGGACATTTAGCTTTACCTAAATATTCGGCTCAAGGGACAGTCTATACGAAACAGTAATAAGACAATTCGCATTCACCAACAAAACATTACTAGTTAATATAAAATTAGGAGTCCTCAGTTTTGGAATGCTAAGATATATCAATATTGATTTGATAGAAATACTTTTTCTGCGTGTTTCTGGGCAAAGCTGGTAAGGAAAACCACAAGCCTTTCTTTTAAGTGCTATTCCCTGTGGAAATGGTTTTATGACAGTCAGCATTTTGTTAGGGATTAAATAGTATTTAAGAATTTTCTCTGAGAGGGTGAATTGTCCTTTAAGTCTTTATTCTGATTAGTATTATTATGTTATTGCCTATGGATATCTGTTACACAGACCCTATTTGATTTTTTTCACCTTTTTTTAGAACTATCCTCATTTGGATGTATCCTCTGAAATGCCTAATTGCTTTGTACCCAACAGAATGAACCTCAGTAACTTCAGAAAAGTTTTGACACGCTTAAAGGAATTGCATCTAATTTCAACAGGTAAAATATACCATAGGCTTCTACTTTCAGATAACTGGCAAATTAAGTAAAACTTTTATTTGCTTTTGCAAATGGATTACACTGACCAAATGACCTTAATCTCTCTTCCAGGGATGAGATCTTGAAGCGATGAAGGACCTAAGAGAAAGCAGAGGTGGTTATCTCAGTGGCTTATCTAATGGCTGTATAATTGCTAGGTTTCAACTATATTGAGAAATAAGGCAAAAGATTTAAAATGATAGAAGTGGATTTGGAACTATAAGTCTTAGTATCTTACCCAAGATAAAGATTGTTGTCATTTTTTATTTTGTGACATGTTTTTGTTCACAGTGTTGTTTTAGGTTCTAGTTAAATTCAATAAAGTTAAAAAGCATTAGATGTGAGCCCTCCATTTATATGTAATCTTGATTCATTCATTGACTTGAAATTGTGTGTACTAATCTTAAGGTTTGTACACACGCTCAATATGCGGGCGACCCCAGATGCTAACGGCTACACACCTCGAATGGCCATTTCGAGCGAGAATCGTCCGAGTGTATGCGTTCGGTCGGGGGCTGTTCGACGATCTACCGGGCAGATCAACGAACGACCCTGACCAAATGCACACACGGATGATTCGCGGCCCAAAAGGCTGTTCGTCGTGTGTAGCCGTCTGGGGTGTGGGGCGGGACGCACATTGTGCATATGTACAAGCCCTTAGTATCTAGATTATTTGTAGTGGCTTTTTTATTTATCATGTCCAGTGTAATATATTGTATACAGTATATATACTTGGCATTGGGTACAGGTTTTGCAAGTAACATACAGGTTTGTCCTTAATCGCTCACTAAAATAAAGAAAACCTTTTAGAGTGTGCAATAACTCTTTGGGCTTCTGTGAAAAAAAACTGCATGTATTCCAAACTTCATATCTTAGTGCCCTTAGTTTAAGGGCATGATAGGGCACCTTTATTCATCAAACCTAAACCTCCATCTAAGACAGGATAGGCAAACACTTTTAGTAGGGGAATTCTGGGACTTTCATATTCAAACATTGGACATCCACTGGTCGCCTATCCCTGATCTAAAATGTGTGACTGAATCCACAGTGTGTATGAACACATGACATTATTAAAGGGCATGTCCACCCCCAAAACTATAATCCCCCCAAATTGGCCCCACAATGTAGTGTAGTTTAATCCTTACCTTACATCCCAGCTCCATATGGTTCTCTGTATTCCCCCCAAAGTCCCACAAACTGCCCACCAGGAGGATAGCAGAGTCCACATAGGACTCTGCCTCCTACTGGCCTCCGGGAGAAGTTTGGCATGCGTAATGCAGCCCTTCTCCCTCCCTCTCCCTCTCTTCCCGATACCCTCCCCTAGCTTTAAACCCTTAATGTGTAAGATTCCCCTGGTCTCCCAGCCTTAACCGCTAATTTATATTTTAAGAAAGCTCCAAACTTTACTTACCTCTTCTCTTCCTCCGCCGAAGTGAGCTGCCGGCAGCCGCGTCCGTGATTGGCTGCCGCTCAGCCAATACAGACGCGGTGCCGGTCCCGCCCCTCTGCTTGCATTTTCTGCGCAGCAGAGGGCCGGGAGCGCGGCGGAGGAAAGAGGGGAGGTAAGTAGAGTTTGGGGAGCTTTCTTAAATATAAATATAGCGGTTGGGGCTGGGAGACAGGGGGAATCTTATATCAAAAACTTTTTTTTAGGGTGGACATACCCTTTAACACTTTCAGATTTGGTCAGAGATGGTGTAGGTTAGAACTGTAATTCTGAGGTATGGCATTGTACATCCATGTACAAGAAAGTTGTATTATTTTCTTTTAATAATTAATATATAGTAATTCTAAATTATTATTTAGAAGTCACAAAAAAGTTCCATGGCCCATAAAAGTTCAAGGTATAGAAATGTACTGAATATAGTTCTGTAACATAAAGGAAAAATCCACCCTCATAATAACATCTTTTAGAAAGAATGGCCTCTTTAAATATGTTGATATCCTACTTTGTCCTCTGAATTCATTACTGTATGCCTGCTTTGCTTCTGGATGCTTCATGGAAACTGAGTAATTTAGTGACCTGGTACTGGGCCAGAGCATGCTCAGAAGAGGAGCTAGGGGATTAACATTCAGTATTGGCAGTGATGTATCTGTCAAATCCATAACTGACAGTTGCTAACTGGAAGAAACAGGAAGCCGAAACAGGGGCAACAGGATATTGTGCAGGATTTAAGGTTACACATATATTTCAGATTTCAAATCATACTGTTTAGGGTTTTGGGGCCATTCTTGAGGACAAACAGAAGGTTCTGTAGATTTGTTCCTAAAGGACAAACTTTTCTTGCTCCACACCTAAATAGGAAAAGGTTATAACTAAGTCCTCTCCCCTCGTACTTTACAGATCAGCTGTAAACTAGTTGGTTGTTCAGTTAGCTCAAGAGTATATTGCCTCTGAGCATGCTGCCATGCATCTTGTTCTTGTGAGGGATTTGAAACATACTCATTTTCTGCATTCCGTAACAGTTTAAGGCTCTTGATCATCAGTTTGTCTTGTTTGCCGTTTAATCTGAGATACTGTTCTCTGTAGGTGACTACCTTAAATGCATCCCAACATATCCTCATTGATACGGGCTGTGGTTAAGCGCAAAGTATTCAGTGATTTAGTCTATAACAGGCTAAAATGATTCTAGGAAACTTGAGAGCAAAGTTGATAGCGCTCTGGGGGGGTAGGGATGCCGGTGCACATAGATTGTGTTCTCTATGTCAAGTGCGGCAAATATGTATCTCCCTTTTTCGTATCAGTACAGACTTGTGTGTACATTGAATGTAGGGATTTATGAATGTGAGACTCCATTGGAGAAGGCTAAGTATGTACTATGACCTGCACAGCCTACCCACTGTTTTGAAGGCTATTAAGTTGGAAGCAAGTGGGTTTTCTGGAAGCACGTGATATTAGCACCACTCACATGGATGATGATTTGAGGATCATTTAAACTCCTGATGTTGCATGACAAAACCTTAAATGATATCCATTTAGCAGTATTTAATCTGTGTCAGTACTTTTAACCTCATTCATCTCCCAAGGTAGATTTTATTGTTGGCCTTTTTATACAGAGCACGGAACTTCCTCACCTGGTTGCTGCCACACATGCGGCCTCAGCTTTTATATGGTCACGGAGCTCCTCTGTGACTTCTAATATCCTTATAATTTACAGTAGAGGGTACATAATTCACTATGTTATATGGGGCCCAGGAATGTGCATTGATATCTTTTTTTTGTTAGTTTGAACCAACGAGAATTATTTGTTAATGCAAACACAATTTAAATAATTAGCCCATAAATATATTATTAAAGACTATATGCCCTAACTGGCTAATTCTTTACAATAGCTGAAAAAAAACTACACCAGTAACCCTACACCACAAAATAAAGCTGCTTGGGGCAACAAGAATACAACAATATAGTAAATGAAAAGACAAATAAAAAAAAAATTTAAAAAGCAAAGATACTTTGCACAAGGGAATCGGTCAGTTAGAATGTTGGCCAGATTGGCCATTGCCCCTCAGACTAAAATACAATACTAGAACTATCAACTCCCGAAGGCAGACAGTGTAAAGATCCAACAGACATTTAGTATACTTTTACCAAATTTTATAAGAAACAATAATCATCCCAATTTAAAGCCACACAACAACAACTTACAATATATGGACAATATACCCTTCCAACAACACTAGCCAAGATAAAATATGTAGAGGAGAATATTTCTCTGAGTGAAATAATGGAGAAGACATAGCAAAAGGTCAAACAACCAGGTCCAGATGGACTCCCAATTGAGAATTATAGAAAATATAGCAAATATATTACCTCTTTTTTACTAAATACCTACCTAGAAGCATTTGACAGGAATATGCTTCCTCCATCTATGTAGAAAGCCCATATTAACCATTCCTAAATCTGGGAAAAAACCCTTGGATTGTGGAACCTATAGACCAATATCTCTGCTGAATTATAAAATACTAGCCAATATAAGCAATTAGACTTCAGAATGTAATTACAAAACTCATACACCAGGACCAAATGGGATTCATTCCTGGAAAATCCACTTCATAAACAAAAAACAATAATAAATAGAGTAATAGAGCATGACAATGCTGGGACCCGTCTGATGCTCTCATTGGATGCTAGAAGGGCATTTGCTTATACAGTGGCCATTTATATGGGAAGTCTGCGGAGATTTGGTTTTGGTCCCCAAAATATCAAATGGACCAACTGCTTATGCTCAACCTAAAGCGGCCATTCAAATTAATGGTATGACTTCATCATACCTTACATTGGCAGAGGCACGAGACAGGTTGCCCCCGTCCCCATACTTTTTTGCTCAAGCAATAGAGCCATGGGAATATATATAAGACAAAACCAAATATACAGGGTTTCAGATTGGGCTCCCATGTTTCGTACATCTGTATGTACACTGACGATATGATTCTGTACTTCGCAGATCCAATAAGTCCCTACAAGTAAAAACAGTAAAAGTCCCTTCTCAGGATTACAGGGTAATTGGGAAAAGTCATGCATTTTTCCCCTAGATGAAAATCTAGATATCCCTCCTTTGTTCAAAACTTTAAAAAATAATTTTAGATACTAAGCATTATCATAACAAATTTCCCCCAGAATTCATGGCCCAAAAATATACTCCAATTTTGGAGTTAACCAAGGCGAAAACACAAATTTGGAAACAATTCCCTCTCAAATATGGGTGAAGATAGTCCTGATCAAATATTTTGCTCCCAAAAACTTTTTACATACTATTTTATACTGCATAGTATGGTATATATACCAAAATTATTTTTCAAACAATGGACAGGTCTTCTGACCTTCCTATGGGCCCCTGGCAGAGCTAGAGTCCGCCTAAAAACTCTGCAACTACCTAAACATCAGGCTGTACTGGCACTACCTAATTTTTACCACTATTACCTGGCTGGACAACTTAATTACTTGCAGCCTGGGTAATACCACCTCCCCCAGCTATCTTCCTTCACTCCAATCACTTCCTGGAATCCCCAACAAAAATATTTCAGGTGGAGGCACACCATTACATATACAACAGTACATGTACTGTATATATAAAATTTGCCAAGAAAGAAACCAAACATCCAGCTACAAGTCCATTGAGTAAACCCCCCCTTTGGCATAATACGAGATACATGGAACTATTCTCATATGGTTCACCCGTGTACCAGTAATCCACACCCTAATAAATAAGAAACAGAGAGAGAAAAGACAATCGGTATCTCAATATATAACTATAGCTCAACCAATCAGACCAACAATATTGGCTAAATGGTCCGATATATACAAGAAATCGGAGAAGAACATTAGGACGAGCTAACAAGCTCCTATTCAAGATACTAAATCAGCTAACAATAAACTATTCAATTCAACCTAATACACCAGACGTACCTGACGCCCCACAAGTATGTCCCCCAGAAATTCACTGATGCCCGAGATGCCAGAGGTCTCCTGCAGACTTTTGGCATCTGTGTTGGACATGTCCTTTAATACAAAACTACTGGACCCAAATTCTAAATATCCCAGCACAAATTATCAACACCCTATACCGGTAGATCCAGCGCTATGCCTACTTGGGTTAAAACTAGAGGACAATTGGTCCAGAAGCCAAATGGTGTTTTGATAGAGACCCTGACTCATAATATAATGTTTATTAAACTAGAAAGGAAAAGTTAAGTTAAAGTATAAACTTGAATTTAGCTTGAAAGACTGCATTTGGAAGAGAATTGTGTGTTTGTGTTGCAGATTTTAAAACTCAATAATGCCAATGAAGAGGACATTGTTGTTTTTTACTTACCCTTTAAATATGTCACATGCATTAAAGGTAGGTCAGTTGGTGTGTGTGTGTATTCATATCAAGTTGGTTGGATAAAATACTTACTTTTTGATGATTGGTCAAATGTGTTTTTTGACTAAAGTTACCCATTAAATATGGCTGCCATGGAAATGGAAGGGTGGGTCAGTAGGTGTGTGTACCTGGATCAGGTTGGAAGTTTAAAAAAACCTTTTGATTATTGATCAAAATTAGTTTTTTTTTTACTTTAGTTACCCTTTACGTATGGCTGCCATTGTAACGGTTAAGTAGATCAGTAGGGTGTTGTACCTGGGTCGGGTTGGGGGTTAAAAAAAAAAAAAACTTTTTGATAATTGGTCAAAATTGTTTTTTTGACTTGTTACCCTTATTCTATGGCTGCAACAGTAATGGAGGGGTAGGTCAGTAGGTTTGTATACCAGTATCCGTTGGGGGTTAAAAAAAACAAACATTTATTATTGTTGATCAAAATTTGTTTTTTAGACTTTAGTTACCCTTTAAGTATTGTTGCCACAATAAGGATAAGTAGATCAGTAGGTGTGTGTACCTGGGTCTGGTTGAGGGTAATGTCTTTTTTGTGTGTTACAACCATAAAACTATCTTTTATTAAGGAAAAATCTACATAGTTTTTTTTTTTTTTACTTTAGTTACCTTTTAAATATGGCTTCCATGGGAATGGAAAGGTATGTCAGTAGGTGGGTGTACCTGTCTGTGTGGGGGGTTGGGGGTATCACCATTTGTATTTATGACCAAAAAACAAAACTGTTTTGAAATATCCACATTTGAGGATTGTTACCATTATAGTCTATGGGAAAAAAAATGTCCCGTAATCACTGATAACGGCATAAACGCTTCCGCGGATCCTTAGCTAGAAGATAGCACACTTCTCCTATATGCCCCGCACTTCGTACCGAATTTCATGTTCTCTAAGCTCAAAAACTGTGGAGAGGATACAGTCCAATAAAGCGGAGAAAGATAAAAACTAAGAAGAAGAAATAGAAAGAACAGTAATTTGGTTTTTCAAGCCAAATTAATAATGCAAACACAACCCAAATTATTATCTCCAGTAAAAATAAAGACTGTACACGTACCTACATAAATAGGGATTACGGTAAACCCCAGAAATTCTTATGTGAAGTGGGGACACGTTTTCTCATATTTGACTGTTTGACCAAACATCAGCAATATTTCTGATGACATCATAAATGTTTTAATTCGTCTGCAAGGAGAACTTCTAACAAAACGCCCCAAATGATTAAACTGTGGGCAGGCAGCTATAGAAAACAATCAGGGAGATTAAATAAAAAATCTTATCGTTTAATATTGTATCTTATCGTGATAATTTTGCCCCAACCAATCAGATGTTAGATTTAAATGTTAAATAAGATCTGATTTGCTGGGGCAAAATTAGCACCGTTTAATGATAAGAACTTTTATTGAATCTCCCTGAATTTGTTTTCAGATTTTGGAGTTCAGTTTATGCTAATACTGGTACAGGGCCATAAACATAAAGGTGAGAGTGAATTTCAAATCTGTTCAGTAAACTATTAACACTTGACTTTCAGTTTCTGAAAACAATTTTTTGGGGGGAAAAAGTTAATGTGAATCCTACAGTACCTGTAGTGGGTGCTATAAGACAACACTGTGTTTAGGCACAGGGAACTATCTATTTTTCTCAGTGAGGAGAAGCAGCAAATCAAGAAGGGTTGGAGGGGCTGAATTCTTTTTTAATACAGGTGTTGTGGTTAATATAACTGTTTACAAGATTGCCCGGTCAGTGTCAAGGGGCCACTATTAAAATAACCTATATGTTATGGATCATTAGTGATAATCTTAGTGATAATAAACACCAGAAATTCTTCTGTTATATAGGGACACATTACTTCCAAACCTCTCATATTTGACTGACTTGACCCAAGCTTTTGCAATATTTTTGATGGCATTATAAATGTTATAATTCTTCCACTGGAAAACTGCTAACAAAACATCCCTATGAGCGTAGCCCAAATAATTAATACTGTGGGCAGCAGCTATACAAATAGAAATGGGAGCGAGTCAGACCGGATCCAACACGGAGAACCCCTCAGTCCGAAATCCGAATGATCCGGATCGTCTGGATTTGGGACTTTGGAGCCTATTCTATAATTATTGAACGTTCGAGGATTATAGAAAATAGCCTTGAACGCTCGATACTCCTCGAAAATATGATCGGAAACTCGAAAGTAAGTCTCCCGATTTTACCCAACACCCTTTGAACTAAATAAGTAGCATGGCTGAGTTAGAACTAACCCTGTTTGACCTCAATCACATTACAATTATTAGTTGTATCCCTCTGAGATCAGATGATCTTGTAACCAGCCTGTTAAAAAAAATAATTTTTGAATTAGAGGAGCTAGTAAATGACCTTAATGGGTTGGACTAAATACAGTAAATGGATGACCATAGCTACAAGGGTGCTGGGGGCTCAACCAAACTAGTGGCCAGGGGAGTCCCTGGTTTATTTTACTCCCTCCCACAGTTACAAAAGGCTGTTGGACCTGATATAGGGGTTTGTGAGTACAAAACTCAGACAGTCTTAAAGGGCAACTAAAGCCACAAAACAAAACTGAACCAGAAGTCAGGACACCTTGATATAAAAACCGTAATCGTGTCTTACCTCTCATTTTGATAGGCAAGGAAATTACTAAATAACATATGGTTTGGGCTTTACTTTCTCAGCATTCTAGTATCAGACAGTTTGGGTCAACGACCATTATGTTCTGCACATGCTCAGTCCTTTGTATGGCACAAACTTTTTACAGTTGGTCAAAACCCTTAATAATATCTAGCCAATCCTTTTACAGGACGAAAAAGCAAGGAAGCATGTGACTGAGGTCAGGAGGTGTGGTTCTGACATGCACAACACACAGATACTTCATACAGTTCTTAACAGGCTTATTTACTTTAACAGAGTTTACTAAAGTGGCATTTTATAGTTTATTGGTGTTTTTAGGGGGGTTGTTTTCAGATTCTGGAGTATAAAAAATGGGTTTAGTTCTCCTTTTAACTGTGTCTGTGCCCCCAGAGTGAAGATCTCCTGCATCTCTAAAACAAGGGATGCAGGACTTATATAATTTTAAATGAAGGTTTAATACGTTACACACAAATATAATTATATATTTTCTTATGTAAGAGGTTCTCGTTAGCGAATTTATTTTCCCACTGCAGTGCTACATAATCCAGAAGGTGGACCACATACATTCTAAAATGCTCTTCCCAACCTAATGCTGTTAATAATACATAGAATATTAGGATCTATGCAGGATTCAGCACTTAACAGTGTTGCACTCTGACTTGAATTATGGCTATGGATTGTATTCAACTTCCTTACCCTTACCGTACATACTTGAGTATATGTCGAGGTTTTTAGGCTATGAAAAATAGCCTAAATATCAAACCTCAACTTATACTTGGGTCACTCAACTGTGTAATCAAGTACTCTGGCTGCCGCTTCCTTCGCATCCACTCTTCTAATCAGCGCCAAGTAATGATGTCAGGCTCACAACAGTCGATGCAGAGCTTGATTGTTGAGCAATGGCAGCTGGATTCACAAGGCAAGTCCTCTCCTCCACTGAACTGGGGCGAGTGCAGTGCTTGCACTGCAGATTTTTGGAAACTGCAACTCCCAGCAAATAAAGCATGCTGGGAGTTGTAGCTTCATAAGCCCATCCTCAAAATCAAATTTTCTGAAGCTAGTTATGACCTGCAACCATCTTTGTCATTACTCTGCCAATGGACACTTAGGGAGGAGAAAAAATATATTTTCCGACTTGGATAATCTTCAAAATGTTTAGAGTTGGGGGGTAGGGGCAGGGCTTTTGATGCAGCTGATTATGCTCTGTCCCAACAGTGGGCAGCTCCAAATTTAAACTTGGAGGAAGACCCCAACTGCTGGTGATGTCACAGTGCTAGCAGGTAACATACCCTTTATACTGCTGTAACTTGCAGATTGCAGCTAGAAGCATGATCATGAAGTATTTTAACGTTCGAGTGTGCCTTTTTTTTAAAAGGACACTTGTTCCCCTTTAAAGGACACGGGACTTACAGCGGGGGTCTCTATAACAATGATGCTGGGTTACCCTTTAAAGAAAAAAAAATCTGATTGGCTGTTTCAACTGTCTAAAACCAGTAAAGGAGTCTTTAAATGTTTCGTTTTTAATTTGCGTGAAATTTTGTGAATGATAAATTTAGTATTTTTTCCCTTCCTCCTATGGGTCCATCCTCATTTTTTACATTTTAGTGCACATTTCCCAGTTGGGTAAAAGGTTTTGAAATACAATTACTATTTTAGGAATGTATGCTATGGACTTTTATGCTGTTTGTTATTTTTAGGAATGCATGCTATGGAAAACTGTTTGTTGTTTTTAGGAATGCATGCTATGGGGCACTGTTTGCTATTTTAGGAATGCATACTATGGGGTCTGTTTGTTATTTTTACGAATGCATGCTATGGGGCTTCATTGTTTGTATTTTTAGGAATGATGCTATGGGGACTATTTGTTTTTAGGAACACTGGTATTGTTATTTTAAGGAATGCATGCATGGGGTACTGTTTGTCTTTTAGGAATGCCATGCTATGGGGTGATGCTTGTTATTTTTAGGAATGCATGCTATGGGGTAGTTTGTTATGTTAAGGAATGCATGCTATGGGGCATTGTTTGTATTTGTAAGGAATGCATGCTATGGGGTTAATGGTTTGTTTTTTAAGGAATGCATGCTATGGGGCATTGTTATTTTTAGAATGCATGTATAGGGGCATTGTTTGTTATTTTAAGGAATGCATGCTATGGGTACTGTTTGTTATTTTAAGGAATGCATGCTATGGGGTACTGTTGTTATTTTAAGGAATGCATGCTATGGGGTACTGTTTGTTATTTTTGGAATGTAGCTATGGGGTACTGTTCGTTATTTTTAGGAATGCATGCTATGGGGTAATGCTTGTTATTTTTAGGAATGCATGCTATGGGGCATTGTTATTTTTAGGAATGCATGCTATGGGGCATTGTTTGTTATTTTAAGGAATGCATGCTATGGGGTACTGTTTGTTATTTTAAGGAATGCATGCTATGGGGTATTGTTTGTTATTTTTAGGAATGCATACTATAGGGTACGTGTTGTTATTTTTGGATGTATGCTACGGGGTACTGTTGTTATTTTTTAGGAATGCTGCTATAGGGTACTGTTTGTATTTTAGGAATATGCTATGGGGTATGTTTGTTATTTTTAGGAATGCATGCTATGGGGTACTGTTTGTTATTTTTAGGAATGCATGCTATGGGTATTTGTTTGTTATTTTTAGAAATGCATGCTATGGGGTACTGTTGTTATTTTTAGGAATGCATGCTATGGGGTAATGTTTGTTATTTTTAGGAATGCTGCTATGGGGTATGTTTGTTATTTTTAGGAATGCATGCTATGGGGTACTGTTTGTTTTTTTAGGAATGCATGCTATGGGGTACTGTTTTGTTATTTTAGGAATGCATGCATGGGGTATGTTTGTTATTTTTAGAAATGCATGCTATGGGTATTGTTTTTTTTTAGGAAATGCTGCTATGGGGTATGTTTGTTTTTTTAGGAATGCATGCTATGGGTATGTTGTTATTTTTAGGAATGCATGCTATGGGGTACTGTTTGTTATTTTTAGGAATGCATGCTATGGGGTACTGTTTGTTACTTTTAGGAATGCATATTATGGGGTATTGTTTGTTATTTTTAGGAATGCATGCTATGGGGTACTGTTTGTTATTTTAGGAATGCATCTATGGGTACTGTGTTATTTTAGGAATGCATACTATGGGTACTGTTTTTTGTTTTTTTTTGGAATGTATGCTATGAGGTACGTTCTTTTAGGAATGCATGCTATGGGGTATTGTTTGTTTTTTTAGGAATGCATACTATGGGGGTATTTATGTTTTTTTTAGGAATGCCATGCTATGGGGTACTGTTTCTTTTAGGAATGCATACTATGGGTATTGTTTGTTATTTTTAGGGAATGCATAATATGGGGTACTGTTTTTTTTTTTTTTTAGAATCTATGCTATGGGGTATGTTTTTTTTAAGGAAGCATGCTAAGGGGTATTGTTTGTTTTAGGAATGCATGCATGGGGTACTGTTTGTTATTTTTAGAAATGATGCGATAGGTATTGTTTTTTTTTAGGAATGTATGTATGGGGTACGTTGTTTTTTAGGAATGCATGCTATTTGGGTACTGTTGTTATTTTTAGGAATGCATGCTATGGGGCATTGTTTGTTATTTTAAGGAATGCATGCTATGGGGTACTGTTTGTTATTTTAGAGGAATGCATGCTATGGGGTACTGTTGTTATTTTCAAGGAATGATGCGATAGGTACTGTTTGTTATTTTTGGAATGTATGCTATGGGGTACTGTTCGTTATTTTTAGGAATGCATGCTATGGGGTAATGTTGTTATTTTTAGGAATGCATGCTATGGGCATGTTATTTTTAGGAATGCATGCTATGGGGTGGTACTGTTGTTATTTTAGGAAATGATGCTATGGGATGTTGTTATTTTAAGGAATGCATGTATGGGGGACTGTTTGTATTTTAAGGAATGCATGCTATGGGGTCTTGTTTGTTTTTTTAGGAATGGCAGCTATAGGGTACGTTGTTATTTTTTGAAGTATGTACGGGGGGTATGTTGTTATTTTTAGGAATGCATGTATGGGTACTGTTTGTTATTTTTTAGGAATGCATGCATGGGGTACTGTTTGTTATTTTTAGGAATGCATGCTATGGGTATGTTTGTTCTTTAGAAGAGGCTTGGGGTACTGTTTGTTATTTTTTAGGAATGCATGTATGGGGTACTGTTTGTATTTTTAGGAAGCATGCTATGGGGTATGTTTGTTATTTTTAGGAATGCATGCTATGGGGTACGTTTGTTATTTTTAGGAATGCATGCTATGGGGTATTGTTGTTATTTTTAGAATGCTGCTGTGGGGATTTTGTTTTTTTTTTTAGGAATGCATGCTTGGGGTAGTTTTTTTTTTTTAGAATGCATGCTATGGGGTGACTGTTTGTTATTTTTAGGAATGCATGCTATGGGGGTACTGTTTGTTATTTTTAGGAATGCATGCTATGGGGTACTGTTTTTTACTTTTAGGAATGCATATTATGGGGTATTGGTTTGTTATTTTTAGGATGAATGCTATGGGTACTGTTTGTTATTTTTAGGAATGCACATACTTGGGGGTACTGTTTGTTTTTTTAGGAATGCATACTATTGGGTACTGTTTTTTTTTTTTTTTTTAGGAATGTATGCTATGAGGTACTGTTTTTTTTTTAGGAATGCATGCTATGGGGTATGTTGTTTTTTTAGGAATGCATATATGGGGTACTGTTTTGTTTTTTTAGGAATGCATGCTATGGGGTACTGTTTTCTTTAGGAATGCATACTATGGATATTGTTTGTATTTTTAGGAATGCATAATATGGGGGTACTGTTTTTTTTTTTTAGAAATCTATGCTATGGGGTATTGTTTTTAAGGAATGCATGCTACGGGTATTGTTTGTTTTTTTAGGAATGCATGCTATGGGGGACTGTTGTTATTTTTAGGAATGCCTGCTATGGGGTACTGTTTGTTATTTTTAGAAATGCATGCGATAGGGTATTTTTTTTTTTAGGAAGTATGCTATGGTGGTACTGTTTGTATTTTAGGAATGATGTATGGTGTACTGTTGTTATTGTGGAATGCTGCTATGGGGTACTGTTTGTTATTTTTAGGAATGCATGCTATGGGTATTGTTTGTTATTTTAGGGGAATGCATGCTATGGGGTACTGTTTGTTATTTTTAGGAATGCATACTATGGGTATTGTTTTTTTTTTTTTAGGAATATATGCTATGGGGTACTGTTTTCTTTTAGGAATGCTGCTATGGGGTATGTTTGTTTTTTTAGGAATGCATACTATGGGGTACTGTTGTTTTTTTTAGGAATGCATTACTAGGGGATATGGTTTGTTATTTTAGGAATGCATACTATGGGGCACTGTTTGTTTTTTTAGGAATGTATGCTATGGGGTACTGTTTTCTTTTAGGAATGCATGCTATGGGGTATTGTTTTTTTTTAGGAATGCATACTATGGGGTACTGTTTGTTTTTTTAGGAATGTATGCTATGCTATGGGGTACTGTTTGTATTTTTAGGAATGATACCATGGGGTATTGTTTGTTATTTTTAGAAATGCATGCTATGGGTTACTGTTGTTATTTTTAGGAATGCAAATATGGGTATTGTTTGTTATTTTTAGGAATGCATACTATGGGGTACGTTTTGTTTTTTTAGGAATGTATGCTATGGGGTACTGTTTTCTTTTAGGAATGCATTCTATGGGGTACTGTTTGTTATTTTTAGGAATGCATGCTATGGGATATTGTTTGTTATTTTTAGGAATGCATACTATGGGGTACTGTTTGTTTTTTTAGGAATGTATGCTATGGGGTACTGTTTGTTATTTTTAGGAATGCATACCATGGGGTATTGTTTGTTATTTTTAGAAATGCATGCTATGGGTTACTGTTTGTTATTTTTAGGAATGAATACTATGGGGTATTGTTTGTTATTTTTAGGAATGCATACTATGGGTACTGTTTGTTTTTTTAGGATGTAGCTATGGGTACTGTTTCTTTTAGGAATGCCTTCATGGGGTACTGTTTGTTATTTTTTAGGAATGCGCTATGGGATATTGTTTGTTATTTTTAGGAATGCATACTATGGGGTATGTTTGTTTTTTTAGGAATGTAGTATGGGGTTTGTTGTTTTTTTAGAAATGCATGCTATGGGTACGTTTGTTATTTAGGATGAATACTATGGGTGTTATTGTTTGTTTTTAGGAATGCATACTATGGGGTACTGTTTTTTTTAGGAATGTATGTATGGGGTTCGTTTTCTTTAGGAATGCATGCTATGGGTATTGTTTGTTTTTTTAGGAATGCATACTTGGGGTACTGTTTGTTTTTTTTAGGAATGCATACTATGGACCACCATGTGTTACTATTTCAATAAAAAGTATACTGGCAAAAAAACAACATTGTTTTGGAGGGAAAGATTGTGGTATCTCTCACTGCATCAGGAACTTAAACAATTATTTTCTTGTCAGTGATCTGTCAGAGATTTTATTGTTCTCTGTCAGTGATCTGGCAGAGATTTTATGTTCTCTGTCAGTGATCTGTCAGAGATTTTATTGTTCTGTGTCAGTGACCTGTCAGAGATTTTAACAAACCAAGAATATTTGTTGGCAAAAATCTAAATTAAAAATTCTTCTCTTGGGAAATAAGATGTTTAATTACTGTATGACAGCAAATGAGATTTGAATCTATATAAACATTTTGCTTTAATTAATTTATATTAATCCGCCTCCTCTCCCTTGAGGATATGCAAAAAGCGTAAGTCATAATACGCTGAATAGAAAATGCTGGAAGTAGAAGTGCTGACATTCAAGGGCCCCCTAGCAATGGCTTGTGCTGTGAAAATTGTGATAATTGATCATACAGTTTCCAAGCTGCTTTGAGAATTGCTGAATGAGAATACACAGCGTTCTGTGTCAACCAGCATATTGGTTGATATTGTCAGCTGCTTATGGAGACTTCACAGTGAAGGTGCAATTAGCTACTGGAGAAAATGCATTTTTTGGAAGATCAAGTCAGACTAAGAGGGGTTATGTGGAAAGGAAATATTTAAATTATTTATTAATTTACACATAACTACAGCAGACATTCCATTTCTTTGTTTTGAAAAATCAATTAATTACATACCCTCTTATACGTTGTGGTGGTTAGTAGTGAGCTTCCATTTTTGGTTCTGCAATGTCCTTTTCTTTCAGGGTTTACACTTCAAGTAATGTTCCTAACAGTTGCTGTTTGGATGGGTCAAACCTGCTGGGATCTCTACATAGCAACTGAATTGACTCAGGGTCTAAGAGCATAACACTATTAGGGGTCCTGCAAAAGGAAGTCAGTACTTTAGAAGCACTGGGTTCTAAGAGGACCCATTAGGGAGAGGAGGGGGTGTGCCAGGATTTTGCCATGAAACTTGCACAGGGACCCGGGCCTCCGCAGTTTCGCTATTGTTGGAAGCATTTATTTATGCACCAGAGAAATGGGCAGATTATGTTCATTAAATTAAAGGCACGATCCCACCGCAGCTCAGTTGACAAGACCCGACCACTTCCGGGTTTATTTTTACTATAGTGCAATAATGCATGCTATAGTAAAACTAACAGGAAGGGGTCGGGTCTTCAACTGAACCGCTGTGGACATACGTGAGGTAAATATATTACCTACGATCCTGGCAAGTGATTGAAGAATGGAAGGTAAGGAATAGGTCATTACCTCTGGTCTTCAATCACTGCTTTAAAGGAATAGTTCACTTTTTGTGTGAACTATTCCTTTACGAAAATACTCCTTCTGAAAGCATATTTATGCGTGAACTTTCCCTTTAATGTCAAAGAGTTACAGAAGTATATATTTCTCTACTAGGTAACAGGGTAACACAGCTCATTACTTGTAACAGTAGTAGTTCTAATTATATATTTTTATAAAGTTAGCCTGAAAGCCATCCTCAGAATGGTCAATAGAAAGATAAGATTGAACTTGGCAAAAGACCAGGCACAGACATTTTCTGTGTCGTCATACCTAATACTTTGTATGTAGGAGTATTGTGGGAGAAATTATAATTAGTCTAGAAAGAAAAGTTAGTGTATAAACTTTGAATTAGGTTTGAAAGAAGTGTTCCCTCTAAGCTGTGCGGGTCCTGTGCACACAGAACTTTGCAGGCCTTCATTCACAGATTTAGTCTGGTGCGCATACAAAAAATTGCTGGAATGTATGCACTGTGTAGTGCACAACATGTAATTTTGTATGTGCACATATAATATGTATCTGCACACACACAAAATAAGAGGGAAATTTGCTTGAAAGGATGACCACACAAAGCCCAGTTAAGGTGCATGTTGACCCCCTTCAACAACCAGTTTTGCAAATATACCTTATACTTGAAGTGCTCTGATCTCTTAACCTCTTTTTTCAGCTCTTCTGGGTGGTAGCCATCAGTCAAAGAGTGTGACAGTAATGGCACGGGCCAATGATATATGATGGTTGAATTTAGTAACAAAAATGTCAGATAAGGTTTAATATTATACGTGTCCATTCAAAATGAATTGGTGGGAAAATGTCTGGTAATTGTGAATAAACTAAGAACACTTCATGGATTTCTTAGCTGGAGGAAAGCCCACTTTGCCGATATGTCCCAACACTAGGAGGCAATAGAGTGCCAACTATGCAAAGACAACAAATGGCAATGAGCAAGTATCCCTGGACCACCAGAACTAAATATTTGTATATTACCAGTAATTCCTTTTTAGTTTTAGAAAAATTCATGCAGTAATAAAAATTGCCATACGGGGAATATCCTGTGCCATGGAGCAAGACGAATAGATAAGCAATAGCTTAAAGCTGTGTACACACAGCCTAGAGGTGTCTGTCTGTAGGCCCTACCATGGAAACATGGAAATTATCCATTCTTTATTGCATATGAGCTAGGGGAGCTCTAACGCTTTTATACTTTCTTTTTTACAGGGAGTTGTTCTTATTGTTTAAATGGTGCTAATTTTGCCCCAACCAATCAGATTATTTTAACATTTGAAAACTTACATCTGATCGGTGGGGCCAAAATAGCACCATTTTAAACGATTAGACCTTTAATTAAATAACCATGTTAGTTTCTTAGTCTATAAAATACTTTAAATTGAGTACCGGTAACAGTGCAGACCATTTGCATTGCCAAGTATGCCAAGGTTTTACAGCCACTGCCTATGCAATGCCTCTTGTAATACTAAAAGTGTACTATTATTATTTTCAAAGTGGGTATGGAATCACCAATTCTAAATAAATCCAAATATCCAATGTATTGATCCATTGCATTAAAAAGTTTGAGTGGAAGCTGCTATTTTGTTTGCCATAACTGAACCTCTATTTTTGAGGCTTTCCGTAATAAGATTTTATTCCTTTACAATAAATGTGATCTAGAGTTACTCTTCTATGCCAAGAAAACGTTAGTCCTAGATGGCTTTAACCCCACCGTTCCACAAACCTGGTGGGTACCTAATGGACCAACAGAACTCCAAGCAGCCAATAAGTCACACGGACAAGAATTGTAAATAGTTCATGTTATGTTATCAACAACACAATACAGGTGCAGTCACAGATGTGGGATAGTTTCTTACACTGTGTAACACCTCATCTTATAAAATTCAGATGTGTAAAGGTATGAGGAAAGGAACCAAGGCAAACAAAGAGATTAACTGCAAAGAGGCTTTGTTTTATTCAGTCTCACACAACCCCTGTGGTTATCATACCCGAAAAGTTGTGTGAGTGAATAAAACAAAGCCTCTTTTGCAGCTAATCTCTTCGTTTGCCTTGGGTCCTACTATACCTTTAATATTTGTAAAATCTTTGCTGTGCAGCGGATTAGATGCATAAAGGAAGTGGAACGAAATGCTATGTGTGGTAAGGTAAACCCTTTTGATTCTATTTAAAGGGTATGTCCATCCCCTAACTAAATTTTGATACGTTGCAGGGAATTGATATAAACCTTGACCTTGGGAGGTTTAGCCTCACAAGCTGTATATCAGCCTTAGTTCCCCGCTGCCTTCTGCTTAAATTCCAGTGTCTTTCCGTTCATGGAAGTCAAGCAGGAGGGGCTCAACCGGCATCCGTTCCGTGATTGGTAAGGCGCGATGCCAAAATTTGTTTGGGAGGTGAACAAACCCTTTAACCTTGGTAAAATCATAGATAGTCTGTCGTAGAAAACTGAAAATTATACTTAGCAGTACTGACTTTCTTCGACCGATAGTGCCGTGGGATTGGTTATCTGCTTGTGTGGGGCGGCTGGCCACAACCTACGCTCGGTCACCCGTTTGTTCCAAATCGAATGGGTGATCGGGGGTCCATGGTAAATCATGGGCCGATCCCGCACGATTGGTCTCCACACACTTTGGCTACTATTGCTGCGACCTACAGTCATTTGTCCAGGACAAAAATAGCCCCGTGTGTACCCAGCCTTAGTTACTGCCCAGAATACAATTCTCCTTTAATTAATGACAATGCGTTTACTCTTTGTGATAGAAAAATTAGACAGATTTTTTTTTAAAAAAACGCCACTTTAAAGGGCATGTCCACCTATTATAAACTTTCCATATCATATTATATCTTCCTCCAGCCACAACCGCTAAAATAAATTTAAGAAAGTGCCCGATGTTACTTACCTCCTCTCTCCCTCCGACGCCTGGCCTTGCTTCTGCTTGCAAAGCACTGCAAGCAGGGCGGGGACTGGCGAGCCGCGTCCGTTGATTGCTGAGAAGCAGCCAATCACGGACGGGCTGACGGCTTCTCAGAATGCCGGGGGGAGGCGGGGGAGGAGAGAGGGAAGGTAAGAGAGTTCGGGGGGGTCTTTCTTAAAATAATTTTTTAGCAGGTGGCTGGGATGGGGCTGGGGGAAGATATATGACATGGGCAAGGGGGTTTTATGGTTAGGGGAAGGGGATGTAAGACGGGAGGGGGAGAAGGGTCAGTACGATGCCAAACTTCTCCCGGAGGCGAGACCAGGAGGCAGAGTCTATATGGACTTGTATCCTCTGGTGGGAGTTTTTGGGACTTTGGGGTTGGGGGGGACTAAAGGGAACCACATGGAGCTGGGATGTGAGGTAAGGATTTATTACATTACATGGTGGGGCCATTAGTGGGGGGGATTGATTATAGTTTGGTGGGTGGTGGGACATGCCCTGTAAACTGTGCAAGGAAAACTAATGGCCCCCCTCCTTTCTCCCGATACCCTCCCCTAGCTTTAAACCCTTAATGTGTAAGATTCCCCTGGTCTCCCAGCCTTAACCGCTATATTATATTTTAAGAAAGCTCCCCAAACTTTACTTACCTCTCCTCTTTCCTCCGCCGAAGTGAGCTGCCGGCAGCCGCGTCCGTGATTGGCTCCGCTCAGCCAATCACAGACGCGGGCTGCCGGTCCCGCCCCTCTGCTTGCATTTTCGCAAGCAGAGGGCCGGGAGCGCGGCGGAGGAAAAGGGGAGGTAGTAGAGTTTGGGGAGCTTTCTTAAAATATAAAATATAGCGGTTGGGGCGGGAGACCAGGGGGAATCTTATATCAAAAACTTTTTTTTAGGGTGGACATACCCTTTAACACTTTCAGATTTGGTCAGAGATGGTTGTTAAGGTTAGAACTGTAATTCTGAGGTATGGCATTGTACATCCATGCTCTACAGAAAGTTGTATTATTTTTCTTTTAATAATTAATATATAGGTAATTCTAATATTATATTAGAAGTCAAAAAAAGTTCCATGGCCATATAAAAGTTCAAGGTATAGAAATGTACTGTAATATAGCTTTCTGTAACATAAAGGAAAACTCCACCTCATAATAACATCTTTTAGAAAGAATGGCCTCTTTAAATATGTTGATATCCTACTTTGTCCTCTGAATCATTACTGTATCTGCTTGCTTCTGGATGCTTCATGGAAAATGAGTATTTAGTGACCTGGTACGGGCCAGAGCAGCTCAGAAAGGCAGTAGGGGATTAACATTCAGTTATTGGCAGTGATGTCATCTGTCAAATCCATAACTGACAGTTGCTAACTGGAAGAACCAGGAAGCCGAAAACAGGGGCAACAGGATATTGTGCAGGATTAAGGTTACACAATATTTCAGATTTCAAACTATTAGGTTTAGGGTTTTGGGGCCATTCTTGAGGACAAACAAGAAGGTTCTGATTTGTTCCTAAAGGACAAAACTTTTCTCTGCTCCCACACCTAAATAGGAAAAGGTTATAACTAAGTCCTCTCCCCTCGTACTTACAGATCAGCTGAAACTAGTTGGTTTGTTCAGTTAGTCTAAGAGTATATTGCCTTGAGCATGCTGCCATGCATCTCTGTTCTCTGATGAGGGATTTGAAAACATACTCATTTTCTGCATTCCTGTTGACAGTTTAAGGCTCTTTGATAATCAGTTTGTCTTGTTTGCCGTTAATCTGAGATACTGTTCTCTGTAGGTGACTACCTTAAATGCATCCCAACATATCATCTTGATATCGGGCTGTGTGGTTAAGCGCCAAAGTATTCAGTGATTTAGTCTATAACAGGCTAAAATGATCTAGGAAACTTGAGAGCAAAGTTGATAGCTGCTCTGAGGGTTAGGGATGCCGGGATGCACAGATGGTTCTCATGTCAAGTGCGGCAAATATGTATCTCCCCTTTTTGTATCAGTACAGACTTTGTGTACATTGATATGTAGGGATTTAGAATTCGTGAGACTCCATGGAGAAGGCTAAGTATGTACTATGACCTGCACAGCCTACCCACTGGTTTTGAAGGTATTAAGTTGGAAGCAAGTGGGTTTCTGGAAGCACGTGATATTAGCACCACTCCACGTGATGCATGATTTTGAGGATATTTAAACTCCTGAGTTGCATGACAAAACCTTTAAATGATATCCCATTTAGCAGATTTAAATCTGTGTCAGTACTTTAACCTCATTCTCATCTCCCAAGGTAGATTTATGTTGGCCTTTTATACAGAGCACGGAACTTCCTCACCTGGTTGTGCCCCACACATGCGGCCTCATGCTTTATATGGTCACGGAGCTCCTCTGTGACTTCTAATATCCTTATAATTTACATAGAGGGTACATAATTCACTATGTTATATGGGGCCCAGGAATGTGCATTGATCATCTTTTTTTGTTCGTTTGAACCAACGAGAATATTTGTTAATGCAAACACAATTTAAATAATTAGCTCCATAAATTATATTTATAAAGACTATATGCCCTACCTGGCTAATTCTTTACTAATAGCTGGAAATAACTACACCAGTAACCTACACCACAAAATAAAGCTGCTGGGGCAAACAGAATACAAACAATATAGTAACTGAAAAGACAAATAAAAAAAAAATTTAAAAAGCAAGATACTTTGCACAAGGGAATCGGTCAGTTAGAATGTTGGCCAGATTGGCCCATGCCCCTCAGACTAAAATACAATACTAGAACTATCAACTCCCGAAGGCAGACATGTAATAGATCCAACACGACATTATGTATACTTTTACCAAATTTTATAAGAAACAATAATCATCCCAATTAAAGCACACACACACAACAACTTACACATATATGGACAATATACCCTTCCAACACTACCTAGCCAAGATAAAAATATTTAGAGGAGAATTTTCTCTGAGTGAAATAATGGAAGACATAGCAAAGGTCAAACACAGGTCCAGATGGAACTCCCAATTGAGATATATAGAAAATATAGCAAATATAAATACCTCTTTTTACTAACTACCTACCTAGAAGCATTGCACAGGAATATGCTTCCTCCATTCTATGTAGAACGCCCATATTAACCTAATTCCTAAATCTGGGAAAAACCCTTGGATTGTGGAACCTATAGACCAAATATCTCTGCTGAATATAAAATACTAGCCAAAATATAAGCAATTAGACTTCAGAATGTAATTACAAAACTCATACACCAGGACCAAATGGGATTCATTCTGGAAAATCCAATTCTATAAACATAAAAAACAATAATAAATAGAGTAATAGAGCATGACAATGCTGGGACCCGTCTGATGCTCTCATTGGATGCTAGAAGGGCATTTGCTTATACAGTGGCCATTTATATGGGAATGTTGCGGAGATTTGGTTTTGGTCCCCAAATATACAAATGGACCCAACTGCTTTATGCTCACCTAAAGCGGCCATTCAAATTAATGGTATGACTTCATCATACCTTACATGGCCAGAGGCACGAGACAGGGTTGCCCCTGTCCCCATACTTTTTTGGTCAAGCAATAGAGCCACTGGGAATATTACTAAGACAAAAAAAAAACAAATATACAGGGTTTCAGATTGGGCTCCCATGTTTCGTTACTTGTATGTACATGACGATATGATTCTGTACTTCGCAGATCCAATAAGTCCTACAAGTAAAAACAGTAAAAGTCCCTTCTCAGGATTACAGGTTAATTTGGGAAAAGTCATGCTTTTTTCCCCTAGATGAAAATCTAGATATCCCTCCTTTGTTCAAAACTTAAAAAATAATTTAGATATCTAAGCATATCATAACAAATTTTCCCCAAGAATTCATGGCCCAAAAATACTCCCAATTTTGGAGTTAACCAAGGCGAAAACACACAAATTTGGAAAACAATTCCCTCTCAATCTATGGGTGAAGATAGTCCTGATCAAAATTATTTTGCTCCCAAAACTTTATACATACTATTTTATACTGCATAGTATGGTATATATACCAAAACATTTTTCAAACAATTGGACAGGTCCTTCTGACCTTCCTATGGGCCCTGGCAGAGCTAGAGTCCGCCTAAAAAACTCTGCAACTACCTAAACAATCAGCTGTGTATGGCACACCCTAATTTTACCACTATTACCTGGCTGGACCACTATATACTTTGCAGCCTGGGTAATACCACCTCCCCCCAGCCTATCTTCCTTCACTCCCAATCACCTTCCTGGAATCCCCAACAAATACTATTTCAGGTGGAGGCACACCATTACATATACAACAGTACATGTACTGTATATATAAAATTTGCCAAGAAAGAAACAAACTACTCCAGCTACAAAGTCCATTTGAGTAAACCCCCCCTTTGGCATAATACGAGATAATGGAACTATTCCATATGGTTCCACACGTGTACCAGTAAATCCACACCCTAATAAATAAGAAACAGAGGAGAAAGACAATCGGTATCTCTAATATATAAACTATAGCTCAACCATCAAGACCAACAATATTGGTAAATGGTCCAGATATATACAAGAATCAGAGAGAAGAACATTAGGACGAGCTAACAAGCTCCCTTATTCAAGATACTAAATCAGCTAACAATAAACTAATTCAATTCAACCTAATACACCAGAAGTTACCTGACGCCCCAACGTATGTCCCCCAGAAATTCACTGAATGCCCGAGATGCCAGAGGTCTCTGCAGACTTTTGGCATCTTGTTTGGACATGTCCTTTAATACAAAACTACTGGACCCAAATTCTAAATATATCCCAGCACAAATTATCAACACCCTATACCGGTAGATCCAGCGTATGCCTACTTGGTTAAAACTAGAGGGACAATTGGTCCAGAAGCCAATGGTTGTTTGATAGAGACCCTGACTCTCATAATATAATGTTTATTATAAACTAGAAAGGGAAAGTTTAAGTATAAACTTTGAATTTAGCTTGAAAGACTGCATTTTGGAAAGAGAATGTGTGTGTTGTGTTGCAGATTTTAAAACTCAATAATGCCAATGAAGGGAACATTGTTGTTTTTTACTTACCTTTAAATATGTCACATGCATTTAAAGGTAGGTCAGTTGGTGTGTGTGTGTGTATTCATATCAAGTTGGTTGGATAAAATACTTACTTTTTGATGATTGGTCAAAATGTGTTTTTTGACTAAAGGTAACCATTAAATATGGCTGCCATGGAAATGGAAGGGTGGGTCAGTAGGTGTGTTTGTACCTGGATCAGGTTGGAAGTTTAAAAAAACCTTTTGATTATTGATCAAAATTAGTTTTTTTTTTACTTTAGTTACCCTTTACGTATGGCTGCCATTGTAACGGTAAGTAGATCAGTAGGTGTGTGTACCTGTGTCGGGTTGGGGGTTAAAAAAAAAAAAAAACTTTTTTGATAATTGGTCAAAAATTTTTTTTTTGACTTGTTACCCTTTATCTAGGCTGCAACAGTAATGGAGGGTAGGTCAGTAGGTTGTATACCAGTATCACGTGGGGGTTAAAAAAAACAAACATTATTATTGTTGATCAAAATTTGTTTTTTAGACTTTAGTTACCCTTTAAGTATTGTTGCCACAATAATGGATAAGTAGATCAGTAGGTGGTGTACCTGGGTCTGGTGTAGGGTAAGTCTTTTTTTGTGTTTACAACATAAAACTATCTTTTATTAAGGAAAAATTACATTCGTTTTTTTTTTTTTTTACTTTAGTTACCTTTTAATATGGCTTCCATGGGAATGGAAAGGTAGGTCAGTAGGTGGGGTGTACCTGTCTGTGTGGGGGGTTGGGGGTGTATCACCATTTGTATTTATGACCAAAAAACAAACTGTTTTGAAATATCCACATTGAGGATTGTTACCATTATAGTCTATGGGAAAAAAATGTCCCGTAATTCACTGTAACGGCATAACGCTTCCGCGGATTCCTTAGCTAGAAGATTAGCACACTTCCCTATATGCCCCGCACTTCTGTACCGAATTTCATGTCTCTAAGCTCAAAAACTGTGGAAGGAGATACAGTCCAATAAAGCGGAGAAGAATAAAACTAAGAAGAAGAAATAGAAAGAACAGTAATTTGGCTTTTTCAAGCACAAATTAATAATGCAAACACAACCCAAATTATTATCTCCAGTAAAAATAAAGACTGTACACGTACCACATAAATAGGGATTATCGGTAAACCCCAGAAATTCTATGTGAAGTGGGAGCACGTTTTCTCATATTTGACTGTTTGACCCAAACATCAGCAATATTTCTGATGACATCATAAATGTTTTAATTCGTCTGCAAAGAGAACTTCTAACAAACGCCCCCAAATGATTAATACTGTGGGCAGCAGCTATAGAAAACAATCAGGGAGATTAAATAAAAAATCTTATCGTAAATTTAAATATTGTACTTATCGTGATAATTTTGCCCCAACCAATCAGATGTTTAGATTTCAAATGTAAATAAGATCTGATTTGCTGGGGCAAAATTAGCACCGTTTTAATGATAAGAACTTTTATTGAAATCTCCTGAATTGTTTTCAGATATTTTGGAGTTCAGTTTATGCACTAAATAACTGGTACAGCGGGCACATAAACATAAAGGTTGAGACGGGGAATTTCAAATCTGTCAGTAATATTAACACTGCACTTCAGTTTAGTGAAAACAATTTTTTGGGGGGAAAAAAAGTTAATGTGACTCTCACAGTACCTGTAGTGGGTGCTATAAGACAACACTGTTGTTTAGGCACAGGGAACTATCTATTTTTCCTTCAGTGAGGAGAAGCAGCAAATCAGAAAGGGTTGGAGGGGGCTGAATTCTTTTTAATACAGGTGTGTGGTTAATATAATTGTTTACAAGATTGCCAGGTCAGGTCAAGGGGCCACTATTAAAACTAACCTATATGTATTGGATCATTAGTGATAATTTAGTGATATAAACACCAGAAAATTCTGTTAATTAGGGACACATACATTCCCAAAACCTCTCATATTTGACTGACTTGACCCAAGCTTTTGCAATATTTTTGATGGCATATAAATGTTATAATTCTTCCAATGGAAAACTGCTAACAAACATCCCTATGGCGTAGCCCAAATAATTAATACTGTGGGCAGCAGCTATACAAAAAGAAATGGGAGCTGAGTCGACCCGGGATCCCACACGGAGAAAACCCCTCAGTCCGAACTCGAATGATCCGGATCGTCTGGATTTCGGGACTTTGGAGCCTATTTTCTATAATTATTGAACGTTCGAGGATTATGAAAAATAGCCTTGAAACGCTGATACTCCTCGAAAATATGATCGGAAACTCGAAAGTAGTCTCCGTATTTACCCCAACACCCTTTGAACAAATACAGTAGCATGGCTGAGTTTAGAACAACCCGTTTGACCTCAATACATTACAATATAGTTGTATCCCTCTGAGATCAGATGATCTTGTAACCCACTGTTAAAAAAAATAATTTTGAATTAGAGGGAGCTAGTAAATGACCTTAATGGGGTTGGCTAAATACAGTAAATGGAGACCATAGCTACAAGGGTGCTGGGGGCTTCAACCAACTAGTGGCCAGGAGTGAGTCCCTGGTTTATTTATTTACTCCCTCCCACCGTACAAAAGGCTGGTGGGACCGAGTTTAAGGGTTTGTTGAGTACAAACTCAGCAGTTCTTAAAGGGCAACTTAAGCCACAAAACAAAACTGAACCAGAAGTCAGGACACCTTTGATATAAAACCAGTAATCTGTGTCTTACCTCATTTTGATATAGGCACTGGGGAAATTTACCTAAATAACATATGTTTGTGCTTTTACTTCTCACATCATTTTAGTATCAGACAGTTTGGTCAACGCCATTATGTTCTTGCACAGCTCAGTCCTTTGTATGGCACAAAACTTTTTACAGTTGGTCACACCCTTTAATAATATTAGCCAATCCTTTTACAGGACAGAAAAAAGCAAGGAAGCATGTGACTGAGGTCGGAGGTGTGGTCTGACACTGCACCATACACAAGATACTTCATACAGTTCTTAACAGGCTTGAGTTACTTAACAGAGTTTACTAAAGTGGCAATTTTATAGTTTATTGGTTTTTTAGGGGGGGTTGTTTTCAGATTCTGGAGTAAAAAAAAATGGGTTTAGTTCTCCTTTAACTGTGTCTGTGCCCCCAGAGTGATCGCGATCTCTACATGCATCTACGTTTACACACAAATATAATTATATATTTTCTATGTAAAGAGTTCTCTGTTAGCGAATTTATTTTCCCAGCTGCAGTGCTACATAATCCAGAAGGTGGACCACATACACTTCTAAAATGCTCTCCAACCTAATGCTGTTTTAATAATACATAGAAATATTAGGATCTATGCAGGATTCAGCACTTAACAGTGTTGCACCTGACTTGACTTATGGCTATGGATTGTATTCAACTTCTTACCCTTACCGTAACATACTTGGATATTGTCGAGGTTTTTAGGCTATGAAAATAGCCTAAATATCAAACCTCAACTTATACTTGGGTCACTCAACTGTGTAATCAAGTACTCTGGCTGCCGCTTCCTTCGCATCCACTCTTCTACTCAGGCCAAGTTATGATGTCAGCTAAAAACAGTCGATGCAGAGCTTGATTGTTGAGCAATGGCAGCTGGATTCACAAGGCAAGTCCTCTCCTCCACTGAACTGGGGCGGAGTGCAGTGCTTGCAACTGCAGATTTTTGGAACTGCAACTCCCAGCAAATAAAGCATGCTGGGGTTGTAGCTCTCATAAGCCCATCCTCAAAAATCAATATTTTTGAAGCTAGTACTGACCCCTGCAACCATTCTTTGCCATTACTCTGCCAATGGACACTTAGGGAGAGAGAAAAATATATTTTCAGACTTGGATAATCTTCAAAATGATTTAGAAGTTGGGGGGTAGGGGCAGGGCTTTTGATGCCAGCTGATTATGCTCTGTCCAACAGTGGGCATGCTCCAAATTTAAACTTGGAGGAAGACCCCAACTGCTGGTGATGTCACAGTGCTAGCAGGTAACACTACCTTATATGCTGTAACTTGCAGATTGCAGCTAGAAGCATGATCATGAAGTCATTTTAAACGTTCGAGTGTGCCTTTTTTTAAAAGGACACTTGTTCCCCTTTAAAGGACACGGGACTTACAGCGAGGGATTCTCTATAAACAATGATGCTGGAGTTACCCTTTAAAGAAAAAAAAATCTGATTGGCTGTTTCAACTGTCTAAAACCAGTAATGGAGTCTTTAAATGTTTCGTTTTTAATTTGCGTGAAACTTTTGTGAATGATAAATTAGTATTTTCCCCTTCTCCTATGGGTCCATCCTCATTTTTTTACATTTTAGTGCACATTTCCCAGTTGGGTAAAAGGTTTTGAAATACAATTACTATTTTAGGAATGTATGTATGGGACTTTTATGCTGTTTGTATTTTTAGGGATGCATGCTATGGAAAAACTGTTTGTTGTTTTTTAGGAATGATGCTATGGGCACTGTTTGCTATTTTTAGGAATGCTACTATGGGGTACTGTTTGTTATTTTACGAATGCAGGCTTGGGGCATTGTTTGTTATTTTTAGGAATGCATGCTATGGGGTACTATTTGTTTTTAGGAACAATGGTATTGTTATTTAGGAATGCATGCAGGGGTTACTGTTTGCTATTTTTAGGAATGCATGCTATGGGGTGATGCTTGTTATTTTAGGAATGCATGCTATGGGGTACTGTTTGTTATTTTTAGGAATGCATGCTATGGGGCATTGTTTGTTATTTTAAGGAATGCATGCTATGGGGTACTGTTTGTTATTTTAAGGAATGCATGCTATGGGGCATTGTTATTTTTAGGAATGCATGCTATGGGGCATTGTTTGTTATTTTAAGAATGCATGCTATGGGGTGGTATGTTTGTTATTTTAAGGAATGCATGCTATGGGGTACTGTTTGTTATTTTAAGGAATGCATGTTATGGGGTTGGTACTGGTGTTATTTTTTGGAATGTATGCTATGGGGTACTGTTCGTTATTTTTAGGAATGCATGCTATGGGGTAATGCTTGTTATTTTTAGGAATGCATGCTATGGGGCATTGTTATTTTTAGGAATGCATGCTATGGGGCATTGTTTGTTATTTTAAGGAATGCATGCTATGGGGTACTGTTTGTTATTTTAAGGAATGCATGCTATGGGGTATTTTGTTATTTTTAGGAATGCATACTATAGGGTACTGTTTGTTATTTTTTGGAATGTATGCTACGGGGTACTGTTTGTTATTTTTTAGGAATGCATCTATAGGGTACTGTTTGTTATTTTTAGGAATGCATGCTATGGGGTACTGTTTGTTATTTTTAGGAATGCATGCTATGGGGTACTGTTTGTTATTTTTAGGAATGCATGCTATGGGGTATTGTTTGTTTTTTTAGAAATGCATGCTATGGGGTACTGTTTGTTATTTTTAGGAATGCATGCTATGGGGTACTGTTTGTTATTTTTAGGAATGCATGCTATGGGGTACTGTTTGTTATTTTTAGGAATGCATGCTATGGGGTATTGTTTGTTATTTTTAGAAATGCATGCTATGGGGTATTGTTTTTTTTTTTAGGAATGCATGCTATGGGGTATTGTTTGTTTTTTTAGGAATGCATGCTATGGGGTACTGTTGTTTATTTTTAGGAATGCATGCTATGGGGTACTGTTTGTTATTTTTAGGAATGCATGCTATGGGGTCTGTTGTTGTTACTTTAGGAATGCATATATGGGGGTAGTGTTGTTATTTTTAGGAATGCATGCTATGGGGTGACTGTTTGTTATTTTTAGGAATGCATACTATGGGGTACTGTTTGTTATTTTTAGGAATGCATACTATGGGGTACTGTTTTTTTTGGGTTTTTTTTAGGAATGTATGCTATGAGGTACTGTTTCTTTTAGGAATGCATGCTATGGGGTATTGTTTGTTTTTTAGGAATGCATACTATGGGGTACTATTTGTTTTTTTTAGGAATGCATGCTATGGGGTACTGTTTTTTTAGGAATGCATACTATGGGATATTGTTTGTTATTTTTAGGAATGCATAATATGGGGTACTGTTTTTTTTTTTTTTAGAAATCTATGCTATGGGGTATTGTTTTTTTTAAGGAATGCATGCTACGGGGTATTGTTTGTTTTTTTAGGAATGCATGCTATGGGGTACTGTTTGTTATTTTTAGAAATGCATGCGATAGGGTATTGTTTTTTTTTTAGGAATGTATGCTATGGGGTACTGTTTGTTATTTTTAGGAATGCATGCTATGGGGTACTGTTTGTTATTTTTAGGAATGCATGCTATGGGGCATTGTTTGTTATTTTAAGGAATGCATGCTATGGGGTACTGTTTGTTATTTTAAGGAATGGCATGCTATGGGGTACTGTTTGTTATTTTAAGGAATGCATGCTATAGGGTACTGTTTGTTATTTTTTGGAATGTATGCTATGGGGTACTGTTCGTTATTTTAGGAATGATGCTATGGGGTATGCTTGTTATTTTTAGGACATGCATGCTATGGGGCATGTGTTATTTTTAGGAATGCATGCTATGGGCATGTTTGTTTTTAGAAAGCATGCTATGGGGTACTGTTTGTTATTTTAAGGAATGCATGCTATGGGGTATTGTTTGTTATTTTTAGGAATGCATACTATAGGGTACTGTTTGTTATTTTTTGGAATGTATGCTACGGGGTACTGTTTGTTATTTTTTAGGAATGCATGCTATAGGGTACTGTTTGGTATTTTTAGGAATGCATGCTATGGGGTACTGTTTGTTATTTTTAGGAATGCATGCTATGGGGTACTGTTTGTTATTTTTAGGAATGCATGCTATGGGGTACTGTTTGTTTTTTTAGGAATGCATGCTATGGGGTATTGTTTGTTATTTTTAGAAATGCATGCTATGGGGTATTGTTTTTTTTTTTAGGAATGCATGCTATGGGGTATTGTTTTTTTTTTTTAGGAATGCATGCTATGGGGTACTGTTTGTTATTTTTAGGAATGCATGCTATGGGGGTACTGTTTTGTATTTTAGGAATGCATTCTATGGGTATGTTGTTACTTTTAGGAATGCCATTATGGGGTATCTGTTGTTATTTTTAGGAATGAAGCATCTATGGGGTATGTTGTTATTTTAGGAATGGCATACTATGGGGTACTGTTGTTATTTTTAGGAATGCATACTATGGGGTACTGTTTTTTGTTTTTTTTTTTTAGGAATGTATGCTATGAGGGTACTGTTTCTTTAGGAATGCATGCTATGGGGTATTGTGTTTTTTTAGGAATGCATACTATTGGGGTACTGTTTGTTTTTTTTAGGAATGCATGCTATGGGGTACTGTTTTCTTTTAGGAATGCATACTATGGAATATTGTTTGTTATTTTTAGGAATGCATAATATGGGGTACTGTTTTTTTTTTTTTTAGAAATCTATGCTATGGGGTATTGTTTTTTTTAAGGAATGCATGCTACGGGGTATTGTTTGTTTTTTTAGGAATGCATGCTATGGGGTAATGTTTGTTATTTTTAGGAATGCATGCTATGGGGTACTGTTTGTTATTTTTAGAAATGCATGCGATAGGGTATTGTTTTTTTTTTAGGAATGTATGCTATGGGGTACTGTTTGTTATTTTTAGGAATGCATGCTATGGGGTACTGTTTGTTATTTTTAGGAATGCATGCTATGGGGTACTGTTTGTTATTTTTAGGAATGCATGCTATGGGGTATTGTTTGTTATTTTTAGGAATGCATGCTATGGGGTACTGTTTGTTATTTTTAGGAATGCATACTATGGGTATGTTTTTTTTTTTTTAGGAATATATGCTATGGGGTACTGTTTTCTTTTAGGAATGCATGCTATGGGGTATTGTTTGTTTTTTTAGGAATGCATACTATGGGGTACTGTTTGTTTTTTTTAGGAATGCATACTATGGGATATTGTTGTATTTTTTGGAATGCATTACTAGGGGCACTGTTTGTTTTTTAGGAATGTATGCTATGGGGTACGGTTTTCTTTTAGGAATGCATGCTATGGGGTATTGTTTTTTTTTAGGAGCATACTAGGGGTACTGTTGTTTTTTTAGGAATGTTGCTATGGGGTACTGTTTGTTATTTTTAGGAATGCATACCATGGGGTATTGTTTGTTATTTTTAGAAATGCATGCTATGGGTTACTGTTTGTTATTTTTAGGAATGCATACTATGGGGTATTGTTTGTTATTTTTAGGAATGCATACTATGGGGTACTGTTTGTTTTTTTAGGAATGTATGCTATGGGGTACTGTTTTCTTTAGGAATGCATTCTATGGGGTACTGTTTGTTATTTTTAGGAATGCATGCTATGGGATTTGTTGTTATTTTAGGAATGCATACTATGGGGTACTGTTTGTTTTTTAGGAATGGATGTATGGGGGTACTGTTTGTTATTTTAGGAATGCATACCATGGGGTTGTTTGTTATTTTTAGAAATGCATGCTATGGGTTACTGTTTGTTATTTTAGGAATGAATACTATGGGGTATTGTTGTTTATTTTTAGGAATGCATACTATGGGGTACTGTTTTTTTTTAGGAATGTATGCTATGGGGGTACTGTTTCTTTTAGGAATGCATTCTATGGGGTACTGTTTGTATTTTTAGGAATGCATGCTATGGGATATTGTTTGTTATTTTTAGGAATGCATACTATGGGGTACTGTTTGTTTTTTTAGGAATGTATGCTATGGGGTATTGTTTGTTATTTTTAGAAATGCATGCTATGGGTTACTGTTTGTTATTTTAGGAATGAATACTATGGGGTATTGTTTGTTATTTTTAGGAATGCATACTATGGGGTACTGTTTGTTTTTTTAGGAATGTATGCTATGGGGTTCTGTTTTCTTTTAGGAATGCATGCTATGGGTATTGTTTGTTTTTTTTTAGGAATGCATACTATGGGGTACTGTTTGTTTTTTTTAGGAATGCATACTATGGACCACCATGTGTACTATTTCAATAAAAAGTATACTGGCAAAAAAAACAACATTGTTTTGGAGGGAAAGATTGTGGTATCTATCACCTGCATCAGGAACTTAAACAATTATTTGTTCTCTGTCAGTGATCTGTCAGAGATTTTATTGTTCTCTGTCAGTGATCTGTCAGAGATTTATTGTTCTCGTCAGTGATCTGTCAGAGATTTTATTGTTCTGTGTCAGTGACCTGTCAGAGATTTTAACAAAACCAAGAATATTTGTTGGCAAAAATCTAAATTAAAAAATTCTTCTCTTGGGAAATAAGATGTTTAATTACTGTATGACAGCAAATGAGATTTGAATCTATATTAAACATTTTGCTTTAATATAATTATTATTAATCCGCCTCCTCTCCCTTGAGGATATGCAAAAAAGCGTAAGTCATAATACGCTGATATAGAAACTGCTGGAATTAGAAGTGCTGACATTCAAGGGCCCCCTAGCAATGGCTGTTGCTGTGAAAATTGGATAATTGATCACTACAGTTTCCAAGCTGTTTGAGAATTGCTGAAATACACAGCTGTCTGTGTCAACCAGCATATTGTTGATATTGTCAGCTGCTTATGGAGACTTCACAGTGAAGGTGCAATTATGCTACTTGGAGAAAATGCATTTTTTTGGAAGATAAGTCAGACTAAGAGGGGTATGTGGAAAGGAAAATTTAAATTATTATTAATATTACACAAACATACGCAGACATTCTACATTTCTTTGTTTTGAAAAATCAATTAATGTACATACCCTTTCTATACGTGGTGGGTGGTGTAGTGGAGCTTCCATTTTGGTTCTGCAAATGTCCTTTTCTTTTCAGGGTTTACACTTCAAGTAATTGTTCCTAACAGTTCGCTGTTGGATGGTCAAACTGCTGGGATCTCTACATAGCAACTGAATTGACTCAGGGTCTAAGAGCATAACACTATTAGGGGTCCTGCAAAAAGGGAGTCAGTACTTTAGAAGCAATGGGTTCTAAGAGGAACCATTAGGGAGAGGAGGGGGTGTGCCAGGATTCTGCCATTGAAAACTTGCACAGGGACCCGGGCCTCCGCAGTTTCGCTATTGTTTGGAAGCATTTATTTATGCACAGAGAGAAATGGGCAGAATTATGTTCATTAAATTAAAGGCACGATACACCGCAGCTCAGTTGACAAGACCGACCACTTCCGGGTTTATTTTTACTATAGTGCAATAATGCATGCTATAGTAAACTAAACCAGGAAGGGGTCGGGTCTTCAACTGAACCGCTGTGGATCATACGTGAGGTAAATATTACCTACGATCCTGGTCAAGTGATGAAGAATGGAAGGTAAGGAATAGGTCATTTACTCCTGGTCTTCAATCACTGCTTTAAAGGAATAGTTCACTTTTTGTGTGAACTATTCCTTTACGAAAATACTCCTTTCTTGAAAGCATATTTATGCTGAACTTTCTTTAATGTCAAAGAGTTACAGAAGTATATATTTCTCTACTAGGTAACAGGGGAACACAGCTTATCTACTTGTAACAGTAGTTTCTAATTATATATTTATTAAAGTAGCCTGAAAGCCATCCCTCAGAATGGTCAATAGAAAGATAAGATTGAACTTGGCAAAAGACCAGGCACAGACATTTTCTGTGTAGTCTATACCTAATACTTTGCTATGTAGGAGTATTGTGGGAGAGAAATTATAATTAGTCTAGAAAGAAAAGTTAGGGTATAAACTTTGAATTAGGTTTGAAAGAAGTGTTCCCTCTAAGCTGTGCGGGTCCTGTGCAACACAAGAACTTTGCAGGCCTTCATTCACAGATTAGTCTGGTGCGCATACAAAAAAATCTGCTGAATGTAAGACTGTGAGTGCACAACATGTAATTTTGTATGTGCACATATAATATTATCTGCACACACATAAATAAGAGGGAAATTTGCTTGAAAGGATGACACCACAAAGCCAGTTAAGGTGCATGTTGACCCCCTTCAACAACCCAGTTTTGCAATATATACCTTATACCTTGAAGTGCTCTGATCTTTACCACCCTTTTTCCAGCTCTTCTGGGTGGTAGCCATCAGTCAAAGCTGTGTTGTGACAGTAATGGCACGGCCAATATATATGATGGTTGAATTAGTAAACAAAAATGTCAGATAAGGTTTAATTATTATACGTGTCCATTCAAAATGAATTGGTGGAAAATGTTGGTAATTTGTAACTAAAGACACTTCCTGGATTTCTTAGCTGGAAGGAAAGCCCACTTTGCCGATATGTCCAACACTAGGAGGGCAATGAGGTCCAACTATGCAAAGACACAAAATGGCAATGAGCAAGTATCCCTGGACCAACCAGAACTATAATTATTTGTATTAATACCATCAAATTATCATGGTGTGTATCCCATCACCACAAAGAGAAGAATTTAAGCTTAAATTAGTCTAAACTAATTCCTAACTGTTAACTATTTATATCACCTCTTAAATCAGAAAATCCTAGGCTGTAATCTCTGCCTCAGATAGCTTTCAAATCATGATGGTACTCATAAAGTAAGTTTTAAAGAGAAACTATAGTGTGTATAAAGTTTTTTTCTAAAACAGTTAAAATAAAAGGTACTTGAGGCATGGAGGTAGGATTGGTGCTTTTTAGCTCCCAATATCCTTTCTATGAGGAGCAGCAAGACGAAGAATACTTCTGCCAGTCTTCCAGAATGCTTCAGCACTATCTTTAATATAGAATGGCCCACTGCCATAATCTGGCAGATGAACTATATGTGCTGTAGCTCCTCAACAAAACAATATTGGGAGGTGGCAATAATCAATCCTATCTCCTTGCCTCAGGTGCTTTTCATTTTTAAAAAGTTAATTTTTAAAGTATAGTTGTCCTTTGAGTATACAAATAGCTACCATCTCTGACAGAAAGTATCTCTGTCAGAGATATCTCCCAGTGTTTCAGTATGCTGGCATGGCTAAACTGGACATTTAGCTTTACCTAAATATTCGGCTTCAAGGGACAGTCTCATACGAAACAGTAATAAGACAATTCGCATTCACCAACAAAACATTACTAGTTAATATAAAATTAGGGAGTCCTCAAGTTTTGGAATGCTAAGATATATCAATATTGATTTGATAGAAATACTTTTTCTGCGTGTTTCTCGGGCAAAGCTGGTAAGGAAATACCACAAGCCTTTCTTTTAAGTGCTATTCCCTGTGGAAATGGTTTTATGACAGTCAGCATTTTGTTAGGGATTAAATAGTATTTAAGAATTTTCTCTGAGAGGGTGAATTGTCCCTTTAAGTCTTTATTCTGATTAGTATTATTATGTTATTGCCTATGGATATCTGTTACACAGACCCTATTTGATTTTTTTCACCTTTTTTTTAGAACTATCCTCATTTGGATGTATCCTCTGAAATGCCTAATTGCTTTGTACCCAACAGACTGAACCTCAGTAACTTCAGAAAAGTTTTGACACGCTTAAAGGAATTGCATCCTAATTTCAACAGGTAAAATAATACCATAGGCTTCTACTTTCAGATAACTGGCAAATTTAAGTAAAACTTTTATTTGCTTTTGCAAATGGATTACAAATGACCCAAATGACCTTAATCTCTCTTCCAGGGATGAGATCATTGAAGCGATGAAGGACCTAAGAGAAAGCAGAGGTGGTTATCTCAGTGGCTTATCTAATGGCTGTATAATTGCTAAGGTTTCAACTATATTGAGAAATAAGGCAAAAGATTTATAAATGATTAGAAGTGGATTTGGAACTATACGTCTTAGTATCTTACCCAAGATAAAGATTTGTTGTCATTTTTTTATTTGTGACATGTTTTTGTTCACATTGTTTGTTTTAGGTTCTAGTTAAATTCAATAAAGTTAAATAAGCATTAGATTGTGAGCCCTCCATTTATATGTAATCTTGATTCATTCATTGACTTGAAATTGTGTGTACTAATCTTAAGGTTTGTACACACGCTCAATATGCGGGCGACCCCAGATGCTAACGGCTACACACCTCGAATGGCCATTTCGAGCGAGAATCGTCCGAGTGTATGCGTTCGGTCGGGGGCTGTTCGACGATCTACCGGGCAGATCAACGAACGACCCCTGACCAAATGCATACACACGGATGATTCGCGGCCCAAACGGCTGTTCGTCGTGTGTAGCCGTCTGGGGTCGTGGGGCGGGACGCACATTGTGCATATGTACAAGCCCTTAGTATCTAGATTATTTGTAGTGGCTTTTTTATTTATCATGTCCAGTGTAATATATTGTATACAGTATATTATACTTGGCATTGGGTACAGGTTTTGCAAGTAACATACAGGTTTGTCCTTAATCGCTCACTAAAATAAAGAAACCTTTTTAGAGTGTGCAATAACTCTTTGGGCTTCTGTGAAAAAAAACTGCATGTATTCCAAACTTCATATCTTAGTGCCCTTAGTTTAAAGGGCATGATAGGGCACCTTTATTCATCAAACCTAAACCTCCATCTAAGACAGGGATAGGCAAACACTTTTAGTAGGGGAATTCTGGGACTTTCAATATTCAAACATTTGGACATCCACTGGTCGCCTATCCCTGATCTAAAATGTGTGACTGATATCCACAGTGTGTATGAACACATGACATTATTAAAGGGCATGTCCACCCCCAAAACTATAATCCCCCCAACTATTGGCCCCACAATGTAGTGTAGTTTAATCCTTACCTTACATCCCAGCTCCATATGGTTCTCCTGTATTCCCCCCCCAAAGTCCCAAAAACTGCCCACCAGGAGGATAGCAGAGTCCACATAGGACTCTGCCTCCTACCTGGCCTCCGGAGAAGTTTGGCATGCGTACTGCAGCCCTTCTCCCCCTCCCTCTCCCTCCTTCTCCCGATACCCTCCCCCTAGCTTTAAACCCTTAATGTGTAAGATTCCCCCTGGCTCCCAGCCTTAACCGCTATATTTATATTTTAAGAAAGCTCCCCAAACTTTACTTACCTCTCCTCTTTCCTCCCGCCGAAGTGAGCTGCCGGCAGCCGTCCGTGATTGGCTGCCGCTCAGCCAATCACAGACGCGCTGCGCGGTCCCCGCCCCTGCTTGCATTTTCTCGCAACGAGCCGGGAGCGCGGCGGAGAAAGAGGGGAGGTAAGTAGAGTTTGGGGAGCTTTCTTAAAATATAATATAGCGGTTGGGGGGAGACCAGGAATCTTATATCAAAAACTTTTTTTTAGGGTGGACATACCCTTTAACACTTTCATATTGGTCAGAGATGGTTGTTAAGGTTAGAACGTAATTCTGAGGTATGGCATTGTACATCCATGCTACAAAAGTTGTATTATTTTTCTTTTAATAATTAATATATAGTAATTCTAATTATTATATTAGAAGTCACAAAAAAGTTCCATGGCCATATAAAAGTTCAAGGTATAGAAATGTACTGTAATATAGCTTTCTGTAACATAAAGGAAAACTCCACCCTCATAATACCATCTTTTAGAAAGAATGGCCTCTTTAAAATATGTTGATATCCTACTTTGTCCTCTGAATTCATTACTGTATGCCTGCTTTGCTTCTGGATGCTTCATGGAAACTGAGTAATTTAGTGACCTGGTACTGGGCCAGAGCATGCTCAGAAGAGGCAGCTAGGGGATTAACATTCAGTTATTGGCAGTGATGTCATCTGTCAAATCCATAACTGACAGTTGCTAACTGGAAGAACCAGGAAGCCGAAACAGGGGCAACAGGATATTGTGCAGGATTTAAGGTTACACATATATTTCAGATTTCAAACTATTACTGTTTAGGGTTTTGGGGCCATTCCTTGAGGACAAACAAGAAGGTTCTGTAGATTTGTTCCTAAAGGACAAACTTTTCTCTGCTCCACACCTAAATAGGAAAAGGTTATAACTAAGTCCTCTCCCCTCGGTACTTTACAGATCAGCTGTAAACTAGTTGGTTTGTTCAGTTAGTCTAAGAGTATATTGCCTCTGAGCATGCTGCCATGCATCTCTGTTCTCTGATGAGGGATTTGAAACATACTCATTTTCTGCATTCCTGTAACAGTTTAAGGCTCTTTGATCATCAGTTTGTCTTGTTTGCCGTTTAATCTGAGATACTGTTCTCTGTAGGTGACTACCTTAAATGCATCCCAACATATCATCATTGATATCGGGCTGTGGTTAAGCGCAAAGTATTCAGTGATTTAGTCTATAACAGGCTAAAATGATTCTAGGAAACTTGAGAGCAAAGTTGATAGCTGCTCTGAGGGTTAGGGATGCCGGGATGCACATAGATTGTGTTCTCTATGTCAAGTGCGGCAAATATGTATCTCCCCTTTTTCGTATCAGTACAGACTTTGTGTACATTGATATGTAGGGATTTATGAATTCGTGAGACTCCATTGGAGAAGGCTAAGTATGTACTATGACCTGCACAGCCTACCCACTGTTTTTGAAGGCTATTAAGTTGGAAGCAAGTGGGTTTTCTGGAAGCACGTGATATTAGCACCACTCCACTGTATGCATGATTTTGAGGATCATTTAAACTCCTGATGTTGCATGACAAAACCTTTAAATGATATCCCATTTAGCAGTATTTAAATCTGTGTCAGTACTTTTAACCTCATTCTCATCTCCCAAGGTAGATTTTATTGTTGGCCTTTTTATACAGAGCACGGAACTTCCTCACCTGGTTGCTGCCACACATGCGGCCTCATGCTTTTATATGGTCACGGAGCTCCTCTGTGACTTCTAATATCCTTATAATTTACAGTAGAGGGTACATAATTCACTATGTTATATGGGGCCCAGGAATGTGCATTGATCATCTTTTTTTTGTTCGTTTGAACCAACGAGAATTATTTGTTAATGCAAACACAATTTAAATAATTAGCTCCATAAATTATATTTATAAAGACTATATGCCCTACCTGGCTAATTCTTTACTAATAGCTGAAAATAACTACACCAGTAACCCTACACCACAAAATAAAGCTGCTTGGGGCAAACAGAATACAACAATATAGTAACTGAAAAGACAAATAAAAAAAAAATTTAAAAAGCAAAGATACTTTGCACAAGGGAATCGGTCAGTTAGAATGTTGGCCAGATTGGCCCATTGCCCCTCAGACTAAAATACAATACTAGAACTATCAACTCCCGAAGGCAGACATGTAATAGATCCAACAGACATTATGTATACTTTTACCAAATTTTATAAGAAACAATAATCATCCCAATTTAAAGCCACCACACAACAACTTACACAATATATGGACAATATACCCTTTCCAACACTACCTAGCCAAGATAAAAATATGTTAGAGGAGAATATTTCTCTGAGTGAAATAATGGAAGACATAGCAAAAGGTCAAACACCAGGTCCAGATGGACTCCCAATTGAGATATATAGAAAATATAGCAAATATAAATTACCTCTTTTTTACTAAATACCTACCTAGAAGCATTTCACAGGAATATGCTTCCTCCATCTATGTAGAACGCCCATATTAACCTAATTCCTAAATCTGGGAAAAACCCTTGGATTGTGGAACCTATAGACCAATATCTCTGCTGAATTATAAAATACTAGCCAAAATATAAGCAATTAGACTTCAGAATGTAATTACAAAACTCATACACCAGGACCAAATGGGATTCATTCCTGGAAAATCCACTTCTATAAACATAAAAACAATAATAAATAGAGTAATAGAGCATGACAATGCTGGGACCCGTCTGATGCTCTCATTGGATGCTAGAAGGGCATTTGCTTATACAGTGGCCATTTATATGGGAATGTCTGCGGAGATTTGGTTTTGGTCCCCAAAATATCAAATGGACCCAACTGCTTTATGCTCAACCTAAAGCGGCCATTCAAATTAATGGTATGACTTCATCATACCTTACATTGGCCAGAGGCACGAGACAGGGTTGCCCCCTGTCCCCATACTTTTTTGCTCAAGCAATAGAGCCACTGGGAATATTACTAAGACAAAACCAAAATATACAGGGTTTCAGATTGGGCTCCCATGTTTCGTTACTCTGTATGTACACTGACGATATGATTCTGTACTTCGCAGATCCCAATAAGTCCCTACAAGTAAAAACAGTAAAAGTCCCTTCTCAGGATTACAGGTTAATTTGGGAAAAGTCATGCATTTTTCCCCTAGATGAAAATCTAGATATCCCTCCTTTGTTCAAAACTTTAAAAAATAATTTTAGATATCTAAGCATTATCATAACAAATTTCCCCCAAGAATTCATGGCCCAAAATATACTCCCAATTTTGGAGTTAACCAAGGCGAAAACACAAATTTGGAAACAATTCCCTCTCAATCTATGGGTGAAGATAGTCCTGATCAAAATTATTTTGCTCCCAAAAACTTTATACATACTATTTTATACTGCATAGTATGGTATATATACCAAAATCATTTTTCAAACAATTGGACAGGTCCTTCTGACCTTCCTATGGGCCCCTGGCAGAGCTAGAGTCCGCCTAAAAACTCTGCAACTACCTAAACATCAGGCTGTACTGGCACTACCTAATTTTTACCACTATTACCTGGCTGGACAACTTATATACTTTGCAGCCTGGGTAATACCACCTCCCCCAGCCTATCTTCCTTCACTCCCAATCACCTTCCTGGAATCCCCAACAAATACTATTTCAGGTGGAGGCACACCATTACATATACAACAGTACATGTACTGTATATATAAAATTTGCCAAGAAAGAAACAAACTACTCCAGCTACAAAGTCCATTTGAGTAAACCCCCCCTTTGGCATAATACGAGATACATGGAACTATTCTCATATGGTTCCACACGTGTACCAGTAAATCCACACCCTAATAAATAAGAAACAGAGGAGAAAGACAATCGGTATCTCTAATATATAACTATAGCTCAACCAATCAAGACCAACAATATTGGCTAAATGGTCCAGATATATACAAGAAATCGGAGAAGAACATTAGGACGAGCTAACAAGCTCCCTTATTCAAGATACTAAATCAGCTAACAATAAACTAATTCAATTCAACCTAATACACCAGACGTACCTGACGCCCCAACGTATGTCCCCCAGAAATTCACCTGAATGCCCGAGATGCCAGAGGTCTCCTGCAGACTTTTGGCATCTTGTTTGGACATGTCCTTTAATACAAAACTACTGGACCCAAATTCTAAATATCCCAGCACAAATTATCAACACCCTATCCGGTTGGTTCCGGGCCTATGCTTCTTTGGTTTAAAACTAGAGGACAATTGGTCCAGAAGCCAAATGGTGTTTTTGATAGAGACCCTGACTCTCATAATATAATGTTTATTATAAACTAGAAAGGGAAAGTTTAAGTATAAACTTTGAATTTAGCTTGAAAGACTGCATTTTGGAAGAGAATTTGTGTGTTTGTGTTGCAGATTTTAAAACTCAATAATGCCAATGAAGAGGACATTGTTGTTTTTTACTTACCCTTTAAATATGTCACATGCATTAAAGGTAGGTCAGTTGGTGTGTGTGTGTATTCATATCAAGTTGGTTGGATAAAATACTTACTTTTTTGATGATTGGTCAAAATGTGTTTTTTTGACTAAAGTTACCCATTAAATATGGCTGCCATGGAAATGGAAGGGTGGGTCAGTAGGTGTGTGTACCTGGATCAGGTTGGAAGTTTAAAAAAACCTTTTGATTATTGATCAAAATTAGTTTTTTTTTTACTTTAGTTACCCTTTACGTATGGCTGCCATTGTAACGGTTAAGTAGATCAGTAGGTGTGTGTACCTGTGTCGGGTTGGGGGTTAAAAAAAAAAAAAACTTTTTTGATAATTGGTCAAAATTTGTTTTTTTGACTTGTTACCCTTTATCTATGGCTGCAACAGTAATGGAGGGGTAGGTCAGTAGGTTTGTATACCAGTATCACGTTGGGGGTTAAAAAAACAAACATTTATTATTGTTGATCAAAATTTGTTTTTTAGACTTTAGTTACCCTTTAAGTATTGTTGCCACAATAATGGATAAGTAGATCAGTAGGTGTGTGTACCTGGGTCTGGTTGAGGGTAATGTCTTTTTTTGTGTTTACAACCATAAAACTATCTTTTATTAAGGAAAAATCTACATTCGTTTTTTTTTTTTTTACTTTAGTTACCTTTTAAATATGGCTTCCATGGGAATGGAAAGGTAGGTCAGTAGGTGGGTGTACCTGTCTGTGTGGGGGGTTGGGGGTATCACCATTTGTATTTATGACCAAAAAACAAACTGTTTTGAAATATCCACATTTGAGGATTGTTACCATTATAGTCTATGGGAAAAAATGTCCCGTAATTCACTGATAACGGCATAACGCTTCCGCGGATTCCTTAGCTAGAAGATAGCACACTTCTCCTATATGCCCCGCACTTCTGTACCGAATTTCATGTCTCTAAGCTCAAAAACTGTGGAAGGAGATACAGTCCAATAAAGCGGAAGAATAAAACTAAGAAGAAGAAATAGAAAGAACAGTAATTTGGCTTTTTCAAGCCAAATTAATAATGCAAACACAACCCAAATTATTATCTCCAGTAAAAATAAAGACTGTACACGTACCTACATAAATAGGGATTATCGGTAAACCCCAGAAATTCTTATGTGAAGTGGGGACACGTTTTCTCATATTTGACTGTTTGACCCAAACATCAGCAATATTTCTGATGACATCATAAATGTTTTAATTCGTCTGCAAGAGAACTTCTAACAAAACGCCCCCAAATGATTAATACTGTGGGCAGCAGCTATAGAAAACAATCAGGGAGATTAAATAAAAAATCTTATCGTTAAATATTGTATCTTATCGTGATAATTTTGCCCCAACCAATCAGATGTTAGATTTCAAATGTTAAATAAGATCTGATTTGCTGGGGCAAAATTAGCACCGTTTTAATGATAAGAACTTTTATTGAATCTCCCTGAATTTGTTTTCAGATTTTGGAGTTCAGTTTATGCTAATACTGGTACAGGGCCATAAACATAAAGGTGACGAGTGAATTTCAAATCTGTCAGTAACTATTAACACTTGCACTTTCAGTTTCTGAAAACAATTTTTTGGGGGGAAAAAGTTAATGTGACTCCTACAGTACCTGTAGTGGGTGCTATAAGACAACACTGTTGTTTAGGCACAGGGAACTATCTATTTTTCCTTCAGTGAGGAGAAGCAGCAAATCAGAAAGGGTTGGAGGGGCTGAATTCTTTTTTAATACAGGTGTGTGGTTAATATAATCTGTTTACAAGATTGCCAGGTCAGTGTCAAGGGGCCACTATTAAAAATAACCTATATGTTATTGGATCATTAGTGATAATCTTAGTGATAATAAACACCAGAAATTCTTCTGTTAATTAGGGACACATTACATTCCAAACCTCTCATATTTGACTGACTTGACCCAAGCTTTTGCAATATTTTTGATGGCATTATAAATGTTATAATTCTTCCACTGGAAAACTGCTAACAAAACATCCCTATGAGCGTAGCCCAAATAATTAATACTGTGGGCAGCAGCTATACAAAATAGAAATGGGAGCTGAGTCAGACCCGGATCCAACACGGAGAACCCCTCAGTCCGAAATCCGAATGATCCGGATCGTCTGGATTTCGGGACTTTGGAGCCTATTTTCTATAATTATTGAACGTTCGAGGATTATAGAAAATAGCCTTGAACGCTCGATACTCCTCGAAAATATGATCGGAAACTCGAAAGTAGTCTCCGTATTTTACCCAACACCCTTTGAACTAAATAAGTAGCATGGCTGAGTTAGAACTAACCCTGTTTGACCTCAATCACATTACAATTATTAGTTGTATCCCTCTGAGATCAGATGATCTTGTAACCCAGCCTGTTAAAAAAAATAATTTTTGAATTAGAGGGAGCTAGTAAATGACCTTAATGGGTTGGACTAAATACAGTAAATGGATGACCATAGCTACAAGGGTGCTGGGGGCTCAACCAAACTAGTGGCCAGGGAGTCCCTGGTTTATTTACTCCCTCCCACAGTTACAAAAGGCTGTTGGACCTGATATAGGGGTTTGTTGAGTACAAACTCAGACAGTTCTTAAAGGGCAACTAAAGCCACAAAACAAAACTGAACCAGAAGTCAGGACACCTTGATATAAAACCAGTAATCTGTGTCTTACCTCTCATTTTGATATAGGCACTGGGAAATTTACCTAAATAACATATGGTTTGTGCTTTACTTCTCAGCATTCTAGTATCAGACAGTTTGGTCAACGACCATTATGTTCTGCACATGCTCAGTCCTTTGCTATGGCACAAACTTTTTACAGTTGGTCACACCCTTTAATAATATCTAGCCAATCCTTTTACAGGACAGAAAAAGCAAGGAAGCATGTGACTGAGGTCAGGAGGTGTGGTCTGACACTGCACATACACACAGATACTTCATACAGTTCTTAACAGGCTTTGATTTACTTTAACAGAGTTTACTAAAGTGGCATTTTATAGTTTATTGGTGTTTTTAGGGGGGTTGTTTTCAGATTCTGGAGTATAAAAAAATGGGTTTAGTTCTCCTTTAACTGTGTCTGTGCCCCCAGAGTGAAGATCTCCTGCATCTACGTTTACACACAAATATAATTATATATTTTCTTATGTAAAGAGTTCTCTGTTAGCGAATTTATTTTCCCAGCTGCAGTGCTACATAATCCAGAAGGTGGACCACATACACTTCTAAAATGCTCTCCCAACCTAATGCTGTTTTAATAATACATAGAAATATTAGGATCTATGCAGGATTCAGCACTTAACAGTGTTGCACTCTGACTTGACTTATGGCTATGGATTGTATTCAACTTCCTTACCCTTACCGTACATACTTGAGTATATGTCGAGGTTTTTAGGCTATGAAAATAGCCTAAATATCAAACCTCAACTTATACTTGGGTCACTCAACTGTGTAATCAAGTACTCTGGCTGCCGCTTCCTTCGCATCCACTCTTCTACTCAGCGCCAAGTAATGATGTCAGGCTCACAACAGTCGATGCAGAGCTTGATTGTTGAGCAATGGCAGCTGGATTCACAAGGCAAGTCCTCTCCTCCACTGAACTGGGGCGGAGTGCAGTGCTTGCAACTGCAGATTTTTGGAAACTGCAACTCCCAGCAAATAAAGCATGCTGGGAGTTGTAGCTCTCATAAGCCCCATCCTCAAAAATCAATATTTTCTGAAGCTAGTTACTGACCTGCAACCATTCTTTGTCCATTACTCTGCCAATGGACACCTTAGGGAGAGAAAAAATATATTTTCAGACTTGGATAATCTTCAAAATGATTTAGAAGTTGGGGGGTAGGGGCAGGGCTTTTGATGCAGCTGATTATGCTCTGTCCCAACAGTGGGCATGCTCCAAATTTAAACTTGGAGGAAGACCCCAACTGCTGGTGATGTCACAGTGCTAGCAGGTAACACTACCCTTTATACTGCTGTAACTTGCAGATTGCAGCTAGAAGCATGATCATGAAGTCATTTTAAACGTTCGAGTGTGCCTTTTTTTAAAAAGGACACTTGTTCCCCTTTAAAGGACACGGGACTTACAGCGAGGGATTCTTATAACAATGATGCTGGAGTTACCCTTTAAAGAAAAAAAAATCTGATTGGCTGTTTCAACTGTCTAAAACCAGTAATGGAGTCTTTAAATGTTTCGTTTTTAATTTGCGTGAAACTTTTGTGAATGATAAATTTAGTATTTTTCCCCTTCCTCCTATGGGTCCATCCTCATTTTTTTACATTTTAGTGCACATTTCCCAGTTGGGTAAAAGGTTTTGAAATACAATTACTATTTTAGGAATGTATGCTATGGGACTTTTATTGCTGTTTGTTATTTTTAGGAATGCATGCTATGGAAAACTGTTTGTTGTTTTTAGGAATGCATGCTATGGGGCACTGTTTGCTATTTTTAGGAATGCATACTATGGGGTACTGTTTGTTATTTTTACGAATGCATGCTATGGGGCATTGTTTGTTATTTTTAGGAATGCATGCTATGGGGTACTATTTGTTTTTAGGAACACATGGTATTGTTATTTTAAGGAATGCATGCTATGGGGTACTGTTTGCTATTTTTAGGAATGCATGCTATGGGGTGATGCTTGTTATTTTTAGGAATGCATGCTATGGGGTACTGTTTGTTATTTTAAGGAATGCATGCTATGGGGCATTGTTTGTTATTTTAAGGAATGCATGCTATGGGGTACTGTTTGTTATTTTAAGGAATGCATGCTATGGGGTACTGTTTGTTATTTTTTGGAATGTATGCTATGGGGTACTGTTCGTTATTTTTAGGAATGCATGCTATGGGGTAATGCTTGTTATTTTTAGGAATGCATGCTATGGGGCTTGTTATTTTTAAAGGAATGCATGCTATGGGGATTGTTTTTTATTTAAGGAATGCATGCTATGGGGTACTGTTGTTATTTAAGGAATGCATGCTATGGGGTATTGTTTGTTATTTTTAGGAATGATACTATAGGGTACGTTTGTTATTTTTTGGAATGTATGCTACGGGTACTGTTTGTTATTTTTAGGATGCATGTCTAGGGGTATGTTGTTATTTAGGAATGCATGCTATGGGGTACTGTTTTTGTTATTTTTAGGAATGCATGCTATGGGGTACTGTTTGTTATTTTTAGGAATGCATGCTATGGGGTATTGTTTGTTATTTTTAGAAATGCATGCTATGGGGTACTGTTTGTTATTTTTAGGAATGCATGCTATGGGGTACTGTTTGTTATTTTTTAGGAATGCATGCTATGGGGTACTGTTGTTATTTTTAGGAATGCATGCTATGGGTACGTGTTGTTATTTTTAGGAATGCATGCTATGGGGTACTGTTTTGTTATTTTAGGAATGCATGCTAGGGGTATTTTGTTATTTTTGAATGCATGCTATGGGGTATTGTTTTTTATTTTTTAGGAATGCATGCTATGGGGGTATGTTTGTTTTTTTAGGAATGCATGCTAGGGGTAACTGTTTGTTTTTTTTAGGAATGCATGCTATGGGGTACTGTTTGTTATTTTTAGGAATGCATGCTATGGGGTACTGGTTGTTACTTTTAGGAATGCATTATGGGGTATGTTTTTATTTTAGGAATGCATGCTATGGGGTACTGTTGTTATTTTTAGGAATGATCTATGGGGTACTGTTTGTTATTTTAGGAATGCATACTATGGGGTACTGTTTTTTTTGTTTTTTTTTTTTTAGGAATGTATGCTATGGAGGTATGTTTCTTTAGGAAAGCATGCTATGGGGTATTGTTTGTTTTTTAGGAATGCATACTATGGGGTACTATTTGTTTTTTTTAGGAATGCATGCTATGGGGTACTGTTTTCTTTTAGGAATGCATACTATGGGATATTGTTTGTTATTTTTAGGAATGCATAATATGGGGTACTGTTTTTTTTTTTTTAGAAATTATGCTTGGGGTATGTTTTTTTTAAGGAATGCATGCTACGGGGTATTGTTGTTTTTAGGAATGCATGCTATGGGGTACTGTTTGTTATTTTAGAAATGCATCGATAGGGTATTGTTTTTTTTTTAGGAATGTATTCTATGGGGTACTGTTTGTTATTTAGGAATGCATGCTATGGGTGGGTACTGTTTGTATTTTTAGGAATGCATGCTATGGGGCATTGTTTGTTATTTTAAGGAATGCATGCTATGGGGTACTGTTTGTTATTTTAAGGAATGCATGCTATGGGGTACTGTTTGTTATTTTAAGGAATGCATGCTATAGGGTACTGTTTGTTATTTTTTGGAATGTATGCTATGGGGTACTGTTCGTTATTTTTAGGAATGCATGCTATGGGGTAATGCTTGTTATTTTAGGAATGGCATGCTATGGGGCATTGTTATTTTTAGGAATGCATGCTATGGGGTACTGTTTGTTATTTTTAGGAATGCATGTATGGGGCATTGTTTGTTATTTAAGGATGCATGCTATGGGGTACTGTTTGTTATTTTAAGGAATGCTGCTATGGGGTATTGTTTATTTTAGGAATGCATACTATAGGGTACTGTTTGTTATTTTTGGAATGTATGCTAGGGGTACTGTTTGTTATTTTTAGGAATGCATGCTATAGGTATAGTTTTTATTTTAGGAATGCATGCTATGGGGTACTGTTTGTTATTTTTAGGAATGCATGCTATGGGGTACTGTTTGTTATTTTTAGGAATGCATGCTATGGGGTACTGTTTGTTATTTTTTAGGAATGCATGCTATGGGGGTATGTTTGTTATTTAGAATGCATGCTATGGGGTACTGTTTGTTATTTTAGGAATGCATGCTATGGGGTACGTTTGTTATTTTTAGGAATGCAGCTATGGGGTATTGTTTGTTATTTTTAGAAATGCATGCTGTGGGGTATTGTTTTTTTTTTAGGAATGCATGCTATGGGGTATTGTTTTTTTTTTTTAGGAATGCATGCTATGGGGTACTGTTTGTTTTTTTTAGGAATGCATGCTTGGGGTACTGTTGTTATTTTAGGAATGCATGCTATGGGGTACTGTTTGTTACTTTTAGGAATGCATATTATGGGGTATTGTTTGTTATTTTTAGGAATGCATGCTATGGGGTACTGTTTGTTATTTTTAGGAATGCATACTATGGGGTACTGTTTGTTATTTTTAGGAATGCATACTATGGGGTACTGTTTTTTTTTTTTTTTTTTTTAGGAATGTATGCTATGAGGTACTGTTTTTTTTAGGAATGCATGCTATGGGGTATTGTTTGTTTTTTTAGGAATGCATACTATGGGGTACTGTTTGTTTTTTTTAGGAATGCATGCTATGGGGTACTGTTTTCTTTTAGGAATGCATACTATGGGATATTGTTTGTTATTTTTAGGAATGCATAATATGGGGGTACTGTTTTTTTTTTTTAGAAATCTATGCTATGGGGTATTGTTTTTTTAAGGAATGCATGCTACGGGGTATTGTTTGTTTTTTTTAGGAATGCATGCTATGGGGTACTGTTGTTTTTTTTAGGAATGCATGCATGGGTACTGTTTGTTATTTTTAGAAATGCATGCGATAGGGTATTGTTTTTTTTTTAGGAAGTATGCTATGGGGTACTGTTTGTATTTTTAGGAATGCTGTATGGGGTACTGTTTGTATTTTTAGGAATGCATGCTATGGGGTACTGTTTGTTATTTTTAGGAATGCATGCTATGGGGTACTGTTTGTTATTTTTAGGAATGCATGCTATGGGGTACTGTTTGTTATTTTTAGGAATGCATACTATGGGGTATTGTTTTTTTTTTTTAGGAATATATGCTATGGGGTACTGTTTTCTTTTAGGAATGCATGCTATGGGGTATTGGTTGTTTTTTTAGGAATGCATACTATGGGGGACTGTTTGTTTTTTTTAGGAATGCATACTATGGGATATTGTTTGTTATTTTTAGGAATGCTACTATGGGGCACTGTTTGTTTTTTTAGGAATGTATGCTATGGGGTACTGTTTTCTTTTAAGAATGCATGCTATGGGGTATTGTTTTTTTTTAGGAATGCATACTATGGGGTACTGTTTGTTTTTTTAGGAATGTATGCTATGGGGTACTGTTTGTTATTTTTAGGAATGCATACCATGGGGGATTGTTTGTTATTTTTAGAAATGCATGTATGGGTTACTGTTTGTTATTTTTAGGAATGCATACTATGGGGTATTGTTTGTTATTTTTAGGAATGCATACTATGGGGTACTGTTTGTTTTTTTAGGAATGTATGCTATGGGGTACTGTTTTCTTTTAGGAATGCATTCTATGGGGTACTGTTTGTTATTTTTAGGAATGCATGCTATGGGATATTGTTTGTTATTTTTAGGAATGCATACTATGGGGTACTGTTTGTTTTTTTAGGAATGTATGCTATGGGGTACTGTTTGTTATTTTTAGGAATGCATACCATGGGGTATTGTTTGTTATTTTTAGAAATGCATGCTATGGGTTACTGTTGTATTTTAGGAATGCATACTATGGGGTATTGTTTGTTATTTTTAGGAATGCATACTATGGGGTACTGTTTGTTTTTTTAGGAATGTATGCTATGGGGTACTGTTTTCTTTTAGGAATGCATTCTATGGGGTACTGTTTGTTATTTTTAGGAATGCATGCTGTATGGGATATTGTTTGTTATTTTTAGGAATGCATACTATGGGGTACTGTTTGTTTTTTTAGGAATGTATGCTATGGGGTATTGTTTGTTATTTTTAGAAATGCATGCTATGGGTTACTGTTTGTTATTTTTAGGAATGAATACTATGGGGTATTGTTTGTTATTTTTAGGAATGCATACTATGGGGTACTGTTTGTTTTTTTAGGAATGTATGCTATGGGGTTCTGTTTTCTTTTAGGAATGCATGCTATGGGGTATTGTTTGTTTTTTTAGGAATGCATACTATGGGGTACTGTTTGTTTTTTTTAGGAATGCATACTATGGACCACCATGTGTACTATTTCAATAAAAAGTATACTGGCAAAAAAAACAACATTGTTTTGGAGGGAAAGATTGTGGTATCTATCACCTGCATCAGGAACTTAAACAATTATTTGTTCTCTGTCAGTGATCTGTCAGAGATTTTATTGTTCTCTGTCAGTGATCTGTCAGAGATTTTATTGTTCTCTGTCAGTGATCTGTCAGAGATTTTATTGTTCTGTGTCAGTGACCTGTCAGAGATTTTAACAAACCAAGAATATTTGTTGGCAAAAATCTAAATTAAAAAATTCTTCTCTTGGGAAATAAGATGTTTAATTACTGTATGACAGCAAATGAGATTTGAATCTATATTAAACATTTTGCTTTAATATAATTTATTATTAATCCGCCTCCTCTCCCTTGAGGATATGCAAAAAGCGTAAGTCATAATACGCTGATATAGAAACTGCTGGAATTAGAAGTGCTGACATTCAAGGGCCCCCTAGCAATGGCTTGTTGCTGTGAAAATTGTGATAATTGATCACTACAGTTTTCCAAGCTGCTTTGAGAATTGCTGAAATACACAGCTGTCTGTGTCAACCAGCATATTGTTGATATTGTCAGCTGCTTATGGAGACTTCACAGTGAAGGTGCAATTATGCTACTGGAGAAAATGCATTTTTTTGGAAGATCAAGTCAGACTAAGAGGGGTTATGTGGAAAGGAAATATTTAAATTATTTATTAATATTACACATAACTACAGCAGACATTCTACATTTCTTTGTTTTTGAAAAATCAATTAATTACATACCCTCTTCTATACGTTGTGGTGGTTAGTAGTGAGCTTCCATTTTTGGTTCTGCAAATGTCCTTTTCTTTTCAGGGTTTACACTTCAAGTAATTGTTCCTAACAGTTCGCTGTTGGATGGGTCAAACCTGCTGGGATCTCTACATAGCAACTGAATTGACTCAGGGTCTAAGAGCATAACACTATTAGGGGTCCTGCAAAAAGGAAGTCAGTACTTTAGAAGCACTGGGTTCTAAGAGGACCCATTAGGGAGAGGAGGGGTGTGCCAGGATTCTGCCATGAAACTTGCACAGGGACCCGGGCCTCCGCAGTTTCGCTATTGTTTGGAAGCATTTATTTATGCACAGAGAAATGGGCAGATTATGTTCATTAAATTAAAGGCACGATCCACCGCAGCTCAGTTGACAAGACCCGACCACTTCCGGGTTTATTTTTACTATAGTGCAATAATGCATGCTATAGTAAACTAAACCAGGAAGGGGTCGGGTCTTCAACTGAACCGCTGTGGATCATACGTGAGGTAAATATATTTACCTACGATCCTGGTCAAGTGATTGAAGAATGGAAGGTAAGGAATAGGTCATTTACCTCCTGGTCTTCAATCACTGCTTTAAAGGAATAGTTCACTTTTTGTGTGAACTATTCCTTTACGAAAATACTCCTTTCTTGAAAGCATATTTATGCTGAACTTTCCCTTTAATGTCAAAGAGTTACAGAAGTATATATTTCTCTACTAGGTAACAGGGTAACACAGCTTCATCTACTTGTAACAGTAGTTCTAATTATATATTTTATTAAAGTTAGCCTGAAAGCCATCCCTCAGAATGGTCAATAGAAAGATAAGATTGAACTTGGCAAAAGACCCAGGCACAGACATTTTCTGTGTAGTCTATACCTAATACTTTGCTATGTAGGAGTATTGTGGGAGAAATTATAATTAGTCTAGAAAAGAAAAGTTAGTGTATAAACTTTGAATTAGGTTTGAAAGAAGTGTTCCCTCTAAGCTGTGCGGTCCTGTGCACACAGAACTTTGCAGGCCTTCATTCACAGATTAGTCTGGTGCGCATACAAAAATCTGCTGGAATGTATGCACTGTGTAGTGCACAACATGTAATTTTGTATGTGCACATATAATATGTATCTGCACACACATAAATAAGAGGGAAATTTGCTTGAAAGGATGACCACACAAAGCCCAGTTAAGGTGCATGTTGACCCCCTTCAACAACCCAGTTTTGCAATATATACCTTATACCTTGAAGTGCTCTGATCTCTTACCACCTTTTTTTCCAGCTCTTCTGGGTGGTAGCCATCAGTCAAAGCTGTGACAGTAATGGCACGGCCAATGATATATGATGGTTGAATTTAGTAACAAAAATGTCAGATAAGGTTTAATTATTATACGTGTCCATTCAAAATGAATTGGTGGAAAATGTCTGGTAATTTGTGAATAACTAAAGAACACTTCCATGGATTTCTTAGCTGGAGGAAAGCCCACTTTGCCGATATGTCCCAACACTAGGAGGCAATAGAGTCCAACTATGCAAAGACAACAAATGGCAATGAGCAAGTATCCCTGGACCAACCAGAACTATAATATTTGTATTAATACCAGTAATTCTTTTTTAGTTTTAGAAAATTCATGCCAGTAATAAAAATTGCCATACGGGGAATATCCTTGTGCCATGGAGCAATGACGAATAGATAAGCAATAGCTTAAAGCTGGGTACACACAGCCTAGAGGTGTCTGTCTGTAGGCCCTACCATGGAAACATGGAAATTATCCATTCTTTATTTGCATATGAGCTAGGGGAGCTCTAACGCTTTATACTTTCTTTTTTACAGGGAGATTGTTCTTATTGTTTAAAATGGTGCTAATTTTGCCCCAACCAATCAGATTATTTTAACATTTGAAAACTTACATCTGATCGGTTGGGGCAAAATAAGCACCATTTTAAACGATTAGAACTTTTAATTAAATAACCATGTTAGTTTCTTAGTCTATAAAATACTTTAAATTGAGTACCGGTAACAGTGCAGACATTTGCATTGCCAAGTATGCCAAGGTTTTACAGCCACTGCCTATGCAATGCCTCTTTGTAATACTAAAAGTGTACTATTTATTATTTTCAAGTGGGTATGGAATCACCACTTCTAAATAAATCCAAATATCCAATGTATTGATCCATGCATTAAAAAGTTGAGTGGAAGCTGCTATTTTGTTTGCCATAACTGAACCTCTATTTTTGAGGCTTTCCGTAATAAGATTTTATTCCTTTACAATAAATGCTGATCTAGAGTTACTCTTCTATGCCAAGAAAACGATAGTCCTAGATGGCTTTTAACCCCACCGTCCACAACCCTGGTGGGTACCTAATGGACCAACAGAACTCCAAGCAGCCAATAAGTCACACGGACAAGAATTGTAAATAGTTTCATGTTATGTTTATCAACACACAATACAGGTGTCAGTCACAGATGTGGGATAGTTTCTTACACTGTGTAACACCTCATCTTATAAAATTCAGATGTGTAAAGGTATGAGGAAGGAACCAAGGCAAACAAAGAGATTAGCTGCAAAAGAGGCTTTGTTTTATTCAGTCTCACACAACCCCTGTGGTTATCATACCCGAAACATGTTGTGTGAGTGAATAAAACAAAGCCTCTTTTGCAGCTAATCTCTTCGTTTGCCTTGGTTCCTTACTCATACCTTTAAATATTTGTAAATCTTTGCTGTGCAGCTGGATAGATGCATAAAGGAAGTGGAACGAAATCGCTATGTGTGGTAAGGTAAACCCTTTTGATTCTATTTTAAAGGGTATGTCCATCCCCTAAACTAAATTTTGATACGTTGCAGGGAATTGATATAAACCTTGACCTTGGGAGGTTTATAGCACTCACAGCTGTACTTATCAGCCTTAGTTCCCCCGCTGCCTTCTGCTTAACTTCCGTGTCTTTCCGTTCATGGAAGTCAAGCAGGAGGGGCTCAACCGGCATCCGTTCCTGTGATTGGTTAAGGCGCGATGCCAAAATTTTGTTTGGGAGGTGAACAAACCCTTTAACCTTGTAAAATCATAGATATGTCTGTCGTAAACTGAAAATTATACTTATGCAGTACCTGACTTTCTTCGACCGATAGTGCCGTGGATTGGTTATCTGCTTGTGTGGGGCGGCTGGCCACAACCTAGCTCGGTCACCCGTTTGTCCAAATCGAATGGGTGATCGGGTCCATTGGTAAATCATGGCCGATCCCGCACGATTGGTCTCACACACTTTGGCTACTATTGCTGCGACCTACAGTCATTTGTCCCAGGACAAATAATAGCCCCGTGTGTACCCAGCCTTAGTTACTGCCAGAATACAATTCTCCTTTAATTAATGACAATGCGTTTACTCTTTCTGATGATAGAAAAATTAGACAGATTTTTTTAAAAAAACGCCACTTTAAAGGGCATGTCCACCCTTATTATAAACTTTTGCCATATCATAGTATATCTTCCTCCAGCCCCAACCGCTATAAAATAAATTTAAGAAAGTGCCCCGATGTTTACTTACCTTCCCTCTCTCCTCCGACGCCTGGCCTTGCCTTCTGCTTGCAAGACACTGCAAGCAGGGGGCGGGACTGGCAGCCGCGTCCGTGATTGGCTGAGAAGCAGCCAATCACGGACGCGGCTGACGGCTTCTCAGAATGCCGGGGGAGAGAGGGAAGGTAAGTAGAGTTCGGGGGTCTTTCTTAAAATAATTTTTTAGCGGTTGGGGCTGGGGGAAGATATACTATGACATGGGCAAGGGGTTTTATGGTAGGGGAAGGGATCGTAAGACGGGAGGGGGAGAAGGGCTACAGTACGCATGCCAAACTTCTCCCGGAGGCGAGACAGGAGGCAGAGTCCTATATGGACTCTGCTATCCTCCTGGTGGGCAGTTTTTGGGACTTTGGGGGGGGACTACAGGAGAACCACATGGAGCTGGGATGTGAGGTAAGGATTTTATTACATTACATGGTGGGGCCATTAGTGGGGGGGATTATAGTTTTGGGGGTGGACATGCCCTTTAACTGATGCAAGGAAACTAAGGTTTATTTGTACATAGGAACTTTGTTTTCTGCAAGAGCCCCATGTTGGTAATATATATGTGGATGACAATCAATTTTACTAGCACATTTCCTGCCTTATTTGGGTTGGAAAAAGAAATCACAATTGTTTCATTCATCGCTGAGTGTGTTGCAGTATATTGCTATATTGTGTATTTTTTTGTATTGTCTCTATTGCTGCATTGTGTCTAATGCTGTATTTTGTGTAGAGATGTCCAGACTTTGTTTCTGAACTATAGAAAGTTCTGTAGTTCGGAAACTAACCCATTAAATTTAATGGGAGAAAAAAGAGTTAATTACAGTGAAAATATCTGTTGTATTCAATTAGATCAACTGGACTTGAAATGTAGTTCTGTTGCGTGAGAGTAATTTAAAGAAAAAATGTGTTTAATTTAATTGCTGCATATGAATTTGGGAAATGTCTGTCCCAATCTAAATTTACTTAAATGAAATGTGAAATTGCAGAACTAGCATCTCCACCAATTTTAACTTTTTGTTTACCGTAATAGAAATTTTCACACCTCAGTACATTTGTGGTTTTACAGCCTTAAAATTATATTTACCTAGAGGGCATTTGTAGTCCCCACTACCAAAAATGTTATACTGTATATGGACAAATCTGCAAGGAGTTTGTATGTTCTCCCCATGCTTGCGTGGGTTTCCCAATGGCTTTCCGTTTTCCCCCACAATCATAAAGACATACTGATAGGTTGTATGTGTGAAATAAATGTGCTTAGATTGTAAGCTCTTCGGGGCAGTAAATGTATACATGTAATTGTAAAGCGCTACGGAAGATGTTGGCGCTATATAAATCCACAAAAATACTGATAATATTAAATTGGTATGTGCAACTTTAATTCTGCCAATTGCCTCTTTGTAGATGAGGCAAAGTGTATACAGCGCCATCTGTTGGGTAGATCTAACTGTTCCTTGAGTGGAGTGAAAAAAAATCTAATTGACTGGACAGACACAGATTGATCAAGCTCAAACTTAAGACTCTTAAATACTTTTTACTTTGTAAATAATGTCAGTGTCAATGTCAGTGTCAATGTCAGTCAGTATTATTTCCTTGCATTAACCCCATGTTTCTTTCTTGTAGATATCAGCAAATGAAATTGAAACACTGTTGATAAAGTTGCCAAGAATGTTCAAACAAGAATTCACAGGTGTTGGTGCCACACTGGAAAAGAGATGGAAGTTATGTGCCTTTGAAGGAATAAAATCTATTTGACTGCAAACTGCTAAACAGACATTTCCAGTACATATACAGAATTGCAGAAAGATGAACAATTTGATGGAATGGTCATTCTTTACGTCCATGTATTCTTGTCAGTGAACATGTGATTGTGAGCCGGTCCCAAAAGAATTTGTTCCAGAATAACTAAGCAGCAGCATAACTACCAGAGGAGCAGGCCTGGGGCCCTTTCTTCTAATGGATAAAGCCTCCCCCCAGAAAACCAGTGTAAATGAAGCGGGGGGGAGTTATAGTTTTGCTGGGGGGCCCATTGATTCTTAGTTACACCACTGTATGAAAACCAAGCAAGCAGAGATTTTGTTTGGAATATAGATCACAAAAATGTGTTATTTATCTATGACTTTTTGCCAGAACAGATAAATCTAAAGAATGTATAAATAATAAATACATGTCAAATAAGGCAAAACAAAGGAGGAGTTAGCATGGGTTTTGGGGGTCCTGCACTGTTTCCAAAACTTATTGGAAAACGCATGGCAATTTGATTCAATAAACTTAAATTTTACAAACTATAGTTTTACAAACTATTTAACACAACATGTAACAGCAACTGAATCAGGGTGGTTAACCCCCATAACCTGATGCTCATAATTGCACTGCACTTGCTTAATCCAATAACTGTTGCAAAGTGATTGCTGCATCATGGGAGTGCAATGCAGTAAGGAGCATCTCCCCCAAAGAGTTGCTTTAACAGTTTCAATATTACTTGCATATTTATATTACATTATATATTAAATAGTCCGCAAAAGCAAACAGAACAACACTTTATCCCATTAAAATGTTATTGAAAGAATATTTCAAATTGTTATATATTCCTGATGTAAATACCGATTTAAACTATTATTTTACTGTATTGTTATGTAATATATTCAGATGTCTGCATTCAGATAAATATTTACATTATTACATAAATATTTGCATTATCATATTTTATTTTAAAAAAGTTACTTTATTCCCAATAAACATGATTACATTTGTTACATATTCTGTAGCCATTTGTTAACTAACTTAATGATATCACTTGGAAATAGTGAAAATACATCTGCATATATCCCCAACTTTCTACCATTTCCAAGTATTAAAATAAGGCTACTTTCGGACAAACATCTGTTTGTTGTTCAAGCCACGTTGTTACTGGCTGTTTCTTAGCGTTGCCACTAGAAGGATGCCGCGTGCAACATTTTTCTAATGGCAAAACATCTGGAGCCGCAAGTAAAATGTGACCAGAACGACAAACATTCGTTTGTCTAAAAGTAGAACAAAGATGCAAGCGAGGGAGCACACTATATGTGTAAAATCAATAATTTATTGTGAACAACACACAACGTTTCGGGACTACAATGTCCCTTCCATCTTTGTTCTGGAATTATTTAAGCTTGTGGAGTAGAGAGCTGAGGGATAGCACCTATCTATTGTCTGGCAGCAAGCCAACAGCAGTGTGCTAGAGTGTTTCTGAACTGGTTTGTCTAAAAGTAGCATAAGGGATGTCAAAGCTGTGGGAGTTGGTGGAATACAGTTTTCTCCTTGTGCTGATCTGGCTCCGCCCCCTCTACAGACCAGGAATCTTTCTCCAATTGGCCAGTGGGAAGACACGCTTCTTTCATAGGTTGTCTTCTCACTGACAAAGCATGGAATTGTGGGAGGAGGCAGGGCCAGACCAACATTACAAGGAGGAATGGTATGTTAGATCTTGGGCAAACCCAGGGGTGAGGACCTAGTGGTATAGGTCCTCACCTTGACTACTATTAGGGAAAAATGTGTTTTGTGGGGCCCATAGGAAACTCACAGTTTTCACCCTTTTCAGTACCTTTACTTAATCACAACTTTCAATTGTATACAGAGTGTTACAGGTGTATTTCATTTAGGTTTGCACACAGAATATAACCGGATACTGGGTGTAATAGTTAAGGAATTGTACACTGAAAAAAATGTCTTTGCCTTGTTTAATGTATAAATGCATCTGAATACATTTAATCAGTACTTACTATGATGTGTTTGTGTTGCTGCATGACTTCAATTCAGTACTTGTTTTGTACAAGCTCAGTCTCCCAGCTCCCTGCCAGACTATCTGACTCTCTGTGAGGGCAAGCATGCTCAGTAATCCCTGTGAGGCAGCTTTGGGAGTGGGAATTTCCCACCATGCATTTCACATACCTACTGTCACCATTCCAGCTACAGCGAAACTATACATTACAGAAGAGTTTGATACTAAGAAACTTGATTGACAGTTGAAATGTAAAATGTTTCAGACTGGATATCTAAAGAAATAGGGGACAGAGCAACAAAAAATGGTACAGTGATAGTTAGAATTATAGCTTCCAGTAATGGGCAATAAAAAAAGACGAATTTCCCAGTGTACATATTGTTTAAATATATATAACAAAACCAAGTATTTTATACCCTATCACACATCAGTATTCATTTTGAATTGTGGGAGGAAGCACATGCTGGAATAGAGAACCTAAAAACTTAGAATATTGAGCTACGGTTGATTAAACTATGTAACTCAGCCCTGCAAAGAATCAGTGTTAATCAGTTAGCCACTTTGCTGCCCAGCAACAAACCATACTAATGCTCTGAGGTTTAAATGAGAGGTTCTTCGAAGATGCTCTCTAATTTTTTTCTTATAGTTTGATTAACTATATCTGTTAAAAGAAATGCTTGCCATACATTACTAAATTACCTCACTGTGCTCGAGCACAGTGTTCCAACAACAGACTGGCCCAATCATTTTGTGACCTATATTACTACAATATTACATAAACATGATCTTGCCAGGAACATCTGCAACTTAACATTACAATACATTATTAATCAATCTCAGATTAAATGTCTACTCTGTGTAATGTCGAGGTAGAGATCTTGCCAGCTTGCAGCACGGTGGCTCAGTGGCTAGCGCTGATGTCTTGCAGCGCTGAAGTCCTGAGTTCGATTCCACCCTTGGACACATCTGCAAAGAGTTTGTATGTTCTCCCCGTGCTTGCGTGGGTTTCCTCTGGGCACCCCGGTTTCCCCCACAATCTTAAAGACATACTTATAGATTGTATGTGTCAAATACATGTGCTTAGATTGTAAGCTCTTCGGGGCAGGGCCTGATGTGTATGTATACCTGTAATTGTAAAGTGCTACGGAACATATTGGCGCTATATAAATCCACAATAATAAAAATATCAAAGAAAATAGTGTGGGAGCCTTCAGCAGATTATACTGCAAACATTTTCTTTATTGAGTGCGACGTTTCGGAGACAACATGCTACTTTATCAACGATCGATAAAGGAGCACGTTGTCTCCGAAACATGTTGCACTCAATAAAGAAAATGTTTGCAGTATAATCTGCTGAAGGCTCTCACACTATTTTCTTTGATATTATGGACTTTACCACTAAGGACGGGTGGAGTGTGATCTGAGACTATATTGTTTCACAATTGGGAGTAAGTGACTATAATCCATTACATTATACAGCTTTAGTGATAAATGTATAAATGATAAGTGTATATTTATTTAACAAAAACAAGATCAGAAAACAGATCTGAATAGTATATATTTTCCATAATATACATCTAGATCGGTCTACATATCCTTACTGATTGTTAGTAGATTTCTACTGGTTAGGGATTCTCCTACTACTGGCTTGCCTCATAGCAAAAGTGGAAGTACTTTTTTGACATAATGTAAAAAGATTGGACATCTGTAGTTACCGATAACCCAATTGTCTTGTAAATTAAAGGTCAGAGTACAGTAATAAACCAAATAAATAAATAAATCACAAAGCAGGTGATCTATTAAGATTTTACTAAAGTTTATGACCGTGAACCACTTAAATGGGTGCTGTACAGTCGATTCCTTAACTAATCATACAAAAGGAGTTTTCTTTAACATGACTGTTGAAATGTATAAAAACACTGTTTTTTATTGTTGATATATTGAAATAAATGCATTTTATAGATTCCCTTTGATGATCTTTTTCATTTACTTGGTCAACTACTGTAAGTGCCATTGAAACCTGTAATCAGAGATGGCTGGTATTCCCTGCGCCAGAGTGGGAAGAGCCCCCCGGGGGCGGGGCTGCCAGGCCGTGCCTTGGACAGGATTTCAGCCCTGAATGTGGGACTTGGGATTTTGTCCCTGCAGCTGGGACAATCCGGTCCAAATAGGGACACCTGGCAAGCCTGGCTGTAATGCACCTAAAGGACATGTAAACTGAGGCAACTAATCACACAGTAATTAGGATTAATTACCACCAATCTTAAATCTGCTTTTTATTTTTCTTCTCTAACCTTCCTATCCCTTGTTTTTTTTAGCTCTGGGAGTTTTACGTTTTAAAGAGGGCGGGACACAGTTAGTCAGTAAAGAACTGTCAATCACCCAGCCCCTCCCCCTGGCACACTACATGTGGAAACTATCCATTCTATAAAGGTAAAGGCAAGTCTTTTTTCAGTTAAGTGTCCCTTTAAGCTGGCCATACAAAGCTAAATTTGATAGATTTGACTTTTGATTGTCCAATCTATCAAACTTCTAAGAAAAGTAGGAAAGATTGTAGGTTTATTTTCCAACATAACAATGACTTTTGCTACTCTGGCCCATTTATTTTTGGTTGAACTTAAAGGGCTCGTTCACACCTACGAGCTGCGATACAGTGTGTTGCCAGCAACGTACTGTTTGCTGCAGTTTGCTGCTTTACTGTATAGCTGTGCCATTATAATCAATGTGATAATGCAGGGGAACATCGCACAACATCGCAGTGTGATGTATGGCTGTGGGGGGACTAGCATGCAAGTTGCATGAGCATTGGAAGGTAAGAAACATAGACAGGGAAGATGCTTTAAGGCCAAGTGTCCCTCATTTCCTGTCTGAAATCCCCGTGACACCTTCATTTCATGCTACATTGTTCCGCAAATCTTAGAGCTTTCCATATTGCATTGGGTGCCCGGTGCCGTTAACCATTTTAATTAAGTGTAAAGCCCTTGCTAACCCAATATTACATAGAGTAACATAGGTGTTACACTTAATTACCAGAGAACAGGTGTTGTTGCATCTCGCCCATAGTCTATGGGCACCTTTAGACTGTCGTATGCATGTAGCCATATAAATCTTAACAGTGCCTGCATGTAATTCACCTTCATCTGACATGAATGCTGATAAAATTGCAAAACGCAGACCGGTAAGGCTTCTGTGTACAGCTAATATACTTGCTAGATGGATTTGTTTCTAGACTCTATAGATTTAAGATTACAAAGCACTGGGAGGATTTCTCATATCAGGCCAGCGGACTGTGCTTATGCTAATGTATTTTATGCAAAATCATTTATTGCCATTTACTGGAGTGGTATTTTGCAATTTATTGGGGGGGTGATAATTTATAGTATAAAAATTCAGGTTTAGTTTTCCTTTACATCAACAAAGGGAGTGTAATGCTAAGCAATTGCATCAGTCAGTAAAACGAGCCTGAAGTCAGAAAGCGAGGAGGAGGATAGGCAAAGAGTAGAGCAGGGATTCTCAAACAGCGTGCCTCCAGATGTTTGAAAACTACAACTCCCAGAATTCCCTGTCTTCCCTCTGTAGTTGAAGTACGCTGGGAGTAGTTGTTTTCAAACATCTCGCCGTTTGAGAATCCCTGCACTAGACGACCTGAATGCACAGGTGCTGTATATCTTTAGTTAGAAAGTATTTACAAAGATGAGATACCTTGCTTTGTTTCTGAGCTACACATACCATAAATAGCATGGTTGACGGGGCCCATACACATGATGATGTATTTTAATATGGTTGCTGTAAAATGTACCTTACTAACATGGGGTTTGTGCTTTATTTCCCAGCATTCCATCGGTATCGGGAGTTTGTGACCTTGCATGTGTGTTGTTGGCACCTTTAGCCTGGACTTATCCAATAAGATTTAATTTTGCTGAATGCTCTGAATGTAACGTTAAAGCTACAAAGTCTTTTTTTAAGAATGTGTTGTAAATAACTCTGACCCATTTAATTCAGACAAGATAGCAAAGGCAAACAAATGTTAGACAAAAGGACACCTCAATGCAACTAAACCCAGGCCATTTGTTTTGATTGGCTGCCTGGCATTCCTCCTAACAGAGACAGCTGTAAATGGCTAAGGTAACTGGAATAATTACAGGCTTGTTCTGCACTAAACATTAGCTTGTTCGGGTCAAAAATCTCCTAAAAAACAAATGTACATGCGTTTCCACCCATCACTCATATCCTTATTTGTCATTATACAAATGTGCTGTGTATAATTACGTCTGCTGGGCGCATGATAAGAATTTAAATTGTGGACATTATATGGTAATAGCTGAATCTCTTATTGCAATGTCACATTTTCAGTGCCAGAATGAATGTTCGGTCAGTGTTCCCTATAAAGATGTAGCATAATGCAACAAATACAGAACATAAATTCCACAGGAAGCCTGGCGAACTGCGTTCTACTATCAGACAAACGTTCCGGAAGACTGTGAAGAGGATTGGTAAATGGTTCATATTTGGTCAGGAACTGAAGCAACAAATTGTCATTTTCAATCTTGAAATGATACAATTGCAGCTTTTGCATCTGTATGAAAAGGCAGAGTTTGCAGCCATAAAGTGCAATTTAATGTTTAACGTAATGAAGCACAAGCGCTAATTGATAATATCAACAATTCAGAATGTTCATACAGGGATTATGAAAATGACAGTGCTGTAACTTCTAGTAAAGTATTAGTTTTCATTATGTAACACTGGGGGGAATCACTGGAAATGGAAAGTAAAAAGTAATATTATAGTTACAGTGACTTGTCTCCTTTGTATTGACATCACCCTATAAAATGTGCAAAACTAAAGAATGAGCTTTTAAAGGAAATCTATACTGTTTAAATGTAATTAACATTAACTGTTTAATGTAATTTCCTCCATGTTTGTTTTGCAGTACTCCAAGAAAGTGGATGATTGGTTTGGTGGTTATGTGGCCTGTATAGGAAAAGCAGGGAGGCACACTCAAAGGAGAATTAATAGCAAACTTTCATTTATTGAGTGCTCAACATGCAAGTCAGGTACACAACGTTTCGGGGGGTCCAACCCCCTTCCAGAGGTGTACCACTTGGCCATATTAGAGCTTTGTTATTGTTCTGCAAAACTTAAAATTGCAAAGAAATATATGTCCCCTCACATTGTCCTGTCTCCCTTCAACTCGCATTCCTTTGCTTTGTGTTAAATGCTCTGTTCCCCCGCACTGACATGCCCAGAGCCCATAGGAATTCATTTAATATCACCGTATTGTGATATGTGTGTGCGGGTTAACTCACAATTGGACCGTTTTTCGGTCTGATGCACCTGATGCAATACACTTTTGGTTAAACTTAATTTGTACTTGATTGGGATGTTAACCTGACACAAAAAGCTGGGTTTACCTGACCACTATCCTGTGTTGCAGTAAATCTCTAAGGGCTAGGCCACACTGAACTGCCATCCGATCACGCTTTTAAAAGCACACACACTAGTGTGGCCCAGTTGATGTGGCCACTAGTGTGCTAGGGAGCGCTGCATGTGCGATCCGGAAATCTGCATTTTTTTCACTCCGATTGCGAATGAAGGGGGAATTGCAATAGTGATCACACGACAACACGCTTGTAGTATTCTATGGGGATTGTAAATCTGCGGTTGTGTTATTGTAGATTTACGATCGTTATCGGTAATTTATGATCACTATCCTTAAATAACAATAACGATTGTAAATTAACGATCGCTTAACCAATCAGAAATTATCAATTGGTTAAACGATCTTCATAACTATGGCCCTAAGGGTGTGCGATTGCCTATATAATACCATTTCAGTACTCCATCCATGGGCATACTATTATGAAACTCCATGGGTTTTTAAATACTGCCATAAAACCCCTAGCACAGATAACACTATGTGGGGCCCTGGAATGTGCATTGATTTTCTTGTTGTACACAATTATAAAAATGCCATGTTCTAAAATGACCCTATTGTGACATAACAACGGTAATTCAGTCCATTCTAAAACATCTTTATTTTGCAACGTCTGTCATTTCTTTTGTTATTGGGACAATGTTTTAGAAATATACCCCATTTTCCTTTAACAATTAATTCATCCTTTGGTTCCACAGCCTTGTAATCCAATGTCTTTCTCCCATGAGTTTTCATACTAATGAGCCCTAGTTTTTATACTGGATCATGTACATTTTAAATGAAGAAAACAACTTGTGTCTTCTGTAAACCTGCTCTAGGCCTTCCAATTAGTGTTATATGAAATGCAAATCTTTTATTGCCATCAATTGCTTCAATATGAATATAAGAGTAGTTAGCGCATAATTAGCACACAAAATGTCTATTTTTTTTCTCTTTTACTTTAATGCGACTAGAAGATCAGAGTCCTTTTTTATGGCTTTATTTGCAATGTGCAGTTTAGTTTCTGTCTTAGTTTTTTATAGTGTATGACAGCAAATTTGGCAAAGTGAATCTACAGGTTACAAATGTGCTACTGCTGCTGCTTGACTTTAACAGTCATCGAAGAACCCGGAATCATTTCTTCTCAGATTTGGGATTGTAAAAGCTGGATTGTAATAGCAAACAAATATCCTTAGGGTAAGGCCACACTGCACCGCTCACTGGGAATGCGCGTGCAATCACGATGTTTCACAACCGGAGCGCATGCGATTGCGCAAAAAAATGCGGATCGCTTGTTCTCTGATTAACGGATTACAGACGCAGCGCTCAGTAGCGCACTAATGTGGCCACATCAACAAAGCACAATCGGATTGTGCTTAAAAGCGCATCATTGTGGCCTAGCCCTTATATTTGATAGGTTTTATTTAATGTGCCCACTGAAAGATACATTTATTTGTAAGATGAGATTCAATGTTGATAAATGTAAGATGATGCATTTGGGGTTTAACAATCCCTGTGCCACCTACACCATAAATGTATAAATGAATAAATTGCCATCATTTAGAGTTAAATAGTACGTATTAAGAACTTTTTTCGTGATCCTCCATGAGTAATATTAAAATGCTTAGGCTGAGGCCACCCCTGTGCCACGCTCATGCGTGCACAGAAGCATGCGTAAGAGCGCGTTGCTGTGCGATCATGATTGCGATCTGCGAGTGATTCGCAATCGAAGCTCATGTGATTGTGCAAAAAATGCGGATCGCATGCACTCCGATTTTCGAATAGCAAGGCATCGCTCCCTAGTGCACTAGTGTGGCCACATCAACTGGCCCACACTAGTGTGCGTGTTAGGATTGCGCTTAAAAGTGCTTTAGTGTGGCCTAGCCTTTAGTTAAGATTGTAAGAACTTCCACTTTTATACTGCAGAATGTAAAATGTCTTATATCCAGCTTTAAAGGACATGTAAACTGTGTCAAATAATTTTTTTAACTAATTACATAGTAATTAGGATTAATTACCAACAATCTTAAATCTGCTTTTTTCAGTCTTAAATCGTTTTTTTATTTTTTCCTATCCCTTGTTTTTTTAGCTCTGGGAGTTTTACTTTTTTAAATGGGGGTGGGGCACAGCTAGTCAGTAAAGAACTGTCAATCACCCAGCCTTTTAACCTTGGTTAAAAGGTTTTGACCAAAAGATTTAACTAAATGACTCTTATTGAATTTTCCCTAGTAACAGATATGGTTAGGTTAGCTTTAGTTAGTTTGTTAGGCTAGGTTAGACTAGTTAGGTTAGATAGGGCCCAGCTGAAAGAGTCTACCTTGACGTGGGAAAAGAAGTAGCAGCGATCTTCCAAACACTGGTCTCACTCAGAAATAGTGAGGTAAAAGATTCCTTTATTCACACCTATATACAAACAAACAGCTCATGTCTAATGCGTTTCGTGCCTGGCGTGGCACTTCGTCAGAGACACAAGTATAATGGTGTGGACGTAGCTTAAATAGGTAAGTATGAAAGGGTCACCTGTTCAGGTGGGTCCTGCCCCTTAAAGGGGACTCACCAAAAGGTAAAAGGTACAAAGAGTACATAATACAAAATGCAACTATAATAACAAAAAAAAAACCTATAAATCCCAATAAAAACAAATGATATCAATATATACACATGTGTTAGATATGCAGTGGAATTGAGATATCTTCAAAAATTATTGGAAAAACTCCTGAGTATAAAATGGATAAAGTCCAATATTATTAAATATATTCTACGAACATATGGAGAGTGAAGCTAAAAAATACACAGATGGTAATATAAAGATGGAAGTATTACATCATAAAATCATCATGAAAGATCTAAATATTAATAAGCAGAAAAAGATATAGATTACAAATCAGTAAAACCTGTAATATCAAAAACTGAGTAAAGACCTTTTGGGATACGGGTATCTAATAAAAAAATCCATTTGGCTTCCTGTCTAAGCAGAGATGCTACACAATTACCTCCTCTTAATGGAGCCGGGATACGTTGAATACCCTGTATACTAAATTTGGTGGTATGAGCCCCGTTCGTTCAATAAAATGTCTAGCTACCGGGCTAGACCAATCATATTTGTTAATAGAGCAGATTCGTTCACGTATTCGGTGTCTAAAAGGGCGCATTGTACATCCAACGTGTTGGATGTTGCATTTTGACATGTAATAAGGTACACTACAAAGCTGGTATTACAGTTGATGTATTCTTTGTTGTTATATATCTTATTAGTAACTGCACTACAAAAGGTGTTACTAATTTTGATAACATGACACACTGTGCATCTTGGGCCACCACATTTAAAGATGCCTGTTTCGATCCAAGTGCGTTCTGGTTGCTTACTTTTGTACATACTAGGAGCCAAACTATTTCCCAATGTGGGTGATTTTCTGGCTACAAATTTGCAGCCGTCATTTATAATATCAAAAAGTACAGTATCTCCATACAAAATGAATAAGTTTCTCTTCATTTTATAATATTGGGGACTGAATCTAGTAGAAAAAATGATAGATGGATGAACTTGAGAATCTCTCACCAGTTTTTGATTTTTACTGGTGCAATTCTTCCTCAATAATTCTGTTCTTAGACAAGAGGATGCTTTCATAAAAGCATTCTCAATGTTATTAGTAGGATACCCCCTAGATATAAGTCTATCTTTTAGCTCAATAGCTTTTAGGTTAAATTCCTCTTCGGTGCTGCAGTTTCTGTGTACCCAAAGGAACTGACTATAGGGTATGCCTCTAAAAATGTGGGCCGGATGACTGGAATTTGCTTTCAGGATCGTATTGCCAGAACAGGTTTGCAATGTAAGGTAGTATGAACCTTATTACCGGTATACTTGATGTAAATAAGAATATTCAAGAACGCCAACTTAGTACCCCCAAATTCATGGGTAAAGCGAAGGTTTAGATCATTAAGATTTAAGGTTTCAACAAAATATTTAAAAACATCTTCATTATTGTCCCATATGATCAAAACATCTTCTATATAACATCTGCATAATTGAATGAAAGGGAAGTTCTGTAAAATATTGATATTGCCAAATAACTGTCTCTCTTCCCACCAGCCTGCATACAAGTTGGCATACGTGGGGGCAAATTTCGCCTCCATCACAGCCCCTTGGGTCTGGAGGAAGAACTGGCCATCAAATGAGAAGAAATTGTGAGTTAAGATGAATTGTGAGATTTCAAGATGAAATACTTAAAGGACAACTAAAGCCACAGAACAACACTGAACCAGAAGTGAGGGCACTTTGATATAAAACCAGTAATCTGTGTCTTACCACTCATTTTGATACGGGCACTGGGAAATTTACCTAAATAACATGTGGGTTGTGTTTTACTTCACAGCATTCTAGTATCATACAATTTGGTCAACGACCATTATGTTCTGCACATGCTCAGTCCTTAGCTATGGCAGAAACTTTTTACAGTTGGTCACACCCATTAATAATCTCTAGCCAATACTTTTACAGGACAGATAAGACAAGGAAGCGTGTGACTGAGGTCAGGGGGTGTGGTCTGACACTGCACATACACACAGATACTTCATACAGTTCTTAACAGGCTTACAAATACAATTTACTGCAGTGGGATTTTATAGTTTATTGGTGTTTTTAGGGGGATTGTTTTCAGATTCTGAAGTATAAAAAATTGGGTTTAGTTCTCCTTTAAGATCTTGGGAATAATTGGTGCATGTATCTAGATGGTATTTAAGTGCAGTGTTACCCAAGTGGTGTGGGATGCAGGAGTAGAGAAAAGTAATGTCCATGCTAATTAAAGAATAAGAGGAATCCCAAGATATGGTGTCCAAAAGTTGTTTGAGATGAGTTGTTTCTTTAAGGTAGGTATGAAGCCTAAGGACAAGAGGTTGGAGGAGTATATCAATGAAGTCTTAAAGATGTTCACCTAAACCTCCTACTCCTGAGATAATCGGTTGTCCCAATGGAGGTCTGGTCTCTTTGTGTACCTTAGGAAGGAAATAAAGCACTGGAACAATAGGTTGTTCCAGTATCAAACATTTAGCTGTCTCTGAATTGAAGAAGCCTAAAGTAATGCCTTCATCTATTAATTTAGAAAGGGTAACTTTAAAATTGTTGGTGGGATTACTTGAAAGGGGCCTATAGGTGGAGATATCATGAAGTTGGCGTGACACCTCCATTTTACAATCATGGGCGACCATCACTACCACCATACCCCCTTGTCTGCATTTTTTATGACTTTAGAGTCATCAGTCTGTAAAGTTCTAAGGGCTGATATCTCTGCCCGGGATAAATTATATTTGCTACCCATCCCTTGATCCCTCATCCCGGACCACCCTTTATTACCAGTGAGCCTGCTCTTACTTGCCTTAATTGGTTCTAATGTTCGGCCATTGATTGTTCTTCCATGCGCTTGAAGTGACTGCATGCTGGTGTGTTTGGTTCCGGGGGGGTGTCCACACGGCCCACCCTGTTGGAGCGTGTAAGTCTATTGCATTACTAAGGAGAATATCACAGTTTATACTAAACCCCTTTTAATGTTTCCACTTCAAACGCTGCTTTACCTATGAGTTGGACTTTAAGACTTTTTAATCAGATCTCTGTTTTTTATGTTAAATACTAATTGATCCACTGGTATTCATAAGGGTTGGTCGTCTCTTATCATCTGTTTATTTCTGTGCTATACCTTGATGTGGTGTCAGCTTACAATTCTTTTGGCTAAAATCTTTTATACTACAGAAAGTATTGTATAGTATAGAAGTTCCCGTTTATAAGTAAGTTTAAGAAATAATGGGCAATCCCCTCTTCTTGAATGTCTCCAACCCCATAGAATGTCAACCCCCACATCCACCTCCAGTGTTGCCCCATATAGTCACAATGTGACTGAATGTGATCTGAACCTTTGAACAGTACTGGATTCCATGGAAGGTTTATTATGATTCTGTATCTAAGAGTCATAACGATCATATAAAGTACCATATACTGCAGAATAAATAAAAGTGAGATGTCTCAAGTCATTAAAATCTTTGTTAAGGCAAAAAAAACAAATTTTCTAACATTTCATCTGCAGTTTGGGCTCTTTTTTTGACATGAAAAGCCAATTAATGTAACATAAACAACCAACCATAAAATGCAATTTTAAAAACAACACAAAACATAGAGATGTGATGCATAAGAAAAAGATTTGAACATATAAAGGTTTTAAATGAATTGACTTTTTCATTTTAAGAATTTTAAAGAAATCCATTAAATTTATAGCAAAATGTTTCTCCTGATAGATTACTTGTTCTAATGAGAAAGAGAGTTGGCACACTAATGGTGGGTACACACAGTAAAGAGAAAGGGACAAGACAGTCGGATCCAACGATATCGTCCCTTACTCCTTAGTGTGTGTAGCGCATTTTCCGAACGATCATGAGGCTGACGAGCGGTCATAAGGAAATGCCCGAAAAATTCCCTCAGCCACAGACGTCTCCCTGTGTAAAGGGAGTCGTCCGCTGCTGGGGGAAATCTGCAGTGTTCCCCGTATTCATTGCATAGAGAGAGGGCTCTGTGTGTAGCACGATCATAAAATAGTTTTTAATACAAGTGTGTGCCCAGCTTTAAGACACTGAAAGGGATATTAGTCACACCTTTGTAAATATCATTAGCATAACACTTATTAGTTTTCACAATCTTTAAATTAAACTAGTTCACTAAACTAGTGAACACAAGAAAGCAATTAACAATGTGTTAAAATGTCTGTGCATTTCTTCTACATAAAAATGTAAAGTGATCTCGTGATTCAATGTAACGAATTAGTCCAGCAATAGCGAAACATTAAAGGGGAACTGTGGTCTCCAAACAAGTTGAGTTTAAAGTCCAGTTTCCTACCTGTAAAACGAGCCATCAACCACCTCTCTACGTGCTCCACAGCCCAAGATATAAGGAAATTACTGACCAGAAAGTTAATGGGTGGGAGGATGACATGTACGGTAATATTCCTAAGGCTTCTCCTCCACCTCGCCGCCAGTGAGCACAGCCTCAGACTTCAGTGACAGGACAGGAGACAGGAAGTCCCTCCCCCTCCCTGCTGTGTGAAGTGAAGATCCCCACAGAGAAGGTAAGGGAATCTTTAGCTCCACTCCTCTCACTATGTGAAAACACTCTGCCTGAACAAACACAGTTTTTTGTAGGGGGGGTCTGAGTGTCCCACAGCACCCACGAGTGGGCAGGGCCACGGCACCCATGGATGGGCAGGACCAAGGCATCTGCTAGTGGGCGGGCCACATGGGGCCAAAGGGGGCCTGCAAATGGAAGGGCCATGGGGTCGATGAGTGGGCGGGTCCATGAGTGGGAGGAACCAGGGGGGCTTGCAAGACGAGGGGGGCTGCAAGGGGAGGAGGAGACACAGGACAGTCATCCACTGACATGGTTTCAGAGCAGGAAGCAGGAAGTGCAGGGGACCTGGTGATGCTGCTGCCATATCACACACAAAAATGTAAATATCTCCAAAACTATGCAAAATAAACAATGAAAATAAACTGCAAAAATTCTCAGGAGAGCAATTCCTGTCAATTTACCTGAAGTCATTTTTGGACCACAGTTCCCCTTTAATCAACCATTTGGAATCTGGGGCCATATTTATAAAGGCATGGTAACACTTTTTAGCGATACTGCGCCTTTAAGAATTGCGATAGTAAATTTACGGACGCTATGATAAATCTACAATCTACCATAGAATACCATTGCGGTAGTTTACTAAGTCTACTAAGGGAAGTTGATGTGGTACGCATTACATCGGAAGTAGGTGTGATGTGGGTTAAAAGGGAAGTTGGTGTGGTACAAAACATTATGACACATGCAAAAGAAAAACACTGCTAATTCAGTCCTCTTTTCCAGACGATGTAATACACAGCTAACTGCGCAGTACTGACTGACCAAATGAGATTCACCTACAGCAAGTCCTCAGCCCTCCAGTTCATTATCCATTGTAGTCAGCCCTCCACTTCATTAGTCACTGTTACTGTAGTTATCCTTACAGTTCATTAGCCAGTGTTGTCATCCCTCCAGTTCATTAGTCGTTGTTAGTTAGCCCTCCAGTTCATTAGCCAGAGTTGTCAGCCTTCCAGTTCATTAGCCAGTATTGTTAGCCCTCCAATTTATTAGTCTGTTACTTAAAGGAATGGGAGGTAAGGGAGCTATGACTTACCTCCCGTTCTTCAACATGAGCCAGTGGTGGATCTCACTAGTGGGTAAGATTTCTATCTTCGTTCCTGGCTCCTGTAACATTAATTGAAGAATGGGAGTTAAGACAAAGCTCCTTTACCTTCCGTTCTTCAATTAATGTAAAAATGGAATAGTTCACTTTCTGAGTGAACTAATCATTTAACCACATCATACACTTGAAAATATTGCAGGTAACAATGTAAAATGTGAATAATGGTCTTTAAATTGGGTGTAACCTAAACAGAGTAGGCGTGGTCTGCCACATCTCTGCTCCCAGTGTGTCCCTCTTTTGCATTTTAAAATGTTCAGAGGTATTTTTCCAAAATGAGATCTGGCTTAGACTCCTCCATCGTGTCGGGCACCTGAGGTTTACCAAATTTGTGTCTCAGCTAACCCTCAGTGAGTTTGAATGGGTCGGGCTGTTAAATTTGGATGCAGGTCTCAGTCAGATCTTTAGAAAAACCAGGCAATGCTGGATACTCTGCTAGTCACTTATAAAAACACATTAACAGACAACACAAGAAAATATCTTATGCATTTTCCACCTAAAGAACAGAACACACAAACATTGCTAAAGGTTAGGGGGAAAGTTTGCCTCTAGGTAAAAGTTAAGCTGTGGAATGATCTTCTCAAATTAAAAAATATTTTAAGCTACTAGTATCAATACGTACATTTTTTGTTGATTCAAGAATAATTCTTTGGAGTCAAGTAATGTTTATTCCATTTTAGCCTTCCTCTGGATCAACTGTCAGGCAGGGAACATGAGCAGGAAAACATTATTGAACTAGATGGACGTACGGTATGGGAGGTCAAAATTTTGCTCTAGAGCAAACCCAGGAGTAACTACCCCAAGCCCCCTTACTGTTAAAGAGAAATACTCATTACAAAGCTTCTGTCTTTTCCTGAGTGAAGCACACAGAGCATGTCTGTGAGAGAGGGGTAGAGGTTAAATGTAACCAGAGAAACTTAATGTAGACATATTTTTTTCTGACTTTTTAATAGCAGTGGTATATTTGTGTAGAAACCAGATATTAAGGCAAGTGACTAAGGGCCCTATTTATAAAAAATCGCTATCGTTATCGGAAAAATAGCGATTGCTATTTTACGATAGTGATCGCTATTTTACGATAGCAATCGCTATTTTACGATTCACCATGGTAGATTTACAATGGTGAAATCGCAGAATAGCGTTCGCTATCGTAAAATTGTGTTCGCTATCGTAAAATAGCGAATGCTATCGTAGAATAATGGTCGCTATCGACAATAACGGTCAGTATTCTCCGATAGCGACTGCTATTCTACGATAGAGATCGCTATTTTGTGATAGCCAACGCTATTTTACGATAACGAACGCTGTTCTGCGATTTCGCCGTTGTAAATCTACGATGGCGAAATCGTAAAATAGTGATCGCTATTTTTCCGATAACTATAGCGATTTTTATAAATAGGGCCCTAAATTATCATTTTAATCAGACATGTGTGGTGATGGCCAAACTTCCGAAAGTTTGTTTAGTTTCTGAACTATAATTCAAAAACAAACCCATTAAATCAATGGTAGAAAGTAGTTTGAAAGGTTCTAGTTAATTACAGTGAAAATATCTGTTGTATTCAATTAGATCAACTGGACTTGAAATGTAGTTCTTGAAACTACATTTCAAGTCCAGTTGATCAAGAACTACATTTCAAGTCCAGTTGATCTAATTGAATACAACAGATATACCATGACCTGGATGAATGAGAACCTTCACAAGCATACAGTGAAAATAACAAAGATAACTGACTGTAAATGGCCCCTTGTAAATGGTCTGGGGAACATGTCAGCACGGTGGCCCAGTGGTTGGCACTGATGTCTTGAGTTCAATTCCACCCTTGGACACATCTGCAAGGAGTTTGTATGTTCTCCCCGTGCTTGCGTGGGTTTCCCCGGGTTTCCCCCACTATCATAAAGACATACTGATAGGTTGTATGTGTCAAATTAATGTGCTTGGATTGTAAGTTCTTTTCGGGCTGGGCCTGATATGAATGTATACATGTAACTGTAAAGCACTATGGAATAGAGATGGGATCCAGGTCTGACACAGAACCCCTCGGTTCCGAAATCCGAATGAAACGCCCGAGATCTGTCCAGATTCCGCGACTTCGGAACATATTTTCAAAGATTTTCGAATGATTTTCGAAAATAGATTTGAACGTTCGAAAACCTTTGAAAATACGATCGGAAACTCGAAAGTGGTCTCTGATCGTATTTTCAAAGGACGTTCGGATTTAATTTGAAAATTATTGAAAATAGCTCCGTACATTCGATTTCGCCGAGTTCAGGGAATCCGAAAATGGAACAAAACTATTTTGTTTCGGCCATCTCTACTACGGAAGATGTTGGCGCTATATAAATCTGCAATAATAATAATAGTAATAATAACATGTCCATAGCACCAAAACTTATTTTTGTTTTTGCTACATTTGAGGGTTACGGACAAATTAGAGGGCTACCGAACGATACATTTGAGGGTTACAGAATGATACATTCAAGGGTTACCGAACGATACATTCGAGTGTTACCAAAATCGTAGGCTACATTTGAGGTTTACCAAACGATACATTCAAGGGTTACCGAAATCGAAGACTACATTAGAGGGTTACTGAAATTGTAGAAGGCTACATTCAAGGGTTACCGAACGATAAATTTCTAGGGTTACCAAAATCGAAGGGTACATTTAAGGGTTACTGAACGATACATTCGAGGGTTACCAAATTCGAAGACTACATTAGAGGGTTACTGAAATCAAAGGCTACATTCAAGGGTTACTCAACTCGACGGCTAGATTAGCGGGTCACCGAAATTGAAGGCTACATTTGAGGGTTACCGAACAATACATTCAAGGGTTACCAAAATTAAAGGCTACATTTGAGGGTCACCAAAATCAAAGGCTACATTAGAGGGTTACTGAAATTGTTGGCTACATTCGAGGGTAACTGAAATTGAAGCCTAGATTAGAGGGCCACCGAAATCAAAGGCTACATTCGAGGGTTACCAAAATCGAAGGTTACCAAACCATACATTAGAGGGTACCAAAATTGAAGGCTACATTAGAGGGAGGGTTACCACCGAACGATATACATTTTGGATGGTCAACAGCCCCCTTCCTAAACTGAGTGTGCCTCCCTTTGAATATATATATATAGCGATATTTACGCAGATTGTAGGGGGTGCACCTCATAACTCACCTGCTCAGGACTCCACGAATCCGCTTCATTAACAAACGATACATTAGAGGGTTACCAAAATCGAAGGATATATTAGAGGGTAACTGACATCGAACACTATATTCGAGGGTTACCGATAAATAAATATCGAAAATAAGTTCGAAAAACCTGAACTACATACGAAGTTCAGGTAGGGGTTCGGTCCATATGGCTACATTAGAAATATTTGTTTTTGTCTTTATCTCTTTGTCTTTTATTAATTTGACTTATCTTCTTCCTTTTATTCTTCTGCTTTTTTGGACTGTATCTCCTCCCACAGTTTTTGAGCTAGAGACATGAAATGCGGTACAGACGTGCGGGGCATATAGGAGAAATGTGCTATTACCTAGCTAAGAAATCCGCTGAAGGCGTTATTACGGCGTTATTGGCGAATTACGGGACATTTTTTCCCATAGACTATAATGGTAACAATCCTCAAATATAAATATTTCAAAACAGTTTGTTTCATGGTCATAAACACAAACACTGATACCCCCAACCCCCCACACTGACACAGGTACACCCACCTACTGACCTACCTTTCCATTCCCATGGAAGCCATACTTAAAGGGTAACTATAGTCAAAAAACTAATTTTGATCAATCATCAATTAAAGTTAGTTTTATGATCATACATGCAAAAACACATACCCCCAACCTCAAACAGGTACACACACCTACTGACCTACCCTTCCATTCCTGTTTCAGCCATACTTAAAGGGTAAATAAAGTAAAAAAAACTAATTTTGATATATCAATAAAAGTTAGTGATATGGTAATAAATGCAAAAACACATACCCCCAATCTCCCAAGAGTACCCACACCTACTGACCTATATATATTATATCTATTTATAGTTATATCTAAATTTATATGTAATTACATGTATATTTACTTATCAGCACGAAACGCGTCAGGCTTTTGTTTGTTTTTATCTCATGATGTTTTGAAAAAAGGATATTTACTTTTGTACGAATCTGTGGCTTCTGAGACTGCCTTTCCGTGATGGACGTATCCTATTGTGTCTTATCCTGTGTATAGTTTTGGACCTTGGCGACGTGTCTGGGGCATTCGCACCCGGACCACGTGTAGATCCCGGTAAGTGTTGCTGTTCTATTGTGATTAAAGACCTCCACATTTATGTTCTGGTATGGACCAACGGAGTGATAGGTCCGGGGCATGGGCACCCGGACCTCTACTCACCAGGGGTGAGCTATAAACTTTTTTTTGTGCGATCCGAACACAAGTGCATTTAAATACACTTTTTTTGGTTTTAAAGGCAGCAGTGCATTGTTATTCAGTCTGTGCATCTACTGACCTACCCTTCCATTTCCGTGGCAGATATACTTAAAGGGTAAATAAAGTTAAATAAAACAATTTTGATATACCCTCAATAAAAGATAGTTTTATGGTTGTAAACACAAAAGGCTTACCCCCTCAACCAGACCCAGGTACACACACCTACTGACCTACCCTCCCATTTCCATGGCAGCCATACTTAAAGGGCATCTTTACTGAAAAATAGGTTATTTTAAATTTAACATACAACAGATATACCATGACCTGGATGAATGAGAACCTTCACAAGCATACAGTGAAAATAACAATGGGAAATGGCCTGGGGAACATGTCCATGTTCCATCACCAAAACTTGTTTAAACACTTCCTTCCCCCACGATCGGTCAATTGATGGGTTTCCGCATGCTACATTCGAGGGTTATCGCCAATTTGAGGGTTACTGAACGATACATTTGTGGGTTACCAAAAATCGAACGATACATTCGTGGGTTTTGGCTGAAATGGAACATTCGAGGGTTATCGTTGAAAAGCCGCATTCAGGGGTTATGGCCGAAATGGTACATTCGGGGGTTGTCACCAAAACGCCACATTCGAGGGTTATCGTCGAAAAGGTATATTGGTGGGTTGTGGCCAAAATCAACGGTTATCGAATGGTCCACAAATTTGAAAATACGTCCGCAAGTTTGGAAAATCTTAACTAGTTCAAAAAATCCGAGTTTGACCAAACTTTTGAGGTTAGTCCATCTCTAACTGTATTTATTGCTGTACTGTATCTATTACTGCATTGTGTGAAGTGACGTAACTACACACAATGAATATATTTATATACATAAATATATGTATATATAGGTATAGCATACAGAGTCCATTGGGACCTGTCAGAGTCTGTCGGGACCTGTCAGAGGATGCAGCAGAGGAGTGAGAGATCGGGTAAGTTCTGAATCTTCTCTCCTGCAGGTTTTATTGAAGAACAGGAGGTAAGACACAGCTCCTTTACCTCCTGTTCCTTAATAAATATGAATGGGAAAAAAGTATTTTACCAGTGGAGAGACCCTTTAAATATCTGGTTAGTATTGCAGGTAATAAAGTGCAACATATATCTGTTAGGGTTGGGGGCAGTTAATTGACAATTTGGTTTTAAGATTGAACATGTCCTTTTGACATATCAGGGAACATAAAAACATTATTACATATTTCTATTTATCACTCAGACATCAATGCACCAAACACATTCATACAAATATAGAACTGATAAATCTATAAAAAAATATATCTGTATTTATCTCAATGGAGGATCCATACAGTTTCTGCCACAATCTCTTGAGGACCCCCATGCAACTTCTCAGGGACTCCTGGTTGAGAAACGTCACACTAACCAATTTACGATCGGTTAGCGCGACGTTAAGTCTCGCTTTGAGGCGGCTGTGCGGGTCCCGGAAGAGGCACTCGCACAGCCGGCGCAAAGCGATTTACCAGAGGCTGAGCGGGTCTTACCAAGTAAGTATTTAACGCCAGCTATAGTTGCTGTTCGTAGTACTGACATTGTTTAAATCTAGGTCTAGTCAAGCTTGAAGAATAATTCAGCATTAAGAGGAATATAGTCCTAATGTTGAAATGGAGAGATTGTAGCCATTATAGGCTCAGTCTAAGGTGACAAGGTGACCCCAGTCAGTGTACGACAGATCTCTGTGCTTCAGTAAAGTGTTTTGTGCAGGTTCATTCATTATCCAGCCAAACTGCTGACAAATTCCTATGGGATTTGTGTCCTGACACGAAACCAGTAAACACATTCATTCACCTACTTCTTCTATGCTATAGGTTTTCAGTGATTTCTAGCTGGTAGCTTTGGCTTCTTATCAGTGCATTTATTATAGGAACTAGATTCCTTACACTAGGCTCAGTGTAGTAAATCATTAAGCCAGATATAGGCATATAACAAACATTTTGTCAGAATCTTCAAACTTTTATTAAATACTAATATTCCAGTTGGGTAGATATAAAACAGCACTGAACATCTACACATTTACTTAAATTCAGCTGCGTGGAAATAAAGGGAAAGTTACCATTTTCAGGGCTGAATATTACCATTAAAATAGAATTGCTATATGTTGATTTTACAATAAATTGTCTCACTGATTGGCATGCTTGGTGTCTTGCTATTTTTATTATAATATTGGTTTACATTTTATGTAAATGAATTGTGAATTGGCTCATAAATTATAATACTGGGCCATCTAATGAGGTTAACACAATGTGTTGTACTGTATTTAGATGGATGTGTGTGCAGAGGGTTGCAGGCTTGCAGGGTTACAGTTAGATTTAGATGGAAGGTGCAGGGGGTTGTTGGGTTAAATTTAGATGGAAGGTGTAGGGGGTTGCAGGATTACAGTTAGATTTAGATGGAAGGTGCAGGGGTTTGCAGGATTAGTTAGATTTAGATTTAAAGTGCAGGGGGGTTGTAGGTTACAGTTAGATTTAGATGGAAGGTGCAGGGGGTTGAAGGGTTACAGTTAGATTTAAGGTGCAGGGTGTTGCAGTGTTACAGTTAGATTTAGATGGAAAGTGCAGGGGATTGAAGGGTTGCAGTTCAATTTATATTTAAGGTGCAGGGGGTTGCAGGGTTAGATTTAAGGTGCATGGGGTTGCAGGGGTACAGTTAGATTTAGATGGAAGGTGCAGGGGGTTGAAGGGCTACAGTTAGATTTAAAGCATATGTATACTGAAAAACTGACCCCCCCCCATACCAATTGTCAATACTGCATACATTATACAGCAGACCAACTGTCAAACCATTCCAGCTACAGCAAAACTGCTTACAGAAATGCTGAAATCTAAGACATTTCAAATTGGATATCTAAAGAAATAGGGGCAGACCAACAAAAAATGATACACTGATAATTGGGATGAATTATAGTTTCCGCTAATGGGCAATTTTAAAAAAACAAATTTGCTAGTGTACATACCCTTTAAGGTGCAGGGTTACAGTTAGATTTAGATTGAAAGTGCAGGGGGTTGAAGGGTTACAGTTCTATTTAGATTTAAGGTGCAGGGGGTTGCAGGGTTAGTTAGATTTAAGGTGCAGAGGGTTGCAGGGTTACAGTTAAATTTAGATGGAAGGTACAGGGGGTTGCTGGCTTACAGTTAGATGGAAGATGCAGGGGGTTGCAGGCTTACAGTTAGATGGAAGGTGCAGGGGGTTGCAGGATTACTGTTTGATGGAAAGTGCAGGGGGTTGCAGGTTTACAGTTAGATGGAAGGTGCATGGGGGTTGCAGAGTTACAGTTAGATGGAAGGTGCAGGGGGTTGCAGGTTACAGTTAGATGGAAGGTGCAGGGGTTTGCAGGTTACAGTTAAATGGAAGGTGAAGGGGGTTGCAGGCTAACAGTTAGATGGAAGGTGCAGGGGGTTGCAGGCTTACAGTTAGATGGAAGGTGCAGGGGGTTGCAGGCTTACAGTTAGATGGAAGGTGCAGGGGGTTGCAGGCTTACAGTTAGATGGAAGGTGCAGGGGGTTGCAGGCTTACAGTTAAGATTTAGATGGAAGGTACAGGGGGTTGCTGGCTTACAGTTAGATTGAAGGTGCAGGGGGTTGCAGGTTTACAGTTAGATGGAAGGTGCATGGGGGTTGCAGGGTTACAGTTAGATGGAAGGTGCAGGGGGTTGCAGGTTACAGTTAGATGGAAGGTGCAGGGAGTTGCAGGTTTACTGTTAGATGGAAGGTGCAGGGGGTTGCAGGGTAACAGTTAGATGGAAGGTGCAGGGGCTTGCAGGCTTACAGTTGGAAGGTGCAGGGGGTTGCAGGCTTAAAGTTGGAAGGTGCAGGAGGTTGCAGGCTTACAGTTAGATGGAAGGTGCAGGGGGTTGCAGGGTTACAGTTAGATGGAAAGTGCAGGGTTACAGTTAGAAGGTGCAGGGGTTTGCAGGTTACAGTTAGATGGAAGGTGCAAGGGGTTGCAGGTTATTTAGATGGAAGGTACAGGGGGTTGCAGAGTTACAGTTAGATGGAAGGTGCAGGGTGTTGCAGGGTTACAGTTAGATGGAAGGTGCAGGGCGTTGCAGGTTTACAGTTAGATGGAAGGTGCAGAGGGATGCAGGTTACAGTTAGACGAAGGTGCAGGGGGTTGCAGGTTACAGTTAGATGAAGGTGCAGGGGGTTGCAGGTTGGGGTGTGTTGGTACATTGATCGCACTGTGTGTAGGTTCAGACTGGTGGTTCCCCGGGTTCTGGTGACAGTTGGTGTCCGGTGGGAAGTTCCATTCACACGGTGAGTTTTGTTCTCCATGTGTCAGACATGGGGTTTTCCTTTGTCGCACAGTCGCCGTGTGACCGTTAACAGTGAGAAGCGTTCCTACAGATCCTGTTCCTAACGGTCCCAGGTCTAATATTAGACACAGAGGGGACGGAGATCCGAGTTGACAGCGACAGTCGCACATTGTGGAAGCGAAGAACGAACAGCGGGATGGGAGCAGGTGCAGTGTAGACGGGAGATTCCTCACTACATTGTCTGCGGAGACCCCGATATTACTGGCGGAAAATCCCTGATACAGTCTACTGCAGGAAATGTCCATCCTACACACACTGGGACCTCCCTGACACACACACAAACACACACACACACACACGCTAACACACACTGACTGACACACACACACATACACACACACTGACTGACACACACACACCCTTCCTCCCTCCCACACCAAGGATAGAAAGACCTTCAACTTGCTCCCAGCAGTGGAGACCTACAGATAAGGACAGACCAGGAGGGTTGATGGTAGGAGGAGGGAGAGACCAAATCTCACTGATTCACCTACAGATGCTGAGTGATGTGAACATCCCCAGACCCTACAGGAACCTCCAGCTACACAAAGTTCTACCAGTTATCAGGGAACCAAGTGCCTGTGGGAAGTTTCATTGGACTGGACATTCTTCTGGAAGAATATTGGACTCCAAGTAATTCTAACTGGTTAGAGCATCAAAGTATTTTTTCTTCTTCTTTAGTTTGGGTGGTCTTAAGGAGACCCCTAACATTGTGTGTTAAGAAGACCCCCGATATTGTGTGCTAAGGAGGCCCCCAACATTTGCTATGGAGATCCCCAACATTGTGTGTTAAGGAGACTCCCAACATTGTGTGTTAAGGAGACCCCCAATATTGTGTGTTAAGAAGACCGCCAATATTGTGTGTTAAGGAGACCCCCAACATTGCATTTTATGGAGACCCCCAACATTGTGTGTTAAGTAGACCCCCAACATTGTGTGTTAAGGAGACCCTCCAATAGACTTCCAATATTGTGTGTTAAGGAGACCCTCTAATAAACCCCAACATTGTGTGTTAAGAAGACCCTCCAACATTGTGTGTTAAGAAGACCCTCCAACAGACCTCCAACATTGTGTGTTAAGGAGACCCTCCAACATTTTGTGTTAAGGAGACCCCCAACATTGTGCGTTAAGGAAACCCTCCGACACGATGTGTTAACAAGACCCTCCTGCATCTAGCTACACCAAGACAAAGAAAAAAAAACTAAATGCATGTGCTCTGATGGACCAGGACACACCTCTGTGAGGGATCCACAGCCCGACATGCACCAGGGATTCCTTGTTACACACAGGCACCTACTCTGGATCCTCTTAGGTGAGTAACTTGGTCCATATCTGTGTCATGGTCAGCTATAATCACTTATTCTTGTCCCAGCAACCTGGTAACCAGTGAACCTAAATATGAACACTTGGACACTAACACTTTTATAGATATTTTATTGAGGACTAAGGATCTGGGTGTCTAAATAAGAAACATATATCAGGGTTGTTCAATAAAAGTTCTATTGTTTAAAATGGTTCTAATTTTGCCCCAACCAATCAGATGTTGGCTTTCAAATGTTAAATAAGATCTGATTGGTTGGGGGGCAAAATTAGCACCATTTTAATAGATAAGAACTTTTATTGAATATCCTTGATTGCTTATGTTGCCAGACTGGCTTCCAATGTTAGAAACAATTAGTCTGCCTTTGTGGATTTTTGTACAACTGATTTACTAATTGTTTAATATCACAATACAATGTGCAATTGTAGCACCAATGCATTCTGTGCTATTCACTTTGTCACAGTCTCTCTATTGCCTTTCAATTCTCAGTTGCATTATTAGTGCAGCGCAATGTGGTGTTTACTTTGGTGCAAACATTGCAACTTTCAAGTTGCAGTCTGTCATGGGATCTGAACATCTGCAATCTTTAATATTAATCCAAATGTAGTATCTCCTTGCACATCTCCTTTTTGCCATATTGGTGCAAGGCTCTCGTGGCTGCTAAACACAAACAGCTATGTACAGTACAATACAAGATGATGGGTGCCACACTCACAATTATTTAAATGGTTTTTATTGTGACCAGATGTATATATTACCATATATACTCGAGTATAAACCGACCAGAGTGGAAACCAAGGTACTTATTTTTAACTTTAAAAAGGTGTAAAAGTGATTGACTCGAGTATAAACCGATGGAAGAAATTATGACCACTACTGCCTTCTGATTCTGTATTATTTTAAGGCTTTAGTTGCCCTTTAAATGGACAGCAGAATTCCCATACAGTAGTCCCATACAGTAATGGCCAAATCCAGTATGACTATTACTGTATGGTAATTCTGCTGTCCATTTAAAGGGCAACTAGAGCCTTAAAACAATACAGAATCAGAAGGCAACAATAGATACCATCCTCCTTCTGATTCTGTATTGTTTTGAGGCTTTAGTTGCCCTTTAAATGGACAGCAGAATTCCCATACGGTAGTCCCAAACAGTAACAGCCATACTGGATTTGGCTATTACTTTATGGGAATTCTTTTGTCCATTTAAAAGGCAACTAAAGCCTCATCGTTGGCACTCCAGATGTTTGGAAACTAAAACTCCCAGCATGTTTTAGTTGCTGGAAGTTGTAGTTTCCAAACATGTGCAGTGGCAAAGAATTGCCACTGCAGGGATTACTGCCTCTCCCTCCCCCCTGAGAAAACCCCCCCACCCTCACTGGGAATTGCCTTCTCCTACCTTCTCTGGCCGCTCACTCTGCTTCTTCTGCTCTGCCGTGTGATGTCCATTCTCGGCACCTGGAAGTGAGACAGGTGCTGGGTAGTGACGTCAGCCAGCAGAGGATGCAGAGCCAGTGGAAGCTGAAGGTAGGTGACTGAGTCGAGTATAAACCAAGGTTCGGTTTTCAGGCTATTTATTTAGCCTGAAAACCTCGGTTTAAACTCGAGCATATAATCTTGTATTTCACACTAGGCCCAGAACATTTTGTAGTATAGAGCAGTGATGTCAAAACTCCAGATGCTTGAAAACCATAACTCCCAACATGCCGTGGTTGCATTCAGGGTGCAGATATCACTATGGTTACATTATCATTACACTGACTGTATCATATTGTGACACACATGGGCATTGGATCTGATGGGATTTGCTGATTATTGCCCATGTGTGTGGTGAAAAATCAGCTGAGTATATACAGCCAATATCTGCATTTTATAGGACTGTATTGGTGGTAATCTGTAATGGGCAACAGGTTGGTAAAGTGTTTATCTGACTTTGGGGCATATTCAAAAACCCGCAAAATTTTGTTACCACAGGGTATGGTAAATGTATGACTGCCACCAGGGAATGCTGGGTGTTGTTACATCTGGAGGGCTGCAGTTATGTCTTTAGTGCCACCTTAGAAATATGAGAAGCCCTGGAAAATGCAGGAATCCTCAACAAGCTAGCTGAATCCAGAATCACAAGTTTGCAACCCAGTTGTTGGTGATAAACTACAACTCCCAACTTTTAGGCAGAGCTGTTAAATGTCAGCGTGTTCCTAGGAAACAACAGGTGGAGCGGCAGCAGGATGCACATCTCTGCGATAAATATAGTTTCTTTTCACTGTGTCATAGTACAGACAACACAGGGCCCAGTGGAGATGCACCTCTCTATAACTGGCCTGCCTTGTGTTTTATGGCCATTATTAGAGTAGAACAAGGGGTTTTCCAAATCCTGGGACCACCTAGCCTTGAACAAAGAGACTAATCCTGACGTAACAGAATTCTAAATGGTTCTATGTCCATTTACAGGAATGAAGGGCACAGTGATAAGTCTGTATACAGGGGAGAAAAGATAATTATCCTATCATATCATGAGATCTTTAACATTCAAGGGAATGTTCCTTTTCATATCCCCCAAACCAGCCTTGCAGTAGTCACTTTCATTACAACATATGGTCATTTCGCTGTTATGGTTATTATGCATCAGTTATAAAAGTGAACAAATTTCTTTCCATTTTCTTACATTCTTCTGCCACGTAGACTTGCCCATTTGTGGCTCTTGCCGCAAACCTTCAATATAGACGACATTCCTGGTACAACGTGTGTACTTGTAGTGATAATGGCTGCTGGTAATTCCCCTGAGGGCGTTAGCGAAATGGCGAAAATAGCACTGCTTTGTATCTCACAGATTTTCATTCATCATATGTTGTTAATGTATCAGTACAGTAACAGTATGAAAATATAAAAAAACAATCGTATGGGAGGGGCCCACAAGCGGTGTAAGCAGCTTAAACAGTGCAGGAGGAGGAGGAGAGTGTTTGATATCTCATCACGGTAATTAGTAGAGGAGAAAAAATGGTCACACAGCTGTTTAGATTAGGAGGCAGACTGACTGGCAGCCTTTTGACTTAAGGGCAATGTATTGGTCTAGATAATAAGCCTTCAGTAGTTTACGCAGTTGCATTCCGCATGTAAACGTGGATTAAAAATCCTTTAAACTTTGCACTGTATTTCCCAGGAATAATTTGGTGCCAATCCTATAATGTGCCACAACTTCCAGAAGATTTAGTCACTGCTCTATGTCCCGAAAGGATGAGCATTGCAGCAGCCAAAAATAACTTAATAGTAGAGGAATTCCTAACATCAGTGAAGGATATCATTCCCATCATGCTATATATATATACACACATATATATATATATATCAGATGGTTTTCTCTTTCAGTAAGAATCCTTTAATTATGTATTTGTTCTAGAATAGTTTGGGTGGGAGAAAATAATATTAACCACGACTAGACATACCATTAACTAAGCATGTGCAGACTAGGTCCTATAGCTTGACTAGTGACCAGGGTAGTTACGTAGTCTAAGCCAATTGTGAGCTTCTTACTTCCATTAGCCCTTTATTGAGTTTCAGCTACTTGTCTAAAGCTAGGTACACACAGTACAGATTTCTGAAAGATGACAGACAGGGTCTGCAAGATCCTGTCTGCCATCTTTTAAAGATCTGCATACACACAGTCCCGAGCGTTCTCCCTATGAACTTCATAAGGAGAATGCTCGGGACTGTGTGTTTTCATCGGCCGCCCTAGACTCCTCTATAGGGAGTCTAGCGTGGCCAATGGAAATTTTCGGCCTTTCCCGAACGAACGTACACACATAACGTATCGGGGCTTTATCGTTACTGTGTGTACCCAGCTTTATATCTTCAACTTAAAAATAGGCCAGCAGAGATCTAGGGTGCTGGATCAATGTCAGATTATCTGCCAATTGATACATTTTAGGTTTATTCCTAAACATTTAGAAAACCATCACAATCACTTTGCAATCAATAATATGGCCATAACATAGGAACTAACGCTACAGACTATTCAATTATTCAAACCTCAGATCAGTGTAACGTGGGTTTAGTGTATGGCTAGCATAAAACACAGATACTGTAGGTCTTCAAACTAATCTAAGTTGTGTTTATACGGTTTATACTGTATCTTTTCCCACTAACAGTAGTGATGAAAATGTTGTTATATTTGTATACTGTATAGCAGACAAGCATGTAGAACATTAATATATGGTATTCATGATCTTCTAATTAATGTCACTTGCATAGAGCTTTGTCTGCATGGGAGTCCTACTTACCTGTTTTCTGTATATCCATTTGGATTGGCTGTGACTGCAGGTTTTGACTCCAATGGTTTGTTCCTCTTGTATTCAGAGGGTGACAGGCAGTTGTGCTGCGATCATGAAATTTTTATGGGCTACATAAAATGTGCAATGTACCAGGCAGCTGGATCCTTTTCTTATCATCCTTCTATTTCCACAACATCCTGTAGTTTACAGGATTGCCCTATATTGGTTAGATAAGAGTAGACTATTTCCAATTTAGAACAGTGATTCTCTAAGACCGCATGATGCTTGACAATGAACATTTCTGTTGCGGAACACCTGTGTTCTTAATGCTGGATTCACACGTAATTACCCATAGAGTATTTTATATATATACTGTATACTAATTAAATATAATCAAATCAATTTGTATTTAATATAAACAGTATGTAGAATAATACATGACAAAAAGGAAAATTAGATTGCTAGAACTACTTGTATTTACTACCAAAATGAAGTGACCCACAGCTGGAGTCCCACGTACGGTATGCCCTGCACGCAGTCAGAAAAATCCTGATTTAGAAAGCAGGATACATTGCACAGTAATGGAGGGTGAATAAAGACATCCATCCAGTTCAGTCTTTATAGGCTACTCATTAACCCCACCTAACAGTTGATCCAGGGAAAGGCAAAAAAAAGTCTGATAAGGCGGTATATAAATTCATATTTATTTAGTGCAAAAAAAAAAACCATACAATGTTTCGGGACTCAATGGTATATACCTGAGGAAGGGACATTGAGTCCTGAAACGTTGTATGTTTTTTAAGTAGCACTTTTCATCTTGTTGGTGTGTTTCCTTATTAGCATCATTAAAAAAAATTGTCCTGGGGGTTTTAAAAAGATTTTTCATTTTATTTTTAATGCTGAGGGAACATTCTTTTGTGATTTCTTACGCAAGTGGTTTGCGATCCATTGCCCCTCCCTAATGTCCATTGCTAGTAGGCTGTAGGACTAGGGAGGGACTTCAAGGACATTCCAGGGGGAACTCAAGGTCCTATATACTATCTATACTATACCTATATATCTTAAAAAAGACCCAGGCAACCACAACACAGATGTAAACAAACATCAGAACAGCACACAAAGTATTTTTTCAATCAATAAAGTGCTCCTGTTTTTTAGGTGCTGTATGTTAGTTAAGGCTAGACTGTACAACTTAATGCTAGATTTAGTGCCGGTAACTTTAGTGCTTATTTATAAATACAGAAAGAAAGAAAAAAGATTTTTGTAGTGAAATCTATGCATTGAAATGTCAAAAATATCACTCCTATATACTGTAAATATGGAGCTTAATCCATGTCTTCTCCAGTTAATGTTCAATTTCATTAGCATTGACAGTAGGTTGCAAGGAGCAGTTCATTTACAGCATCCAAATGTTCTGCATGTTTAATTTACAACAATTATATTGAACGGCAAATTAGAAGAACGTATGGCAGAAGTGGAAACCTTTACAGATGATGAGACTTACCCTGGGATGTTGCTACTGTATATTACCCTCCCCACCCCCTTCATTAGATATGCACCTCCAACCTGCTAATGGGGTAGGGACCTGGGAACCCTCCCAGAATTTCTCAGCAGCATATCTACTAAATACAGTAACTCTACAGAGATTCTAAAACACATATAATGTGCACATTGCTATTAAACTCGCATTGAAGACATTTTAAAGGCAACTAAATACTTGTCTTGCCTCTAGCCATGGGCGTAACTACCACCCCCCCCCCCCCCCATCTTCTTATTTTTCCTATCTGGATCACAGCAATCAGATCTGGTAAATAAGAACAATCTCATGGAAACGCAACAGTCCCTGCCAAACTGGTTGGGAGAACTACAGTATAGAGCAGTTTTATGACATGGAGTAAGGGACCCACTGCATTTGAACCAATAAAGATGAAAATACTGTAGCACATAAAAGCTAATTCGTTTCTGTAATGTGAGATACAGCTGTATGGGGTTTGTGCACAAATGGAAGTGTGGCCTAAACCTTACTCAGATTTGCCATATTGTTTTCAGGTTATAACTTGTTTACACATGTTTGTAGCAGGGACATTGGTTGTGTTATTGGTAAAAAATAAACCCAACAAACGAAAAAGTCAGCAAGGATCCTGTAGAAATTGATATTGAATGATTTATTTGTGAGGCGTTGGTCATAATAAACACAATGTATCAATCTATGGTTGTTAATGCTACTTGTGCATTAAGGAAGATTGGTTGTACAAAAGAAAAAAATTGATTTGTTGTAATAGGATGAATACAGTATTTCTGTCTCTTATTGGGGAGAATTAAGTCTTGTGGGACAATGTGTCGCGGTGCTAAAATCCCATCTTAAAGCCACACTAACCGATTTAGTAAGTGTTAGTTTTGGTTAAAAACTTCCAGCCAATGACTGAATCTGTTGCCTATTCTAAACATGTGTGTGTTACACCATCCCAGATTTCCCACTAAAAGTACCCAGGGTGAGGACATAAACTGCTCCCCACCCCACCCTTTGTTTTTGCCTAGATACACATTGTCAATCAGTTTTTGGTCTGTTTGCCTGAACTTTTCCTTTAATGTACAGTACTTGACTTTTACAAATGGGGTGTAGAAAATGGCAGCAGGTGCTCCGGACCAATGAGTTAAAATGTAAAATATTTGGCAGCAGCAGAAGGCAGTTTGTTTGCTAATGCACAGGAGAGCAGCTCAATAACAGTGTTTGCAGGTAATCAGACAGAAATGTGGTTTAGTCCATAGTTCTAAATTACACATCTTTAAAATAAAATTTCCTTTTGAGCCATTAGCCTTGCCATTAGGAGTAAATATTCCTGCACTTTCCTTTTATATAAGTAACTTCCAGGGGGGTATACGGGAGGCAGCTTCTTTAGCTGATAGCGGCCATTAAAGGGACACTATACTGAAAAAATGACTTAACCTATAATTGAATACATGTAAGTAGCACTTACTCTGATTTGTGTGTGTTGCTGCATGCCTTCAATCCAACACACATTTTGTTTAGGAGCAGTATCCCCCCTCCCCCTTTTAACCACTCCTACTTCAATCCTACCTGACTTTTTTCCCACAAACCAACTGTCAAGCCTGCACACAGCATACAGCATTCCAACTGTCAAAACTCTGTCACCATTCTAGCTACAGTAAAACTACTCACAGAAGAATAGTTTTTGAGATCAAGGAACTTGATTGACAGCTGAAATATAAGAAGTTTTAGATTGGATATCTAAAGAAATAGGGGGCAGATCAACAAAAAAATGATACAGTGGTGGTTGGGAAGATTTATAGTTTCCAGTTATGGTCAATTTAAAATAACCTATTTTTCGGTATAGATGCCCTTTAAATACTTATGCAAGGGTGAGATTCATCCAGAGCTGAGCCTCTTTTGGTAAATCTCTTCCTGGGCATTTGCCCAGAGCGTTTGTGGCTCTGGGTGAATCTTCGTCTTTGCGTTATAGATTTATATTTCAGCTTGGGGTTTAGTGGTGGAAAATAATAAACATGTGCCTGTCACTTTATTCAGGGCAAGGGAGGGAACTTAATGAAATTTCACTGAACAAATATCACAGCCAAAGATTTATTTGAACAAAAGCTTTTTGGATTTAATCCCCACTTCTAAGCTGGGTATGCAGATGATATCTGGGACTGATATGAAGCATTGTATGTAAATCCAATTTGAAAAGAATTGGAGGGTTTATGCATAGGAATCGCAAATACTTCCACTTTGAGTCGTACTGAGCCATACCACTGTGCTCTCGCCCCAACAGTCACAGATAACTGCCATCCTATTTCATCATATGTCAGGCTGACCCTCTGTAATCCTCAGTCCTATTACTGAGCTTGTGAAAAGAAGCTTCAATTACTGAAGGCAAAGTCATCCCTACTCTTTGTCGTTGAATAAATCTGCTTTGTGCTAAGAACAGTCACAGCACATTCGTCCTTATAACTCTTGTGTCGCCTCCACTTCCTTTATACGAGAATGAAAAAAATATGTTGGATTTTATTGCAATTTCTTTTCCTCGCTGTGCTGTCGTTTGATGATTTCTCTGCTCGTGCTCAGTGTTTTTTATAATCTTTGAAAAGGCAAATCTGGAACAAAAGGATGAAATCCTAGGAGGGTTTTTTAAGACCTTGTGATCGCAGGTTCCTCTCTAGACTCATATCGCAGGTCATTAGGTTGCAGTTTCCTGAAATGTAATCCTCTCCCTGGCATTGGGGAGAGTAGACACTGGCAACTCAATGTTAATTCCACCTGTGGAATCTGGCAAACTCTAACCTGGGTCCTATTTCAAGTAAAAGATTTGCTGTTGTGTGAATGAATGGGAATTGGCAGGGACACAAAATTAGCAGCCATAGATAGATTGAGGGCACCCACATTGATATCTCCGGTGTCACATTTGCAGATCTAGACCTGTAACTGTTTGTGATTCTGTGTGCTGCTTGTCTTAAGATGTCATTAGACGTTAGTTGCCCACGTAGTTGCCCATGTAGTTGCCCACGTGCTTAACTGAGCACAGATTCACTTTTTTGTTTTTAGACATTTCTGTATAACGCTTGATAATTTCTTATTGATGGTATATAGTGTTACATAAAGCGGCACATTTGTTATACTGAATAGATTGGTTTTGACCCATACAAGAATATGTGCTTCAAGATCAACACCCTGTCATGCGGGGTAGAAGATTTCCATGTACATCTGCAGCATACACTGAAGGCTGTGCACTGGCTGCTAAGCGCCCAAAGAAATAGGTCATGTTAAGGTTTAACACTTTATGAAATGCACAAGCTTCCTGGGATACTGAAAAAAGCACATTAATTTATTATAACAAACGTAGTCGTTTAGGCTGGAGGAAAAAACCCACACGAGTCAGTCCAGTTCACGTTCTCCTGGTTCATTCTATTAAACTGGAGAAAGATAATACTGCTTCTCAATCCATGCAATATTTTTTTTTAAGGTAACTTGCTTTTAATTATTTCAAATATGGCAAAATCAGAAGCCTGAATAGATAATATTCCTTTCTTAAAGCTTATTATGTTAAGGCTTAATATACACCTGTAAAATATCCATCGTCAAATCAGACTTACCTTCCAGTAGCTTTAAAGTGCATGTCCACCCTTAAAAAAAAAAACGGGCAATTGTCAGTTACCTGCCTCCAACCCCATCTTATATATTTTGCATCCAATTATCAACAGCTTTGTGGAATCCCAACAGGTAGATGTCGAGATGCACCCCCTGAGGCCTGTGTCACGTCAGGTAAGTATCAAATCAATATAGAATATGCAGGGAGGCACACTCAAGTAAAAGTTAATTGCAAACTTTCATTTATTAAGTGCTCAACATAAGCCAGATTGTCCCCTTCCTCAGGTGTGGAGGACCCGAAACGTTGTGTATCTGGCTTATGTTGAGCACTTAATAAATGAAAGTTTGCAATTAACTTTTACTTGAGTGTGCCTCCCTGCATATTCTATATTGATTATATATTTTGCACCCTATTACCTGTAATACTAACTTGATTTTTTAGAATAATTATTGTCCCCATTCTGCCAGAGTATAAATCCAAATCATATTTGTCGGCTGCCCCGCACACTATCCACATCCACTTTTGAATCTTAATGCTGGGTGCTACCGATCCACCTAAGCCACTGGTGTATATATCCTAATATGTCCAAAATATCAGTGCACACCAGACTTCAACAATGTTTTATTAACATGTGACGTTTCGTTCAAAATGTCTGAAGAAGGTGCCATTTTGACACCTAAACGTCACATGTTAATAAAACATAGTTTATGATTAAGTCTGGTGTGCACTGATATTTTGGACACATTCTGCCATAGTAAACTGTCTTCTCTCCTAAAGGGTATGTTTTGGGGGAACTTAACAAAATAGAATTTTTTGGGGGGAGGTGGACAAACCCATTCATACCATTTAATGCAGTCCATCAATGCTGTGACAACACGGCCTGCTGCATCCTCTGCATAAAAAGATCATTGGGCAGAGGGAGGAGGCAGCTACCTTTTGCAGAATGGAAGAGAACATATCATTAAAGGGCATGTCCACCCCCAAAACTATAATTTCCCCCACTATGATCCCACTCGGTAGTGCATAAAAATCCTTACCTTACATACCAGCTCCAAATGGTTCTCCTGCAATGTTCCCCCAAAGTCCCAAAAACTGGCCACCAGGAGCCTAGCAGAGTCCATATAGGACTCTGCCTCCTGTCTCTCTTCCGGGAGAATTATGCCTTGCGCACTGCAGCCCTCCCTCCTTCCCTCTCCCTCCTGTTTTGGTCTCCCTCCCCCTAGCATAAATCCCTTTTAATATATTGTAGGGCTTCCTCCCCCAGCCCCAACCAGATTATTATAATTGCCAGAAACTCCCCACGAAGGGTGGACATGCCCTTTAAATATCTGGTTACAAATGTAATAAACTGACAAGTCAACAGATTTTTGTTTTAAGGGGCAATGGGCCCTATTTATAAAAGATCGTTATCGAAAAAATAATGATTGCTATCGTAAAATAACGACCGGTATTTTCCGATAACGCCCGGAATTTTCCGATAACGCCTGGTATTTTCTGATAACGCCCAATATTTTCCGATAACACTCGGTATTTTACGATAACGCCCGGTATTTTACGATATCGGAAATTACCGGGCGTTATCGGAAAATACTGGTCGTTATTTTACGATAGCTATCGTTATTTTTTCGATAACAATAACGATCTTTTATAAATAGGGCCCAATGTTTCCTTTTCTGGCCTATTCAAATGACTGGAACTGGAGCTTGTTTGTACATTGGGGTTACATTGTAAGGTATAAATCCTAGAGTATGACCAGCATTAGATTTCCTTTCCTGGCAGGGAAGGCTGGTTAAACACAATGGAGGGGGATAAACGTTTCTCTGGGAGGATTGGCTTTCCCAGCTCACCAGGTCAAAACAAGGTTGAGTGCTGCCGTCACATATACCAATTTCCAGGTATATAAACTACTGCCATCACCCACTTACTAATGGCCGTGAGAACCGATACCAGCCTTAATGGCTATAAGTCTGAAATAATACTAAATATCTGAATCACTCGCTGCCACACTCAGGCAGGAATAATAACAGATAATACAACTAATACGCACTTTATCGTCCGAAACAGTCGTTCGTTCGGAGATCCGCCAAGTCGGTCGGTCAACAATCCCCAACCGAACGTCAGTTTCGACCGATAAAGTGTCTACACATGGGCCGATTATCGGCGGAAACTTTCATTCCTACACATCATGCGTCACGGGTCGGGACCCGCGATCGCATGTGTGTAAGAACCTTAAATCCATAGAGAAAAAGAGTTCCTGGCTCCAAAAAGGTAACTCATAATCTCATAATCCACTTTGATGTTGCATAAGATGTAAATCAGGAGCTCCTTGCTATTGTTGTGCAGCTCCTTATTTACTCTGGGCACAGGGTGGTACCCAAGTTTCCTCAGCCAATCACCTAAAAGGGTAGGTTGGGCTCAGGGTATGTCCAAATCTTTATTACCCTTAGTATGGTCTACTCAAAAAACTAACAAGGCAATACATGTATCTTGGAAAATAAATGTCTAACATGTTTTATACACCAATATTAATCACCCTCATGAACGTAAACCTGGGGTTTTAATCTCTCCCAGAGTAAACACAGAGGTCAAACTGTCCACTTTATCAGACCCCTGCTGGTTTGAGGGGTTCAAGTCTACAGAGATGCTACAGAACTCCCTGTTCCATGCTGAGTTTATGATACCTGAGCCACATGGTAGAGGAAAGTACAGAATGAAAGAGAAAACAAATGTACAAATATAATAAAACTAATAGAATCCTACTGTTACAAATAGTGTATAATTAATAAATACAGCAGGTATGATAGCATCTTCCTCTATGATTGTTCCTAATTAAACTAATTAAAGCAGTAAGCTTAGCTGGGTACTAAGATAATCCGTTAGTAGTATGCGTTTTCCTATGTATAATAATAATACTTTGGTCTTAAAGGAATAGTTCACTCTCAAAGTGTGCGCATTATCGTGGATAAAGAGAATTAGAACCAGAAAGCGGTCAGGGATTTGGAGCTCTGCAGCGGGGGATTGCACAATAGTTAAATATACTCACCTTCGGCCCTGAGTTATTGATTGAAGAACAGGAGGTAAGACATAGCTCCTTAAACTCCCCGGCTTCAATCAATACATTAAAGGAATAGTTCAATTTGGGAATGAGCTATTCCTTTAAGCATTAGCAGTTTATGAGTCAGGGAAAATATGTGAGCATTGAAATGCAGTTTACATGTTAAATAAACAAATGCTGCTCTAAGCAACTGTTTAGTCTATTTACTTTGCAGAGCTGGAGTTGTGTTGGCAAATTAACTCCAGTAGCAGTATACACGGCCAATATTCGTGTCATGTATGGGCACTTTGTCGGCTGAAATGGTCGTTCAGTCGGGGATCGTTGCTCGTCCAGCTGGGCGGATCATCAACCGAATGGGTGTTTCGACCAACAAATTGCCCATACATACACAACACTATTAACAGATGAAACTACCCATGCATACAAATTGTGCGGGTCAGTCCCTGCGATTGCCCGTGTGTATGAGGCTTTACTGTAGTATACCAGTAAAAAGGTATCATCTGATTGGTTGCGGCAAATTAACAGCATGGGGACCAGACTTAGCGCGGCGTATTTCTAAATGTGCAGTATCGCTAAATCACAGTTGTAAAATTACAATTGCGGTTAAACAATTATAATCGCAATCATAATTGAACAATCGCCTATGCAATGCCATAGCAGAATAATATACCAAATAGTCTACTATCGCTTGGTATAGCACGGCAGTACATTTGTAAATGTACGAACGCGACGGAACTTTTACAAAAAAACTTGCGAAATCAGAACGTTGTGAATAGGTACAAAAAGGTATGGATATTCACTGAGACTTTTTTTGGTATTTGCAGATATTCTAAGAATTTTTAAAGGGGAACTGTGGTCTCCATACAAGTGGCCTTAATAAAAATGGAAAACTCCTACATTTACAATGACTCCAGGATCATGCTTCTAGCAGCAGTCTATCCAAAGTTACAGCACTATAAAGGGTGTTTTTTCCTGCTAGCACTGGGAGCTGTGACATCACCAGCATTTGGATTCTGACTCCAAGTTTAGGGTTAGAGCATGCCCACTGCTGGCAAAGAGCATTATCAGCTGCATCCAAACTTCTAAATATTTTTTAAAGCTAACTAGAAGCCTGAAAATATTCTGTAAAGCCCACCATACAGCATTGATATTCCAAACAATTAGAAGAATTCGATTAAATTGATCTGATTATCAAGGACATGTTTTTGATAGACCGATCGGCAATATCGATCGGAAAACTGAAAAAAAAACGTGATCGGGCAAGATGGAAAACCAGATCTTACGTACTTTTGAAGCTGAAATCTACGGAAGATCACCAGTGCAAGGTGGGGACTGGGGTCCAAACCATTGGACCATGTATGACAACCTTAACTAGCTTAAAAAAAGATCGATTATTGGGGATGGCGCTTATAACATAACTTATAACACATGATTGTCACAGAGACACAGGGCATATAGGGCAGTCTGGGAAGAGTATCTTTATAAGCCTGCAACTTAAGTTTGAGAGAATCTAGATGCATCCTCCTAGTCTTGTTTCAAAGGTATGAGAGGTATTAATAGAGGGCACATGTATAGGGACCACTGTTATCCTTTAATAAGAGGTGCAATATCCATCAAACAACCAGATGTTATTTAAATGGTATCTCCACCCAAAAATCTAAATTTTTCTGTGGTGTAGGGGACCCCCCTCCAACTCTAAAAGCTAGAGTTTAAAGTTTAAAAAGTTCCCAGAAATAGACTTACCTACCTTCGTTCCCTCACCCTCTGTCTCTACTGCTACTTCCAGGAACAGAGTAGCAATAGAGGTTTGACTGGCAGCCACGCCTGTGAGTCAGCCAATCACAAATGCAGCTGCCGGCAATTCAGAGAGCAGAGGGAACGAGGTTGGGTAAATCTATTTCAGGACACTTTTTAAACTTAAAACCCTAGCGTTTAGGGTTGGGGGGTCCCCTACACTGCTGAAAAGATTAAGGCAGTGGCAAGGGATCCAGCGGGAGGGGGGGGGAGCGAGGGAGGGGGGAGAGCTCCCCTGCGCATGCCAGGAGGACAGGGAAGGAGCAGATAACGAATTACACACAGGAAGGCTCCTACTCTTCAGTTTTCTGGACTGCAGGACAACCATAAGTAACGGGAGAAAACTAAGGATTTGTGAACACTACACAGTGGGACCAGAGGTGGGACAAATTTTAGTTTTGTGGGTGGACATGCCTGTAAACTGCAGTAAACCACTCATAAGCTAGCATCTGATCCATTTCTACAGATTATTAGCACAGGCAAAAATTTGTACCTCCTAATAAATAAGCCCCATTGTGTGCAAACATATGCAGCATTTGGAAAGAATTACAGTAAGTATACAGTGAGTTTTGTATTGTATTAAATAGAAGCCAGTCTGTTGTATTCTATTCTGTGTAGAATTTGCGTGCAAAGCTTGGGTGACATGATAATGGCAATGCTGGATTTCTACATGCAAGATGGCACCCTTAATTTGGATGAAAAACTGCCTGCCTGCTCTCTCTCATGCTGTGCCATATAAAATAAACATAAAAGAGCTTTTCAGATTTATTTGGACTGTCATCTTATTTGTTTTTACCTTGTTATCCCTGCATGGCCTGCTTTGCCTTGAATGCAGGCGATTTGCAACAGACAAGGGTAGAAAAGGAATCTCAACAGTAAATCTCCATCTTAAGATGGGTACACACACTAATGGTAAAGGGCCGATACTGTCTGGTTCAACAGTTTCTGCCCTTTATTGTTAGTGTGTGTAGCGCATTTTCAAGCACCCAGAGAATTGCCCTCGGCCCCAGTCGTCTCCCTCTAAATAAAGTTTAGGGAAATGCAACTTTTATACCCTTGAGATACATGACACCTGCCCCAGTGCTGGTCCAACCAATAGGGGGCTAATACACTGATTATTAACCTGAAAATCTGTGCTGACCTTTTGCATGCTGGGTTTACCACCTGACATGAAAAAAAATATGTATTAGAATTATGAACAGAGCATGTGCTATCGCACGTGTCTGCTTGCACTGTGATCCCTGTCATTTTTGGGGATCGGACAATAAATTGGTAAATAAAAAAAAAATTCAGCTTTTCTCTTGTACACTTTTAAAGGGAATGTTCACCATCCGCACTAGACCCGCAAACCTTAAGACTGCAATACTCTGAAGGGAAGACTTGTCTCTCGCTGGCAGTTCCTGTCTTCATCCTGACCCTTCCATGTAGTAGCTATCTGTCTAGGCCTCACACCTAGGTTAATATTAACCTAGAGTGAAGACCTAGGGGTTTCGGTCCTCATCCTGGGTACAATTCATAAGGGGAGTGGGAGTATAGTTTCTATTTACATTCTGTTTATAGGAGTTTCATGACCATATAAATGATTGTAAGCAATAGAATTGGGCAAAAATCTGACTGTACAGAATATGAAAAAAATATTATACTAGCAGAATACCCGTTGTCGCCATTTTTTCCACTCAAAACCTTGTTGAGAAATGCAAGTTTGCTAAAATAAGGTCAAAAAGGAAGTTAGAAGTTCCAGACTGGGTTTACCTTGACGTGGTTGGAAGGCTTTTCATTCATGTGATCACAGTAATGTATACTAAAACCTCTTTCTTTATAAAATACTAGACATTAAGCCCGCTACAATAACAGGCGCTAGAAGCACAGAGTGCCCCCTTAGTGTCCCAAGGCCATAGTCCTCCTTACACAAATGTAATTGTCATTTATTGTAATTCAGTCTGTGTTTGGGTAAAATTTGTCAGCTCTTCTCTACGGAATACAGAGAAAAAATCATTCTGGTGCCTTTTCTCACTTTGTAGCTCCCTCCTTAAAGCCCTGAATGCTCCTGACAACCTCAGCACCACCTGGTATAAATCTAATAAAACAGACTGTACAAGGGCTGAGAGTGGTTAGAGGCGAACAGAGAAGGAAATCTTATGTTAATGAGCCAGGAACTTACCAGTCTCACTCCATTGCCTGCATGGTCCCCTTTGCCTCTCCCTCCCTATAACAGCCCATCATCCCATTCTCCTAATTCAGCCATGACTGTCGTTTTCCTCTCGTGATACCAGTGACTCACAGAATCCTTTATGTCTTTCATTTGTCTCCATTAATGCTGTGGCTGTTATAGTTGCTCTGTGGGTCTTTGGTTTGGATTTGCTGTAAAAGATTAATTTGGGACATTCTCTCAAACTCGCTAATCAATTACATGTAAAACAACATTAATACTTAAATAGGGAATTTATCCCTGTTAGGCTGAGGCCACACTGCAACACACAGGAAACACGCGATTGTGTGCGCAATTGTGTTGCGCATGCGTTTTTGCCATTTTGCATTATGGAAACGCATGTGTTAACGCACAAAAAATGGTGAACACATGCGTTACCAAAATGCAAACGGACGCACAATAGCATGCGCATCGGAAATCGCAGGAATTTTCCCGTTCCCACGATTTCCATTTTAGTGAAAATCACGGGCGCAATCGTGAGCGTTAAACGCGTGTGTGAACGCGAGTATGCGTTTTTACCATTTTGCGTTATGGAAACGCATGCGCTAACGCACCAAAAATGGTGAACGCGTGCGTTACCAAAATGCAAACGGACGCGCAATAGCATGTGCATCGGAAATCGCGTGAATTTTCACGTTCCCACGATTTCCATTTTACGGCAATCGCGAGCGCAAAATGCATGCGCAAACGTGCGAAAAACGCACAAGTGTGGCCTCACCCTTAAGTGACTGAAGCTACTTGAAAAAACATGTTCCTCTGCCATAATCTTTTTTACATTTTCATTGATGTAATATCCAAAAATGTGGAGCTGGATTGATCTGCTCTGATGGTTTCAAATGTATGTAATAGTTAATATCATATGGTGAGTTAAAGGGACATTAAGGGCTCAACCCCCTCACAGCAATGAATGAACAAATACTATGTAATTACTTATGTAACTAAGCTGTCCGGGTGCGAAATTGCACACATTCATGGGTAAGTAAACCATACTGCTTATCCATCCATCCTGATGGCCCAGAAGCCAGCAGCCCCAAGCCCGTCGCAAGGCTAAACAATCAAAGGTAAGTAGAGTAAGGATCCGCACTAGCCAGTGCCAAACAGGAAATCAAACACCACTGCTTACTGCTGCATAAAATTCTTTATTGGTACACGCCTGACGCGTTTCAGACTAAACAGTCCTTAATCATAGACACACTATTTTTATACTTGAAGTTATTAGTACTCTATACGTACTTTACTGGTACCACCCATTATTTATTGGTCTCTAGTTAGGAGTTTTTAGCTACTACGTTATTCTTAGGCTCTGTACTATTTTTAGACTTTCTTCTGCGCTTTATGGTATTAGGTTATTTTTGAGCTGGCCATCTCTATTGTATATATTTGTATTTAATGTAATAAATATTGTCAGGGATATTATATATATGCCGTGTGTTTAGGCTACATTCCTTTCTCCCGTTCCTACATTCAGTGTGCTTTATATTGTTTGTATTGGAGACTCCTTGGAGGGTGTCTCTTTTGGATTCACCATCCCTGGACCCTTTTTTACCTGATTGGGAGACTCAAGTGCACCTGATTTAGGGTGTTTTTTTAGCTATACCGATCTTTTTGTATGGACAATATATATCTCTACAAAAATACACAAGTGGTGGATATCAGCAGTTTTCTGTCACACTGAAACTGAAGATTTGGGAGATTGTGTCAATTATAATCAATTTACCAGCAGATCCATATCCACATACACCTTTTGATAGGTACACTATTGGGAAATGAATTGCCAGGAGGAAAGAAACTGAAGTGCTGCAGGACCACATATAGGTAAGTCTTGGCTTAGAAATGACTATGGGAGACAGAAACAAGTGCTCCTGAATTATTATAGATTTAATTGCAACAGGTAAAATGTTTGGGTTTAGTGACCCTTCAATGTTCTTAAAGGGTAACTGTGTCTCCAATTCTTCCATACTGGTAAGGATTATATAAAAAGCTTTCCACTGTACCTTCAAAATAAAACCTAAATCACATCTCTAGATAAAATTTGTGAGAAGTTATTGCTGGAAAGGTTCAGCAATATTACTTCCTGCTTGAAGACCAGTTTGCAGTCATGTGACCAGTCTGTCTGCATTAATAGGCTCCCCTTCTCAACTGTAATCCCCCCCCCCCCCAAGCACTTCCTGATTTCCCCAGCATTAAGTCTTAACTGAGCATGCTTCCATCTTAGGGGGCGGTGGGCATGAGAGAGGTCTGGTGATGTCACACAACCTACTAGAAATAGGAAATTTGAACATTCACCCCAATGTATTTCTCACAGCTGCAGCCGGAGATGTGCTTTTCAGCTCATTTTAAATGGCAAGTCCAGCCAAAAAATTACTCTTATTTAAAATGTGTATTATCCCCCCAAACCCCACTTTCGCATAGCTCACACATTTCAAAGATGCCCCAGAACTTACTTACCTGACTCAGTCCCCTGCCATACCCTGCTCCTGTTTCGAGCAAAAACAGGAGCAGGGGACTTCTGCGCTGACAGCCGCTTCACTTCCTGGTTGCGGCTGTCAGGCAATAAGGCATGACGTCACGTCGTGCCCTAACTGACAGCCGCAACCAGGAAGTGGTTTGGCTGGACATTCCCTTTAAAGGAAATACTGCAGGCTTTCATTTAACCATAACTTGTTGGGAGACCATAGTTGCCCTTTAACATCAAAATTGTGCTTGTGTGCTTCCCATCCAGACCACAGCATGTATGTGGACAATCCCACCAAGAAACTGTAGGGTTAGTTAAAAGAGTTGACTGTTTGCACAGTGATCCACTCTATCACCTTTGATGGAGATCAACTGTTAATACCTAGCTGTACATGGGCTGGGGGAACTCTGCTGACATCCCTGATTTTCTCAGTTTGACAGGCATCATGATATCTTGCAATCTGTAGAGCTAACTTAAGGTTTCTAGTTTCATACCAGGCAGATATCCCGAGGCAATAACAAGAAAATGCTGCATGGAAGTCCCTTGAGTGGAACTAGCTTCACAAATGAACCATGACTTGTACTTCTACTTTGCGGACATCCAGAGGGGGTTGAAAATCTATACTATGTTATGTCAGAAACAAAAATAGGTTTTACGCAAAACTTATCCAATAATGTGGGCTTTAGGTGTGTGTCCTTATTCATCAATTTAGAACCACAATTAAAGGGTAACTGTAGTCCAAAAATGACTTTAGGTAAATTGACAGGAATTGCTTCCCTATTTTTGCAATTTACTTACATTTTTTATTTTACATTGTTTTAAAGATATTTACATTTTTATGTGTTATATGGTAGTAACATCACCAGATCCCCTGTACTTCCTGCTTCCTGCTCTGAAACCATGTGACAATCCTTCTTCCCTTTGTCTCCTTCTCCTTGTGGGCCCCTATGCCCCTCCCCTTGCAGCCCCCTTGAAACGCCCTCTGGCCCCTCCCACGCCTCCTTAAGTCCCTTTAACTTGATCTTTAACTGCTTTCTTTGGCTTTCTTCTGCACTGAGCATGTGCCAACCGCAGATTAGAAGAAGGAAGTAGTATTGTGACCGCAGATTCAAAACCACCCACCCCCTAACTTTCTGATCAGTGAATTCTTCATATCTTGGGCTGTGCAGCATGTAGAGAGGTAGTTGATGGCTCATTTTAAAGGTAGGAACCTGGCCTTTCGTTTAAAATCAACTTGTTTGGAGACCACAGTTCCCCTTTAAGTCCACATCCTGGAGGCATCAAACATTCAAATGTTGCAATTTTGAAATGGATTTACTTTCCATGTTTTATTCAGCAAAGTATAACAGATACTTAAAAATTGATCATCAGCTGTTATCCGTATAATATAAACATCTGTTAAGCTTTCCAGTCATAATCTAAATCCTATATTTAAGCCTCCATCATAAAGAAGCTGCCAGAATTAAAAAGAAGATACAGTGTTTAAAAGAGAAAAAAATTACAACCCCATTCAGTTAGTTATGTGAATAGTTTTTTGCTGAATGGCCTAACACTCACACAAACGAATACCAATCTATTTGGTAGAATAGGAAGATGGTGGCATCCAAAAAACAAGTTAAGTATGTACTCATACAAGATAAATCTCATTTGGAGTGATTGTTAGAGAGAGGTAAAGGAAAGGACCATGACCCCCTGATATGGGTTACATCTTACATCTTTCTTTTTATATGTATCGCCTTTGGAACCACCATCAAGTTTGGTATTCAGGTCCCCTGCCTGGTCTAATAACCAAAATTTTCTATATCCTCATATGAGTCATATGATCCCTTCTAATGTCTGCTGGCAACACTTAAAAGCAACATAGAGCAGGGCAAAAGTGGGATCCAATAAGAGGCAAGTCATACGAAGAATGTCCTCTGCAAGTTCACAGTTTTATACTGGTATTGAAGTAGGCAAATGCAGCAGAGGATGAGAAAGGCAAAAACTATTGGGTATTTAATGAGGAGCAACATACTGCTTCAGATTTAGAGCAAAATGTTTCCCCTTATATTGAATAAGTTTTTTTCCTACTAGTTTTCATTAATGTCATTTTTTAAGATATAAATCAAGCAGTTCATGGTAACATTTAGTCAGAATTCACCTGTACTTTGTTAAAGGGTCACTATACTCAAACAACGTTACATTATCATATTTATTTGTGCTTGCTTTGTTATTAAATTATTTTGTTTAGTGAGTGCTCCTTAATTGACCCCCACCTCCCTTACTCACCGCCTTCTTTTAGTGTCTGTGACACTTATAAGTTCTGCACAGCCTCACCATAGACACTGGTCTGCTTACACATCTCCCTCCCCCTGCCTTCTTTTCTCTGCTTATTCTCTTAATTGTTGCAGAAAGTGTGCTGGCAGGCAGCTAAAGATCCTAGTAAGAGGTCATTAATAGGTCACATATTACAATTTCTGCTCCTGGAGTGACAGGTCTTTCCCTGTAAATACTGTGATTAAAATGATGATTTCTCAGGATCTACAGCCCAGATTTAAAGGGACACTATACTGAAAAAATGACTTTGCCTCATCTTAATCTATTATTGAATATATGTATGTAACTAGCACTTACTCTGATTTCTGTGTGTTGCTGCATGCCCTCAATCCAGCACACATTTTTTTTAGGAGCAGTATCCCCCCTCCCTCTTTTAACCACTCCTACTAAGATCTGACCTGATTTTTTTCCCCACAGACCAACTGTCAAGCCTGCACACAGCATACAGCATTCCAACTGTCAAAACTCTGTCACCATTCCAACTACAGTAAAACTACTCACAGAAGAATAGTTTTTGAGAGCAAGGAACTTGATTGACAGCTGAAATATAAGTTTTAGATTGGATATCTAAAGGAATAGGGGGCAGGTCAACAAAAAAATGATACAGTGATGGTTGGGAAGAATTATAGTTTCCAGTTATGGTCAATTTATATTTTTCAGTATAGATGCCCTTTAAAATCTGAAAAAAGATTTGAAGCAGCGTGATCTTGCTGTATTTTTGATAGTCATCCATCCATCTAGTCGGACATACATTCAACTAGTTCAACCTACTCAGCAATAGCCACATTTCCTGCCTAACATGCTTGTGAAGGTTCTTATTCATCCAGGTCATGGTATATCTGTTGTATTCAGTTAGATTATCTGGACTTAAAGTTTAGTCCTTGAAAACGTTTCACTAGTCATCAGACTGGCTTTCTCAATTCAGAATGACTTGTACAAGAATCTATTGGCAATTATGTACCCTGGAAAGTCCCAATTAGCATATCACAGCCAGGTGTTAAGGACCTTCTGAATGCAAGGCATGATTGCGTTGTGGCTAAGAGGTGTTATACATACAGTATTATTTTGGGGAACATTTGAGCAAAATGAATTCATGTCAGGTTTTCACCTGGGTGTTACATGATGCCTTTGATCTGGACAAAACCCATTTCCAGCTCCAGGCAGGGTGGAGGTTAACGTGTTTCAGATTCCCCTTTCTCTAAGGTAAATGAGAAATATATTTTGAACTTCAATTCATACAATTGGATTGCTGGTCGGCCAAAAAAATTTCAACTGGTCCAATGTGGAAATTATTGGAAGATCATTGAAAGATCTTTCAATTATCTTCCATACACGATCCGATGGGATATCCCGACATCGTACGACTGGGATCTAAGACGTTTATGGCCGCCATAAGGCTTCCAATGATTGCGCAAGTTCTAAAGCAGTGGGGGCTAATTCAACATGGTTTGAGTTCCATTTCTACAGAAACAAACAGTGGCATACTGTAGTTTGTTGTAGTTTGCCGTTGGAGACACACACAGAGGCTTTTTATTTGATTGGTATTGGGTTATTATTTTAATCTGACTGTTGGTTTAACAAACAAAAAGCAGACAGCCCTAATTGCTGACATTTTCTTTCCTGACATATAAAGACATTTAAATAGTTGATTCACTGATTAATAAATTGCCAATGGTCAATATTTGATTCTATACCTATATGCTTTACAGTCCCTCCACCTTTTGCATGCAGCAATGAGACATTACTTCCTATTGACTTACTCCAGCCTTGTGTGACTTCTTCTCTGTCTCTCCATCAATATGCTGTTTTTTCTAGCATGTCTTATTCTTAATGATTTTTCATGAGTTTTTTCCCTTTTCTGCCTCACACTCATTAAAGTGTACTGAGCTCTGTTTCTTTCTTCTTCCCATGCATGTCTTTGAACTGTGATGGTTTAAAAAAAACACTTTCATAGGTTTTTCAACTTCTCTGCAGTTGCTAAGCAGCCACAAATCATCTTAAGTAGCAGTTCGAACTGATAAACTTAAAGCTTGTGAAAAGTTTTGAGGTTTGTTGTTTATCTGGTCATAGAAATGTAATTAATATGTTATATACACATTTTACACATACCTGCATTTAATGGTAAGTAAATGCTGTTCATGATTGTCATTATAAAAGTCCAAGGCGTTAAAAAAAATAAACAAAACAATTAAAGGGAATGAAGAAAGTATGAACTTTGGCTTGGAAGGCCACGTTTTGGAAGGCAACATGCCAACATGCCATGCACAAATCCATGTGAATGTGCGTGCTGTGGAGTGTGCTGCAAGTTTCAAACTTAATGTTTCTATCTTGATGAAAGAGGGCGTGTAAATGACAAACTTTGTTCTGAGTACATGTATTTTTATTATTGTGCTTCTATTCTGTAATTTTAGGACTTTTATTTTGATATTGTGTGTGTGAATGTGCATGTCTGGATCAGAGAGACACAGTAAGTTAGAGTACCCTCTGATCAGGTGTATCTAATCAAGAAAGTGTTAATCAGCTTGATTATACCTCCGATCAGGTGCAACTAATAAGTCTCTGGTGCATTTAATCAAGAAAGTGTCAGGTGGGTGTAAATTACATATCCCTTCAAAGTGAATGGGTGAAAATGCCCAGATATAATTCAGGAACACTTCCATGAATTCCTTAGCTAGAAGATTGCACAGTTCTCCGATATGTCCTTAGGTAGAAAACTGTGGGAGGACAGCAGTCCAAAATACAGAAAAAAAGAATAAATAGAATAGCAGTTTGGCCTTTTCAAGCCAAATTATACAATTATAAAGACCGAATAATTAAGCAAATATGGGAAAATACAAAAAAGTTCAATAAAATATCCATTGTAAAAGGTCACATTTTTCTGTATGACTTAATGTCCATTGGGAAAAAAAACATTTGCCCATTTGTGTGAGTTAAAATACCATGTAAGGTGCCAAGCATAGAGCTTTATGTTTAGCCTACCACAGACTCCAGGAAAAAATTCTTGAACCATGATGTGTTTGCGTTAAAATAGTCCCCGCATCCCTGGGAATGAGAGTTAATGTCTGAGTACATTAAAATATGATCAAATTAGTTTATTTACCCCAGACAGCAAAGCATTAAAAGGGAATTGCTGGAACTGTCAAAATACTGTACACTGTCCTATATCTTTGTTATATATAGGAAACAAACCTATATAGGGCTATGTACCGGAGCCTTTATCGTCCTGTTTCTTCTGTCGAAGCCACGTTAACCGATGTACCAAGCGTTAACGTTACACAAAAACTGTGTACATAACTGCAAAGCTGATTACGCTCTTTAAAGGGCATGTCCACCCCCAAAACTATAATCCCCCCCAGTATGGCCCCACCATGTGTGTAGTGTAATCCTTACCTCACCATCCCAGCTCCATAAGGTTCTCCTGTAGACCCCCCTCTAAAGTCCCAAAAACTGTCCACCAGAGGCTAGCAGGGCTCTGCCTGCTACCTGCCTCCGGTAGATATTTGTCATGTGTACTGCAGCCCTTCTCCCCCCTCCCTCCCCCTCCCTCCCCCTCCCTCTCCTCCCTCTCCTCCCGTTCTACTATCCCTCCCCCTAGCATAAAACCCCCTTAATATTTGTTCCCCATGTCTCCCAGCCCCAACCGCATATTTTTTATTTTCCAAAAGCTCCCCAACCCTTACTTACCTCCCTCTTTCCTCCGCTGCACTGAATGACCGGCAGCCGGTCCGTGATTGGCTGCCCTCAGCCAATCACAGACGCGACTGCCGGTCCCGCCCCTCTGCTTGCATTCTCGCAAGCAGAGGGCCGGCATGTGCGGCGGAGGAACGAGGGGAGGTAAGTAAGAGTTTGGGGGGCTTTGGAAATAAAATATATGCGGTTGGGGCTGGCAGACATGGGGGAACATCATATAAAAACTATTTTTAAGGTGGACATACCCTTTAGGACGTAATCTTTATTCCACAAACACTGCTTAAAGATTCACAAACGCCATTTGCAAGGCACTGAGAGCAACTATCGGCTCAGTGCTTGCCTAAGGGGGCAAAAGATAGTGAGAACGACTTGGCACATAGCCCTGCAAATGTTTTACATGGGAACAGGATTTCCTTCATTTGCCAATGCCTCTGGCAGAGGGTTTGCTGGGAAGGGTGGCACAGCGCTAAAATTAGAGACTCTTTTAAATGTTTTCATTTTCTAAGCAAACCTATCATAGCATTATAGATGTATGACTCTATTCAGCCACCTATAGAAAGATTTGGCAGAAGATGTATTTTATTTCACAGATTATAAAAATAATAATTGCTATGTACCCCAGTAGAGCCTGATATATTGCAAATTATTCAGTTAAAACCATCAATGTATATGGTTAACCTCTATATAGTTTCCTTACATTGCTGCCATTTAATACAGAAACTGGATATCAGCAATGAATACAGTTTCAACCTGCAATAGCTAACTCTAGTGGAATACGTGTACTTAGAAATCTGTTTTTACCTCTGTAATGCCATAACAGTGTCACACCAGGTAACGTATAATTACAATCAATGGGAAAGAAATGCCTGATCTTGAAATAGGCAACTTGTGGTCTTCTAGTTGACTCTGGGTGGGAGATAGGATCTGATGGACATTAACAAGGTTACAGATACCTATATTTTAGGAGCAGAATGGAGATGATTGGGGAATAGAAAGTACCTTAACTGGGACCTTATGCAAAATGTGAAAACAAGTTTAAAAAAATTAAAAACCATAAGTTACCATTCTTACTTACAATCCTGCATGCTGTAGTTAAAGATTGACACAACGACAGCTCTCTCCGCATTACTCTCTCGATGCTACTCTCATCTCACATGTGAACACATTAGAGAGCTGTCAGTGCAGCCATCTTTCCCTGCAGCTTGCTGGGATTGCTAGTAAGAAGGGGCATAACTACTGCCCCCCCACCCACGTAATCTCCATGGGGGGAGGGGTAGAGCAAGGGGGCCTGGTAATTAGCTGAACATGCAATCATACAGTGTATGTGAATGAGTAGGGTGGATGTTGTTTGGGTTGGTTTTGTAGTTATTCTCTTATCGGTAACAGCAGGAGGTAGGAGTAGTATGTTCCAACTTCCCAGTAAATTATAGTTTTAGATATGGGTGGGAATTTAGGTCCTCATTCTTGGGTTTGCGCTAGTTTAGCTGTAATACTAATTCCTAATCTTTTTAACCAGTCTGGTCCCTGGGGTGAATACATTTACAAAGCGCTATTTATATAAATTATAAAAAATTGCTATGGTTATTGAACATAACGTCAAAAAAAGACATTGCCGCTTTATAAATATGGCCCTGATTCTGGGTACTGTAAATGGGGGGATGGTGGTTAGAGGTAAGGTATTCCCTAGATTTTATCCTGTGGGTCTTGTAACTTCTATATACACCACAATAAATGTTATTGTGATATCCACCTGTCTTACACTTATTTTCAGACTTCCTTCACCCTAGACTACTATTATACAAAATTTTCAGTACCACTTTTCTTTTCTTCCTTGCCCTTTAGACTAATGACCAGTTTATTGATCTGTGGTCTCTTGGGCAGGAATATTGGATTAATATTGGCCAGTGTATACCAACTATGATGTCTCTAGCAAGTGCTGGCAAAAACATCACAATGGACACTAAAAACTGCAGCATGTTTATGGATAGTCAGTTTTACCATGTGTCCTAGGTTAGATCATAAATATTTTGTTACCCTTAGTGACAATGGAAGGGATCATGCAGAGAAGCATTTTTACAAGATCTCCCTCCCTAAAAGTGGATCAAAGTAAATCAGTTCATGGCCCCCAATAAGCTAAAATTGAAACATCTCTTGACCAGGTTGGATACACGTGGTTTAAATAGCTTCCAGCAGGACATATACCGTGAACATGAGCCAAATTATGAATGGAAAACATTTAAACCACGTTTGTTTGAACGGTTCAGTGTAGTTCCTTTATGAACTACTAGCCATTTAAAGCCATGTTGATTGTCTGCCCTACTCCATGACTACTGGTAATTAAATAATGACCTAAATATCATTTTAAAAGGCTGTATCTGTTGTGTAGTTGTAAAAACTCTCCACTTTAGTAGATGTTGTTTGTATTATGCTCTCTGTAGTATAACAAACTCCCAAAACTGAAAGTCAGAATATTTAATGCGTTATCTGGAATGTTTCAGTTTTATTTAACCGAAGAACCAAAGCATATTAATCTATATGATCTTCCAGTGCTGTGATAAAGAAGATTTTCAGCTCTTCAGGGAAGGGTCTATGAAGATTATTTAGATCCATTTTAAAGTATATCTGAATATATTTCTTCATGAAATGAATACAATAATACAATTAATATGAAAATAGCATTAAGGAAAATGTTTTTTAAATAGGTCATAGTAACTCAACATCGAGTCCCAAAGACCAGACATTGCTGTCATAACCCCACACACATTCATGTTCCGTTAAACACGATATTCCTGTCTATTAAAAGTAACATAGCTGTCAAGGTTAAAGAAACATAAGGACTGTCATAATAAATCTCTTAATACCACAGATGATGTCTAACTATATGTACCCAGATTTAAAAACCCAGTTTGAAGTTCCATAGGGGTACAATTCCTTCTTAACCCTGGGCCAATCCCTGGCTTCCTAAAACGAATCAGTAAAACTGCAAGAACAAAGTCTTCATTTTTGTATGTTGGCCATACACTGCTTACTAGACTGATCATTTTGTGATCCACATTATGCTCCTAATAAAAATAATAATCCAGACAGAGAACATCTGAAGGTTTGACCCTCTAACCAATTGAAAGTCAATTTTATTCTTCCAATTCTCCAATAGCATTTCTCTATACTGAATTCCAAAATAAAACAGCATACTGAAGATGCAGGTGCTTATTAATTTCAAGCATATTAATTGCATTAAGCTGAATTTGTGATTTGGTAGGTGTAGTGGGGAAGGCCCTTTACACAGAGGAACCCAGCTACTGAGATGGGTATTAAACCTTATGTCTCACCCCCATATCCTCTAGTCTGTAAGCTCTTTGGGCAGGGTCCTCCCTCCTATTGTATCACGGTATTGCTGTAAGAAACTCCACACTCTGTTTACTTATATTATGTATTACCTATGTATGTAATAAGTATGCCTTTGTATAACATGTATTACCCTGTATGTAATGTATGACTATGTAATTGTAAAGCGCCACGGAAGATGTTGGCGCTATATAAATCAATAATAATAATAATAATTAAACACTGCTAGATCTAAGAAAGGACTTTTCAGACTGGGTTATGGTACAAAAACAACAGACCTCCAAATCACCCCCAAGGCAGCATCTGTTTTGAGGGACAACCTTCTAAAATCCAAACATCTGAAAATGATGCCCTTGTCCTGTTATCTGAGGAAGGGGACTATTGGCCACCTGAAAAGTGTATGTTTTTTGCACAATAAATATAGTTACACTGATGCAGTGTGCTCCTCTCATCTATACATGCTAGCGGTGACATGCCACCCACAGCTAGGGAACCTAGGCCAAATTGAATAAAATTAGCAGGTAACAAGAAGTATTCTCCTTCCCCCGCTTTTATCCTTCACACTTAAGCTGGGTACAGTGTGTACCTAGCATTACTCTGATGTGTTGTATCTTATCATATGTGTACCTTATCCCACTACCTTGACTTTATGAAGGGTAAACAGGACAAACACTTCCCACAGGTGTTATATACGTTCATCTAAATGACTATGGTTTACACAGTATTCTCAAAATAATGATTCTTTCCCATCTGCCTAAACGATTGTAATTTACTTTTTCTCCCTTTCTGTTTTGCTCCTTTTCTCCTAATTAAGCCACTTGGGAATTTTTTATATTTGTTTCCAAAAGGTCTTTTGTTTGCTGTCTGACATAAAACACCACATGCCATGTGCTGAAGGGGGGAAAATCGATTAACCCACTGTACCTTTGTTTTGCTATATGCATTAAATGTGTATAAATAATTAGAGTTGAAACAAAGACTACCCCTAATTAATGAGGAAATAAATAAAGATTGCCAATTTTATATCCCTAAAATAAGCACAGCACCAGTTCTAAAACTCTTCAGTGTTCATATATAAATATGCTGTTTAGGGTGTATATATATATATATATATATATATATATATATATATATATACCTATATGTAATTTAGTCAATGAAAGGCACTTTTTTCACAAAATCCCTACGTGTGCACTGGACTCTCTTGGCTTATTGGGTATTTATCCCTATAATTATCATAAACTTTGGGATCAGAGTGCCCATTGTGGAATATATATACGTATATACTCGAGTATAAGTCGATCCGAGTATAAGCCGAGATACCTATTTTTACCTGAAAAATTAGTAAAAAACTGATTGACTCGAGTATAAGCCGAGGGTAGAAATTATGTCCACCTACTAGCCTTTGGATTCAGTATTGTTTTGTGCCTTAAGATGCCCTTTAAATGGACAGCAGAATTCCCATACAGTAGTACCATATAGTAAAAGCCAAATCCAGTACCAGTAACCCCCAATTCCTTGGCATTCCTGATGTTTGGAAACTACAACTCCCAGCATGCTTACCATCATTTACAATAATTAAGCTTACCATCATTTACAATTCTCCTGACCCCAATAGTTAATGTCACCTGAGAGTTGTAGTTTCAAGCTATCACTTGCATTGAACTAGCAGCCCTTTTTTGCCCCAAACTGAGAAGAACCATCAGATTTACAGCACCCAGATGAGCAGTGACAGTGCTGAGTGAGTGCAGCAGCCTGACTACAGGAAGCAGGAAGGAGTGTAAAGACAGATCAGCTCCTGTAACTTTCTATGCGGATGAAGGATTTTTTAACACAGCGCCACCTACTTGTTACCATTCGCAATTGCAGCATTTGGATCTAAATTAGGACTTGATCCAAGTATAAGCCGAGGTTTGGTTTTCAGGCTAATTTTAAAGCCTGAAAATCTCGACTTATGTTTGAGTATATACGGTATATATATATATATGGAGAAGGCACACGCTTCAAACCAAGGTTAGTGCTCGGGGGCTAGCTGAGTGATTAGGTTTATATGGCAGCACACTCCTTGGTCTTGTTTAGTGGTTTATTAAAGTGCAAACAGTGCAAAAAAGTACAGGCTATGTTTTGGTCTGTGTCATAAGACCTGTCTCAAGCCGGATGCAAGGCAAGAAATATCATAGGACACAGACCGAAAGTCGCCTGCAATTTGTTGCACTGTTTGCACTTTAATAAATCACTTAACAAGACCCAGGAGTGCACTGTTGTCTCTGCATACAATAATAAAATAATGAATATACTGTAGATTAGAGATGGAATCTTGGTTCAACACGAACCCGGATCTGACACAGAACCCTTCAGTTCCGAAATCCGAAAGATGCGTCCGAATCCGGATGGATCGTCCAGATTTCGGGGCTTCGGAAGAAATTTTCTAAGATTTTCGAATGTACAGAGCTATTTTCGATAATTTCAGAAATATCTTAGAATATGTAAATGTAAATAAGCCTGAATGGGTTCAGCAATTCCTTAGTGAGAGAAATCTGCAATGCTGGCCATACACTGTCCAGATATTCCATGTTCAATAGGTCATAAACATTAAATAATTGAAAATATTAGGCCATCTAGCAGATGCTCCTTGGCCCAGACCATTCATTTGCGCATACCCCACAATCGTCCTGTTTCCCCCCCGAACTGTCAAGGTCTGAAAGGTCCTGGGGTGTGTGCCTGTCCATGGAATTCTGAGACGTGGCCTTGAAATTCAGGGACATGGCCATGATGTTTGGGGTCGGAACTATTCATGGCTCCACCCCATACCGGTTTAGCGATTATTTTGGAAGGTATGAATGATTGTCCCAAGTAATTGTTGTAACTTTGCAGGATACTTCCATCTAATAATTGATATTTCCATTTAATAATGTCAGGCATCCCACCCTGCCAAATGTGGATTCTGGACAATCATGTCATCGAAGAGGTGGAGTTAGTGGTGGGGCACGATGCGTGACGTCAGTGAAGCCACAAAAGAGTTGTGGTTATGGGAGTGGCGGCCAGAAAGGGGCATTCTGGAGATGGAGACTCCTGGTAAGTTAGGGACGCGGAAGTTTGGGATGCTCTCATGGAAGTGCGGGAGACTACAACAGAATCCAGGAGACTCCTGTGACTCCCGGGAGGGTGGGATACCTCTAATGTAAAAATCTCACCTCTGAAATAAGCAGCATTGTGAATAAAAAAAAGGGTTATGGCATTTGCTGATTTCTGCATTCTTCTTGCCAGCAAGTGGTTATGGGCAGGCCAGCCAGTTGTTACTTCTGGTAGGTAGAGAGAGTGGGACTAGGAAATTCACTGAGCACGTACAACTCTGTATTGGTTCCTCAATTCACTCTTGATAAAACAGAAACCTGCAGAACTAAACAGATTTCTCCAACAGTCTGCTGATTAAAGTGATGAGCAATGCATCAATCTGTTAGGAATTATAGAATTTATTTCATTGTTACAAGAAATGCTTGTGCAGGAAATGTAGGAGCTATTGGCAGTTCCACTCCTCCAGTCAATGTCAGGGTAATTAGAATCCCTCACAGCCCTTCCTAAAGTTTCATGTGGAGCCGAACATCCTACTCATTAGTGTTACAATATAGACATAAATCCTCCTTTTTAATTTGATTCCTATCCTGCCTGCACAAGGAATAACCTTCTCCATTCACTGCCCAGCCAAGCGTTTCTCAGTAATGTTTCCGCAACGCCAATCTGTCATGTGGTAGCGCTGATCTGTGTAAACCCAAGTCCCTTTGTATTCAGTAGCTCATTTTCTAGAATGGTAACAAATAAAGGAAACTAATGTGCTTGCTAATACAAAGCTGAACATTACATTTAGACAAACATAATCTCTCCAAAAATACTATAGAAAGTACCACCACGTCTTCATCCCCATCTTCCCACTGAATCAAGTATGCCCAACCTGGAGCCCTTTAGATGTTTGAAAACTACAGCTCCCAGCATTCCTTGGTTGCAGTAACACCAATGCACTGGATCCATCTCCCTGTAAATCTGTTTGACTTGCATAGTTTAATAAATAGTTTCAGGATGTTTCAGTAGTTGCCCCAAAGCCTGGGGCGTAACTACCTGGGGAGCATTTCCCTCAGGAGGGGCCAGGATCCAGGGGGACCCATTTTCTTACCCATTTTCTTACATTTTCTTACCCCCCACAAAAAAACCCCACTGTAGATAAAGCAGGAAAAGGGGGCCCCATCATATTTTTACTGAGGGGCCCAATGACTCCTGGTTACGCCATTGCCCAAAGCTCTAATAATCCCATAAAATGAGCTGAAATAGTAAATAGTAAAAAAATTATTTATTATTATATTCCTTTTTTAAATGAAGTCAGGATGTGAAGGACTGTGGGATTTCCCTTGGTTTGGCCAGGACTGAATGAAATATCTGTTAATATGGTTAATATGTGGGAGGTTTCTGCTCATGAACAAGATTGGGGGTGGTAGAAGTAATAGGATAAGGTCATGGTCATGAATCAATGTAAAAAGATCTTGAATGAAGCCAATAGTTTCGCTCTAGAAGAAATGAACACCGCTAACCCTAAACACACCGTAAACCTGCTACATCGTTTACTCCCAAGGTGGATTGTAAGGTAAAGACAGAGGATTAAATTATCAGCAATGTTTAGTTCATTTTCAAATGCAGAATGTGTTGGTGCCCACAAATGTCCATAGAACAAAGTTATTGTGTAATAATGGAAAGTATATGTACAAACTGTACACAATCTCTGTAATTTGTTTTGGCTTTATAACCTAGAAAGTGTTGATTATAACATTGTGTCACTTGCTGTGAAGCCCTGCTGTTACTTACTAACCCCTCCTGCCTAGTACAGTGGGATACAAAGTGTGATCCCCCCGTTATTGCAGTAGGTTTATACTCCCTCATTCCATTCCAGTCCTATGCTTTGTGTGAATTTAGGACCTTGTATTGGCTGCCAGTCCTGCTCTTTCCATCTTATATTTTATTCCATCCCTTGCATCATCAATAGTTAAAAAATAGAGAACCAAGGACAAGGTTATAAAGAATGGCTTAGCAAATTTATTTACATTAGTGGAGATAATGGCCCCAATTTACAGAGAACCACAAGGGATTCCCTTTTACAAAATAATATATATTGTATTATTTGTAAACAAATTGACTTACTGCACCAGTCTTCAAAGGTTTGTCAGTTGGTAATTTGGGGCATTAATAACAACGAGGAAGTGACTGGAGGATTTGCTGTAATAAAAGGAAATCCTGATTTCACAGTTGTGAATAATTTTTTGAAAAAAAAAGGGTTTTGCCTGAAGATCTCCTTTAATCTTATGGTTTGGTATCCATTCTAATGGATTAGACATTGTGGGGCCGATTTACCCAGACTCACTGGGCAAATATATGGAGTTAAAGGACAACGAAAGCCACAGAACAACATTGAATTAGAAAGCAGATCTCCTTGATATAAAAGCAGTAATCAGTTTCTCATCTCTCATTTTGATATGGTTGTTGGGAAATTTAACTTTCTAATATGATGTTTGTGTCTTATTAAACAGTGTTCCAATATCGCGCAGTGTGGTCACTGACCATTATTTTCTTTATACATGCTCAGTCCTAAGATACTGCAGGAACTTGTTACAGTTGGTCACACCCACTAGTAGCATCTAGCCAATCCGTTTACAGGACAGAATAGGCAAGGAAGCATGTGACTGAGATCAGGGGTGTGGCTAGTCACTGTACATACACACAGTTGTTTCATCCAGTTCTTCAAGTGGTAACATTTATTTTAATGCCATTTACTGTATTGCTTTTTTACAGTTTATTGGTGTTTTTAGAGGGTAAGATTCTAGAGGGTAACAATTTGGGTTTAGTTCTCCTTTATAGTCACGCAAGCCGGTTTGCTTCCATATTAGCATCGGATGCGCGGGTTACGCAAAAATCCCCCGCGTATCTGACGCTTGGGATTCAAATAGCTCCCGTTAAAATCCCACAGTGGGTAAAGTCCTTACCGGGATTTAACACAATATTGAATCGCGAGCATTTACCCAGAGCGATATTGGCTCTGGCTAAATGAGCCTGTGTGTGTTTTTCATCCTTCCTTCCACTTTTATGTAATGAAAATGTACATATAAGAAAACAGCGATTGGTGTTAAATGGTGTGATTATTTACCGTACATGTAATTTTCATTGTAATTACAGAGAACTTATAATTTCTAACAGTCTCCCTATGTGAATCACATTAAATTACATTTACAGTTTGGTTAACACTAAACACAGCCGCTATATAATGTGAGACTCATTATTATTATTATTATTTATTGACAGCTTCTCCATTAATGGCCATTGAAGACTGCAGTGAAGCACTGTACAGCCATGTCCTCAATGAATTCTGTTTGCGAGGTTTTGAGATTGAAATGGAAGAGTTGGGAAAGGAGCTGTGGTGTGACTGGGGAGAGACAGAGGGGTGAGTAAAAGGGAGTGTATATCACATGGTGCTGATGTCATATAGAGCAAAAGGGAGTGTATATTACATGGTGCTGATGTCATATAGAGTAAAAGGGAGTGTATATCACATGGTGCTGATGTCATATAAAGTAAAAGGGAATGTATATCACATGGTAATGATGTCATATAGAGTAAAAGGGAATCTATATCACATGGTGCTAATGTCATATAGAGTAAAAGGGAATCTATATCACATGGTGCTGATGTCATATAGAGTAAAAAGGAGTGTATATCACATGGTGCTGATGTCATAGAGTAAAAGGGAATGCATATCACATGGTGCTGATGTCATATAAAGTAAAAGGAAATGTATATCACATTGTGCTTATTTCATATAGAGTAAAAGGGAATGTATATCACATGGTGCTGATGTCATCAAGTAAAAAGGAATGTATATTACATGGTGCTGATGTCATATAGAGTAAAAGGGAATGTATATCACATGGTGCTGATGTCATATACAGTAAAAGGGAATGTATATCACATGGTGCTGATGTCATATACAGTAAAAGGGAATGTATATCACATGGTGCTGATGTCATATAGGGTAAAGGGGAATGTATATCACATGGTGCTGATGTCATATACAGTAAAAAGGAATGTATATCACATGGCACTGATGTCATATAGAGTAAAAGAGAATGTATATCACATGGCGCTGATGTCATATAGAGTAAAAATGAATGTATATCACATGGTGTTGATGTCATATAGAGTAAAAGGGAATGTATATCACATGGTGCTGATATCATTGTGTAAAACGGAATGTATATTACATGGTGCTGATGTCATATAGAGTAAAATGTAATGTATATTACATGGTGCTAGAGATTGCCGAACTATATAAAGTTCGGTCCGTTTTCGAACTTTCGAACTTCAGGAAAAGTTCGAAAGTTTGAATTCGGACCCATTAAGTGATTTAAGGCTAAACTAACAGTGGTAACTTACATTAAATGGCTGTGGCACCTGGGAAATAGTCTGGGGAACATGTCACTGTCACTAAAACTTGTTAAAACACTTCCTAAAGTCAGGCGGGCAATTATCGAGTTTTGCACAATCTACATTCAACGATACATTCGAGGATTATCGAACGAACGAACGATCGCTAACGGTACATTCGAAGATTATCGAACGAACGAACAAGCCTTACTGTGTTAGCGAACGGTACATTCGAGGATAATCGAACAAACGAACGATCCTTCCAGGGTTAGTGAACGGTACACTATCGAACAAGTGAACGCTCCTTCCTGGTTTAGAGAATGGTACATTCGAGGGTTAGTTCGGCTCAAACTATATGGTTATTATATTACTGGGTTATTATATGGTTATTATATGGTTATGATATGACTAGGTTATTATATGGTTATGATATGACTAGGTTATTATATGGTTATTATATGACTAGGTTATTATATGGTTATTATATGGCTAGGCTATTATATGGTTATTATATGACTAGGTTATTATATGGTTATTATATGACTAGTTTATTATATGGTTATTATATGACTAGGTTATTATATTACTAGGTTATTATATGGTTATTATATAACTAGGTAGTTATATGGTTATTACATGGTTATTATATTACTAGGTTATTATATAGTTATTATATTACTAGGTTATTATATGGTAATTATATGGTTATTATATGAATAGGTTATTATATGGTTATTACATGGTTATTATATGACATGGTTATTATATGACTAGGTTATTATATGGTTATCATATGACTAGGTTATTATATGGTTATTATATGACTAGGTTATTATATGGTTATTATATTACTAGGTTATCATATATGGTTATCATATGGTTATTATATGACTAGGTTATTATATTGCTATTATATGACTAGGTCATTATATGGTTATTATATTACTTGGTTGTTATATGGTTATTACATGGTTATTATATGACTAGGTTATTGTATGGTTATTATATGGTTATTATATTACTAGGGTTAGCGAACGGTACATTCGAAGGCTTGTGAAAATGAATGAACGAATGAACAATCCTTCTTAGGGTTAGCGAACGGTACATTCAAGGATTATCGAACAAACGAAAAATCCTTCCTTGGGTTAGGAAACGGTACATTAGAGGGTTAGCGAAAACAAAAGATCCTTCAAAGGCTTAACGAACGATACATTCGAGTGTTAGCGAAAACGAATGGTGCATTCTAGGGTTAGCGAATGGCCCGTAAATTCAATAATTATAATAATATAATAATAATAATTATTAAAATTAATGCCGCAAGTCCGAAAAACGAACTAGTTCGAGCCCGAACTAGTTCGAATAAAAGTTTGTCTCGAACTTGTGTTCGAGTTCTAGTCCATCCCTACATGGTGCTGATGTCATAGCGTAAAAAGGAATGTATGTTACATGGTACTGATGTCACATAGAGTAAAAGGGAATGTATATACATGGTGCTGATGTCATATAGAGTAAAAGAATGTATATCACATGGTTCAAAAGTCATATAGACAAAGAGAATGTATATTCATGTTGCTGATGTCATAGATAAAGGGGAATGTATATTACATGGTGCTGATGTCATATAGAGTAATAGGTAATGTATATCACATGGGCTGATGTCATATAGAGTAAAAGGGAATGTATCACATGGTGCTGATTCATATAGAGTAAAAGGGAATGTATATGACATGGTGCTGATGTCCTATAGAGACAGGCTAATTACACAGCTACACTTGACTTGAGATGTTCGGGTCAGTTTTTCTCTGTTTTAAAATCTTATAACCCAGAAAGGGCTAAATAAAATAATGCATCCCCTTCCTAATTAATTCCTAAGAAGAGCTACCGTATACCTTGTGAGATAACCAAAATCGTTTACTACAGAAAGCCAAATTGCCATACAACTTGTGTTGTGAGGTAGGCTTTAAAAAAAACAACAAGAACATAAAATGCAATAGATAGCCCTATCTGATGTATTCAATTAGATCAACTGGACTTGAAGTTTGTTCTTGAAGACGTTTGGCTAGTCCATCCGACTTGCTTTCTCAATTCAGAATGACTTGGACAAGAATCTGTGGCAATTATGTACCCTGGAAAATCCCATTAGCATATCACACCAAGTGTTAAGGGCGTGATTGGATATGGTTAAGAGGTGTTATAGGAACACCCGGGTAAGGTGTCAAAACATCATTTGTACATGGCAGACAGTTGGTGTTGAAACCCCCCCCCCACCTCTATTTAGGCTTGGTTTCTTTATTTTCACATAAATGGTCTCCTTAAAACCTCTCTTGAACCAGTCCCTTTCCATTGCCAATATGTTAACATTAAAATCTTCAAAGGTATGTCCTTTATCCTTAAGATGCAGGTACACGGCTGAGTCCTGACCCGAGGAATTGGCTTTTCTTGGCTGGGCCATACGTTGATGCAGTTGCTGTTTGGTCTCCCCCACATACAAATCAGTCTGCCATGTACAATGCTGTTTTGACACATACCCTGTGTGTTCCTATAACACCTCTTAGCCACTATCCAATCCCACCCTTAACACTTGGATGTGATATGCTAATTGGGATTTTCCAGGGTACATAATTGCCACAGATTCTTGTACAAGTCATTCTGAATTGAGAAAGCCAGTTATGACTAGCGAAACGTCTTCAAGAACTAAACTTCAAGTCCGGTTGATCTTATTGAATACAACAGATATACCATGACGTGGATGAATGAGAACCTTCACAAGCAATAGATAGCCATCCATTTACAATTTTTACTCCCCACTTCCTTTATCAAAGGTAGATACTGTATAAAGTAGCTCCTGTACTACAACATTTACAATCTTACTGGAGGACCCTTACTGGCCATAAACTGATTAGATATTTAAATAGATTGTCATTCATCATTGCTAATCCTGGGCTAGGAAAAGATTAAAGGATAGTGCACTGTAAAATCAAGTATGTTCATTTGGAAGCTGCAGCTTTAAAATACCGTGCCATATTTTTTTTTTTACCTATGTCCCTCCAGAGCCTAGCTTTGTGCCTAGGAAGTTGCTGACATCTTGTTACTGTGTGCTGAATGTTAAGCTCCGCCCCTCTGAGATTTTCTCTGCTTTCTCCTGCTTGAGCCTCAAACAGTAATGCTTGTGAGTTCCATGCACACGCACGTGCACAGAACTCACAGGCATTACTGTTTGAGGCTCAAGCAGGAGAGTGCACGGAACTCACAGGCATTACTGTTTGAGGCTCAGCAGAGTGCACGGAACTCACAAGCATTACTGTTTGAGGCTCAGCGCGGGGAAAGCAGAGGAAATCTCTATCTGGCTCAACAAATGAAAAAAGTCCCTTGACTGAGCTTAAATAAACACAGAATGACTTGTTGTCGCATGGATTTTCCATTGCCAATAAAAGGGCACAGATGCAAGATGTGAATAATGCCCATGGGGTGTTTTTAACCACTTTCATAGATCAGTATTATATAAATATAAAATGCGATACCTGTATTAAAGACAGTAACCAGTATCATGGATCTGTGCCTAATAAAGAATATGACATCTGTAATATATCAACTGCAAATCTAGTGAGTCGTCTACTTGCTTACATGGCTAGTATGTGGCATTCAATATGTGGGCTGTACATCTAGAGCCCTAAAGGCACATATAAGGGAGCATGTATAAATATACATACGATTAGCAGCCCTGTTGCTAGGCACTTTTTGGCATGCAGTGGGGGACAAATTAAAATGTTACAAACCCAAGGGATTAAAAGGGTTCTTAGTCCTAATAGAGCAGGTGTTAGCGTTTCCAATACTGCAGTTTTGGTTATTTATCAGCTGTACATTTACGATCGATCAGTCCATACAATACCATGCAGTATAAACTACTCAATGGTTTTTGTAAAGGCCAGCATACAATTACGATTGTACATTTACAACATAAAAAATGTGCAATCTCCCATAAAATACCATTGTGGAAGTCTACTACCCGCTTGTTATTGTACGACTGCATACTTATGCAATAACTGGCGGTATCGCAAATATGTGAAACCACCATTTTTTAAAAAGGGCCATTTGCTGGCACTGTTTTATTGTAGTGAGCATACATATTGTGAAGGGGACTAGAATGAAATACTTGGGGGCGTGTGCACCGGGTCTCCAGTCTCCTGTGTTGATGAATACATTTGGGTTCACAAATATAATCTGTATGTTCATTAAGTGATGTATTATTCAAAGAAAGTCTGAACCTGTGAGTTGGATAAGACCATTGTACCCAGGAATTGAAAGTTCAGGCTTGTTTATTTTTCTGTTAAATTCACATCAATCCTTCCCAGGATCCCTCTGGGTCCAAAAATGAATTTGCATTGTAAGTGCTCAGGGAAATCCACCCCATTTCATATATGCCTACAAAACCTTAATAGAAGAAATAATTAGTGACGTGATTTCCCTGCTTGAGCAAACACCACACACACAACACACACACATTAATCATTGGAGAAAATTGTATTTCAGTAATATCTAGGATGATGAGCTCTCTCCCCTAATCATGGCAATCTGCTTCTGTTTTCCTAAAGTCATGAAGCTTTGCAGTAACCTACTCTTTAGGATCAATGGAAGTGGGTGAAACGTCAGGATTAGGGAGACAAATGTCCTGCCAATTTTTGAAGACATTATGGCATTGGGATATTACATTGACAGAATGCTGACATCGCTTCTAGTCTTATATTTTTAAGATATAATTTGCTGTGTTAACGTTCAAATGCACCCCCCATGCAGAAAGTATTAAAGTATATAAAGTACTATCAATTTCCCCAGGTGTGACAGGCTGAATAAGTAAAAAACGTGTAAAGGAAATTATGAAGCAACCTTGTTTTAGCATTAACCCACATCCCACTGAGACCTGAACGCTCCGTTGTGCAATTGCTAGAACAGGGATTAAGGGCCCTATTTATAAAGATCGATATCGTTATCGAAAAAATAACGATCGTTATTGTAAAATACCGTATATACTCGAATATAAGTCGACCCGATGTATAAATCGGGTGCCTATTTTTACCTGAAAAATTAGTAAAAATTGATTGACTCGAGATATAGTCGAGGGTAAAAATTATCACCACTACTGCAAACCTGTATCTCTCCTGACAGCTGGGATTCTGGGAGTTATAGTAGAGTGAGTCACATATTGCTGAGACATTGAGTCACATGCTGCGCTGGCTATTGTGTCCAGTTGTAACACTTTTCAGCCCCAACCATGCTGTGAGTGTCTTACTTGTTTTAGCTGGGAACCCCAAATTCCTTGCCACTCCAGATTGTTGAAAACTCCAACTCCCAGCATGCTTTGATTGCTGGGAGTTGTAGTTTCTATATATCTGGAGAGGCAAGGTTCAAGGACATTCAGGTTATAACGATCGATATTTTTAACGAAAACGAATGTTATTTTTTCGATAACGATATCGATTCTTTTATAAATAGGGCCCTAAGTGTACAAAACAGTGTCCCTGACTGCATTGGGCAATCAGTGCTTGAATCAATTAGTGCAACATTCAATGAAATAGAAGGACTTGGACTAGAATAAAACAAAGGATTCTTTGGAAACATTGATCTTTCACATATTCACAGGTCACACTCTTTTCAATATATTTTTTTACCCTGCATTTTGGTCAGAAATAACATGACAACGATCATTCATAAGGATTGTAATTAGATGCCCCTAATACTCTTCTGGATAGAAAATAAAACCATTTAGCTATAAAGACAAATAAGCTCCACTAAAATAAAAAATATCACACTGGTCCTGGGTAATAAATTAAATAATAATCTTAGAACTATCCCTCTTGATAAAAAGTTTGAACTATAACATTGTAAGATGCAATTTATGGCCCTATGGTTTCTTGGTTCCCATCCATAAATATGAATCCTCATTCTACAAAAGTAAAATTATTTAAACTTTTCTCCTTCGGGTAAATAAGGTTGTCTTAACCAGGGACACTTACATTTAAAGACCAGACTTATATCTAAATACTAGACTTATAGCTGAAAACTAGACTTGATATTATTTCTAGATGTATAGCTTAATCCCAGACTTATAACTTAATCTCAGACATATCTTAATAGCAGTTTATTTTCCAGCCAACATGCAGAACAATACAAAATAGTCTTTTCCTAGCAAAATAAAGTTTCTGAATGTACTTTGTTTTTATTGTCGTGTTTGCTATTATGGCACTGCAGTCTAAAACACTCATTTTAAAAACACACAGCCCATGAGGTCACAAGTTCATATCCCCAGACTTTTTCCCCCCTCGTGCTTGATAGGAAATCAACTGCAAACACTTCTTTTGTTTTGTATGAAAGGCAAAGGAATGGCGGGGTAACAGAGGAAGCATTTAACACTGGTAAATCTCAACACTGTGTTTTCAACACTCTTAAATCTAGCTTCTGTGTCTGAGAGACAGCATCTGCTGTAGCATGATCTGTGACTACAGAGGCAGTCTCTGTGCTGTTTATTGATTGTTTTTAGTTTCTCAGGGGAAGGCTGCAGCTGTGAAGTGCACAGCATGTGCTTGGCTGGGTGTCACCCGATAAGGGGAATTATGGGAGCTACCCCCTACTACCCACAGGTTAATTTCACCCACAGCCATAGCAAAGGGAGAGGTGAGACACAGCTTGTTTTTATCTTTGTGAATTCTAAATTTAGACATGTCTAAATTTAAAAAAAAAAAAAAAACTAAAAAGAAGAGGTAAGGGAAATCTGAAATTCTGATTTCTATCCGCCTCTGGCAGTCCCCCTTTGCCTTTTTATCTAGGTAATATTTTATGTTGATGCAGATTTTTAAATCTTTTATCTACTGCTCCTTTACTTTCCAATAGTACAGCTGTTTCCCATACTCATCTGTGCATTTTAAATTGCCACTTTTTTACTGGAGTTTTAGGCAATGTTTGCAGCAGTTAAATGGCATTAATTAGCAAGTGAATTATTCATGGCATTCTGCACTTCTGTACCGCCACTCGATAACAATGACAGCACTGTTTACATAAACAGACACTACTGTCCATGTACATAGTGTTAAAAAGGGTATCTCCACCCTAAATCTTTTATATATTTTAGAGCACCCATGCCCACCCCATACACAGCCAGTTAGATTTCTAAAAAAGCAGCACAACCATACTTACAGTCCTTCGCTCCTACGGCTGTCTTTGTCTGGCCCTCAGACTGGCAGCCGCGTCTTGATTGGCTGAGAGGCTGCGGGAACAAAGGCGTGTAAGTGTGCTTCTTCTGCTTTTTTTTATCACACTAACTTGGTGGTTGGGGTTGGCTGGGGTGGCCTAAACTACAAAAAAGAACATTTAAAGGTAGGGGTGAGGCAGGCATGGAGGGATCCGGAGTGGGGGGAAAGGGCTCTTCTGTGCATGCTGAGTATCTCCTGGAGGCAAGTAGAGGCAGAACATTTTCACACACACAGACAGCTCATTGTCCCTTTATCGTTAGTGTGGGTAGCGCAATTCTGAGCACTCCCAGCCGGCAAAATGCTCACCGCAAATTGCCTGAAAATTTCCCCCAGCCACGGTTCTTCTCACTGTACTTAGTATAGGAAGTCTGCCATCTACTGCCAAGACTATAACATGCCCAACAGTGTTGCCTACCTGATACTAGGTTTGACATTGTATGGATCATGTAACAGATACAAAAAAACTTTTGAGAGTTAGGGACCAAGTTAAATTAGCTTGAAATTATTACTTTGTGGCTTAGAGGTTTGTGCAAGGTGTAGGGTTTAGAATTTTAGAAACTGTGTAGACTTATGTCAGCTAAAGGCTCTTTTTAGTAGGATCGGCTGCACCTTACTGATGATGGTGTGTTTGCTCATGACAGCGCATCAGAAACTTCTAGTAAGTTTGTCAAGTGGCACAGGAGTGTAACCGCAGGGGCCTAGGCCCCCCGCGAGATTGGAGGCAATTGTTGGAGGCCTTTCTACTTTGTAATATGATACTTCAGATAGATCAAAAACATAAATAAAATTACAGATGTTTATATATATATATATATAAATTATATATATATATATATTACTTTCTTTCTTCTTCTTGGTTATTCACATCTCTAGCACATCGATTTTCCATCTATTTCCAATAGCGACAACTATTCCATACACCCCATAAAGCAATTTATATGGCTACTCAATGGTGCAACTGCATGTGCCATCTATCTTCAGCAGCAGAAATTCACTCAGATATGTGTTGGGACAGTGGATAGCCAATGTTGAGACTGTACCAATGGTATTATACTGATTTGTCCAATCAGCTTTCGTTCATAGACATTCTATTGAAAGGAGGGAACACACAGGTCAACTTATTGCCCAATGATAAAGATGACTAGAACCAACCTGAGTTTGACTCGAACTTTAATAGTTCAAAGAACTCGGACTTTTGAAACTTCCCGAGCTACGAACTAATTTGGGTTTTTTAGAACTCGCTGACTTATTTTCGATGATTATTGAAAATTCTCAAATAGGTAACCCTCTAATGTTCCTTGGATTTTGGTAACCCTCGAATATAGCCTTCGATTTCACTAACCCTCATGTAGCCTTTGATTTGGGTAACCCTCGAATTAGCCTTTGATTTCGGTAACCCTCGAATGTATGGTTCGGTAACCCTTGAATGTATAGTTCGGCAGTGTTTAACACAGTTTTTGGTGATATGTACATGTTCTCCAGACCATTTCCGGTTCCACAGCCATTTACAGTAAGTGACCATTGTTACTTTATTTAAAATTAACTAGAACATTTCAACTATTTTCTCCATGGACTTTAATAGGTTTGTTTCTGAACTATGGAACTATCGGAAACAAACCGAACTTTAATTCAGCCATCTCTACTGGTGGAGACCTACCATAATATGGAAACATTTTTCACAAAGACCAGGGAGGCCCTATTAGTCTTGTATGTGAAATTAAATGTAGTACAATCGGCAACACTATTCCATAAAATTTGTAAATTGTTCTTTTTGGGATTCGTTAAAAACCATAGGGAAGCCAAATCTATTTTTTTTCAACTTTCTATGATGTTTACTACACATCTGCGCCTTTTTCCAGATGCATTTTCAGTTTAAACTGTACTGTGTTATATTTATCGTTGCCCTTTAAGAGAAATATACTTGTGCAGCTACTGACCACTTTCTGGCTCCTTTCACAGTCATTGTGACTGACATTGAAGAACATATGCTAATGAAGGAGGGCAAAGAGCTTGAAAAACTGTCATTTACTGCAAGAAGCATCAGTTACTACATGAGTGTATTCTCTTTTAGCAGCATGTTCATCATCGGCCTTGCTATCGTTGAAAATGGACGGAATTATAGGGAGTCAGCTGCAGCTGGGGAGAATTTTGCAGTACGGTGCTCTCCCTATGCTGAGCGCCTAGACTGTGTGTAGAGGGATCTTCCAGAAAATGACAGATAGGATCTGCAGATTCTGTCATTTTTTAAAGATCTTTCAAGTGTGGACCCAGCTTTACTTACAGTCTACAGTATATACTATATCACACACATGGGATAAGAGAATTTACCACTCATGCTTTGTGTGCTCTTCTACATCATACTAATTATGATCGTAGTCTTGCTTGGGGGCCCAGTGATAATATAAGGATATTAAGTCACGTTGGAGTTCCCTGCCCTGTATAATAGCACTTGGCCTTTGGTCAGGGAACTCCTCTGTGGTGTATTATCCTTATTTACACTGTAGAGGTTCATTATCCCTATATATTATACTGTAAGGAAACACTATCCATTATATATTACACTATAAGGGGCACTTATCCATTATTATTACACTGTAAGGGGAACATTATCCATTATATATTACACTGTAAGGGAACATTATCCATTATATATTACACTGTAGGGGAACTTATCCATTATATATTACCACTGTAAGGGGAACATTATCCATTATATATTACACGTAAGGAACATTATCCATTATATATTAAACTGTAAGGGGTGCATTATTCTTTAAGCTGTGTACACACCATGCAATATTTCAGCTTGATCAGTAGTCCAGTATATTGGTCGATTGGGCCAAAATAATCGCATGGGTTTTTCGAACCGCGACCATCCCCCCATTCATCTGAATGGACCATAGGACACACGGCCAATTGTGCAATCCTTTATTGTCTGCACGCTCTGTGCGGCAAACTGTCGGCCACTATTGCTGCCACCTCCAGGAAAGATCGCACCATGCTTAATATATCACACTGTTAGGGGTGCATTATCCATTATGTGATTGTGTTGCTTTCCTTTTAAACATAATCACATGAACAAATCCCCCGGGTTAATGCCTATCTACAATGACAGTGCCCTAGGGAATATTTACAAACTGACAACTAATGCTGATATTGTGATTATGGGTTATTCACTGCTAGGTTTCACATAGTGATTGTTTTCTCTACTAACCTTCACCACCGCCCGTCACCTTAAGGAGCTTTGGAGCACATCCAAGGAGTTTTTTATTTATTTTATTAAGGAACATTCAAATTATCATGGTGTGTATCCCATCACCACAAAGAGAAGAATTTACCCTTTGAAAAATAATAGACTTAGATTTTTCGTGCATGCGTCCCATTTGAGCTAGTTGGTGGCCAGGTCTCTGTGTACCTCATGCATATGGCATACCATTTGATTTAGGACATGTGGGAGATTGATATTAGTGGGTTTTTTTACTTGTCATGGGTATAGGTTGAATCAACTTATTTTATGTTTTCACAAAATCTCCTAAATGCCACAGAGTGGATAACTGCGTCTGGAATTTTCATATATTTAGGAAAGCATGGCACCGTTACATAGCTAAAGGTGTGTAGATTCCAAAAATATATGGTTTGTGGGGTGGTTATTCCAAGTTTGGGGCGTTACTTTGAAAAAGGGCAGACTGTTCTGTGTATGCTCAGTTAGTCAGGTGGCCATGTCTCTGTGTGCACCCACGCATATGGTAACTGTTTGGTCAGTACAAGTTGGAGATTGACATGTGGGTTTTTTTACTCGTCATATGGGTTTAGGTAGGATTTTCGCCATTGAATCATCTTATTTAATTTTTTCACAATCTCGAAAAAAGGAGATCTATGAATTTCTGCATCTGGAATTCTTCAGTTGTATGAAAAAATGGCACGTTGTGTAGTGAAGGCATGTAGATTCCAAATATATAGCTGTTAGGGGTAGTTTAGGGATAAAAACTGCACACTGATCAAATTTGGAGTTGGATAAATATTTTTGCTGTTCTTGAACTATTGTGCATTGTCTATTTGTAACTAGTTGCTTCCACGGCTGTGTCTGTAGACATGCATGTGGCATACCTTTGTTTCAGGTCGTTTGGGAGATTGATATTTGGTAACTTTTTACATTACTTGGGTTTTGCCATGATTTTGACTTTGCATTAGCAGATTTTCTGAAAAAAATGAACAGAAAACACCCTTCAAACTTCTACGAAGAACTGCGTTCACACACCTGGTAGTATGAATGAACTAACTACTGTGTTACGCGGCTGAATCTGTTGTAGATTTAAGAATATATAGTTTGTGAAGTATATTTCTGAGTTGGGGCTGTTTTGTAGTAATAACTGCAAAAAAAAAAAAAGTTGGCTGAATATTTTCACTGTTTTTAGCTATATTGCTTCATGGCTAGTCGCCTCCATGTCTGCGTGTGTAACCATGCATATGGCATAAGGTTTGATTCAGGACATTTGGGAGATTTGATTTTTTGGTAACTTTTTTTTTAACGTTGTTTAGGGTTTTGGCATGATTTCTACCTTTTGAAAGTTGTTTTTTGTTAATTCTTCAGTAAATCTGCTAAATGTGCGAACGTCTACAAAGAACTGCGCTAAACCATTGATGGTATGAATGAACTAACTACAGCTTTACGTACCTGGAGGTGTGTAGATTCATGAATATATAGGTTGTGGGGGTATTCTGAGTTAGGGTAGTGTTTGTAGTAAAATTGCAGACTTTCAAATTCAGAGTGGCCAGGGTGGATAAAATCAATGATTTTTTAAAAAACTAAATTTAAAAAAAAGATTTCAATCGGATTTTTTAAAATAAAAAGCTTTTTGAGGAAAATATATTACCATTCAAAGGGTATCCATTAATCCTTCACAATGTCATGCTCTTCCAGATTCTTGGTTTACTTTAGCAGTTCTCAAAACTGAATTTGACTCAGCAGAGATACATGTCTCTTCACAGCAAAAATGTTATAGCATTAGCAGAGTTGAGAAAAATACCTTATCCTATTGTTTCACAACCTATAAATACAGAATGAACCCCTTTAGTGCTAAGTTTCAAGAGTTCAGTGAATAGAATAGAAACAATATTTTTCCAAGTTTGGAGTGGAATAGACTGATGTGTGTTTAAGCAAATCACATATTGCAATGTTATTGTTTCAGTTGAGTAATCTATTTAAATTGTTTTTATTTGATATTTAGGGTTTTTTTTTTGTCATTGGAGTTTAGGTAGGATTTGCTGACTTTGATGCATGCATTTGATTCATTGGTATGGCTGGGTCCAGGTATTTGCATTTTGATCTAAAAACCTTGGTGTGTAGTAACTAAATATCTTATTCTTGGGGGTGTTTTAGTGGATTTGATAGTTATTTTGCAATGACTAGAATGGCTTTTAATTTTTATTTTGGTATAAAATTCTTCAACATGCTGTTAGTCTGTGGGGGGGGGTCTCCTGGACAGAATGTTCAGGGTACCTAAACATATCTGGTATCGTTGTACTCTGGAGAGTTTTTAGAACATTAAAATTTTGTGTGTAAACTCAAAAAACATTTTATTTTTCCAAATAGAAATGACTAAACTGAAAAAAAATGACTTGCCTTTATATTTATATATCTAGTCTGCGTAGGAACTTGATCCCGTTTTGCTCTCAGTGCTCCCTGTCACTAAATTCCTCATGTCATCTTCAGTCACTCCTAGTTAGTATGTATGTCTCTTCTATGTATCCACCTCTCCCAAAACTGAGGCACAGCTAAAGTGTGGAGCATGGGCAGTGGAGATGATCTGTGCCCCCTACAGCCAAAATCATTCACCCAGTGATTTTGTGTTATAGTGAAAGAAAAACTGCTTTGCTTTGGGAAGGTAGCAGCACAGGAAGATGTAATCACTGCTTGAAAGATTTTTTTGCTGTAGGACTTGAAGGGTGTGGGTGTGTAGGGTTTTGTAATTGATTTATTTAGGTACTGTGTACATTGGGACTTAAGTAACACAGACAGCAGCTAACTGCAGGATTGGGGGTATCTGAACGAAAGGGCACAGAGAAACAGATAATGCTTATTCCTTTTCCTGATATTGTGCTGAATCATTCAGCCATGCAGTGACAGAGAAATAAGCTTACTTATTTAGAATGGATAGTTTTACATGTAGTGTGCAAGGGGGTCTTTACTGACTATCTGTTCCCTGCCCTCTTAAAAAGTAAAACTCCCAGTGCTAAAAAAAAAACCAAAAAACAAGGATGGGAAGGTCTGAGAAGAGTGGGGGGGAAAGCCGATTTAAGATTGGTGGTAATTAATCTTAATTAATGGTGATTAGTTAAAAAAGTATTTGGCATAGTTTACATGTCCTTTTAAAGTTTGATAATGTATCTGCACATCCCCTGTTTAATATGTCAGCTTCACCATATTTGCATCTATTAAGTTATGGGCTAAGGGGCCATCCAATCTAAGACTACGGTACTTCAAGAATAAAAAAGGAGTTTCTTCAGGAGTATCAAGTGTGCTCCGACCAGACATACATATCGGATATTCCAAAAAGGCATATCTTAAGTTCCAGGGGACAAGTAGTTGAAATATTTTAGATACTGTAGCACAATATGATTCTAAAACCTTAAAATGGTAGTGCATTGCCAGATCAAATGCCCAAAATCTGCCTGGGGGCATGACATTAGGGCAATCCATGGGCAGCACGGTGGTCCAGTGTTAGCACTAATGCCTTGCAGCAATGAAGTCTGAGTTCGAATCCACCCTTAGACACATTTGCAAGGAGTTTGTATGTTCTCCCCGTGTTTGCGTGGGTTTCCTCCGGGCACTCCGGTTTCTCCCACAATCATAAAGACATACTGATAGGTTGATGTGTAAATAAATGTGCTTAGATTGTACTCTTTGGGGCAGGGCCTGGTGTGAATGTATCTATGTTATTGTAAAGCACTACGGAAGATATGGATATATAAATCCACAATAATGGCAAAAAAATAATAATCTGCTGAAGCCAATGGTGAAATAAGGGAATGCCTTGGGGAGTCAAATATATCTTTATTATATTAAATAAAAATAGCCATTATTGAGTTTTGAATGCTGATACAATTTGAAAGATTTTTTTTTGTGCTTAAACTAAGCTTTAATTTGGAAATCTGTAATCTGTTTCTTGATATGTTTGAGTAATGGTGTATGTACTTTTAAAGAGACAATATTACACAAAAACCCCCAAGGGTTATGTATAAAAATATATAGGAGGTACCAAACAGACAGAGCGGATACTTAAATAGAAACACTGTAGCAAAAAGCGTATCACAACTAACTGCAACAGGGTATACAATCAAACAAACTTGGTTCATGAGGTAAATTAATGAACAGGGCTAAATTAAACATGGGAGCTTTAAAGACTCACAAAATTTCTCAGGTGGGCCGGGTGCTTAACCCTTCAATATTCCACCCCTCCAGGCTCTATCCACTCCTGACTTTTGAAAAAAAATGCAATCACAATCCACTCACAGTTCACGGCTCAGATATAATCAGGCTTGAGCCCGTTGCCCGGTATACACGTATTTTTAGTCCAAACAGAAGAGTAGCGAGCACACTGAAACAAACGGAACTCCACAGGTGAAATGCTAGGTTGCCTCCTGGATTCAGACACTTATGTTTGAATGAAGCTTTAACATTTTACCTGTGAAGTTCCAGTTGTTTCAATGTGCTCGCTCCTTTTCTGTTTGGATTGAAAATATACTTACTTGGGGGGACAAAAAATAATTACTGCATAAAAAAATATAAGTGTAATGCCTCACATAAAATAAAGTATATCCAGTGCACCCTTCCCACCATAAACAAAATCATTAGACCCAAGTGAATGTGAGCCTTAGTTATTTGGACAAAACCAGTTTGGAGTGTATCAATGAAGAGGCCCTACAGTAAGATTCAAAGAAGTATGCTTCAGATAATATTTTTTTTTAAAGATCTTCTATGTCTTTCATGTTGTTTTTTTGTTTAATGTGAGGGTGCGTGTTAAAAATTTCCCTGCCATGACAGCGAAAACAACATATGAAATGATGCTTTATAAAATCATTTTTAATTGATGTATTCTATTTTAGTCCGAGTTGATGCTTGAATTCCAAAATTACCAAGTCTCTAAAGTTTTTTTTCAAGAGCAGTCTTCCAAATCCAGGTACTTATGGATTGTTTTAAAATCTGCATGCCTGTAAAATAGTGTCCTTTTGTAGTTAGTTCTTCACCTAGCAAATGTGTTGGAATTTTCCAACATGTTGCATACATGTGCTATATCGCTTGGGAGATTAGAAGAGAAAAAGTATGCACCTTTGGGACACCTGCTGTAATTACTCATTGCTTTCCTTGCATGTGTTAACTGAATTGTACATCAATTCATTTTATAAAGATACTCAAAATATAACAGTGTTGTTTTTTTGTTTGGGTTTTTTTTAGATTCGCTATTCTAACTTTTGATAACTATACTCTAGCACAATCTGCAGTTAATGAAATGGATGGAAAGGAATTGAGAGGAAGAATATAAAAGTTCATGTTATCAAGGACTCAAAGTGTTCATTAAAAGGAGCAAGCTCAGATTGTACTGATTCTGCAAGACAAATGGCTACTCCTATAAAAGCCAACCACACAGCACCACAGCAAGTGGTTGGATGTGACAGATCAAAGGAGATGTCATGGAACACACAGAAATAGACCTGTCCCTTATCCACCTGTGTGGCAAAGGCTTCAACCAGTGCCATCTTTTGTAGATCCTACTTCTTTTAATCCAATATCCTCAGTACCTCCATACATGGTGCAGTCTTTCTTTCTTCAATAATGACATTCAGTGCTCTGAACAATCCTTTGTTGGTCAATGCATTGTGCCATATGCACAATACCGACCCGGTCCTGCCTGGCCCCTTTTCCAAATGTATCCCCTATGAAAGCTAGCCTGTGCAGAATCAATGCAATTTTACTCAGTGTTCATCTCTAAATTTGGCAGTACAACTACATTTAGTAAAGACCAAATGTCACACTCCGCTAAACCAGTAGATTCTGACAGTAAATACTCGAGATTCGGTCTTCTGATGTTTTAAATTCTAGACCACCAAATTCAAATAACATAGAACCAGTTACTCCCTCTTAATGTGAAGGCATCTGTTAAAGTAAGCACTTACAAACACGTACAGTACCAACATATACACCTGTGGCTTGTTCTGCCAAGAATATGACAACTAGGAAGAAGACATCTGATACGGTAGAGGAATTAAAATCTTTAGACAGTCTTAAAAAAACATCCCTTGATCCCATCACTGGGTCAAGCAAGATTACAAATACAGTAACAGATACGCAAGCTACTCAAATTCCATTAATTTCAATTCTATAGTTCCTTTGAGAGTGCCATTATTTGTCCCATCATCAGTTACAATTCCAGAGCAAGTGACAACGGAAAAGTTAAAAATGGAGTACCAACAACCCATTCTTCCAATGCAGAGCATCTTTTTCTACTTCTACTAAGTCACATTCTGAAGACCTAAATTTAAACCATGAAGAAACTGTGCCTTTGGCTCTCAAAGATTCCCCTATATCGCCTTTATGAAAAAGACCAGTCATTTGGTGATGAGGTAACACTTATTACAGTATAGTCAGGATGCGAAAAATGGTTTCTGTATGAAATAGCAGCGCCTTAATAAAAGGTGTTTCAACATTATCCTGCCCTGCTTGTACCTATTGAATTCAGTAAGAAATAGGATTGTTCTTTTACTGATTGGAGGCCAATAACATGTTCCGTTTTGTAATGGTCTGTGAAAAAATCTTGTATTTTAGTCCTTTTTCAATTATGGTCAAATGAGTATGTTAATCATACCTTTAACCTTGGGTAAAACATGTGATAGTACACCCACCTCTCATTAGGGATCACTCCCTATAAGAGTGAATTGGGATGCCTCAGAACCATAAAGTGTGCTTTTAGTAATGCTTATTGGAAAAAATGTTGCCTCACTTGGGAATGTATTTAAAGGGTATGTCCACCCTTCAGAAATTTTTTTTAGCAAACTTGCCCTGTCCCCCAGCCCCAACCGCTATGTTGTAATATCAGAAAATGCCCAGAACTTTACTTACCTTCCCTCTTGCCTTCGCCGCGCTGCGGCCCTCTGCTTGCGAGAAAAAGAAGCAGAGGGGCAGGACCGGCAGTCGCGTCTGTGATTGGCTGAGCGGCAGCAATCACGGACGTGGCTGCCGGGAGTTCAGTGCGGCGGAGGCAAGAGGGAAGGTAAGTAATGTTATGGGCATTTTCTGATATTACAAACAGCAGGTTAGGGCTGGGGGGACAGGGGCAATGTTTGCTAAAAAGGGTTTTACACTAGGGGGAGGGAATTCAAATCGGGAGGGAGGGGGAGAAGGGTGCAGTACACATGCCAAACTTCTCACGGAGGCCAGGTAGGGGCAGAGTCTATTGGACTCTGCTATCCTCCTGGTAGGCAGTTTTTGGGAATTTGGGGGGGGGACTACAGGATAACCATATGGAGTGGGAGTGAGGTAAGGATTAACTACACTACATGATGGGGACAGTAGTGGGGGGGTTATAGTTTTGGGGTGGCCCTTTAAAGCACACAAACTGGCACTTTGGAGCACATCCAAGGAGTTTTTATTTATTTATTAAGGAACATTCAAAAATATAACTAGTTCGAGCCCGAACTAGTTCGAATAAAAGTTTGTCTCGAACTCGAAAAGTTCGGCTCGAACTTGTGTTCGAGTTCTAGTCCATCCCTACATGGTGCTGATGTCATAGCGTAAAAAGGAAAGTATGTTACATGGTACTGATGTCACATAGAGTAAAAGGGAATGTATATCACATGGTGCTGATGTCATATAGAGACAGAGGATTAAATTTCAGCATGTTTAGTTCATTTTCAATGCAGAATGTGTGGTGCCCACTGTCCATAGAACAAAGTTATTGTGTAAATGGAAAGTATATGTACAAACTGTACACAATCTCTGTAATTGTGTTTTGGCTTTATAACCTAGAAAGTGTTGATTATAACATTGTGTCACTTGCTGTGAAGCCCTGCTGTTACTTACTAACCCCCTCCTGCCTAGTACATGGGATACAAAGTGTGATCCCCTCGTTATTGCAGTAGGTTAATACTCCCTCATTCCATTCCAGTCCTATGCTTTGTGTGAATTTAGGACCTTGTATTGGCTGCCATTCCTGCTCTTTCCATCTTTATTTTATTCCATCCCTGCATCATCAATAGTTAAAAATAGAGAACCAAGGACAAGGTTATAAAGAATGGCTTAGCAAATTTATTTACATTAGTGGAGATAATGGCCCCAATTTAAAGAGAACCACAAGGGATTCCCTTTTACAAAATAATAATATTGTATTATTTGTAACAAATTGACTTACTGCACCAGTCTTCAAAGGTTTGTCAGTTGGTAATTTGGGGCATTAATAACAACGAGGAAGTGACTGGAGATTTGCTGTAATAAAAGGAAATCCTGATTTCACAGTTTGTTTGATTTGCCTGAAGATCTCCTTTAATCTTAGGGTTTGGTATCCATTCTAATGGATTAGACATTGTGGGGCCGTTTACCCAGACTCACTGGCAAATATATGGAGTTAAGGACAACGAAAGCCACAGAACAACATTGAATTAGAACACAGATCTCCTTGATATAAAGCAGTAATCAGTTTCTCATCTCTCATTTTGATATGGTTGTTGGGAAATTTAACTTTCTAATATATGTTTGTGTCTTATTAACAGTGTTCCAATATCGCGCAGTGTGGTCACGGACCATTATTTTCTTTATACATGCTCAGTCCTAAGATACTGCAGGAACTTGTTACAGTTGGTCACACCCACTAGTAGCCTCTAGCCAATCCGTTTACAGGACATAGGCAAGGAAGCATGTGACTGAGATCAGGGGTGTGGCTAGTCCACTGTACATACACACAGTTGTTTCATCCAGTTCTTCAAGTGGTAACATTTATTTTAATGCCATTTCTTTATTGCTTTTTTACAGTTTATTGGTGTTTTTAGAGGGTAAATTCTGAGGGTAACAATTTGGGTTTAGTTCTCCTTTATAGTCACGCAAGCCGGTTTGCTTCCATATTAGCATCGGATGCGCGGGTTACGCAAAAATCCCCGCGTATCTGACGCTTGGGATTCAAATAGCTCCCGTTAAAATCCCACAGTGGGTAAAGTCCTTACCGGGATTTAACCCAATATTGAATCGCGAGCATTTACCCAGAGCAATATTGGCTCTGGCTAAATGAGCCTGTGTGTGTTTTTCATCCTTCCTTCCACTTTTATGTAAAAATGTACATATAAGAAAACATATTTAAATGGTGTTAAATGGTGTGATTATTTACCTACATGTAATTTTCATTGTATTACAGAGAACTTATAATTTTTAACAGTCTCCCTATGTGAATCACATTAAATTACATTTACAGTTTGGTTAACACTAAACACAGCCGCTATATAATGTGAGACTCATTATTATTATTATTATTTATTGACAGCTTCTCCATTAATGGCCATTGAAACTGCAGTGAAGCACTGTACAGCCATGTCCTCAATGATTCTGTTTGCGAGGTTTTGAGATTGAAATGGAAGAGTTGGGAAAGGAGCTGTGGTGTGACTGGGGAGAGACAGAGGGGTGAGTAAAGGGAGTGTATATCACATGGTGCTGATGTCATATAGAGCAAAGGGAGTGTATATTACATGGTGCGGATGTCATATAGAGTAAAAGGGAGTGTATTCACATGGTGCTGATGTCATATAAAGTAAAAGGAATGTATATCACATGGTAATGATGTCATATAGAGTAAAAGGGATCTATATCACATGGTGCTAATGTCATATGAGTAAAAGGGAATCTATATCACATGGGCTGATGTCATATAGAGTAAAAAGGAGTGTATATCACATGGTGCTGATGTCATAGAGTAAGGGAATGCATATCACATGGTGCTGATGTCATATAAAGTAAAGGAAATGTATATCACATTGTGCTATTCATATAGAGTAAAAGGGAATGTATTCACATGGTGCTGATGTCATCAAGTAAAAAGGAATGTATATTACTGGTGCTGATGTCATAAGGTAAAAGGAATGTATACACATGGTGCTGATGTCATATACAGTAAGGAATGTATATCACATGGTGCTGAGTCATATACAGTAAAAGGAATGTATATCACTGGTGCTGATGTCATATAGGGTAAAGGGGAATGTATATCACATGGTGCTGATGTCATATACAGTAAAAAGGAATGTATATCACATGGCACTGATGTCATATAGAGTAAAGAGAATGTATATCACATGGCGCTGATGTCATAAGAGTAAAAATGAATTATATACACATGGTGTTGATGTCATATAGAGTAAAAGGATGTATATCACAGGTGCTGATATCATTGTGTAAAACGGAATGTATATTACATGGTGCTGATGTCATATAGAGTAAATGTAATGTATATTACATGGTGCTAGAGATTGCCGAACTATATAATTTCGGTCCGTTTTCGAACTTTCGAACTTCAGGAAAAGTTCGAAAGTTTGAATTCGGACCCATTAATTGATTTAAGGCTAAACTAACAGTGGTAACTTACATTAAATGGCTGTGGCACCTGGGAAATAGTCTGGGGAACATGTCACTGTCACTAAAACTTGTTAAAAACACTTCCTAAATTCAGGCGGGCAATTATCGAGTTTTGCACAACTACATTCAACGATACATTCGAGGATTATCGAACGAACGAACGATCGCTAACGGTCAATTCGAAGATTATCGACGAACGAAACAAGCCTTACTGTGTTAGCGAACGGTACATTCGAGGATAATCGAAACAACGACGATCCTTCCAGGTTAGTGAACGGTACATTTCGAACAAGTGAACGCTCCTCCCGGTTTAGAGAATGGTACATTCGAGGGTTAGTTCGGCTCAACTATATGGTTATTATATTACTGGGTTATTATATGGTTATTATGGTTATATACTAGGTTTTTATGGTTTTGTTGTTTTTTTGGTTATTTTTGTTTTTGTTTTTTTGGTTTTGGTTTTTTGGTTTTTTTGGTTTTATATGGTTTTTTTTGGTTTTAGGTTTTTTTTTTGGTTATTTGGTTTTTGGTTTTTATTTTGGTTTTTTATTATTTAATTTGGTTGTATCTGTATTTATGGTTTTACTAGGTTATTTATGGTATATTTATGGTTTATTATATGACTAGTTATTATATGGTTATTATATGACTAGGTTATTAATGGTTATCATATGACTAGGTTATTATATGTGATTATATGACTAGGTTATTATATGGTTATTATATTACTAGGTTATCATATATGGTTTATCATATGGTTTATAATGACTAGGTTATTATATTGCTATTATATGACTAGGTCATTATATGGTTATTATTACTTGTTTGTTTATGGTTATTACATGGTTATTATATGACTAGGTTATTGTATGGTTATTATATGGTTATTATATTACTAGGGTTAGCGAACGGTACATTCGAAGCTTGTGAAAATGAATGAACGAATGAACAATCCTTCTTAGGGTTAGCGAACGGTACATTCAAGGATTATCGAACAAACAAAAATCCTTCCTTGGGTTAGGAAACGGTACATTAGGGTTAGCGAAAACAAAAGATCCTTCAAAGGCTTAACGAACGATACATTCGAGTGTTAGCGAAAACGAATCATGTCTTCTAGGTTAGCGAATGGCCCGTAAATTCAATAATTATAATAATATAATAATAATAATTATTAAATTAATGCCGCAGTCCGAAAAACGAACTAGTTCGAGCCCGAACTAGTTCGAATAAAAGTTTGTCTCGAACTTGTGTTCGAGTTCTAGTCCATCCCTACATGGTGCTGATGTCATAGCGTAAAAAGGAATGTATGTTACATGGTACTGATGTCACATAGAGTAAAAGGGAATGTATATCACATGGTGCTGATGTCATATAGAGTAAAAGAATGTATATCACATGGTTCAAAAGTCATATAGAGCAAAAGAGAATGTATATTACATGTTGCTGATGTCATAGAATAAAGGGGAATGTATATTACATGGTGCTGATGTCATATAGAGTAATAGGTAATGTATATCACATGGGGCTGATGTCATATAGAGTAAAAGGGAATGTATATCACATGGTGCTGATGTCATATAGAGTAAAAGGGAATGTATATGACATGGTGCTGATGTCCTATAGAGACAGGCTAATTACACAGCTACACCTTGACTTGAGATGTTCGGGTCAGTTTTTCTCTGTTTTAAAATCTTATAACCCAGAAAGGGCTAAATAAAATAATGCATCACCTTCCTAATTAATTCCTAAGAAGAGCTACCGTATACCTTGTGAGATAACCAAAATCGTTTACTACAGAAAGCCAAATTGCCATACAACTTGTGTTGTGAGGTAGGCTTTAAAAAAAAAACCCAAAGAACATAAAATGCAATAGATAGCCCTATCTGATGTATTCAATTAGATCAACTGGACTTGAAGTTTAGTTCTTGAAGACGTTTGGCTAGTCATCCGACTTGCTTTCTCAATTCAGAATGACTTGGACAAGAATCTGTGGCAATTATGTACTTCTCAATTCAGAATGACTTGGACAAGAATCTGTGGCAATTATGTACCCTGGAAAATCCCAATTAGCATATCACAGCCAAGTGTTAAGGGCGTGATTGGATAGTGGTTAAGAGGTGTTATAGGAACACCCAGGGTAAGGTGTCAAAACATCATTGTACATGGCAGACAGTTGGTGTTGAAACCCCCCCCCCACCTCTATTTAGGCTTGGTTTCTTTATTTTCACATAAATGGTCTCCTTAAAACCTCTCTTGAACCAGTCACTTTCCATTGCCAATATGTTAACATTAAAATCTTCAAAGGTATGTCCTTTATCCTTAAGATGCAGGTACACGGCTGAGTCCTGACCCGAGGAATTGGCTTTTCTATGCTGGGCCATACGTTGATGCAGTTGCTGTTTGGTCTCCCCCACATACAAATCAGTCTGCCATGTACAATGCTGTTTTGACACATTACCCTGTGTGTTCCTATAACACCTCTTAGCCACTATGCAATCCCACCCTTAACACTTGGATGTGATATGCTAATTGGGATTTCCAGGGTACATAATTGCCACAGATTCTTGTACAAGTCATTCTGAATTGAGAAAGCCATTCGATGACTAGCGAAACGTCTTCAAGAACTAAACTTCAAGTCCGGTTGTCTTATTGAATACAACGATATACCATGACGTGGATGAATGAGAACCTTCACAAGCAATAGATAGCCATCCATTTACAATTTTTACTCCCCACTTCCTTTATCAAAGGTAGATACTGTATAAAGTAGCTCCTGTACTACAACATTTACAATCTTACTGGAGGACCCTTACTGGCCATAAACTGATTAGATATTTAATAGATTGTCATTCATCATTGCTAATCCTGGGCTAGGAAAAGATTAAAGGATAGTGCACTGTAAAATCAAGTATGTTCATTTGGAAGCTGCAGCTTTAAAATACCGTGCCATATTTTTTTTTTTTACCTATGTCCCTCCAGAGCCTAGCTTTGTGCCTAGGAAGTTGCTGACATCTTGTTACTGGTGTGCTGAATGTTAAGCTCCGCCCCTCTGAGATTTTCTCTGCTTTCTTCCTGCTTGAGCCTCAAACAGTAATGCTTGTGAGTTCCATGCACACCACGTGCACAGAACTCACAGGCATTACTGTTTGAGGCTCAAGCAGGAGAGTGCACGGAACTCACAGGCATTACTGTTTGAGGCTCAGCTAGAGTGCACGGAACTCACAAGCATTACTGTTTGAGGCTCAGGCGGGGAAAGCAGAGGAAATCTCTATCTGGCTCAACAAATGAAAAAAGTCCCTTGACTGAGCTTACAATAACACAGAATGACTTGTTGTCGCATGGATTTTCCATTGCCAATAAAAGGGCACAGATGCAAGATGTGAATAATGCCCATGGGGTGTTTTTAACCACTTTCATAGATCAGTATTATGATAAATATAAAATGCGATACCTGTATTAAAGACAGTAACCAGTATCATGGATCTGTGCCTAATAAAGAATATGACATCTGTAATATATCAACTGCAAATCTAGTGAGTCGTCTACTTGCTTACATGGCTAGTATGTGGCATTCAATATGTGGGCTGTACATCTAGAGCCCTAAAGGCACATATAAGGGAGCATGTATAAATATACATACGATTAGCAGCCCTGTTGCTAGGCACTTTTTGCATGCAGTGGGGGACAAATTAAAATGTTACAAACCCAAGGGATTAAAAGGGTTCTTAGTCCTAATAGAGCAGGTGTTAGCGTTTCCAATACTGCAGTTTTGGTTATTTATCAGCTGTACATTTACGATCGATCAGTCCATACAATACCATGCAGTATAAACTACTCAATGGTTTTTGTAAAGGCCAGCATACAATTACGATTGTACATTTACAACATAAAAAATGTGCAATCTCCCATAAAATACCATTGTGGAAGTCTACTACCCGCTTGTTATTGTACGACTGCATACTTATGCAATAACTGTGCGGTATCGCAAATATGTGAAACCACCATTTTTTAAAAAGGGCCATTTGCTGGCACTGTTTTATTGTAGTGAGCATACATATTGTGAAGGGGACTTAGAATTGAAATACTTGGGGGCGTGTGCACCGGGGTCTCCAGTCTCCTGTGTTGATGAATACATTTGGGTTCACAAATATAGATCTGTATGTTCATTAAGTGATGTATTATTCAAAGAAAGTCTGAACCTGTGAGTTGGATAAGACCATTGTACCCAGGAATTGAAAGTTCAGGCTTGTTTATTTTTCTGTTAAATTCACATCAATCCTTCCCAGGATCCCTCTGGGTCCAAAAATGAATTTGCATTGTAAGTGCTCAGGGAAATCCACCCCATTGTCATATATGCCTACAAAACCTTAATAGAAGAAATAATTAGTGACGTGATTTCCCCTGCTTGAGCAAACACCACACACACAACACACACACATTAATCATTGGAGAAAATTGTATTTCAGTAATATCTAAGGATGATGAGCTCTCTCCCCTAATCATGGCAATCTGCTTCTGTTTTCCTAAAGTCATGAAGCTTTGCAGTAACCTACTCTTTAGGATCAATGGAAGTGGGTGAAACGTCAGGATTAGGGAGACAAATGTCCTGCCAATTTTTGAAGACATTATGGCATTGGGATATTACATTGACAGAATGCTGACATCGCTTCTAGTCTTATATTTTTAAGATATAATTTGCTGTGTTAACGTTCAAATGCACCCCCCAATGCAGAAAGTATTAAAGTATATAAAGTACTATCAATTTCCCCAGGTGTGACAGGCTGAATAAGTAAAAAACGTGTAAAGGAAATTATGAAGCAACCTTGTTTAGCATTAACCCACATCCCACTGAGACCTGAACAGCTCCGTTGTGCAATTGCTAGAACAGGGATTAAGGGCCCTATTTATAAAGATCGATATCGTTATCGAAAAAATAACGATCGTTATTGTAAAATACCGTATATACTCGAATATAAGTCGACCCGAGTATAAATCGGGTGCCTATTTTTACCTGAAAAATTAGTAAAAATTGATTGACTCGAGTATAGTCGAGGGTAAAATTATCACCACTACTGCAAACCTGTATCTCTCCTGCACAGCTGGGGATTCTGGGAGTTATAGTAGAGTGAGTCACATATTGCTGAGACATTGAGTCACATGCTTGCGCTGGCTATTGTGTCCAGTTGTAACACTTTTCAGCCCCAACCATGCTAGTGAGTGTCTTACTTGTTTTAGCTGGGAACCCCAAATTCCTTGCCACTCCAGATTGTTGAAAACTCACAACTCCCAGCATGCTTTGATTGCTGGGAGTTGTAGTTTCTATATATCTGGAGAGGCAAGGTTCAAGGACATTCAGGTTATAACGATCGATATTTTTAACGAAAACGAATGTTATTTTTTCGATAACGATATCGATCTTTTATAAATAGGGCCCTAAGTGTACAAAACAAGTGTCCCTGACTGCATTGGGCAATCAGTGCTTGAATCAATTAGTGCAACATTCAATGAAATAGAAGGACTTGGACTAGAATAAAACAAAGGATTCTTTGGAAACATTGATCTTTTCACATATTCACAGGTCACAGCTCTTTTCAGATATATTTTTTTACCCTGCATTTTTGGTCAGAAATAACATGACAACGATCATTCATAAGGATTGTAATTAGATGCCCCTAATACTCTTCTGGATAGAAAATAAAACCATTTAGCTATAAAGACAAATAAGCTCCACTAAAATAAAAAATATCACACTGGTCCTGGGTATAAATTAAATAAATAAATCTTAGAACTATCCCTCTTGATAAAAAGTTTGAACTATAACAGTTGTAAGTGCAATTTATGGCCCTATGGTTTCTTGGTTCCCATCCATAAATAGAATCCTCATTCTACAAAAGTAAAATTATTTAAACTTTTCTCCTTCGGGTAAATAAGGTTGTCTTAACCAGGGACACTTACATTTAAAGACCAGACTTATATCTAAATACTAGACTTATAGCTGAAAACTAGACTTGATATTATTTCTAGATGTATAGCTTAATCCCAGACTTATAACTAATCTCAGACATATCTTAATAGCAGTTTATTTTCCAGCCAACATGCAGAACAATACAAAATAGTCTTTTCCTAGCAAAATAAAGTTTTCTGAATGTACTTTGTTTTTATTGTCTGTGTTTGCTATTATGGCACTGCAGTCTAAAACACTCATTTTAAAAACACACAGCCCATGAGGTCACAAGTTCATATCCCCAGACTTTTTCCCCCCTCGTGCTTGATAGGAAATCAACTGCAAACACTTCTTTTGTTTTGTATGAAAGGCAAAGGAATGGCGGGGTAACAGAGGAAGCATTTAACACTGGTAAATCTCAACACTGTGTTTTCAACACTCTTAAATCTAGCTTCTGTGTCTGAGAGACAGCATCTGCTGTAGCATGATCTGTGACTACAGAGGCAGTCTCTGTGCTGTTTATATGATTGTTTTTAGTTTCTCTAGGGGAAGGCTGCAGCTGTGAAGTGCACAGCATGTGCTTGGCTGGGTGTCACCCAGATAAGGGGAATTATGGGAGCTACCCCCTACTACCCACAGGTTAATTTCACCCAGCAGCCATAGCAAAGGGAGAGGTGAGACACAGCTTGTTTTGTATCTTTGTGAATTCTAAATTTAGACATGTCTAAATTTAAAAAAAAAAAAAAAACTAAAAAGAAGAGGTAAGGAAATCTGAAATTCTGATTTCTATCCGCCTCTGGCAGTCCCCCTTTGCCTTTTTATCTAGGTAATATTTTATGTTGATGCAGATTTTTAAATCTTTTATCTACTGCTCCTTTACTTTCCAATAGTACAGCTGTTTCCCATACTCTCTGTGCATTTTAAATTGCCACTTTTTTACTGGAGTTTTAGGCAATGTTTGCAGCAGTTAAAGGCATTAATTAGCAAGTGAATTATTCATGGCATTCTGCACTTCTGTACCGCCACTCGATAACAATGACAGCACTGTTTACATAAACAGACACTACTGTCCATGTACATAGTGTTAAAAAGGGTATCTCCACCCTAAATCTTTTATATATTTTAGAGCACCCATGCCCACCCCATACACAGCCAGTTAGATTTCTAAAAAAGCAGCACAACCATACTTACAGTCCTTCGCTCCTACGGCTGTCTTTGTCTGGCCCTCAGACTGGCAGCCGCGTCTTGATTGGCTGAGAGGCTGCGGGAACAAAGGCGTGTAAGTGTGCTTCTTCTGCTTTTTTTTATCAATCTAACTTGGTGTTGGGGTTGGCTGGGGTGGCCTAAACTACAAAAAAGAACATTTAAGGTAGGGGTGAGGCAGGCATGGAGGGATCCGGAGTGGGGGGAAAGGGCTCTTCTGTGCATGCCTGAGTATCTCCTGGAGGCAAGTAGAGGCAGAACATTTTCACACACACAGACAGCTCATTGTCCCTTTATCGTTAGTGTGGGTAGCGCAATTCTGAGCACTCCACAGCCGGCAAATGCTCACCGCAAATTGCCTGAAAATTTCCCCCACCACGGTTCTTCTCACTGTACTTAGTATAGGAAGTCTGCCATCTACTGCCAAGACTATAACATGCCCAACAGTGTTGCCTACCTGATACTAGGTTTGACATTGTATGGATCATGTAACAGATACAAAAAAACTTTTGAGAGTTAGGGACCAAGTTAAATTAGCTTGAAATTATTACTTTGTGGCTTAGAGGTTTGTGCAAGGTGTAGGGTTTAGAATTTTAGAAACTGTGTAGACTTATGTCAGCTAAAGGCTCTTTTTAGTAGGATCGGCTGCACCTTACTGATGATGGTGTGTTTGCTCATGACAGCGCATCAGAAACTTCTAGATAGTTTGTCAAGTGGCACAGGAGTGTAACCGCAGGGGCCTGGCCCCCCGCGAGATTGGAGGCAATTGTTGGAGGCCTTTCTACTTTGTATATGATACTTCAGATAGATCAAAAACATAAATAAAATTACAGATGTTTATATATATATATATATAAATTATATATATATATATATTACTTTCTTTCTTCTTCTTGGTTATTCACATCTCTAGCACATCGATTTTCCATCTATTTCCAATAGCGACAACAATTCCATACACCCCATAAAGCAATTTATATGGCTACTCAATGGTGCAACTGCATGTGCCATCTATCTTCAGCAGCAGAAATTCACTCAGATATGTGTTGGGACAGTGGATAGCCAATGTTGAGACTGTACCAATGGTATTATACTGATTTGTCCAATCAGCTTTCGTTCATAGACATTCTATTGAAAGGAGGGAACACACAGGTCAACTTATTGCCCAATGATAAAGATGACTAGAACCAACCTGAGTTTGACTCGAACTTTAATAGTTCAGAAGAACTCGGACTTTTGAAACTTCCCGAGCTACGAACTAATTTGGGTTTTTTAGAACTCGCTGACTTATTTTCGATGATTATTGAAAATTCTCAAATAGGTAACCCTCTAATGTTCCTTGGATTTTGGTAACCCTCGAATATAGCCTTCGATTTCACTAACCCTCATGTAGCCTTTGATTTGGGTAACCCTCGAATTAGCCTTTGATTTCGGTAACCCTCGAATGTATGGTTCGGTAACCCTTGAATGTATAGTTCGGCAGTGTTTAACACAGTTTTTGGTGATATGTACATGTTCTCCAGACCATTTCCCGGTTCCACAGCCATTTACAGTAAGTGACCATTGTTACATTTATTTAAAATTAACTAGAACATTTCAACTATTTTCTCCATGGACTTTAATAGGTTTGTTTCTGACTATGGAACTATCGGAAACAAACCGAACTTTAATTCAGCCATCTCTACTGGTGGAGACCTACCATAATATGGAAACATTTTTCACAAAGACCAGAGCCCTATTAGTCTTGTATGTGAAATTAAAATGTAGTACAATCGGCAACACTATTCCATAAAATTTGTAAATTGTTCTTTTTGGGATTCGTTAAAAAACCATAGGGAAGCCAAATCTATTTTTTTTCAACTTTCTATGATGTTTACTACACATCTGCGCCTTTTTCCAGATGCATTTTCAGTTTAAACTGTACTGTGTTATATTTATCGTTGCCCTTTAAGAGAAATATACTTGTGCACTACTGACCACTTTCTGGCTCCTTTCACAGTCATTGTGACTGACATTGAAGAAACATATGCTAATGAAGGAGGGCAAAGAGCTTGAAAAACTGTCATTTACTGCAAGAAGCAGTCAGTTACTACATGAGTGTATTCTCTTTTAGCAGCATGTTCATCATCGGCCTTGCTATCGTTGAAAATGGACGGAATTATAGGGAGTCAGCTGCAGCTGGGGAGAATTTGCAGTACGGTGCTCTCCCTATGCTGAGCCGCCTAGACTGTGTGTAGAGGGATCTTCAAGAAAATGACAGATAGGATCTGCAGATTCTGTCATTTTTTAAAGATCTTTCAAGTGTGGACCCAGCTTTACTTACAGTCTACAGTATATACTATATCACACACATGGGATAAGAGAATTTACCACTCATGCTTTGTGGCTCTTCTACATCATACTAATTTATGATCGTAGTCTTGCTTGGGGGCCCAGTGATAATATAAGGATATTAAGTCACGTTGGAGTTCCCTGCCCTGTATAATAGCACTTGGCCTTTGGTCAGGGAACTCCTCTGTGGTGTATTATCCTTATTTTACACTGTAGAGGTTCATTATCCCTTATATTATACTGTAAGGGAAACACTATCCATTATATATTACACTATAAGGGGCACTTATCCATTATATTACACTGTAAGGGGAACATTATCCATTATATATTACACTGTAAGGGAACATTATCCATTATATATTACACTGTAGGGGAACTTATCCATTATATATTACCCTGTAAGGGGAACATTATCCATTATATATTACACTGTAAGGAACATTATCCATTATATATTAAACTGTAAGGGTGCATTATTCTTTAAGCTGTGTACACACCATGCAATATTTCAGCTTGATCAGTAGTCCAGTATATTGGTCGATTGGGCCAAAATAATCGCATGGGTTTTTCGACCGCGACCATCCCCCCATTCATCTGAATGGACCATAGGACACACGGCCAATTGTGCAATCCTTTATTGTCTGCACGCTCTGTGCGGCAAACTGTCGGCCACTATTGCTGCCACCTCCAGGAAAGATCGCACCATGCTTAATATATCACACTGTTAGGGGTGCATTATCCATTATGTGATTGTGTTGCTTTCCTTTTAAACATAATCACATGAACAAATCCCCCGGGTTAATGCCTATCTACAATGACAGTGCCCTAGGGAATATTTCAAACTGACAACTAATGCTGATATTGTGATTATGGGTTATTCACGCTAGGTTTCACATAGTGATTGTGTTTCTCTACTAACCTTCACCACCGCCCGTCACCTTAAGGAGTAAAAGAGAAAAAAATTACAACCCCCTTCATTAGTTATGTGAATAGTTTTTTTTCGAATGGCCTAACACTCATCAAACGAATACACTAGCATCTTTTTGGTAGAATAGGAAGATGGTGGCATCCAAAAAACAAGTTTAAGTATGTACTCTACAGATAATCCATTTGGAGTGTTGTTAGAGAGAGTAAGGAAAGGACCATGACCCCCTGATCATGGGTTACATCTTACACGACAATCTTTTCTTTTTATAATTACTCGCCTTTGGAACCACCATCAAGTTGGATATTCAGTCCGCCTGCCAGGTCTAATACCAAAATTTTTCTATGATCCTCATATGATCATGATCCCTTCAATGTCCTGCTGGCAACACTTAAAAGCACATAAGACAGGGCCAAAGTAAAGTGGATCCAACTAAGAGAGCAAGTCCTACAGATGATGTCCTCTGCAATCTCACAGTTTTATCTGGTATTGAAGTAGGCAAATGCAGCAGAGGATAGAAAGGCAAAAAACTATTGGTATTTATGAGGAGCAACATACGCTTCAGATGTTAGCAGGTCAAATGTTTCCCCTTATATTGAATAAATTTTTTTCCCTCACTAGTTTTCATTAATGTCATTTTTTAAGATATAATCAACAGTTCATGGTAACATGTAGTCAATATCACCTGTACTTTTTTGTAAAGTGGTCCCTAACTCAAACAACGTTTACATTATCATATTTATTTGTGCTTGCTTTGTTATAAATTATTTTGTTTAGTGAGTGCTCCTTAATTGACCCCCACCCCCTTACTCACCCCGCCTTCTTTTAGGTTCTGTGACACTTTAAGTTCTGCACAGCCCTCACCATAACATGGTCTGCTTACACATCTCCCTCCCCGGCCTTCTTCTTCTCTGCTTACTTCTCTTATTTGTTGCAGAAAGTGTGCTGGCAGCAGCTAAAGATCCTAGTAGAGGTCATTAATAGGTCACATATTACAATTTCTCGCTCTGGAGTGACAGGTCTTTCCCTGTAAATACTGTATAATATGATGTTTTCAGATCTACAGCCCAGATTTAAAGGGACACTATACTGAAAAATGACTTTGCCTCATCTTAATCTATATTGAAATATGTATGTAACTAGCACTTTACTCTGATTTCTGTGTGTTGCTGCATGCCCTCAATCCAGCACAATTTTTTTTAGGAGCAGTATCCCCCCTCCCTCTTTTAACCATCCTACACGATCACTGATTTTTTTCCCACACAGACCAACTGTCAAGCCTGCACACACATAATACAGCTTCCAACTGTCAAAACTCTGTCACCATTCCAACTACAGTAAAACTACTCACAGAAAATAGTTTTGAGAGCAAGGAACTTGATTGACAGCTGAAATATAAGTTTTAGATTGGATATCTAAAGGAATAGGGGGCAGGTCAACAAAAAAAATGATACAGTGATGGTTGGGAAGAATTATAGTTTCCAGTTATGGTCATTTATATTTTTCAGTATAGATGCCCTTTAAAATCTGAAAAAAGATTTGAAGCAGCGTGATCTTGCTGTATTTTTGATAGTCTCCATCCATCTAGTCGGACATACATTCAACTAGTTTCAACCTACTCACAATAGCCACATTTCCTGCCTAACATGCTGTGAAGGTTCTTATTCATCCAGGTCATGGTATATCTGTTGTATTCAGTTAGATTATCTGGACTTAAAGTTTAGTCCTTGAAACGTTTCACTGTCATCCGCTGGCTTTCTCAATTCAAATGACTTGTACAGAATCTATTGGCAATTATGTACCCTGGAAAGTCCCAATAGCATACCAGCCAGGTGTTAGGACCTTCTGAATCAAGGCATGATTGCTTGTGGCTAAGAGGTGTTATACATACAGTATTATTTTGGGGAACATTGAAGCAAAATGAATTCATGTCAGGTTTTCACCTGGGTGTTACATGATGCCTTTGATCTGGACAAAACCCATTTCCACCTCCAGGCAGGGTGGAGGTTAACGTGTTTCAGATTCCCCTTTCTCTAAGGTAATGAGAAATATATTTGAATTTTACAAAACTATCTGTAATTTAGTCTAATGTGGAAGACACATTCAGGATTGCTGGTCGGCCAAAAAATTTCAACTGGTTCCATGTGGAAATTATTGGAAGACTTGAAAGATCTTTCAATTATCTTCCATACACAGTCCGATGGGATATCCCGACATCGTACGACTGGGATCTAAGACGTTTATGGCCCCATAAGGCTTTCAATGATTGCGCAAGTTCTAAAGCAGTGGGGGCTAATTCAACATGGTTTGAGTCCCATTTCTACAAGAACAACAGTGGATACTGTAGTTGTTGTAGTTTGCCGTTGGAGAACACACAGAGGCTTTTTATTTGATTGGTATGGGTTATTATTTTAATCTGACTTTTGGTTTAACAAACAAAAAGCAGACACCCTAATTGCTGCACATTTTCTTCCTGACATATAAAGACATTTAATAGTTGATTCACTGATTAATAAATTGCCAATGGTCAATATTTGATTCTATACCTATATGCTTTCAGTCCCTCCACCTTTTGCATGCAGCAATAGAGACATTACTTCCTATTGACTTACTCCAGCCTTGTGTGACTTCTTCTCTGTCTCTCCATCATAGTCTGGTTTTTTCTAGCAGTCTTATTCTTAATGATTTTTCATGAGTTTTTTCCCTTTTCTGCCTCACACTCATAAATGTACTGAGCTCTGTCTTTCTTCTTCCCATGCATGTCTTTGAACTGTGATGGTTTAAAAAAAACACTTTCATAGGTTTTTCAACTTCTCTGCAGTTGCTAAGCAGCCACAAATCATCTTAAGTAGCAGTTCGAACTGATAAACTTAAGCTTGTGAAAAGTTTTGAGGTTTTTGTTTTATCTGGTCATAGAAATTAATTAAATATGTTATATACACATTTACACATACCTGCATTTAATGGTAAGTAAATGCTGTTCATGATTGTCATTATAAAAGTCCAAGGCGTTAAAAAATAAACAAAACAATTAGGGAAAGAAGTATTGAACTTTGGCTTGAAAGAGCCACGTTTTGGAAGGCAACATGCCAACATGCCATGCACAAATCATGTAAATGTGCGTGTTGTGGGTGTGCTGCAAGTTTCAAACTTATGTTTCTATCTTGATGAAAGAGGGGCGTGTAATGACAAACTTTGTTCTGAGTACATGTATTTTATTATTTTGCTTCTATTCTGTAATTTTAGGACTTTTATTTGATATTGTTGGTGTGAATGTGCATGTCTGGATCAGAGAGACACAGTAAGTTAGAGTACCCCTCTGATCAGGTTACTATCAGAAAGTGTTAATCAGCTTGATTATACCTCCGATCAGTGCAACTAATAAGTCTCTGGTGCATTTAATCAAGAAAGTGGTCAGTGGGTGTAAATTACATATCCTTCAAAGTGAATGGGTGAAAATGCCCAGATATAATTCAGGAACACTTCCATGAATTCCTTAGCTAGAAGATTGCACATTTCCCGATATGTCCTTAGGTAGAAAACTGTGGGAGGACAGCAGTCCAAAATCAGAAAAAAAGAATAAATAGAATAGCAGTTTGGTGGCCTTTTCAAGCCAAATTAATACATTATAAATAACGAATAATTAAGCAAATATGGGAAATACAAAAAGTTCAATAAAATATCCATTGTAAAAGGTCACATTTTTCTGTATGACTTAATGTCCATTGGAAAAAACATTTGCCCATTTGGTGTAGTTAAATACCATGTAAGGTGCCAAGCATAGAGCTTTAGTTTAGCCTACCACAACTCCAGGAAAAAATTCTTGAACCATGATGTGTTTTGCGTTAAATAGTCCCCGCATCCCTGGGAATGGAGTTAATGTCTGAGTACATTAAAATATGATCAAATTAGTTTATTACCCCACAGCAAAGCATTAAAGGGAATTGCTGGAACTGTCAAAATACTGTACACTGTCCTATATCTTTGTTATATATAGGAAACAAACCTATATAGGGCTATGTACCGAGAGCCGTTATCGTCTGTTTCTGTCGTAAAGCCACGTTAACCGATGTACCAAGCGTTAACGTTACACAAAAACTGGTTCAATAACTGCAAAGCTGATACGGCTCTTTAAAGGGCAATGTCCACCCCCAAACTATAATCCCCCCAGTAATGGCCCCACCGTAGTGTAGTGTAATCCTTACCTCACATCCCACTCCATAAGTTCTCCTTTAGACCCCCCCCTAAAGTCCAAAAACTGTCCACCAGGAGGCTAGCAGGGCTCTGCCTGCTACTTGCCTCCGGTAGATATTTGTCATGGTACTGCACCCTTCTCCCCCTCCCCCCTCCCTCCCCCTCCCTCTCCCCTCCGTTCTACATCCCTCCCCCTAGCATAAAACCCCCTTAATATGTTGTTCCCCCATGTCTCCCAGCCCCAACCGCATATTTTTTATTTTCCAAAAGCTCCCCAAACCCTACTTACCTCTCCTCTTTCCTCCGCTGCACTGAATGACCGGCAGCCGTGTCCGTGATTGGCTGCCGCTCAGCCAATCACAGACGCGACTGCCGGTCCCGCCCCTCTGCTTGCATTCTCTCCAAGCAGAGGGCCGGCAGTGCGGCGGAGGAACGAGGGGGGTAAGTAAGAGTTTGGGGGCTTTTGGAAATAAAATATATGCGTTGGGCTGGCAGACATGGGAAACCATATTAAAACTATTTTTAAGGGGTGGACATACCCTTTAGACGTAATCTTTATTCCAGCAAACACTCTGCATTAAGTTCAGCAAACGCCATTGCAAGGCATGAGAGCAACTATCGGCTCAGTGCATTGCCTAAAGGGCAAACCTTATAGCATAGTCATTATAGATGTATGACCTCGATTCCAGCCACCTATAGAAAGATTTGGCAGAAGATGTATTTATTTCACAGATTATAAAAATAATAATTGCTATGTACCCCAGTAGAGCCTGATATATTGCAAATTATTCAGTTAAAACCATCAGTGTATATGGTTAACTCTCTATATAGTTTCCTTACATTGCTGCCATTTAATACAGAAACTGGATATCACATGAATCAGTTTCACACCTGCAATAGCTAACTCTAGTGGAATACGTGTACTTAAAATCTGTTTTTACCTCTGTAATGCCATAACAGTGTCAACCAGGACGTATAATTACAATCAATGGGAAAGAAATCCTGATCTTGAAATAGGCAACTTGTGGTCTTCTAGTTGACTCTGGTGGGAGATAGGATCTGATGGAATTAACAAGGTTACAGATACCTATATTTAGAGCAGAATGGAGATGATGGGGAATAGAAAATACCTAACCTGGGACCTTATGCAAAAATGGAAACAAGTTAAAAAAATTAAAAACAAAGTTACCATTCTACTTACAATCCCGCATGCTGTAGTTAAAGATTACACAACGACAGCTCTCTCCGCATTACTCTCTCATCTACTCTCATCTCACATGTGAACACATTAGAGAGCTGCATTGCAGCCATCTTTCCCGTCAGCTTGCTGGGATTGCTAGTAAGAAGGGGCATAACTACTGCCCCCCACCCACGTAATCTCCATGGGGAGGGTAGACAGGGGCCTGGTAATTAGCTGAACATGCAATCATACAGTGTAGTGTGAATGAGTAGGGTGGTGTTTGTTTGGGTTGGTTTTGTAGTTATTCTCTATCGGTAACAGCAGGAGGTAGGAGTAGTATGTTCCAACTTCCCTAAATTATAGTTTTAGATTATGGTGGGAGATTTAGGTCCCATTATCTTGGTTTGCGCTAGTTTCGCTGTAATACTAATTCCTAATCTTTTTAACAGTCTGGTCCCTGGGGTGAATACATTTACAAAGCGCTATTTATATAAATTATAAAAATTGCTATGGTTATTGAACATAACGTCAAAAAAAGACATTGCCGCGCTATAAATATGGCCCTGATTTCGGGTACTCTGTAAATGGGGGGATGGTGGTTAGAGGTAAGTTATTCCTAGATTTTATCCTGTGGGTCTTGTAACTTCTATACAACCACAAAAATGTTATTGTGATATCCACCTGTCTTACCACTTTTTTCAATTCCTTCACCCCATGACTTACTATTATACGAATATTTTCAGTACCACTTTTCTTCCTTGCCCTTTAGACTAATGACCATTTATTGATCTGTGGTCTCTTGGGCAGGAATATTGGATTAATATTGGCCATGTAACCAACTATGAGTGTCTCTAGCAAGTGCTGGCAAAAACATCACAATGGACACTAAAAAACTGCCGCATGTTTATGGATAGTCAGTTTTAACCATGTGTCCTAGTTAGATCATAAATATTTTGTTACCCTTAGTGACAATGGAAGGGATCATGCAGAGAAGCATTTTTACACAAGATCTCCCTCCCTAAAAGTGGATCAAAGTAAATCATTTCATGGCCCCCCATAGCTAAAATTGAAACATCTCTTGACCAGTTGGATACACGTGGTTTAAATAGCTTCCAGCAGGACATATACCGGAACATGAGCCAAATTATGAATGGAAAACATTTAAACCACTTTTGTTTGAACGGTTCAGTGTAGTTCCTTTATGAACTACTAGCCATTTAAAGCCAGGTTGATTGTTTCTGCCTACTCCATGACTACTGGTAATTAAATATGACCTAAGGCTAGGCACACGCTGCTTTTTGTTTGCGTTTGCGCTGGTTTGATTGCGATTGCGTTGCGATTTTCAAATTATTGAAAACGCGAACGCAAAAAAACGCGCGTTTTGATGCTTTGGTTTTGCGTTTGCATTTTAATCGCAATCGCATGCGTTTCTAACTTAGAAAATCGCAATCGCAACGCAAAAAAATCGACATGATCGCATGCGATTGCGTTTGCGTTTGCGTTTGCGTTTAGTGTGCTACCTAATATCATTAAAGGCTGTAATCGTTGTGTAGTTGTAAAAACTCTCCACTTTAGTAGATTTTGTTTGTATTATGCTCTCTGTAGTATAACAAACTCCCAAAACTGAAAGTCAGAATATTTAATGCGTTATCTGGAATGTTCAGTTTTATAAAACCGAAGAACCAAACATATAATCTATATGATCTTCCAGTGCTGTGATAAAGAAGATTTTCACGCTCTTCAGGGAAGGGTCATGAAGATTATTTAGATCCATTTTAGTATATCTGAATATATTTCTTCATGAAATGAATACAATATACAATTAATATGAAAATAGCTTAAGGAAAATGTTTTTTAAATAGGTCATAGTAACTCAACATCGAGTCCCAAGACCAGACATTGCTGTCATAACCCCACACCATTCATGTTCCGTTTAACACGATATTCCTGTCTATTAAAAGTACCACATAGCTGTCAAGGTTAAAGAAACATAAGGACTGTCATAATAATCTCTTAATACCACAGATGATGTCTAACTATATACCCAGATTTAAAACCAGTTTGAAGTTCATAGGGGTACATTCCTCTTAACCTGGGCCAATCCCTGGCTTCCAAAAACGAATCAGTAAAACTGCAAGAACAAAGTCTTCATTTTTGTATGTTGGCCATACACTGCTTACTAGACTGATCATTTTTGTGATCCACATTATGCTCCTAATAAAAATAATAATCCAGACAGAGACATCTGAAGGTTTGACCCTTAACCAATTGAAAGTCAATTTTTTTCTTCCATTTCTCAATAGCATTTCTCTATACTGAATTCCAAAATAAAACAGCATACTGAAGATGCAGGTGCTTATTAATTTCAAGCATATTAATTGCATTAAGCTGAATTTTGTATTTGGTAGGTGTAGTGGGGAGGCCCTTTACACAAGGAACCCCAGCTACTGAGATGGGTATTAAACCTTATGTCTCACCCCTCTATCCTATTCTGTAAGCTCTTTGGCAGGGTCCTCCCTCCTATTGTATCACGGTATTGCTGTAAGAAACTCCACATCTTTACTTTATATTAGGTATTACCTATGTATTTAATAAGTATGACTTTGTATAACATGATTACCCTGTATGTAATGTATGACTTTGTAATTGTAAAGCGCCACGGAAGATGTTGGGCTATATAAATCAATATAATATATAATAATTAAACACTGCTAGATCTAAGAAAGGACTTTTCAGACTGGGTTATGGTACAAAAACAACAGACCTCCAAACACCCCCCAGGCAGCATCTGTTTTGAGGGACCCCTTCTAAAATCCAAACATCTGAAAATGATGCCCTTGTCCTGGTTATCTGAGGAAGGGGACTATTGGCCCCCTGAAAAGTGTATGTTTTTTGCACAATAAATATAGTTACACTGATGCAGTGTGCCCCTCACTATACATGCTAGCGGTGACATGCCCCCACAGCTAGGAACCTAGGCCAAATTGAATAAATTAGCAGGTACAGAAGTATTCTCCTTCCCCCGCTTTTATCCTTCACACTTAAGCTGGGTACAGTGTGTACCTAGCATTACTCTGATGTGTTATCTTATCATATGTGTACCTTATCCCACTACCTTGACTTTATGAAGGGTAAACAGGACAAACACTTCCACAGGTGTTATATACGTTCATCTAAATGACTATGGTTTACACAGTATTCTCAAATAATGATTCTTTCCCATCTGCCTAACGATTGTAATTTACTTTTTCTCCCTTTCTGTTTTGCTCCTTTTCTCCTAATTAAGCCACTTGGGAATTTTTTTATTTGTTTCCAAAAGGTCTTTTGTTTGCTGTCTGACATAAAACACCACATGCCATGTGCTGAAGGGGGGAAAATCATTAACCCATGTACCTTTGTTTTGCTATAAATGCATTAATATTGTAAAAATAATTAATGAGAATAAATAAAGATTGCCAATTTTTAATCCCTAAAATAAGCACAGCACCAGTTCTAAAACTCTTCAGTGTATATAATACACTATATAATATATGCTGTTTAGGGTGTATATATATATATATATATATATATATATATATATATATCCATATGTAATTTAGTCAATGAAAGGCACTTTTTTCACAAAACCCCTACGTGTGCACTGGACTCTCTTGGCTATTGGGTATTTATCCCTATATTATCAATAAACTTTGGGATCAGAGTGCCCATTGTGAATATATATACGTATATACTCGAGTATAAGTCGATCCGAGTATAACCGAGATACCTATTTTTTACCTGAAAAATAGTAAAACTGATTGACTCGAGTATAAGCCGAGGGTAGAAATTATGTCCACCTACTAGCCTTTGGATTCAGTATTGTTTTGTGCCTTAAAATGCCCTTTAAATGGACAGCAGAATCCCATACAGTAGTACCATATAGTAAAAGCCAAATCCAGTACCAGTAACCCCCAATTCCTTGCATTCCTGATGTTGGAAACTACAACTCCCAGCTGCTTTTCTATTTACAATTAATAAATAATTAAGCTTACCATCATTTACAATCCCTGACCCCAATAGTTAATGTCACCTGAGAGTTGTAGTTTCAAGCTATCACTGCATTGAACTAGCAGCCCTTTTTTGCCCCAAACTGAGAAGAACCATCAGATTTACAGCACCCAGATGAGCAGTACAGTGCTGAGTGAGTGCAGCAGCCTGCCTACAGGAAGCAGAAGGAGTGTAAAGACAGATCAGCTCCTGTAAACTTTCTATGCGGATGAAGGATTTTTTAACACAGCGCCACCTACTTGTTACCATTCGCAATTGCAGCATTTGGATCTAAATTGGACTTGACCAAGTATAAGCCGAGGTTTGGTTTTCGGGGCTAATTTTAAAGCCTGAAAATCTCGACTTATGTTGGAGTATATACGGTATATATTATATATATGGAGAAGGCACACGCTTCAAACCAAGGTTATGTGGTGGGGCTAGCTGAGTGATTAGGTTTATGTGAGCACACTCCTTGGTCTTGTTTAGTGGTTTATTAAAGTGCAAACAGTGCAAAAAAGTACAGGCTATGTTTTGGTCTGTGTCATAGACCTGTCTCAAGCCGAGCAAGGCAGAAATATCATAGGACACAGACCGAAGTCGCCTGCAATTTGTTGCACTGTTGCACTTTAATAAATCACTTAACAAGACCCAGGAGTGCACTGTTGTCTCTGCATACAATAAATAATGAATATACTGTAGATTAGAGATGGATCTTGGTTCAACACGAACCCGGATCTGACACAGAACCTCAGTTCCGAATCCGAAAGATGCGTCCGAATCCGGTGAGATCGTCCAGATTTCGGGGCTTCGGAAGAAATTCTAAGATTTTCGAATGTCCAGAGCTATTTTCGAAATTTTCAGAAATATCTTAGAATATGTAAATGTAAAATAGCCTGAATGGGTTCAGCAATTCCTTAGTGAGAGAAATCTGCAATGCTGGCCATACCACTGTCCATATTCCATTGTCAATAGGTCATAAACATAAATATTGAAAATATTAGGCCATCTAGCAATGCTCCTTGGCCCAGACCATTCATTTGCGCATACCCCACAATCGTCCTGTTTCCCCCCCGAACTGTCAAGGTCTGAAAGGTCCTGGGGTGTGTGCTGTCCATGGAATTCTGAGACGTGGCCTTGAAATTCAGGGACATGGCCATGATGTTTGGGGTCGGAACTATTCAGGGCTCCACCCCATACCGGTTTAGCGATATTTTGGAAGGTATGAATGATTGTCCAAGTAATTGTTGTAACTTTGCAGGATACTTCCATCTAATAATTGATATTTCCATTTAATAATGTCAGGCATCCCACCCTGCCAAATGTGGATTCTGGACAATCATGTCATCGAAGAGGTGAGTTAGTGGTGGGGCACGATGCGTGACGTCAGTGAAGCCACAAAAGAGTTGTTGGTTATGGGAGTGGCGGCCAGAAAGGGGCATTCTGAGATGGAGACTCCTGGTAAGTTAGGGACGCGGAAGTTTGGGATGCTCCATGGAAGTGCGGGAGACTACAACAGAATCCAGAGACTCCTGTGACTCCCGGAGGGTGGGATACCTCTAATGTAAAATCTCACCTCTGAAATAAGCAGCATTGTGAATAAAAAAAAGGGTTATGGCATTTGCTGATTTCTGCATTCTTCTTGCCACAGTGGTTATGGGCAGGCCAGCCAGTTGTTACTTCTGGTAGGTAGAGAGAGGGGGACTAGGAAATTCACTGAGCACGTACAACTCTGTATTGGTTCCTCAATTCACTCTTGATAAAACAGAAACCTGCAGAACTAAAACAGATTTTCCAACAGTCTGCTGATTAAAGTGATGAGCAATGCATCAATCTGTTAGGAATTATAGAATTTATTTCATTGTTACAAGAAATGCTTGTGCAGGAATTGTAGGAGCTATTGGCAGTTCCACTCCTCCAGTCAATGTCAGGGTAATTAGAATCCCTCACAGCCCTTCCTAAATTTTGCATGTGGAGCCGAACATCCTACTCATTAGTTTACAAATAGACATAAATCCTCCTTTTAATTGATTCCTATCCTGCCTGCACAAGGAATAACCTTCTCCATTCACTGCCCAGCCAAGCGTTTCTCAGTAATGTTTCCGCCCAACCCAATCTGTCTGTGGTAGCGCTGATCTGTGTAAACCCAAGTCCCTTTGTATTCAGTAGCTCTTTTCTAGAATGGTAAAAAATAAGGAAACTAATGTGCTTGCTAATACAAAGCTGAACATTACATTTAGACAAACATAACTCTCCAAAAATACTATAGAAAGTACCACCACGTTTTCATCCCCATCTTCCCACTGAATCAAGTATGCCCAACCTGGTAGCCCTTTAGATGTTTGAAAACTACAGCTCCCAGCATTCCTTGGTTGCAGTAACACCAATGCACTGGATCCATCTCCCTGTAAATCTGTTTGACTTGCATATTTTAATAAATAGTTTCAGGATGTTTCAGTAGTTGCCCCAAAGCCTGGGGCGTAACCTACCTGGGGAGCATTTCCCCAGGAGGGGCCAGGATCCAGGGGGGACCCATTTCTTACATTCTACATTTTCTTACCCCCCACAAAAAAACCCCACTGTAATAAAGCAGGAAAAGGGGCCCCATCATATTTTTACTAGGGGCCCAATGACTCCTGGTTACGCCATTGCCCAAAGCTCTAATAATCCCATAAATGAGCTGAATAGTAAATAGTAAAAAATTATTTATTATTATATTCCTTTTTTAATGAGTCAGGATGTGAAGGACTGTGGGATTTCCCTTGGTTTGGCCAGGACTGAAGAATTCTGTTATATGGTTAATATGTGGAGGTTTCTGCTCATGAACAAATTGGGGGTGGTAGAAGTAATAGGATAAGGTCATGGTCATGAATCAATGTAAAAAGATCTTGAATGAAGCCAATAGTTTCGCTCTAGAAGAAATAAACACCGCTAACCCTAAACACACGTAAACCTGCTACATCATTTTACTCCCAAGGTGGATTGTAAGGTAAAGACAGAGGTAAATTATCAGCAATGTTTAGTTCATTTTCAAATGCAGAATGTGTTGGTGCCCACAAATGTCCATAGAACAAAGTTATTGTGTAATAATGGAAAGTATATGTACAAACTGTACACAATCTCTGTAATTTGTTTTGGCTTTATAACCTAGAAAGTGTTGATTATAACATTGTGTCACTTGCTGTGAAGCCCTGCTGTTACTTACTAACCCCTCCTGCCTAGTACAGTGGGATACAAAGTGTGATCCCCTCGTTATTGCAGTGGTATAACTCCCTCATTCCATTCCAGTCCTATGCTTTGTGTGAATTTAGACCTTGTATGGCTGCCAGTCCTGCTCTTTCCATCTTATATTTTATTCCATCCCTTGCTCATCAATAGTTAAAAATAGAGACCAAGGACAAGGTTTAAAGAATGGCTTAGCAAATTTATTTACATTAGTGGAGATAATGGCCCCAATTTATAGAGAACCACAAGGGATTCCCTTTTACAAATAATATATATTGTATTATTTGTAACACAAATTGACTTACTGCACCAGTCTTCAAAGTTTTGTCAGTTGGTAATTTGGGGCATTAATAACAACGAGGAAGTGACTGGAGGATTTGCTGTAATAAAAGGAAATCCTGATTTCACAGTTTGCCTGAAGATCTCCTTTAATCTTATGGTTTGGTATCCATTCTAATGGATTAGACATTGTGGGGCCGATTTACCCAGACTCACTGGGCAAATATATGGAGTTAAAGGACAACGAAAGCCACAGAACAACATTGAATTAGAAAGCAGATCTCCTTGATATAAAAGCAGTAATCAGTTTCTCATCTCTCATTTTGATATGGTTGTTGGGAAATTTAACTTTCTAATAGATGTTTGTGTCTTATTAAACAGTGTTCCATACCGCGCAGTGTGGTCACTGACCATTATTTTCTTTATACATGCTCAGTCCTAAGTACTGCAGGAACTTGTTACAGTTGGTCACACCCACTAGTAGCTCTAGCCAATCCGTTTACAGGACAGAATAGGCAAGGAAGCATGTGACTGAGATCAGGGTGTGGCTAGTCACTGTACATACACACAGTTGTTTCATCCAGTTCTTCAAGTGGTAACATTTATTTTAATGCCATTTACTTGTATTGCTTTTTTACAGTTTATTGGTGTTTTTAGAGGGTAAATTCTAGAGGGTAACAATTTGGGTTTAGTTCTCCTTTATAGTCACGCAAGCCGGTTTGCTTCCATATTAGCATCGGATGCGCGGGTTACGCAAAATCCCCGCGTATCTGACGCTTGGGATTCAAATAGCTCCCGTTAAAACCACAGTGGGTAAAGTCCTTACCGGGATTTAACACAATATTGAATCGCGAGCATTACCCAGAGCATATTGGCTCTGGCTAATGAGCCTGTGTGTGTTTTTCATCTCTTCCTTCCACTTTTATGTAATGAAATGTACATTATAAAACAAAATTGGTGTTAAATGGTGTGATTATTTACCATACATGTAATTTTCATTGTAATTACAGAGAACTTATAATTTCTAACAGTCTCCCTATGTGAATCACATTAAATTACATTTACAGTTTGGTTACACTAAACACAGCCGCTATATAATGTGAGACTCATTATTATTATTATTATTTATTGACAGCTTCTCATTAATGGCCATTGAAGACTGCAGTGAAGCACTGTACAGCCATGTCCTCAATGAATTCTGTTTGCGAGGTTTTGAGATTGAAATGGAATTGGGAAAGGAGCTGTGGTGTGACTGGGGAGAGACAGAGGGGTGAGTAAAAGGGAGTGTATATCACATGGTGCTGATGTCATATAGAGCAAGGGAGTGTATATTACATGGTGCTGATGTCATATAGAGTAAAAGGGATGTATATCACATGGTGCTGATGTCATAAAAGTAAAAGGGAATGTATTCACATGGTAATGATGTCATATAGAGTAAGGGAATCTATATCACATGGTGCTATGTCATATAGAGTAAAAGGGAATCTATATCACATGGTCTGATGTCATATAGAGTAAAAAGAGTGTATATCACATGGTGCTGATGTCATAGAGTAAAAGGGAATGCATATCACATGGTGCTGATGTCATTAAAGTAAAAGGAAATGTATATCACATTGTGCTTATTTCATATAGAGTAAAGGGAATGTATATCACATGGTGCTGATGTCATCAAGTAAAAGGAATGTATATTACATGGTGCTGATGTCATACAGAGTAAAAGGGAATGTATAACACATGGTGCTGATGTCATATACAGTAAAAGGGAATGTATATCACATGGTGCTGATGTCATATACAGTAAAAGGGAATGTATATCACTGGTGCTGATGTCATATAGGGTAAAGGGGAATGTATATCACATGGTCTGATGTCATATACAGTAAAAAGGAATGTATATCACATGGCACTGATGTCATATAAGTAAAAAGAATGTATACACATGGCGCTGATGTCATATAGAGTAAAATGAATTATACACATGGTGTTGATGTCATATAGAGTAAAAGGGAATGTATATCACATGGTGCTGATATCATTGTGTAAAACGGAATGTATATTACATGGTGCTGATGTCATATAGAGTAAAATGAATGTTATTACATGGTGCTAGAGATTGCCGAACTATATAAGTTCGGTCCGTTTTCGAACTTTCGAACTTCAGGAAAAGTTCGAAAGTTTGAATTCGGACCCATTAGTGATTAAGGCTAAACTAACAGTGGTAACTTACATTAAATGGCTGTGGCACCTGGAAATAGTCTGGGGAACATGTCACTGTCACTAAACTTGTTAAAAAACACTTCCTAAAGTCAGTCGGGCGGCAATTATCGAGTTTTGCACACTACATTCACGATACATTCGAGGATTATCGAACGAACGAACGATCGCTACACGGTTTCGAAGATTATCGAACGAACGAACACTTACTGTGTTAGCGAACGGTACATTCGAGGATAATCGAACAAACGACATCCTTCCAGGTTAGTGAACGGTACACTTATCGAACAAGTGAACGCTCCTTCCTCGTTTTAGAGAATGGTACATTCGAGGGTTAGTTCGGCTCAAACTATATGGTTATTATATTACTGGGTTATTATGGTTATTATAGGTTATGATATGACTAGGTTATTATGGTTATGATATGATAGGTTATTATATGGTTATTATATGACTAGGTTTATATATGGTTATTATTGACTAGGCTATTATATGGTTATTATATGACTGTTATTATATGGTTATTATATGCTAGTTTATTATATGGTTATTATATGACTAGGTTATTATATTACTAGGTTATTATATGGTTATTATATACTAGGTAGTTAATGGTTATTACATGGTTATTATTATTACTAGGTTATTATATAGTTATTATATACTAGGTATTATAGGTAATTATATGGTTATTATATAGGTTTTATATGGTTATTATTGTTATTATATGACTAGGTTATTATATTTTATTTAGGTTTATATGTTATATGATATTTATATATGGATTATTATTATGACTAGGTTATTATATGGTTATTATTTACTAGGTTATCATATATGTTATCATATGGTTATTAATGACTAGGTTATTATATTGCTTATTCTAGCTGTCATTATATGGTTATTATATACTTGGTTGTTTATATGGTTATTACATGTTATTATATGACTAGGTTATTGTAGGGTTATTATATGGTTATTATATTACTAGGGTTAGCGAACGGTACATTCGAGGCTTGTGAAAAATGAATGAACGATGAACAATCCTTCTTAGGGTTAGCGAACGGTACATTCAAGGATTATCGAACAAACGAAAATCCTTCCTTGGGTTAGGAAACGGTACATTGAGGGTTAGCGAAAACAAAGATCCTTCAAAGGCTTAACGAACGATACATTCGTGTTAGCGAAAACGAATCTGCATTCTAGGGTTAGCGAATGGCCCGTAAATTCAATAATATATATATAATAATAATAATTATTAAAATTAAGCCGCGTCCGAAAAACGAACTAGTTCGAGCCCGAACTAGTTCGAATAAAAGTTTGTCTCGAACTTGTGTTCGTCGAGTTCTAGTCCATCCCTACATGGTGCTGATGTCATAGCGTAAAAAGGAAAGTATGTTCATGGTACTGATGTCACATAGAGTAAAAGGGAATGTATATCACATGGTGCTGATGTCATATAGAGTAAAAGAATGTATATCACATGGTTCAAAAGTCATATAGAGCAAAAGAAATGTATATTACATGTTGCTGATGTCATAGAATAAGGGGAATGATATTACATGGTGCTGATGTCATATAGAGTAATAGGTAATGTATATCACATGGGGCTGATGTCATATTAGAGTACAAGGGAATGTATATGACATGGTGCTGATGTCCTAGAGAGCAGGCTAATTACACAGCTACACCTTGACTTGAGATGTTCGGGTCAGTTTTTCTCTGTTTTAAAATCTTATAACCCGAAAGGGCTAAATAAATAATGCATCACCTTCCTAATTAATTCCTAAGAAGAGCTACCGTATACCTTGTGAGATAACCAAAATCGTTTACTACAGAAAGCCAAATTGCCATACAACTGTTGTGAGGTAGGCTTTAAAAAAAAACCCAAAGAACATAAAATGCAATATAAGCCCTATCTGATGTATTCAATTAGATCACTGGACTTGAAGTTTAGTTCTTGAAGACGTTTGGTAGTCATCCGACTTGCTTTCTCAATTCAGAATGACTTGGACAAAATCTGTGGCAATTATGTACCTGGAAAATCCCATTAGCATATCACACACGTGTTAAGGGCGTGATTGGATAGTGGTTAAGAGGTGTTATAGGAACACCCGGGTAAGGTGTCAAAACATCATTGTACATGGCAGACAGTTGGTGTTGAAACCCCCCCCCACCTCTATTTAGGCTTGGTTTCTTTTTTCACATAAATGGTCTCCTTAACACCTCTCTGAACCAGTCACTTTCCATTGCCAATATGTTAACATTAAAATCTTCAAAGGTATGTCCTTTATCCTAAGATGCGGTACACGCTGAGTCCTGACCCAGGAATTGGCTTTTCTATGCTGGGCCATCGTTGATGCAGTTGCTGTTTGGTCTCCCCCACATACAAATCAGTCTGCCATGTACATGCTGTTTTGACCCATTACCCTGTGTGTTCCTATAACACCTCTTAGCCACTATGCAATCCCACCCTTAACACTTGGATGTGATATGCTAATTGGGATTTTCCAGGACATAATTGCCACAGATTCTTGTACAAGTCATTCTGAATTGAGAAAGCCAGTCGGATGACTAGCGAAACGTCTTCAAGAACTAAACTTCAAGTCCGTTGACTTATTGAATACAACAGATATACCATGACTGGATGAATGAGAACCTTCACAACAATAGATAGCCATCCACTTTACACATTTTCCCACCTTCCTTTATCAAAGGTAGATACTGTATAAAGTAGCTCCTGTACTACAACATTTACAATCTTACTGGAGGACCCTTACTGGCCATAAACTGATTAGATATTTAATGATTGTCATTCACATTGCTAATCCTGGGCTAGGAAAAAGATTAAAGGATAGAGTGCACTGTAAAATCAAGTTATGTTTTTTGGAAGCTGCAGCTTTAAAAATACCGTTGCCATATTTTTTTTTACCTATGTCCCTCCAGAGCCGACGTTGTGCCTTGAAAGTTGCTGACATCTGTTACTGGTTTGCTGAATGTTAAGCTCCGTCCCTCTGAGATTTCCTCTGCTTTCTCCTGCTTGAGCCTCAAACAGTAATGCCTTGTGAGTTCCGTGCACTCTCCTGCTTGAGCCTCAAACAGTATGCCTGTGAGTTTCCGGGCGCGAACTCACAAGCATTACAAGTTTCTGGTATTATACATAAAGTAGAGTTGATCCAGGGAAGTTCCGATTGCCGCTGGAGGCAGGAAGATTTTTTCCCCCTTCATAATTTGGTGGGTTTTTTTCCTTCCTCTGGATCAACAGTTAGGCAGGAAATGAGGATATTGCTAGATGGTTGGACTGGATGGACATAGTCTTTATTCAACCTCAAATACTATAACATATAAACCTACACCCATTACTGTTTGAGCTTAAGCAGGAGAAGCAGAGGAAATCTCAGAGGGTGGAGCTTAACATTCAGCAAACCAGTAACAAGAGTCAGCAACTTTCAAGGCACAAAGCTAGGCTATGGAGGGACATAGGGAAAAAACTATGCAACGGTTTTTTAAAGCTGCAGCTTCCAAATGAAACATAACTTGATTTACAGTGCACGTATCCTTAAGTTAGTTGGTTCTCCTATCATTGCATACGTAAATATTGGGGGGAAATGGTTGTAGATACGCTGTAAGGTAATTATAGGGGCTCTTTATAAAGCTTCGTTAAGTTTCACGGCCGTTTTCCCTGACATTTCCGCATAAATCGCGTTTAACGCAATTTATTAATGTCCGAAAATGGCCGCGAAAAGTTAACGAGGCCTTAACCCTTCGCGCCAATACTTACCTGTTACCGCCGCTTCTATTTATAAAGCGGCTCGGTATCTGTTTCGCACTGCTAGTATCGGCTGTTTAGCTTCGCCCACCTAGAAGGGGGCGAAAGCAGCCGTACTAGCCTCCCTGTGGGGGGATGGGCAGGCAACCCGCGGCGGGTGGTCACACCCGCCCCGGGAGGCACACCCACCCCACCCTCGACCCCACGCAGCGGCGTTGACCACCCGCCGCCGCTTCCCAGCAGCCCCTCCCAACCCCTTCCCGCTCCGGCAATCTCAAACAGAAGGCTAGGAGAGGCTGCCGGGAAGGGGCCGCAGCAGGTGGTCGCGACCACCCGCCGCGCACCCCTCCCAGCAACCCTCCAAGCCCCGCCCCGCCTCTGGCAGGGCGGGAAGGGAAGGGCCCGCTGGGAGGGGTGGAGGCACCCTCCAGCGGGGCCCTGAGAAGGGCCTTTTGGGGCTTAAGGGGTCCCGCACGCGAACCGGGACCCCCCCTCCCCGGCCCCTTATAAGGGCCCTTGCGGCACTTACAGTGCCCTTGGGGCTTAAGGGTCCCGCAGCGTGAACCGGGACCCATCCCGGCCCTTGTAAGGGCCCTTCGGCACTGACAAGTGCCTTTGGCGGGGGTCCCACCACGCAACCGGGACCCCCAGTATGCGGCTCTTAAAGAGCCCTTGGGCTTTTACATGCTTTACATTAACAAATCAGAAATGGATTAGGGTTTTTCTACAACCTATATAAAGAGTCATCCTGCTGCAGAACTCAGATGCTATCGATCGCAGTAGATGGCTGAAGATAGAAAAAGAAGCGGCTGGCAGCATCGGCTCTGCTGAGCGTGTGCCAGCGGGCTCACTGGCGGGGGGGGGTACCTCTCGGGGTCGGTGGCCAGCAGCGATTGGTGTCACCGGGACTCTTTTAAGAGCCGCACATGGGGGTGACCCTGCCAAAGGCACTTGTCAGTGCCGCAAGGGCGCTTACAAGGGCCGGGAGGGGGTCCCGTTCGCGCGCGGGACCCTTAAGCCCAAAAGGCCCCTTCTTGGGCCCTGCTGGAGGGTGCATCCACCCCTCCAGCGGGCCCTTCCCCTCCCTGCCAGCAGCGGGGCAGGGGCTTGGAGAGCCCTGGGGAGGGGGTGCGCGGCGGGGGGTCGCGCGACCACCTGCTGGCGGCCCCTTCCCGGCAGCCCCTCACTAGCCTCTGTTCGATTGCCGCGAGCGGGGAAGGGGTGTAGGGAGGTGCTGGAACCGCAGGGGGTTAGGGCGGGGTTGGCGTATGCCCCGCCCCCTTAGCAGAGGCGTCGGGAAGGGATTTTAAGTCCCTTCGGGCGACCCTGTACTTAACGCATTTTTTGCGTAATAACGTTTTTTTTATAAATATGCCCCATAGTCTATGGTTAGCATTATACTGAGCATGCCTGAACTTGGTGAGCTAGAAGAGTATGTGATTTATCCCTGTTATTACATCCCAGTTCTCTTTTATTAGACCTGTCATCTTCCATTACAAAAGTGCAGCTAAATCCTGCTATTTCATCATAGTTTTCTGTACTATTTGCGACAAAATAAATGAACAGTATTTTAATCCATAACCATATTCAATAACCTGCGGTATTGGCAAAATCCAATACCGTGAGTTTTCAGAAAAGTATGATCGTGGACAGAAATATATGGTCACAAATTTACAGACCATAGCAATGGTATTGTACGACTGTGTTTGTAATTGTACGACCACGCGATAACTTTAGTTAAAGGCGTGTTAAAGCAAAATAGCGATACTGTTCCTTTATAAATGTAGCCCATAATTCTGCTAAAGCCAATACCTCCTTTTCTTTGCATGACAATGCCACTCCTACTGGATTATGGAAACATTTGGAGCCTTAGGCATATATATTTTATATACTGTACTTTCTACAGTCCCAAAAACAGGGAGATTCAATAAAAGTTCTTATTGTTAAAAGTGGTGCTAATTTTGCCCCAACCAATCAGATATTATTTAACATTTGAAAGCTAACATCTGATTGGTTGGGGCAAAATTAGCACCATTTTTAACGACAAGAACTTTTATTGAATTACCCTGTAAACACCTAATCATAATTTTATGACTATTCTAGGTGGCCAAAGTTCTCAATCCTAATTAGGAATATTTCATTTAACTTTCCTTTACATAAACACGTTATTAAAAATAGATGTTACACTTTAGTTTTACATTAAAGAGAGGCAGGAAAGGAAATATTTCTAAATCTCTAATTTTAGATTCTTAGTAATTCTACAGGTCACAGGAGACCCATAAATAGAATGGACAGCTAAAAAATGTACAATGGCAAGATGACAATGTACACAACACATGTAAATACTTCTCCAAACAGACATACCATCTCTATACACAAAAGTGCAGGTTTTCCAATAAATCATCAAAAGGAATAACAGTTCCCAGTGTAACTTTTATCCAGGGCGTGACTACCAGGGGAGCAGGGGGCCCCATACTCTTATTTCTCCTATGAAAGATACAGCCTCCTCCCAGAAAACCACTGTGGGTAAAGCACTAATAACGGACCCTATCATAGTTTTGCTGGGGGGGCACAGTGATTTCTAGTTACGCCACGCTTTTATCAGCGAGATGCATTATTTACTCTTATTTACGAGAAACACATAAATACGAGAATTGAAAGCTGTTGAATATGATAAACAAGTTGCATTCAATAAATGACTGGAAGCTAAAAAAAAAAAGTAAAGCACTTCAAGGTGGTAAACTGCTCTGTGGGCTGGTGGTATACTGCAAGGTAAGGGATCTACAAGGATGGCCAAGATGGGATTGCCCATAAAGAAGAAACATTGAAGAGTAAAACTATATAGTATTTGAAGTGTTTATTTCTATAAGTATTATACCTTTACCATAGAATCTGCCAGTGTTGGCAGTCCACCCATCTGCCACAAGCAAAATCAAACGGTTTTATTTTGAAACTATAAAATGTATGTCCAGTTTTTCAGGATTCCAAATTCTCTCATACATCTGGCCAAGGCAAACAGGCAAAAAGACAAACTGTCATACGCAGGAAGATCTATTTACCCAGATATTCATTTGCTTTTCAAAGTTGCAGCAAATTAATTTTGCATATTAATTCCAAAGCTTTTCATTAAGACTTATTGTCTTCTCTAAAATAATTAATATCTCCCTGGAAACAGGATGTGCTTATCTTATCTCCTCGGAGATATAACTGTTTGAAAAATTTTTAGAAGACCTGTGATTTTATAGTAATGCATTAATATTGAGAATCCCTTAAGAGATAGTATTGATAACAGTTTTAGCATTCTGTACAATGTAAATCAGTTTCCATGATATTCTAAGGTTGATGCAAGAGTTATTCTGGTTACTATGTTATTATGGTTAACACACCATACTATTTGAGCTGACATGCTGATTCTACATGGATTTTAGCTATCTAAGAGGTCCCACTAGGCTATTACTATAAATACTTACTAAATGTAAATATGCAGCATTTATATTAATAAAATTGTTTTGCTGTATTAGTCCAATATATGTAGTAAACAGTAGAGTACTGTGATACTTTTAATGGACTAACAGTTTATTTTAGTAGACAAGCTTTCGAGGGATCTACTGCTCTGACCTGAGGAAGAGGGTAGATCCATTTACAGTACTCTATTTTACGCATTTATAATAGGGTGAGTTGTTTTCCTTTTAACCATGGAATTAGATTGTGGACTTTCTCACATCATTTCTGATACACTTTGATCTATTAATCTAAAAAAACTGAAAATCCGAAAACAGTTCCATAGAACTCAAAGGAAAAACAACCCGAGTCAAATAAGAAGGTAAGGGGTGTAAAAGCATGGTAACTTACAGTAAATGGCTCAGGCACCTGGAAAATGGTCAGGGTAACACGTAATCACCCAAACGTAAAAAAAAAAAACTACTGGTACACAGAAGCTAATTTCAAGTTTCCGGTTGTACTTTCAAAGGTTACCAAACATACAAGGCTAACTTTGAGGGTTACGATTGTAATGGAAAGGTCTGATCAAACTTCGAGAGTAGGTTAGATAACCCTCTAAAGTAGCTCCACTTTCAAGAATTACAAATCAAGTTCTGAAGTCTGATGGTTACGACTTTCGGAAGCTGAAGTTCCGTGTCGGATCTGTGTCCCATCTCTAGTGTCTAGCATCTCTCCTCTCCATAAACTATTTTTTAAAATATAATAATTCAGTATAAAATAATATATAATTCTCCTAAAATACACACTATCGTTATCATAGTCATCTTTATCCAGTAGAAATTTAGATGTTTTTCCTAATCATAATTTCCTTTCTGTGTTCATAATGTTAATCTCATCTTTTGTTCAAATTTATCATACATATCCTCATTTGTTGAACCACTCAGTACCTCCTGTGTATTGGTCAGCTCATTCCTAAGCTCTTTTAAAGCCCCCTTTTATATTCAACCAACGTCTCCGTTAATCTTGGTGAACATTCTGTAAGTATAGAAGTCCACTGCAAAATTCAGAACCTACTGTATATCAATAAATGTAAAATAGTTTTTTATGCTTAATCCCTAGGTATCATTGCCTTTTTCTTTTCTTTTCCAAAGATGGCAATATCTCTGCACGTTTTTGTTTCTTGAACAGTTTTTTTTATAATTCACAAAAAACATTAGACCATAGTTTCATTTGAAGATCATTAAAGGATAAGTGCACTGTAAAATCAAGTTATGTTCATTTGGAAGCTGCAATTAAAAATACCTTGCCATATTTTTTTTTTACCTATGCCCTCCAGAGCCTAGCTTTGTGCCTTGGAAGTTGCTGACATCTTGTTACTGGTTTGCTGAATGTTAAGCTCCGCCCCTCTGAGATTTTCTCTGCTTTCTCCTGCTTGAGCCTCAAACAGTAATGCTTGTGAGTTCCATGCACACGCACGTGCACAGAACTCACAGGCATTACTGTTTGAGGCTCAAGCAGGAGAGTGCACGGAACTCACAGGCATTACTGTTTGAGGCTCAAGCAGGAGAGTGCACGGAACTCACAAGCATTACTGTTTGAGGCTCAAGCAGGGGAAAGCAGAGGAAATCTCTATCTGGCTCAACAAATGAAAAAAGTCCCTTGACTGAGCTTACAATAAACACAGAATAGACTGTTGTCGCATGGAATTTCCATTGCCAATAAAAGGGCACAGATGCAAGATGTGAATAATGCCCATGTGGTGTTTTTAACCACTTTCATAGATCAGTATTATGATATAATATAAAATGCGATAACTGTATTAAAGACAGTAACCAGTATCATGGATCTGTGCCTAATAAAGAATATGACATCTGTAAATATATCAACTGCAAATCTAGGTGAGTCGTCTACTTGCTTACATGGCTAGTATGTGGCATTCAATATGTGGGCTGTACATCTAGAGCCCTAAAGGCACATATAAGGGAGCATGTCTAAATATACATACGATTAGCAGCCCTGTTGCCAGGGGTGTCTCTAGGGTTTTTGCCACCTGAGCCAAACTTTTGAATGCCGCCCCTATGTACTGCTAGGTGCCATGTTTATTTTCCTTCTGCTCTGCCTGCCACTTTTCTTAAGAAAAAAAGTTTAAAGTTATCTCTGCCTGCCGCCTCTCTGATATTTAACATGGCTGCCGCCCTGAGCATTCTGCTCATATTGCCTCATTAGAGAGACACCCCTGCCTGTTGCTAGGCACTTTTTGGCATGCAGTGGGGGACAAATTAAAATGTTACAAACCCAAGGGATTAAAAGGGTTCTTAGTCCTAATAGAGCAGGTGTTAGCGTTTCCAATACTGCAGTTTATGGTTATTTATCAGCTGTACATTTACGATCGATCAGTCCATACAATACCATGCAGTAGTAAACTACCTCAATGGTTTTGTAAAGGCCAGCATACAATTACGATTGTACATTTACAACATAAAAAAATGTGCAATCTCCCATAAAATACCATCGTGGAAGTCTACTACCCCTTGTAATTGTACGACTCTGCAGTCGTAAATGTACAGACGCGGCCATACTTATGCAATAACGTGCGGTATCGCAAATATTTGAAACCACCATTTTTTAAAAAGGGCCCTTTGCTGGCACTGTTTTATGTAGTGAGCATACATATTGTGAAGGGGACTTAGAAGTGAAATACTTGGGGCGTGTGCACCTGGGTCTCCAGTCTCCTGTGTTGAGTAGATACATTTGGGTTCACAAATATAGATCTGTATGTTCATTTAAGTGAATGTATTATTCAAAGAAAGTCTGAACCTGTGAGTTGGATAAGACCATTGTACCCAAGGAATTGAAAGTTCAGGCTTGTTTATTTTTCTGTTAAATTCACATCAATCCTTCCCAGGATCCCTCTGGGTCCAAAAATGAAATTTGCATTGTGAAGTGCTCAGGGAAATCCACCCCATGTCATATTATGCCTACAAAACCTTAAATAGAAGAAAATAATTAGTGACGTGATTTCCCCTGCTTAAGCAAACACACACACACACACACACACACATTAATCATTGGAGAAAATTGTATTTCAGTAATATCTAAGGATGATGACCTCTCTCCCCTAATCATGGCAATCTGCTTCTGTTTTCCTAAAGTCATGAAGCTTTGCAGTAACCTACTCTTTAGGGATCAATGGAAGTGGGTGAAACGTCAGGATTAGGGAGACAAATGTCCTGCCAATTATTGAAGACATTATGGCATTGGGATATTACATTGACAGAATGCTGACATCGCTTCTAGTCTTACATTTTTAAGATATATAATTTGCTGTGTTAACGTTCAAATGCACCCCCCAATGCAGAAAGTATTAAAGTATATAAAGTACTATCAATTTCCCCATAGGTGTGACAGGCTGAATAAGTAAAAAACGTGTAAAGGAAATTATGAAGCAACCTTGTTTAGCATTAACCCACATCCCACTGAGACCTGAAAAGCTCCGTTGTGCAATTGCTAGAACAGGGATTAAGGGCCCTATTATAAAAGATCGATATCGTTATCGAAAAAATAACGATCGTTATTGTAAAATACCGTATATACTCGAATATAAGTCGACCCGAGTATAAGTCGAGGTACCTATTTTTACCTGAAAAATTAGTAAAAATTGATTGACTCGAGTATAAGTCGAGGCTAGAAATTATCACCACTACTGCAAACCTGTATCTCTCCTGACAGCTGGGGATTCTGGGAGTTATAGTAGAGTGAGTCACATATTGCTGAGACATTGAGTCACATGCTGCTGCAGGCTATTGTGTCCAGTTGTAACACTTTTCAGCCCCAACCATGCTAGTGAGTGTCTTACTGTTTTAGCTGGGAACCCCAAATTCCTTGCCACTCCAGATTGTTGAAAACTACAACTCCCAGCATGCTTTGATTGCTGGGAGTTGTAGTTTCTATATATCTGGAGAGGCAAGGTTCAAGGACATTCAGGTTATAACGATCGATATTTTACGAAAACGAATGTTATTTTTTCGATAACGATATCGATCTTTTATAAATAGGGCCCTAAGTGTACAAAACAAGTGTCCCTGACTGCATTGGGCAATCAGTGCTTGAATCAATTAGTGCAACATTCAATGAAATAGAAGGGACTTGGACTAGAATAAGAACAAAGGATTCTTTGGAAACATTGATCTTTTCACATATTCAGCAGGTCACAGCTCTTTTCAGATATATTTTTTTACCCTGCATTTTTGGTCAGAAAATAACATGACAAGCAGATCATTCATAAGGATTGTAATTTAGATGTCCCCTAATACTCTTCTGGATAGAAAATAAAACCATTTAGCTATAAAGACAAATAAGCTCCACTAAAATAAAAAAATATCACACTGGTCCTGGGTATAAATTAAATAAATAAATCTTAGAACTATCCCTCTTGATAAAAGTTTGAACTATAACAGTTGTAAGATGCAATTTATGGCCCTATGGTTTCTTGGTTCCCATCCATAAATATGAATCCTCATTCTACAAAAGTAAATAATTATTTAAACTTTTCTCCTTCGGGTAAATAAGGTTGTCTTAACCAGGGACACTTACATTTAAAGACCAGACTTATATCTAAATACTAGACTTATAGCTGAAAACTAGACTTGTAGATTATTTCTAGATGTATAGCTTAATACCAGACTTATAACTTAATCTCAGACATATCTTAATAGCAGTTTATTTTCCAGCCAACATGCAGAACAATACAAAATAGTCTTTTCCTAGCAAAAGATAAAGTTTCTGAATGTACTTGTTTTTATTGTCTGTGTTTGCTATTATGGCACTGCAGTCTAAAACACTCATTTTAAAAACACACAGCCCATGAGGTCACAAGTTCATATCCCCAGACTTTTTCCCCCCTCAGTGCTTGATAGGAAATCAACTGCAAACACTTCTTTTGTTTTGTATGAAAGGCAAAGGAATGGGCAGGGTAACAGAGGAAGCATTTAACACTGGTAAATCTCAACACTGTGTTTTCAACACTCTTAAATCTAGCTTCTGTGTCTGAGAGACAGCATCTGCTGTAGCATGATCTGTGACTAACAGAGGCAGGTCTCTGTGCTGTTATATGATTGTTTGTTAGTTTCTAGGGGGAAGGCTGCAGCTGTGAAGTGCACAGCATGTGCTTGGCTGGGTGTCACCCAGATAAGGGGAATTATGGGAGCTAACCCCTACTACCCACAGGTTAATTTCACCCAGCAGCCATAGCAAAGAGAGAGGTGAGACACAGCTTGTTGTATCTTTGTGAATTCTAAATATAGACATGTCTATATTTAAAAAAAAAAAAAAAAAATATAAAAAAAAAAAAAAAAACTAAAAAGAATTCTGATTTCTATCCGCCTCTGGCAGTCCCCCTTTGCCTTTTTATCTAGGTAATATTTTATGTTGATGCAGATTTTTAAATCTTTTATCTACTGCTCCTTTACTTTCCAATAGTACAGCTGTTTCCCATACTCATCTGTGCATTTTAAATTGCCACTTTTTTACTGGAGTTTTAGGCAATGTTTGCAGCAGTTAAAATGGCATTAATTAGCAAGTGAATTATTCATGGCATTCTGCACTTCTGTACCGCCACTCGATAAACAATGACAGCACTGTTTACATAAACAGACACTACTGTCCATGTACATAGTGTTAAAAAGGGTATCTCCACCCTAAAAATCTTTTTAATATATTTTAGAGCACCCATGCCCACCCCATACAGCCAAGTTAGATTTCTAAAAAAAGCAGCACAACCATACTTACAGTCCTTCGCTCCTACGGCTGTCTTTGTCTGGCCCTCAGACTGGCAGCCGCGTCTATGATTGGCTGAGAGGCTGCGGGAACAAAGGCGTGTAAGTGTGCTTCTTCTGCTTTTTTTTACTAATCTAACTTGGTGGTTGGGGGTTGGCTGGGGTGGCCTAAACTACAAAAAAGAACATTTAAAGGTAGGGGTGAGGCAGGCATGGAGGGATCCGGAGTGAGGGGGAAAGGGCTCTTCTGTGCATGCCTGAGTATCTCCTGGAGGGCAAGTAGGAGGCAGAAACATTTTCACACACACAGACAGCTCATTGTCCCTTTATCGTTAGTGTGGGTAGCGCAATTCTGAGCACTCCCAAAGCCGGCAAATGCTCACCGCAAATTGCTTGAAAATTTCCCCCAGCCACGGTCTTCTCACTGTACTTAGTATAGGGAAGTCTGCCATCTACTGCCAAGACTATAACATGCCCAACAGTGTTGCCTACCTGATACTAGGTTTTGACATGTAGTGGATCATGTAGACAGATACAAAAAAACTTTTGAGAGTTAGGGACCAAGTTAAATTAGCTTGAAATTATTACTTTGTGGCTTAGAGGTTTGTGCAAGGTGTAGGGGTTTAGAATTTTAGAGAACTGTGTAGACTTATGTCAGCTAAAGGCTCTTTTTAGTAGGGATCGGCTGCACCTTACTGATGATGGTGTGTTTGCTCATGACAGCGCATCAGAAACTTCTAGATAGTTTGTCAAAGTGGCACAGGAGTGTAACCGCAGGGGCCTAGGCCCCCCGCGAGATTGGAGGCAATTGTTGGAGGCCTTTCTACTGTTGTAATATGATACTTCAGATAGGATCAAAAACATAAAATAAAATTACAGATGTTTATATATATATATATATATATATATATATATATATATATATATTATCTTTCTTTCTTCTTGGTTATTCACATCTCTAGCACATCGATTTTCCATCTATTTCCAATAGCGACAACTAATTCCATACACCCCATAAAGCAATTTATATGGCTACTCAATGGTGCAACTGCATGTGCCATCTATCTTCAGCAGCAGAAATTCACTCAAGATAATGTGTTGGGACAGTGGATAGCCAAATGTTATGAGACTGTACCAAATGGTATTATACTGATTTGTCCAATCAGCTTTCGTTCAATAGACATTCTATTGAAAGGAGGGAACACACAGGTCAACTTATTGCCCAATGGATAAAGATGAACTAGAACCAAACCTGAGTTTGACTCGAACTTTAATAGTTCAGAAGAACTCGGACTTTTGAAACTTCCCGAGCTACGAACTAATTTGGGTTTTTAGAACTCGCTGACTTATTTTCGATGATTATTGAAAATTCTCAAATAGGTAACCCTCTAATGTATCCTTGGATTTTGGTAACCCTCGAATATAGCCTTCGATTTCACTAACCCTCGAATGTAGCCTTTGATTTGGGTAACCCTCGAATGTAGCCTTTGATTTCGGTAACCCTCGAATGTATGGTTCGGTAACCCTTGAATGTATAGTTCGGCAGTGTTTAAACAAGTTTTGGTGATATGTACATGTTCTCCAGACCATTTCCCAGGTTCCACAGCCATTTACAGTAAGTGACCATTGTTAATTTATTTAAAATTAACTAGAACATTTCAAACTATTTTCTCCCATGGACTTTAATAGGTTTGTTTCTGAACTATGGAACTATCGGAAACAAACCGAACTTTAATTCAGCCATCTCTACTGGTGGAGACCTACCATAATATGGAAACATTTTTCACAAAGACCAAGAGGCCCTATTAGTCTTGTATGTGAAATTAAAATGTAGTACAATCGGCAACACATATTACATAAAATTTGTAAATTGTTCTTTTTGGGATTCGTTAAAAAACCATAGGGGAAGCCAAATCTATTTTTTTTCAACTTTCTATGATGTTTACTAACCATGTCTGCCTTTTTCCAGATGCAATTTTCAGTTTAAACCTGTACTGTGTTATATTTATCGTTGCCCTTTAAAGAAGAAATATACTTGTGCAGCTACTGACCACTTTCTGGCTCCTTTCACAGTCATTGTGACTGACATTGAAGAACATATGCTAATGAAGGAGGGCAAAGAGCTTGAAAACTGTCATTTACTGCAAGAAAGCAGTCAGTTACTACATGAGTGTATTTCTCCTTTTAGCAGCATGTTCATCATCGGCCTTGCTATCGTTTGGAAAATGGACGGAATTATAGGGAGTCAGCTGCAGCTGGGGGAAATTTGCAGTACGGTGCTCTCCCTATGCTGAGCGCCCCTAGACTGTGTGTAGAGGGATCTTCAGAAAATGACAGATAGGATCTGCAAGATTCTGTCATTTTTTAAAGATCTTTCAAGTGTGGACCCAGCTTTACTTACAGTCTACAGTATATACTATATCACACACATGGGATAAGAGAATTTACCACTCATGCTTTGTGTGCTCTTCTACATCATACTAAATTATGATCGTAGTCTTGCTTGGGGGCCCAGTGATAATATAAGGATATTAAGTCACGTTGGAGTTCCCTGCCCTGTATAATAGCACTTGGCCTTTGGTCAGGGAACTCCTCTGTGGTGTATTATCCTTATATTACACTGTAAGAGGTTCATTATCCCTTATATATTATACTGTAAGGGGAACACTATCCATTATATATTACACTATAAGGGGCACTTATCCATTATATATTACACTGTAAGGGGAACATTATCCATTATATATTACACTGTAAGGGGAACATTATCCATTATATATTACACTGTAAGGGGAACATTATCCATTATATATTACACTGTAAGGGGAACATTATCCATTATATATTAAACTGTAAGGGGTGCATTATTCTTTAAGCTGTGTACACACCATGCAATATTTCAGCTTGATCAGTAGTCCAGTATATTGGTCGATTGGGCCAAAATAATCGCATGGGTTTTCGACCGCGACCATCCGACCATTCATCTGAATGGACCATAGGACACGGCCAATTGTGCAATCCTTTATGTACTGCACGCTCTGTGGCGGCAAACTGTCGGCCACTATTGCTGCCACCTCCAGGAAAGATCGCACCATGCTTAATATATCACACTGTTAGGGGTGCATTATCCATTATGTGATTGTGTAGTGCTTTCCTTTTAAACATAATCACATGAACAAATCCCCCGGGTTAATGCCTATCTACTAATGACAGTGCCCTAGGGAAATATTTTACAACATGACAACTAATGCTGATATTGTGATTATGGGTTTATTCACTGCTAGGTTTCACCATAGTGATTTGTTTCTCTACTAACCTTCACCCAAACTCTTAATTTCCTTTCGTGCTCCATAGAGACTATACCATAGACTGCAGGCAAAAAGAAACAAGGAGATAGAAATTCTATAGAACAGCCAAACAGACAACTACGTTAAACAACGAATGTATCTTAAAGAAATGTAGATGTGATTTTTAGAATAGAAAATGTTTTGTACATCATTTTTTTTTAATAGTAATGTTCCGTTTTCTGTAACAATAAAGCATATTGTATTTGTGTTATTTATTGGCTTTCCTAGCTATGGTAGGCACAAAAAGCTGGGCACCCTCAACTTTTAAAGATATGCCACACCCCCAAACCACAAGAAAGGCCACATCCCAAACCACAAGAAAGGCCACACCCCCAAACCACAAGAAAGGCCACATCCTCAAACCATTTTTTTAACTTGTTGGGAAAAATCATTATATTTATGCTAAAAATGAGTAAACTTCAACTGTTTGAAATATTAATTGTAAAGCAAGGGATGTCAGATGCTTTTTAAAAGATAAGTTTACCCTTCAAATAATTTAAAAAAAAAAATCTAGGTAAGTCACCCCCCCAAACCCCAAAAATACAATAGTAATGGGGAGATTTAACAGTAAACAGTGAACATGCCCTTTAAAACCTAAAGTGACAACATTGGACAATCAAAAAATAGGAGATATTGGCAGCTGCTCCTACAAATATAGTCGCCCCTAGGCACATGCCTACTGTGCCAAATGGTGAAACCAACAATGTCACTATTAAACAGGTTGCCGTTATTATGCTGTGTCTCCAGAGTTACATTTATCCCAATTTATTTTGCCATTTAAGGTTAACATGCTTTGGTGGTTTACACAATAAAATGCTTTAATGTTTCACCATGTGGCTTTCAGTGATAAGACTTCCTGTGGAGTAAATATTTAACTGTATTCTGTCATTCTTAGCAAAGCAATTATTAATCCTAATTACACCCATTACACAAACTACGCAAACCCCTGATTAGATGCAGTTCTTTTGTTTCTATGAAAACAACCAAACTGTCAATTGTCTCAGATGGCTACACGGACTCACTGACACATTGCAGGACCGAGAGGGGAGATAATAAACCATCCTGTTTATTCATACACAGATCTTTATAAAGGCAAGCTCCCGCTATTTACGTTTGCTATGTGCTGTCCATTTTGTGTACATTCAGGACAATGCATTTTATCCGCGTTCCGGTCCGTTTGTAGGTTAACAGATGTGTCTTTCTATGCATGTCTGTTTGTCTGCATGTGTCCACGTTTCCAGTCCATTTGCGTGCATGTGCAGTTTTTGGAAAATGCAAAATAAACCAAGACTGCAAAAAAAAAATATTTTATTATGATTTCCATTATGTGTTTTATATTTTTTTATTATATATAGAATATAAATTGATTTTTATTCACTTTATATACAATACAGATTTAGCTTCTAACCTTTAAATACCAAACTGCAGTGGGCAGATAAGGAGACAAGGACCTCATTAGAACAGCTTTGCTAACCTGGCGAGTCCCTAACATAAATGCTTATCAGTGAGTGACTCTGAGTCGAGATCCTCATGAAAGAGTCTCTTTATTACCATGCTAGAGCTGTGGCTGATCATATGGTACTCACCAATGGATATCGTAGCATTACCTGATTCATGACTGCTACTTTTGAAATGTTGGTCACGTAAGCCAAAGGCCATGTGGATATTTCCACTCCATCCCCACAGTGATGTGATTCCCCCTCTTCCTACACCTGAAATACGATTCGTTATAATGCACTATATGATATGTTGCTGTTATTTTGTAAGGATTTGTCAGCACTGCTATGTGTAAAATTGAAATGCTGTAAACTACTAGTTTTCATTCCTTGATTTGTGGGTTTGTATTTTATTAAAGGGGAACTAAACTAAATATCTAATGAAAATGCATACTCTGTTACTTCAGAGTCCCAGCAGATCTATGACAACAAAGATAAATCCTTCTGAAGTTACCACTGAGGGGAGACATAATTCTGTTTTCTCCCCACCTTAGTCAACATCTTAAAGGGGAACTGTGATGTGAAAACAAGTTTATCTTAAATGAAAGGTGCCCTACATTATATAAAACATTTTTTATTGGGGTAGACATGTCCTTTAAGCACTTGCGTCTCCATGCTAGTCTCTCCCTGCTGTGGGCAGCTCTGACTCCCCTCCCCACTGTCTGCAGAGACTGATTTACACACAACACGCTCCTTCGTTCACTGCTCTTGCTTGCTAGTCTCTCCCTGCTGTGGGCAGCTCTGACTCCCCTTCTCCTTCTGTTTGCTTTCATCTACTTGCCATTCCTCCTTCACAGCTTATCACTGCTTGTAACTAGAGATGGCCGAAACTGACGTGCTTTGTTTAGTTTTCGTGTTTTCGCATCTCAGGAAGAAGGAACTTAAAATCGGGACTTCGGAGCGAGTTTTCGATTTTTATTGAACGTTCGATAATACTCGAAAATACGATCTGAAACTATTTTCGAGTTTCTGATTATATTTTATAGATAAAAATCGAAAACTCGCCCTGAAGTCCCGAAATCTGAACGATCCGTCTGGTTTCGGACAGAACATTCGGATTTCGGAACCAAGGGGTTCCTTGGTCAGACCCAGATCCCATCTCTACTTGTAACCTGATCTTTGCATTGAACTACTATAGACACTGAGCTGATTACTATTTACAAGCAGTGATAAGCTGATGTGAATACTGCACAGTAAATGACTAGTAGGCTAAGCTTTATGTTTTCACTTAGTTTTCTGGGGGGTCTACTGCTATTTTCTATAATTATCGAACATTCGAGGATTATCGAAACTAGCCTCAAATGTTCGATAATCTTTGAAAATATGAACGTTAACTCGTTTCCGATCGTATTTTCGAGGATTAATGAACATTCAGGGCTATTTTCGAAAATAGCCTCGAACGTTTCATAATTAACGAAAATGGGCTCTGAAGTCCCGAAAGTATGTTCCGTTTTTAAATTTTAGGATCCATAAATCCGAAAACGGAAGGAAACTTGACAGTTTCGGCCATCTCTAATCTTTTTTTCTGTTGTTTGCACTGCCAATTACTGTAGCTTGAAAAATATTAACTTTAGGTAGATTTAAGGCAGAGATTCTGGGTGTTGAATTCCTTCACTTGTCAACTGTTTGGGGTTTATAACTCACTATATTACCTCATTTTTCTTGATGCACATTTTAACAGGGTGACACCTACAGTAGGTTTAACCATTAATTGAGCTAGCGTTTTTATAGTTTGTATTAATAGTGCAACCAATTATTTTTATCACTTTGATGATGTTTGGTTTCTTCTTCTTTTTACTTCTGCAGGATGTATGTAGAACTGACAAACTGTACAGTGCTTTTGGCTAACAATCTGGGTTGCTGGTGGCCTAATCCCCTGGTGGATCATTTCTTCACTGGTATCCACAGGAAATATTTCAAGAACTGCTCTCTCACAGGTCGCCTGCCAGCGGACCCTCCTTTCCCCATTCTCTGCTCTTTCATCTTTGTGCCCATTCTCATAACCTTGCTCATAACGGCACTGGTGGTGTGGAGGAGCAAGCGGAGCGAAGGAATTGTGTGACGTCCATAACAGTAACCGCTTTACCGAATCCTTACCTACAGGACTGGAGATGGAGGGCACAACTGGAATTAGGCAGTCTGTATGGAGTGTATGCTTTCAGAACTGGCTTACAGCAATCCCAAAAACCCGGTCAGAAACCTATTGAGTGTTTAAAATTCCTTATGGGATCAATTGCTCTTGGTTGAGCTTTGTAAACTAAATGGCCAAAGAAACTGACAGTACATCCCCCAAACACAGAAAAATGGACTCTGATATTGTATTTGCCAAAATGAAATGTCAGATATAGAAATTCCCAAAAGGAAAGTTCACAGGTAAACAAATGTGAGGACACAATCCTCAACCCTAAGGAACTAGTGTATTCCCTCAGTACAGGAATAGTCATTTGTCACTGTCTTAAATGTGACCCTATTGGATTTTCTTTGGGAGTAATTTGAAAAAGAAAAAACTCGGATCAATGTTCCAATTGAAATGTCTGACACGATACATTTTCTAATTGTATTGCAATGCTAATTCGCCACACATTTCTAGGCCTGTTACAAAGGTCCTCAGTCACAGAGGCAGCTTGACAAGTCTATAGATGTAGAGGAAAAAGCATTACAAGTCTGAATTGCCTCTGCAACATTTTTTTTAGAATATTTATGTTAAAAGAAAGATTTTGTCAGCTAAGCACTTTGCACCTACAAGAGTTCTGCTTCTTTAATGAAATAAGTGCCAAATTACTGTGGTTTTGAACAACACAAAGATGCCCACTTAAAAAGAAATTGTATTGGATAAATGTGTAAAACTACCTACCTAGGGATCCTCTTTCTGTCTATTGAAATGGGGATTTACCTGTCTTTCTGTGTTATTTTTCCCTTTAGCACAGGGAGATACCGTACAAAATATTTAATAAGAGAATTCAACTTTCCTATTCCTAGGTTATCATACTGAGCATGTGTGAGCTCACTGTATGGGCAGTGATTGCATGCATTGTATTAAAAGATATAATTATATATCTTTGGTTAGGAATGTTATAGAGAGACAGGTGATATATTGTTTTAATCAACAGTTTTGGGACTAAAACATGTCAGGAAAATGTGTTTTAGGGTTTTGTTCTTATAAATAGTTATGGGATACACCATGGAGTACAGTTTTATTATATATCACATACAGTATCAGACATATTAGACACTTTAGCATTAGCATTGAACTACAACTCCCAGAATTCGCCAACCAAAAATGCTCATACATATCTAAAAGCTGTTTGCTGGAGGTCTTGTATTCATTATTTATTGGGGAAATACGTTTTTAAGGATTGGATCATATCTGTTTAATTACTATATAAACGTTGCATTAATCCTTCTATAACACTCCCTTAGAAAGTTTCTCATAAAGCGCAAAAATGTAAATGTTTTTTTAATCAGTCTTGTGAAAAGTAAGTTCCCAAGGCTGTTAAAATATTTCTTATTGATGTCAAATGTAGCATAAGCACAGCTGACGTACAGGACGATCTGTACACCAAAGGGCGCTCTGGCGTGGAGGCTAAAGTGATCATGCCAATTCTCTGTTTGTCTCTGTTCCCATCCTATTAAATAAAATGATATGAAGGATTTTTTACATTCTTTTCTGTGGACTATTTCCCGATCTTCTCTGCCCAAATCACACGCTAGGACCCAATAATGAAAATAAAACTATTATGACAAGGAAACATGTTTTTGACATTAGAGACTTATTGATTCTAAACATTTTCTGGAAGTTACATGACATTACACGTCGTAGGAGACGTGAGAACAAACATCTTTCCTGTCTCACGTTTTTTTAGCCAGAAAGAATTTGTTCATAAATCTGTGTGATTCAATTAAAATGTTCAAACTGAGGATGTCTGTAGTGACTGTCTAATGTTCCAGCCACAGGCGAACTTGCTGGATTGAGTCACATTGGAGGCACATTGTGGGAAATCATGGTCAAGCTGCAATGCATTAATAGTGCACATGAAATGATTATGTATATGATACTGTATGTCAAGCCATCATTAGACCCTGGGTGACAAATATGACTAATGTCTCTGTTTTTGCAATAATCCTTAAAGGGGAATTTCAAAACAAAAATATATGCTTTATAGAAAACAAGGGATATTTTCTAAATTCAGTGACCATACTTTTCTCATCCAATGATTTCTCTGTGCATTAATAAATGCATCCAAATTACTGACTTCCTTTTTTAGGACCCCCTAATAGTGTCCATTTAACCCTCAACCCCTGGGTGGATTCAGTAGAAAATGGCAGCTCACTACTGGTCACAGAACATAGCAAAGGGTATGAAATAAATTGATATTTAAGAAATGAATGCAATATGCAGAATATCTAGGAATGTGTATTAAAGCTAAATCATTTAAATAAAGTTTTTTTTATAACTGAATTTTTCCTTTTAACAGTCAATTGACCGGTTTCAGCTGCAGTATCTGAAGTGGCCAATGTATTGGAGCTTTCTGAATCTGTGGATGTAAAATACTGGAGCAGTCAGTAAAGACCATACCATCCTTCTGTTTCCGAAATCACATACACAAACTACTGCACAATAAGTGTGTTTTGCACTGCAGTCTGTATTTAATGATTGTGGTGTAACCTACAGATGCCATTGTAAAATAACAATACCGTGCATTATTTTACAATGGGGGTAAAGGTGCAGTATCAGAATTTTATAAATATTCCTGTGTTCCTTGCTTGGAGTTCAAGTGACTAAAGAACTCAGCACTGCATTTCCAACTCTATGTAATTGCTGTCAGGGACATGTGGGTGTATTGCTATAGTCCATTATAGTACACAAATAATGATGAGATGATATGAGACTTCAGGGTATTTTCCATGTTTCCATGACAGCCCTTTAGCAAATGCCACACACTCTTTGGGCTTTTCAAAGCATACTGGGAAAGAGAGCTGTAGCCACGACCCTCATCATGTATAAAGGAGTTATAAAATAATGACCATTGGCCCTTTGATGGCATGGGTGTAAAATAAAACTGTAGACATAAATTAACAATTACGATTGGTAATATATTTTACGACCGCAGAATAAAATAAATCTGTATTATCTGTATATCAGTATTTATCAATATCTACCGCCTTTCAGATTTTATTATCCAGCCCTGTAAATACAGTGTATATGATCTGCATAATTTATATCTACTGACACAGGAATGTTGATTATACTATGATCTTGAGAATAAACATGGGATAGGTGGGTTGATAAACTGACATCAGTTCCCCTGTAAGAACAAATTAGAAAAAACCTAAAGAAAAACCAAGGGCCGTATTTGTAAATGCGCAAAATGGTGATACCGCACCTTTACAGACAAAAAAAATAAATGGTAAATTGCATCCTTACTTTGCACAGTGGTCATAAAACACTGACCGTGCTGCAAGATAATGATAGCGTGTGTGATTTTGCAACTAGTTTATAGGTGGTAAATAAGTGGGTACAGCCATTTTTACCTACTGCTTTAAGGTATAGTTTACGTCTGTGGTTGCAATTGTGGGCAAAACTAAGGAGAATCCATAAATTATTGATAGCATTTGGTTGTTTAAAGCTGCATGTTTTCATTACCAACTCAACTTGTGACAACCTTCAGAATCAGGAATAACAGAGGGGTTTAGAAATTTAGAGAAACACTCAACCGGTGAGTAGTGGCTGCAGAGGAGGGTGTCAGTTTGTAGCTAAATATACTATAGACTAAAGTTTCCCTTGGCTTCTTGCTTTCTGATGTAACTTGTCCAAGAGTGAGCTGAAGGCAAATACAATTCAATCAATACTCATTTATCTTGTAATGAGAAAGGGCGCTGAGGATCATTGTTTTTTTTAATTGCTTAACTATTTTTCATTGATTGAATACAATTGTAAGGAATTCCCAGCGTACTCAATCTGAAATAAACAGCTATGAATAGTGATATAAACAGTTATGGAAATATTTATCTCTGTTGTAAACATACTGATACAATACAATATTCTCTAGCACCTTGCTGTGTCATATTAGTGTAGGGCCACTGTGGTGTGAAAAGCTGTAATGCTACCGCTAATTTTTCCAACATTCATTACCGACACATTGATTTTGTAAAATCTGCGAAGGAATCATCACGGTACTTTGTAAACACTTGACTCCTGCTCTGAATTACTTCTGATCCTTGTTTTCTGCTCCCCAGTGATCCAGAAGAGATACCGGATGTTCTGCCCAGCAAGGTCAAGATTTACTAGATTTGTAGGTTTGCACTTGTTCTTGACATTCTAGCTTGTGTTTGTATAGTATACAGGCATCTGAGCAAGGGTTTTAAACTGCCCAATGTATGCTATAAGTGCTCATTCTCTCATCATTAAATCAGATGTTTTGGTTTTGTTTACTTTATAAACATTTTGACCATAAGACTGGGTACACACAAAGGGATTTTTTGTCCCGGCCGTTAGTTTTGCACGACCGATTGTGCGGTATCATAGGGACCTGCATGATGGGCCATGATTTACCAGTATATCTGATTAAGACAAAGGGACGATCGACATCAGTCGTGGCAGAAACCACCACAGATTTTTCATCCTGAGTGATACATGGAGGCATCTGAAGATTAGACCTCAATTACCAGACGAATCTCAATGTCTCCAGAATTTCCCACATGCATTCATTCACAGAAAAATTCTATAGCACTTTAATTTGACATTAAAGGGCACGTCCACCCTAATACAACACTTTTGACATCTTATAGAATGCCTTCCCCCAGCCCCAACCGCTATAAAATAATTTTAAGAAAGTGCCCAGATCTTTACATACCTTCCCTCTCTCCTCCGACGCCCGGCCCGGCCTTCTGCTTGCAAGACACTGCAAGCAGGAGGCGGGACTGGCAGCCGCGTCCATGATTGGCTGAGAGGCAGCCAATCACGGACGCGGCTGCTGGCTTCTCAGAATGCCAGGGGAGAGAGGGAAGGTAAGTCGAGTTCGGGGCACTTTCTTAAAATAATTTTTTAGCGTTTGGGGCTGGGGGAAGAAATACTATTATATGGACAAGGGGTTTTATGGTAGGGGGAGGGATCGCAAAACGGGAGGGAGGGGGAGAAGGGCTGCAGTACGCTTGGCAAACTTCTCCCGGAGGCGAGACAGGAGGCAGAGTCCTATATGGACTCTGCTATCCTCCTGGTGGGCAGCTTTTGGGACTTTGGGGGGGGACTACAGGAGAACCATATGGAGCTGGGATGTGAGGTAAGGATTTTTTTACACTACATGATGGGGCCAGTAGTGGGGGGGATTATAGTTTTGGGGGTGGACATGCCCTTTAAGATGTGACTGGATTTTTGGGTGAAATGTTTTTTTACATTTTCTTTGTAGAAAAGTTTACATGCAAAAACATTAAAGCTAAATATAATGATACTAGACATGTATAGGTCACCTATTTTCCCTGGCTAAACCAGCACTTTGTAGAAATTTATATGAAATTTAAATGTACAGTATGTCGGTTAATAGAGAATACCTACCAAATGAACTAATTCTCAAATGAGATATTTATAGAAACTACGAAGCCTATTTATAAACCTGTGGTATTGGTATTGCTGATACCAGGAGGTGCAACAGGCATGTTGTATTTTATGGCACATACGTAAATTACCAACCAGAATGGGAGGTTTACACCTGCATTGTTACTTATGACTATGTTGTGTAATGGCGTGGCCATTAAAACTGCTATTGTGCAATGTAGTAAACAATCGCTAATCAATGCACATTATAAGTGGTTTTGTTCAAAGCGTAGATAACCGGACACAGCAGTCCATCAGACTGATGATGATTAATATTTTTCTCATATTTTTCTTTTTTCCTACAATTAAGAAACAGAGAGAAAACTAGGTAAATTTGTGCTGGCCCCACTGTGTAGTTTAAAAAAAATCCTTACCTAACACCACTGCTCCTTATGGTTCTCCTGCAATGGCTGCCCAAAGTCCAGGCAACTGAAGAGTAGGTTCTGTCTTCCTGTGTGAAAGGTTTCCACCTCCTCCTTGTCTTCTGAGAGGGCAGTGACATGTGAGCACCCTCCCTCTCACCCTCCGGATCCCCCTATGGCTACCCTTCCACCTTTCTTAAAAAACTTTCAATATCAAAATACAAAGATATATGACATTTTTGCTTTAATTGCCTTCATGTATTGATCCCATTTTAGGTTAGTTGCTGCCTGAGTATGTGGCCTACTGTTTTATCCAGGAGTGTTTAGGTTTTTATATTTGCTTTATAGGTTATGTCTACCTTAAATAAAAACTTTTAATATTTTGTAGGCCACCCTTGCTCACCCCCAACCGCTGAGTTACATTTCTAAAAAAAAGAATCAGAGACATACTTACAGCCGTGGCTGTGATTGGCTGTGAGGCAATCCTAAACTCTCCTCGATAAAATAGTAGGCCACATACTCAGGCAGCAACTAACCTCAGAGGGATCAATGCATAAAGGCAATTACAGCAAAAATGTCACCTATCTCTGTATTTTGAACAGCCTCCAGTTTCAAATTAACCTCTGAATTTTTTTTATTTCCCACATGTTCTTGATTGTAGCTGATTTTAGCAGATTTTCTCATAACAAAGCAGCATAGATTTGTATGTATACGTTTGAATGTATGCACTAATTTATGTTTATTTCTAAAGAACCACTTGAGAAAGTATCACAATATATTCTAAAAATATGTTGACTGACAAAGAGGGTGCAAAATCGTCCTACCACCCTTCCAGTTGATGACGCACCCTCTCTGAAACATCCCATGGAATGTAAAATGTAAACTAAAATTAAAAAGGCCCAATCAGTTGCAGGGGCCAGCTGTAAGGTGGCAGTGATTATGATTTCTGCAATGAAGTCCATGCTGACCTTAGTGGATACATTAGAGGATGCCATTGTCAATGGTATAGAGAGAAAGATTCTATTGAAAGCTATTCCAGATCTTTGATTAATATCTATCTTTGGCCTAGAATCTTCTGTTAACGTTATGAAATTGGGAGCCAGAGCCATGGGTCAATCAGTTTCCCCTCGAAGAGCTTTATAGTTAAAGGCAGGTATGCGGATACTCCATCTAAGAATTCTCTATGTCAGTTTCTGCACAGTAAATAGAAGGTAAATGGCCACTGGTTCCGGATAAAAACTTCTACTGGCGCTACTGATCTGGTAAAAACTTCAGTCTTTATTATCCCATAACTTCACATCACATGTAAGAAAACAGCATAAACAATGGCCTTCTACAATCCAATAGGAAGTATAAGGATTTTCCAAAGAGGCAGCAAGAAAGGTTCCAAGAAAAAAGGAGATTGTAGAGCTTACTGCCCAGTCAAGGAGTTTGAAAGATCATCCGCCTGGAAAGGGGGTCAGTATAGCATTTTTCAAGGAAAAATTCTAGGACCCCAAAAGGAGTCTAAACCGTTATGAAGTGAGGCCTGCCCATACTTCTCGAGTAAAGGCCAAACTTTTAAAATTCAAAGAAGTATGGGCACAGACATCAGATTCTTGGGTAATGAAAATAATAAATGAAGAATATCGTCTAGAGTTCACGAAAAGGCTTGGAAGATCCTTTTTTACACAAACATGGATGCCAAACAGCCAGGAGAGATGAGAGATCTTATGGCAGTATGTAGACAAGCTTTTAACCAAAGAAGCAATTATCAGAGTCCCCGAAGATCAGAAAAAAGATTTTACTCACCTCTTTTTTTTTGGGTCAAAAAGATAACGTGAGACTGGCGTACAATTTTAGATTTAAGAACGTTAAACAAGCCACTGAAATACCAGCCATTCAAGATGAAAACTCTACAATCTATCAGCTGGCATATTGTGGTATTGGATGTACACAATAGATTTGACAGATGCCTATCTGCATGCCGATAGCAGAAGAACAGCAGCAGTATCTGAGATTCACACTGGATCACCATCATTTCCAATTCAGATGTCTCCTGTTCGGCCTGTCAACATCCCCAAGAACCTTCAACAAAGTACTGATGGTGACTATTGCCCACGTAAAAAACGTTTGGTGTGGAAATTATCCGCTACTTGGATGACCTGTTAATAATAGCCAGACAAGAGAAAAAGCTATATCTGTTGTATTCAATTAGATCAACTGGACTTGAAATGTAGTTCTTGAAGACGTTTCGCTAGTCATCCGACTGGCTTTCAATCAGAATGACTTGTACAGAATCTGTGGAATTATGTACCCTGGAAAATCCAATTAGCATATCACAGAAGTGTTAAGGGTGGTGTGATTGGATAGTGGCTAAGAGGTGTTATAGGAACGCCCAGAGTAAGGTGTTAAAACAGCATTGTACATGGCAGACAGTTGGTGTCGAACCCCCACCTCTATTTAGGCTTGGTTTCTTTATTTTCACATAAATGGCCTCCTTAACACCTCTCTTGAACCAGTCACGTTCCATCGCCAGTATGTTAACATTACAATCTTCGTTAACATTCTGAATTGAGAAAGCCAGTCAGATGACTAGCGAAACGTCTTCAAGAACTACATTTCAAGTCCAGTTGATCTAATTGAATACAACAGATATACCATGACCTGGATGAATGAGAACCTTCACAAGCAAGAGAAAAAGCTAATTCAGAACAGAGATTTGGTCCTGAAGCTCAGATGGTTGAGAAACATGGAGAAGAACCAGCTAGTTCCTACACAGTTGATAACCTATTTATGAGCCAATATAGATACCCGGCTGGGAATTGTGTCTCTACCACTTTCAAAGATCAAGGAAATAAACCAGGTGGCTACTCAATTTCTTCTATGCAACACAACAACTGCAAGGAATTTTATGTGGTTTCTAAGTATCCCTAATATCTACAATGGGCATTGTCAAGTGGGCAAGGTGGAAAATCAGAACATTCTTTCTTATTAACTGGAACAAAAGAAGGCAAGACTGGAATAAACCTATTCATATCAATTCCATGGTAAGAAGGAATCTTTGATGGTGGATGCAGCCAATAACTCTTCGCAGAGGGACATCCCTTGTGGATCAGGAATGGGTCTATCTGTTCACATATGCATCAGGAAGAGGCTTGGGAGCCCACATAGGTCACCAGTTGATGCAAGGTACATGGAGAACAGACCTTTCCTCTCTCCCATCTTTAGAGCTGGAGCTCAGGGCAGTCTATCAAGCCCTTAAGGCTTTTCTTTCAATGGTCCAAGCCACCTCAGTAGGTATAAGGATGGACAATGCAGCAGCAATGTTGTATATAAGGAAACAGGGTGGAACGAGAAGCATCGCACTGATGGATGAGGTGTAACCATTTTGGCATATCAGAATCTCTTGGATCTGACTGCAGTGCCTGTCCCAGGTCTTCAAAATCAGTTAGCAGACCAATTGTCCAGGAGACAGTTGGACAATGGGGAATGGAGCCTGAGCAACAGGATATTTACGCAGATAAAAGAGAGGTGGTGGAAGCCGGAATGGGACTTAATAGGCCACTTTTTAGCGATACCACACTTTTAACGATTGTTAAACGGTTTTAACGACCATTAATTTACGATAGTTATCATAAATTAACAATAACAATCATAAATCTACAATAATGTGATCATAGATTTATGCTCCCCATAGACTACCATTACAGTACTACTGCATGGTATTCTACAACCAAACGTTTGTTAATTAACTAACATTCGGCATAAATGTAGGATCATAGAAGTACGGCCGCTCTTCTACATTACTGATGTGTGATACTACACATTTATAAATATTTCCCCCAGTCCCATTAATCTTAAAGATATTGAGGAAAATTTTTATTCCCAAAAAAAAAGAGTGATAGCGATTCTGCCCGATTGGCCAAGGAGGCTATGGTACCCCCTACTAAGAAGATTAGCGGTAGAACCGCCTTTCCATCTTCTGCCAGTGGCAAATATATGTTACATCAGGATGAACTAATCATCCCAGGCCAGAGGCCTTACAATTAGCAGCCTGGAACTTAAGAGGGGAAGGCTAGCTGAAGTAGGAAGTTCAGAGGAGGTGATAGAGACAATCCTGAGGGCTAGAAAAGTTTCTCTAGATATACAGCTGTATGGGAAACTTATAGATTATGTGCAGAGAACAAACAGATATCCATGGCTATTCTTTCAGTTTCTTCAGAAGGGACTGGATAAAGGCCTCAGTGTAAGTACCGATACTTGTTCTTTCAGTAACTATAGGTATTAAGTTGTTTGAGCAAGAATTGATCAGAAGATTTTTTTCAAGGGGCCATACGTATTAGACCTCCTAAGAATAGATTGCTCCCAACTTGGGATCTGCCTACAGTTTTAAGAGCCTTAACTTGTCAATTATCTTCCTTAACTGATCTGACTCTCAAAACAGTTTTGTTAGTTGTTCTTACTTGGGGATAACAGGCATGTGAGATAACAGCCCTCCCAATCAAACCACCCTATATTAATATCCTGCCAGAGGTCATAATTTTCCATGTACCATACAACTTCCTTCCAAATGTTGTATCCAGGTTTCACGTAAATGAGCCTATAGTGCTAACTGCATTTGAACAAGAGGGATAGCCTGAAGATAATGAAATGCAAGGTTGAGAGAACAAAGTCGTTCAGGTCCTCAGACAACCTCTTTGTGATACCTGCAAGGGCTAAAAAAGGGAAGGCAGCTAGTCTCCATAGTCAGAAAGTGGATTGTTACAGCTATTTGTAAAGCCTATGAAGTTCAGAGTCTGGTACCTCTAAAGGGGATCTCAGCACACACCACAAGAGGGATAGCAGGGCGGCAGAAGAGGGGCCAATGGCAGAAGCAGTCTGCCAAGCAGCTACATAGGCTATGCCTAAAGCTGGGTACACACAGTACCGATAAAGCCCCAATACCGACTTATCAGGGCTTTATCGGTACTGTGTGTACTGTACTTTTCCGAACGAGCGTGCAGCCGCCGAACGATCGGGTCAGCTGAACACTCGTTCGAAAAAAGGGGAAAAATTTACCTCGGCCTCAGCAGACTCCCTCTAGGGAGTCTAGATCCTGTCTGTCATCTTTCAGAAATCTGTAGTGTGTATACCCAGCTTAAAACATTCATCAGGCATTATAGGATGAACGTTAACTTAATTTCTAGGTTTTTGTTTGGATGTAAAGTTTTACAGTCAATTACTGAAACTGAGTAAAGTTATTTTGTTGCAGTCTCTTCTTTATTCTTTCCCACCCTTCATTGGCTGGGTATGTCCCATTTTGTTTATGCTGCCTGGGGATGGCCAGGAAAGGAAACTCTCAGTAAGTATGATAGGAGTTTTTTTTTACTCTCCTGCATCTGTCTACATTAGAATAGGATGGCTGCATATATTACTTGTTTGTATAAGGGACTAAGGAATTGCAGTGATATCAAGTGCTAGAATTTATTTGAGAATATAAAGGCAATAGATATATATATATATATATATATATATTAACCAAAATGGGAACATACAGTTTTCAGTTTCTACTTTGTAAAAAAAAAGTGCAGACGTGTTCCTCCAGTTGCGGCTTTGATAAATGGTTGTCACCCAGACACTGCTAAAGTCAATGGCACACACTCTGTGACAACCATTTATCAGAGTCTGTGCTAATGGTTTTATCAGAGTCTGTGCCATTGATTTTAGCAGTGTTTGGGTGGCAATCATTTATCAGAGTCTGCCAATGATTTCATTAGTGTGTGTGCCAACCATTTATCAGTTTGCCAATGATTTTACCAGTGTCTGTGTGTCAACCATTTATCAGAGTCTGCGCTAATGATTTTATAAGAGTCTGGGTGCCAACCATTTATCAACATTTTTACCAGTATTTGTGTGACAACCATTTATTATATCAGTGCCAATGATTTTACCAGTGTTTGGGTTTCAACCAGTTATCAGGGTCTGTGCCAATGATGTTACTATAAGAGTGTATGAGTTCCAACTATTTAGTGTAACATAAGTGTAATAGGTTTGTGCTTTAGTGTGTCTGTTTAATATGTGTTCTAGTCTGTGTGTAACCTGTTGCATTAGTGCATGTTACGGGGGGCCCAAAAAAGTCTGATTGGGACCCTGTGCACATACATAATAGGGAGACACCCTCCTTTAATATTGGAGAAGCAGATTTTCATATAATTCAGCGTTCTCTAAAACATATAAATGTGTGCCACAGCAGAAACTTGCATCACCAAGTGTTCCATACAGCTTGTGGTTTGGGCATCACTGCTCTTTAGAGTTCATTAAGGTTAAAAAGGAGGCAAGGACTAGTAAGACAGGTGCTGGAGGAGAAAGGCAAGTAAAGAGAGCTTCATAAACTGGGGGAGATAAGTAAATATAATGATCTTGGGGTTTGGGGAAGTTAAGTAGATTTTATTGATGGTAGTGGACATGCACTTAAAATCACGCCGATAAGAAACAGTTAGATGTTGTAAGTTAGTATTATATTATATATATATAAGAGAGTCTTTTTTATGGAATATTTACAAATATATATACAGAGTTCCACTGCTAGAAACAAATAGCCCTATATTTCAATGGAAATGCTAAAGTAAGTTCATCATTTTAAAAGGTTAATTGATCATTAAAAACCACATTTTCAATAATAACCACAGCTGAAACTGGTAAAATAGACCTTTAAACAAGTCTGTTACTTCTTTTCCTGAAAAAAATCAGGTCAGTCTTCTGAACATCCTCTATTTGGAGTTGCAAAAGGCCTGTATCTGTTCTTTTGCCTTTTTTTATTTATTGGCCAATCTGATGTATGTTATTTTATTTGTGTCAAATGTTAACAAGGCAGCCACTTTGCATTAACATTAAAAAGTGTACAGAACCTTTCCCCTTCATTTACACAAACCACAGGGTTGTTAATAACATGGTCTGGCCCCAGGCTCCCAGCCAAATGGTGCCTCAATCATTTACACAAATCTGCTGCACATATATCAGATTTTAGGTATTAGAGGTAGTGGAAATATAGATATGTATATTTCAATAAAATACATTATACAATGGGCTGTTAAATGTAAGAGACGACTCATAATTGTTATATCAGTTTTACCAGTAGGTGATAAACTGTTCTGTATATGTTTAACACTAAATAACAAACAAGGAATTACCAGTCCTATATCCCTGTCTCAAGAACTTTTCATTTTAACTGTTTTTTAAATACATTTTATACACACTATAGTTCTCCTTTAAGCAAAACAACATAGCAAGAATGTTTTGTAAATCAGTCAGAAAAATATTAAAGGGCATGTCCACCCCGAAATTTAACTTTTGATATGTGATAGGGCATGCTCCCCCAGCCCCAACCGCATTAATATAATTGTTAGAAAGTCCCCCGATTGTTACTTTCCTGCCCTCTCTCCTCTGCTGCAGTGTTCAGGCCCTCTGCTTGCATGGAATTGAAAGCAGGGGGCGGGACCGGCAGCCACGTCCGTGATTGGCTGAGAGGCAGGGAGGGCTGCACTGAGCATGCCTCAACCTTGATGAGGTTGAGGAAGTCTCAGGCACAGCATGAGTCACACACTGCTCCTACACAGCAGTTTCCTGGATTTTGGAGGGGCACAGCAGGGGAACTATTTTGAGCAGGAATGTAAGGTAAGGATTGTTTTAAACTACTTGATGTGGCCAGTAAGGGGTTAAATTTTAGTTTTGGGGGTGGACATGCCCTTTAAAGCAGAATTAAGGATTTGTTTTTGCATTATGGATACAAATTCTTCAGCACCTGACATAAAAGAAAAGATGTAAAACATCTTTAAAACACTTTAAGTAAAAATACTTTAAATCTATTGTGAGTAAGTGAGCTCATTTCCTATGAGGTAAAGAAAGACATTAGCTGACAGAGCAACCACTAAATCATCTGTTACTGGCTGCAAATATCAATTGTTGGTCAAGTGGCAAAAACCCTAAGAGTTTCATCTTACAGATGCAACATAAGAAGCTCTATGCTAACCTTTCACTGCTTAACAATCACTTCTTTTTTAAATAATTAAAGAGCGTGAAAGTACAAAGCGTAATTGAGCTGTATTAACGGAAATTAGATTTAATGATTCTGTTTAAGTGGTATAAGATGCTCCTTTTGACATTTCAATTTATCTTTGGACAACTTTCATCAATTCACTCCAAACAAGACTGCTGCTGGGTATTTGTTTCAACTAGAATAAAAAATTAATGGAACTTCATAGTTATTGTATCAGAAACCCAGCAACACAGATTTCTCCACTCTAAAGGCAGGCAAAAATCCATCACCGCAATACAATTAACTAGAACTTTTAGAGTTGGTGGATGCAGGTGTCCTGATATGCAACAAAAATGTTTTAGAATTTGCAGTTAAGTTAAAATGTTACATCCTATTAAACTACAAAGACCATCAATAGGCAAATATGTGCTGACATTTAGTATAATATTCAGTCAATAAATTGGATAAAGCCAATGTTTCCTTGGGTGCAGAAAGGTTTAATCTTGAACTAGACGTCAATGCTGATTAACAAGACACACTAAGGTCTGTATGGCCTAATTTTACTGTATGCCAATCACTTGTTATTAACTTTCTAACAAACCAATGTCCGGTATACATGTTGCGATATTTTGACTGGGTGATACTATATTCTGGTTGTACCGCCAAAGACAAATATTGGTTAAAAATTCGATCAGGCATGCCAGTAAATTCTAGCTGGTAGCATTGTCTTCAACTGGCTGCATAATTGGCCATGGAGAAATATTGTGGTACCATAGTTATATCAACTGTCACATTACCAATAGGTTTATTGATCAGCAGTCAAAGTAAATAATGTGATCACAGTATTTTTTAAGTTCCATCATCTTTTGGAAACAAACAATGCATGATTGTAAGTATATACAGATAACTTAAAGGACAATTATACTTACCTCCACCCTGCTCCTCTTCTATTTCTTCATCAATTGTACTCGGGGTGAGGAGCTAAACCACTATGTCCTCATGCATGGATTCCTTTTAGTTAGGGCATGTCCAGCCTAAAATTTTTTTTTTCATACAAATGCACACCACCCACCCCAAACCCCAGTTTCGCATTGTACTTAAATGCCAAAGATGCCTCTAATGTGACTTACCTAACCCGGTCCATCGGCCACTCTGCACTGCTCTGCCCTTGCTACTCCTTTGTCACGGCGGTCATTCACAGCGTGACGTGACTTTGTGCCCAATTACCCGACAGCCGAAATGAGCTTGAAACAGGAGTACCCAGGAGGCAAAGGACTGGGTTAGGTAGGTCACTTTGGCTTCTTTAGCATTTATGTATAATATGAAACTGGGGTTTTGAGGGGTGGTGTGCATTTGTATGAAAGGTTTTTTTTAGGCTGGACATGCCCTTTAAGCATAACTTACCTAAAATTTCCATCACTGCTTGAGTCTCTCTTCGGCTTCAGGATGGGCCCAAAAGGAATTAGTGTTTCTTGTGCAGACAGGGAGAGGAAGGCAGAGAGGACTGTAGTGGTGAAGGCAACTTACGGTATGCTGTAGTAAGTAAAGCAGCTTAGAAGAAATCAAAATGTTTTTTGGTATTTTTTCCCCTAAAATTTTCCAATCGAATGGTGACCTTTTGTTTATAAATTAATAGGAGGTAACTGTAGTGAGTTGGGAGTTATGATAAGAACATTGCCTAAAAATATCATCAACTTTACAAGAACAGACCCTTTGTGGGTGAAGGTATCACCCTGCTTGTCTATTTAATTTCATTATCTTACAATAATTATCCCAAATAGGGATGAACTAAAATATGCTTTATTTAAAGCTCATTATTATTTGACTCACATACACAATCGTGTTTACAACTTTTTCAGTGAGATGTGATAACCTGTCTGCTTACAGTATTGGCCTCGCTTTTCTATTTTCATACATAAAAGATAAAAATTCAGAGTTTTTAATGTGTTGGTTATTTTTTCCAGATTAGTTCATGCAATGGTTACCATCATTACATGTTATTTCAGCGTAGGTGAGCATGCCGATTCCCTCAAAAACTCAATGGATCTGGGAAGTTCATATTTCTGCTTGATTATCCTTTTAGAAAGATTGAAAGGAAGGTGTATAACTAGGACACATTTTCTTCTTGCTTATGGCACAATATAAATGGCATGCAGTCATATTACAAATAATAATTATAGGGCTGTCTTTTGGATATTTCATAAGTCAGTGACAATCAGTGAAAAGAACTATGTCCAGTTGGACCAGATGGATCCAATTTGTCAATCAAACACCTACCAAACTCTTATGGTGGGTACACTAAAACAAAAAAACCTTGTATTATAAAATAATGAATGACGTGGAAAATCATTGATGCTTTAAAAGAACATCTAATGTGGAACATCAAATAGAATATATATGTAAAAAAGAACAGCATTAGAGAAAAACAAACCAATGTTCTTAAAATAAATGGCTGCAGGAGAGCATGAGTGGTGCATGATCAGACATATACATGATGATTAGTTCAAATGACCAAGCCATCCCTCACTACAGTATGTGCACGAGAGGTGGCTAAACAGTAAGATAGACAGGGGTCTGTCCCCTTTTGCTGCTTCCTCAATCAGGAAAAGCAGCAGGAGTGCGCTGGAACAAGGGCTAGTAAGTAAGTTTACTTTTCGGAATTTGGGAAATAGACTTAGCGAGGTCTAGGTAATGGGGCAGTACAAGTGCAATAGTGGATTTTTACTACCTAAAAATGTGTGCATGGAGCAGCAGCAGGAGAAAGGGGTAGGGGAACCCCACTGCCAATGCTATAAACCTCCAGGAGGAAAAGATAGAGGCTGAAACGGATTACATCAGGAAAAGGCTCCTACTCTTCAGTTTCCTGGAATATATTACGGCCATGCAGGTGAACCATATGCAGCAGAAAAGAAAGGTAAGGGTTAACACTACACAGTGCGCTCAGCATTGGGCCAAATTTTAGTTGGGGGGGGGCATACAGACATTTTTTGAAAACAGTGGTAAAATTATGATGCAGCCTGGTTTAGAAAAAGTCTGTTTCTGTGTTGGAAACATTTCTGTGGTTACTAACATGGAGCTTAAGCTCCTGCCCCTTCTAAAAACCTGTGTGACCCTAGTTTGTGTAAAGGGTGACAGTCTGAGGAAATTATATGCCAATGTTTCTCTATGTCTTGTTTTACCAATGTACTTTTTGGAGTAAAATTTGTAAGAAAGTTCACATTCTTATCTTTCTCTCCATACTCTTTAGACCTCTCCTGGGCCATTTGGAGAGCTATCTTACTTTTTATCTCCATCAATTAATGTTTAGAGTATCCCCTTTCCAGAAACCTCTGGATCATCGCCCCCAATTGGGACTCCCTCTGAGTGGGGTCGGTATTATTTCTACATACTCTCAACATTTGAGAATAGGGAATACCTTTTTTTTAAAAGCCTCTGGTTGACAACTATTCCTATGTCCTCGAAATAAGGTGGACCCGATCTTTTTCCCATCCTTAAAGATACGAAGATCCAAAAAGTCCACTGTGTTAAAATGGATCGTGGCTGTTAACTTAATTGGAGTATCGAGGTTATTGATCTCCTGGACAAAAGCTGTAGCCTCCTCCATAGTCCCTGACCATAAAAACAACATATCGTCAATATATCTCACATAGAGAAGAATTTATGTCTGAAAGCGGGACATTATGTGGGCATTTTCAAATTTTTCCATATGTTTGCAAATGATGGGGCCACATTTGACCCCATCGTGGTCCCCGAGGTTTGCCTATAGAATTGACCTTCTAAGTGAAAGTAATTATAAGACAATTTCAAGTCAAGGAGATCCTTTAGGAATTCTATGGGTGGATTCCTGTGGTCCTGTTTCACCAGTTAAATGACTGCTAACTCTTATGTTGGAACTCATAGATTTTATACATTTTTGTAGATGAAAGTCCACAAATTTTGCCACTTGGCTGAACAACGAACCCACGGCCGACATGATAGGTTGTCCCGGGGGTGCACTGAGGGATTTTTGGATCTTCGGTAAGGTGTATAAATGAGGGCGCTTAGGTCTCTCTGTCGTCAAAAAGTCGAACTGTTCCTTACTGATCCAATCCCCTCTTAAGGCTTCTCCTAATCTCTCATCCAGTATGTTCTTATAAGCTTGAGTTGGATCACCACTCAACCATTGATAAGTATTCAAATCACTCAATTGATGTGTATTTCTTCATTATAATAATCCTTATTCAACAGTACAATCAGCGGGTCTGATTATTAGGTGGTTGTCGGCTTTTAAAGTTGTTATCACATCACGTTCAGATCTTGATAAATTTGAAAAGATTTTATGGTCACTTTTCTCAATCTCCCATAAAACTTTTATAGCTGGGGGTGTGTTCGGTACATCACCTTTACTTCTTTTCTTAAAGGTAACAGTTGTCTTTCTAGCGGTGTCCTTAAAATAGTCCATAAATTTGAGTTTCCTTTGGAATAAAAATACGTCCACTTCCGTGTAAAATGTTCCCACCCCAAAATCAAACTTTGGGGTGGGAACGAACGAAAGGCCCTAGTTCATTAAACTAATCTCCCCTTCTGTAAGTGGGTGATCACTCAAATTATAGATCACATTCTCTTTTAAGATAGCCCTCCAAATGGCCAAGGAGAGGTATAAAAGAGAAAGATAACAATGTGAATTTTCTTACAAATTTTTACTACAAAACGTAAAACAAGACATAGAGAAACATTGGCATATAATTTCCTCGGACTGTCACCCTTTACACAAACTGGGGTCAGACAGATTTTTAGAAGGGACAGGAGCTTAAGCTCCATGTTGGTAACCACAGAAACAGACTTTTTCTAAACCAGGCTCTTTTAGGTGCCCAAATGCAAAAGCCTTCTTGTTGGGAATTCTTTTCCTCACCCCCCCACAGGTAGGAGAATAAAAATATGGAAAAGGTTCACCTGCACAAGCAAAGTGGTCATTTACTATATTAGCTGTCCCTGTGGGCTGTATTATATAGGGATGACCACAATATTTTGCAAAAGGATGGCTAATCATTGAATGTACATTAGTAATGCCATAGAAGGGAAAAAGGAGACCACCAGTAAATATGGGGATATGGCGGTAGCATGCCACTTTTAAGTCAGCCCATCACACATTAGCAAGTCTTAAATGTATGATTATTGATGGGTTGGGGCTTGAGGATCCAACTACGGATAAAGAGATGGTTTTATTGAGACGAGAGGCCCATTGGATCTATGAACTGAATATGTTAGCCCCTAAGGGTCTCAATGAACAATGGGCTTTACAATGCTTTATTCATGACTAACTTTAAAGCTTGGGTCACAGCCTATTGGGAAATGGAGTTGGAGTGGGTGCTGCATTATTGAGACTATTGGGTGACTTCCTAATGTGTGTTACAAACTCTATGAGCATGTGGGGCGAGTATTTTAATCCTACTTCAGTGTTTCTTGTGTTTCATAATTTTTTTGTGCCAAAGAGGTTTCCTGCAGTCTCTGTTTTTCCTCTTGGGGTGTATTGAATATATGGTCCAATAAAGAGGGGGGCGGTGAAAGAAGGGCAACATGATTGCGCCTCGGTGAGTAGTATATCAGCACAGGCTGCTAGTGTGCTGTCGAACAATATAGATATGGAATCTATACTTTCCCCCTATATATATTCCTGAATTACCGAGATTGTATTGGTTGATTATGGCAGCACAGATATCCATACCGTAGGTTACGTTGTCCAGGGCGCGGGTTGCTAAGTGTGATGTAACGATGACTGAAGTCGGAGAAGACTCTTATGATTCACACTTGGGATTCCCCTGGGGGTGGTCCAGAGGCAATCTGTACACGAGTTGATGATGTCAATTCTAAGGCACAAGAGGGTTCAAGTAGCCCGTGGCCATGTATCAATGTTACACCCTGAGAGGTTAGTGTATAAGATGATTCTATGTTTTTATTGCTTGATAATACGAGTATTTTGTTATGCTGTAGAAGGGTTGAGGGATTGCATGGGATGGGGTACCGAGGGTATTCAAGACTATGTTACACTTGGTGCTGATTGTTTTGAGGACGGCTCACATGGGAGCTGAAACAACCGAGTGAATAAATTATTATTTTTGATAATAAAAACCTGCAAGTGCATTCACTTTTGCTTTTCATCATCTGCTGAATATTGCTTCGAACAGGTCAGGTGCATGATGTTACATTTAGAGAAGGGGATGTGTTTTCAGACACCAGTACAAGGTCTTAATATACTGAGGAGAATGGGCAGGATATCCATGTGACTTTCTGTCATTTTGCTACATAAGTGTCAATCAAATAAGCAATGCAACGGGTACTCGGGTCTCTCAGGCACCATAGCCTTCTCTAAGTTTGAACAAGCTTTGAATGTTTAAAAGAACCTTTGGCTCCAATTTTAGGAACTTTCCATGCAGACTATAAGAAGATTAGTGAAATAAAGCAAGGGGAACTGTGGACTACATATAAGTGGCCTTTTTAAAAAGAGCACACTCCTACCTTTAATATAACTCAAGGATTATGCTTCTAGCTGCACTCTATCCAACTGCATACATACAGCAGAATGGTGGGTTTTTTTTGCTAATACTGTGAGCTGTGATCTCACCAGCAACACTGTTCTGCACCCAAGTCTCAGTTTGGAGCATGCCCAATGCTAGGACAGAGCATCATCAGCTGCATCATAAGCCCCATCCCCATTTTAAGAGCTAGCCACAACCCTGAAAATATTGTTTTCCTCTCCCTAAGGTGTCCATAGGTAAGATAATCAATTTGGGGGGTGAAGCTTCTTACACAGAGCATCATGTGACTGTCCCAGACTCAGGCAGTCAGGACACACAAGGAAGTGTAACTTTACAACCCTATAACTTAAGATTCAGAGACGTTAGATATATCACCCAAGGCTTGTTTGAAAGATATGAGAGCTTTTAAATAATTGTATGGAGACCATATTGCACTTTATAGGCATTAGACTATCTATAATGTATGTCAGGGCATCACTCTTACTTAAACCCTGGTTAGCACTCTGGTTTGTAATCGCATTAGGGCTCTAAACACTGAAGTCACTGATACCTCAGCTTTTATTCTATTGTTCTCCAAGAACTTGTGCTAATTGCAAGCTATGTAGTTCCAATATAATTAAGCTAGGTACAAACATGCAATCTCAGCTGCAACTGCCTTGGAGGAAAGGCATTTCACAGGATCATGTCAATGGCTTTAAATTTATTTTTCTTGGTTGCACTAAAATGTCACCATGCTCTTGCTTTATAAGAATTTGAGGAGTTTGTTTAAAAAAATGTGTAGTTGAAATGGAGTATTTATTTATTATTTATTTAATACTTAAAGCTTGGTCATCAGAACTTTTAAAGTTTCTGGATTTTTCTGTAGCTCTCCCACTAACCCCTGCTCTATTATCCAATGAACATTAATTCATTTTATCACTACTCACTACTCAACCCTGAAAAAACGGGCAACATCTGACCTGCAAGAGGAGATGCTATTAAATTGTGAAATATCAGAAACTTGCACATTACTTTTCCACAATGCTGCAAAATTCAGCAATAAATAATAACAATAAACCCGTTAGTAAGAAGTCACTCCAAGTTAATTTCTTTCCTAGCTTTCATTTTTAGAAAATCCAGTTAATATGAACGTGTCAGTTGAGAAATGATCCTGCACTTTATAGAAGTAAAAGCCTGATACATTTTCAAAAAACATATTCCTTTCAACTTTGGGGACAGAATATATCTGGAAAAACTTTAGTCTCCAGGTACAACCTGAAAGTAATGGAAGAATCGAAATCGGAGATAATACAATTACGGTATCTTTATCCATTAAATTCACTATCTGTAGATGAACAATTTTTGGATTTTCATTATATACTGAAACGTGGTTAGTCGACTGTTTGCTGGCTACAAAATGTTCTATTCAAGTCAACATAATGGATAATATTTGTATGCTTCTTTGTTTCGTCTCTGTTCATTTGATGTGTGTGCGTTTGAATGACAGTTTCTTTTTCATGATTGCTCTCATTTAGATGTGGGATTTACAGTAAATTAAGAACACAGCTATTAAGAGCCTGCAAAATGTAACTAAATGGAAGAAACATTTACATAATTTTTATCTGAAAAGATGCAATCTCCATGGATCCTGTGATAATACTGGTAGAGGGACTAATTTTCTTCCTGCATTCATTTTTTATGTATATATTCTATGTCACAATGCTACACACAGCATTTATATAGATAGTGAGGGCTCAGAATAAGGACAGGTAAAGGACCCTAGACTTGTTAGTATTGTATTGAAGCCACATTAGTAATTCAGCAAGGCTTTAAAGGAATAGTTCACTGAAAAAGTGAACTATTCATTTAACATATTGATTGAAGACTGGGAGGTAAAGGAGCTATTCCTTACCTTCTATTCTTCAATCAATCGACCAGAAGCCTGGAACAAAGGTGAGTGTATTTACTTTGCACACAATGCACCGCTGGCTCCATTAAAAATTCCCAACCGCTTCTGTGTTTAAAGGGTATGTCCACCCCAAAACCTCAAATTTTATTTGTTATTGGCCACAATTCTATCTTTAAAATAAGCCCTCCCCCATCAAAATCCGTTCAGTCAATTTGAAGATATATAATATATATACATAAGATTTTATTTCATCACCTAAAAAGATTTGATTTGTAACTCAAAGTTTATAAAATAATATAGTTTATTGTAGGTTCGCTATTTCCACTGCCATCAAAACACAAGGAAGGTGGATCAGAACCCTGGATTATTTTTTTTTGAGGGAGAGTTCAGTGGAAATATTATTCTTAGTTTATATTGTGCATACCTAATTATTTAGTTATTCTACATGTTTCTTCCATTTTGAAAAATCAGTTGAATTTATACCCCTTGCTATTTCCCGCTGTTGACATTAGTGAGCTGATTTCAGGTTCTGTAAAGGTCCTTCTTCTTCCCAGAATGCACACTTCTTTGGAATGTCACTAACATTGGCTGTTGGATGGCTCAACCATGCTCAGATCTCTACTGAGCAACTGAATGAACCGTTTTTGGTCAAGAGCAAAACCAAAACGGCCTCTATTAGGGGTCCTGCAAACAGCAAGTCAGTATTTCGAAAGCATTTATTTATACGCAGACAAGGTTAAGGTCCTTATAGGGATGGAACAATTCTGCTCTTTTTTCTTAAAAGTATATATATTTCCACTGAACTTCCCCTTTAAAGCTCTTTATTAGCCAAAGTCTAGTTTTAATTTTAGAAAAAAAATGTATTTGGAATTCACTTATAGGAATAACATTAATGTAGCTACTTTCATCTACTGCTGTCTTTAAAGCAGTCATCTGACATTCATATTATCTTAATAATTTACAAAGCTACTAATACAGCAACTGTTCTGCTTTTTCACAGCATGTATTGTCCTGAAATCAAAGTCTCATTTGGTATGGGCATAAGTGCAGCGAACATGGTAATACCTGGGAGCAATGTAGCAGAACTGTGTTTGGAAATATTAACACACAGGGTATAATAACCCATTCCCCTTTATTTTGTATGTTTCTATAATATAGCATTGTAGAATAACAGGTGTAACGTGGGCATGCCTGTGTGCTAGTTCTTTACATACATCCATAGGGAATGCTGCACAGCTGCAGTTTTAGCTTTGTCACAAGGACTACTAGTGGGCATTAATAGAGCAACATGTAATCACTAGTGTGTATTTGATCATTAAATTAGCACACACACACCAATCAAAAACTAACAGCAAGGCTTATCATTTATGCTGATATAAAAGTCAGCGCATTTCCAGTCCTAGTAGTTCTAAGAAAATGAAAATGATAAGGCTTTTAAAACTTCTGCATGGAGAGACTAATGCAATACTTTCTGGACCTTGAATTACTGACAGCATCAAGCTGCCAGCTATTTAAAGTTTCCTAAACTTGCACTGTGACAGGGTAAAAGCCAACACATGTATGCTGAAAGAATTATGAAGGCATTCCTGTGGACTTCTGATCTTGTATTTCACCTGCATAAAACGATTTGTGCTATAAAGTACATATATTAAAGTTGTGCTGTGCTACGAAGAATAACAGTTAATCATGATCTAGCAAGCAGTTGTATTGCCCAGTGAAAGGAGGTAAAGGTTTTTAAGGAAACACAGTTCTTATAGTAAGTTTACTGTTGAATTTTATTTTGGACAACACCTGCTTGCTTACACTACTACACTCAGAGGAGTGTGTATAGCATTGTTATATTTTGTTTTACATCTGACACCCTTAGTATCCCAAACATAAGTGGTTATGCCATGAGTTTGTATACCAGCAAGCCCCAAAATCTAGCAAACTGTAGCTAGCTGCATCAAACACAGACAATCTGAAAACGTCTGGTGTTCTGCTTCTGCTACTTGGCAGCTTCACAAATTAGTGATACCTGCATTTAAGTCAATGTTGGTTTACCAGCCAGGGTTGGTTTTTGGGCATTGAAGGGAGGGCACATGTAATATTCACATGGTAGTAAATATTGGTTTCACATTAACTAGTGGGATTTGTTCATATTCCTTTAAGGATCACTAAACTGTAAAATATTACCTCTTTAAAGGGCATGTTCACCAATAAAATAAAAAAAACTTACATATAGCAGCAGCAGCCCCACCCAGTTACGTTTTACTTACCTTCCCTAAAGATGTTCCTAATCATACTTACAAGACCTGGTCCCTTAACGCTCTGCTGCACTTGCCTCTCTGCTTCCTGGTCGCGGCTGTCAATCAAAGGTGTGCCGCAACCAGGAAGCGCTACACTGCTTGCTCAAAACAAGCTTGCAACCGCAGCAGGAGGAGGAATCCAAGTGAGTGAGCGAGGGACCAGGTCTTGTAAGTATGTTTAGGTGCATCTTTGGGGAAGTATAAATAAAGGGGGTTTTCAGTTTATTGGTGGACATGCCCTTTAAAACTAAATGTATAATGCACTTGTTCCTATTTTCTATTCCTATTGTAACTTACAAGCCACGATAATCAGCGTAAAGTAAAGTAACCATGAAATGAAAATGTACTTGAGCTAAAGAGGTTAAAAATGCAGTCACCATATTTTATGTCAAATGAGTACACATGTAATACGAAGCCACTTCTACGTTCTACATACCCCTGGGGACTCAGAGGCCCAGCAAATACTTTCCAAACTATCCTTGTTCTGAGGGTAAAGTTTCCCTGGACAGCTGACGTTTCAGGATGGGGCCCCATATTGATTAAAAATCTTAAAATAAAAAAAAACTCATAAAGGGTTCTCTCACTTTGTTACAGCAAATACTGCTTTAACACCAGACAAAGATTATGATAATATAAATATCCATATAAAAAGTTCCCGTTGTATATGAACTATTTGGGAGGAATGTTAAAAAAAGAAAAAACAACAACAAAATTTTCTGTTGCCCGTTAATTGTTTCAACAATGATTGCTAATATACAATCCAACACTAATCCCTGGTGAAAACTGCCTGGAACATACTGAGCCTGCCAGAATTAGAGGTACATGCCAATACAGAAGATTGCATGATTGGACATGCATTTGTAGAAATTTAGAGAAATCAGAAATGTCAGAAATCACAACCAATCACCTGATGAATCCAACCAAGATATCATCTTTCCTGGTCGTTCTTAACTTAGTAGCCCTAAGGCAGGACACTTTATTTATAGTTGTCACACAAACTTGCCACAATTGTGCAATACATTTAGAAATCTATTCAAATTCAACAGGGCTCCCAATAGTACACAACTGTGGTAAGATTGCACAATCTTATTGTATGAACCATTGCCAGATTAGGTATTTTTTTTATTGTCTTAAGGTTTTTTATTACTGCGGAACAATGAGTTTTGTTCTTACAGGTTGCCCACAGTCTGCCCATTAATTCTTAGACAGTATGTATCAGTCTCACCTGAAGAAGAGAGTAGCGAGAATCTCATTTATACTTAAATTGACTGGGGAACAGGATTGTATGTGTTTGTTCTATATTAAACAAATATTTAAAGGCTTAGCGAAGACAAAGGAGTCAGCAGATGTTAGGCGTCCCATCACATTACCATTATTATAAAAATGAGTTACCATCCTTCCGGTTTTCATATTTACGAAGTTACATTATTCCGCTGTCTTTTTACCCTTATGTTTTCCACTGGACTTTGTGTCAGCAAAGCAGTTTCCCCCAGTAGAAGTGTGGGTGTCCCTCTCCATAGTGGACATGATTCTACTATGCTAATTAGCATATTTCAGGGAATCGTTCACAACTTTCAAAACAGTCTAAATAATTTCTAGGAAATATCTAACATACACAGACTAATATATGAAAGTTTTTGTTGTACAATAGTATCTAGCACTGTATGGGTGGTATTTTCAAAGGATCAATATCAGTATTTTCCAATATTGAACCTACGCTTGTAGCAAAAATTACCGAACTCGGTTGAAAAATACCATACTCATAACTTAAATTTTACTGCAGCATGGCACGGGCCCACTGATGGCAACCAGTATTTACAATGCGATTGTAATATACATATAACAATATACCAATATAAATCCTTTTTAAATACAGCCCCTATGTGATTTGAATCTCACACCTCGTGTTGCAAGGCACATGTATTATTGTCTTTTCTGAAATATTTTTTTACACCCATTCCCTTGTTTGTAATATTTAGATTGTTATAATGCACTGCTTGCCCGTGTGGTGCTATACAATAAAAATATATATACATGTGCATATACAAAATGCAGAAGTATAAAATAAATGTGTGTAATTTAACGGGTAACATACCCCCATTTATGGTTTAAAATATAAATATGAGAAGCCACCTGCCATTTTCTCTACTGATAGCCTTATATTACACATTAGCCATTCTAGCAGAGAGCACTAAAAGTAACAAAGTGGGGTTTTTTACATTATTTGGGACTGAAATATAACAACCATAATTCTACAAAAATATACTGTATATCTTTTACATATTTTACTTAAAAAATTTTTTTGTAATGAAATGTTTTCTGGCATCTGTACTATACTCTTAATGTTGCTCAGAAAAGCACTTTCTTAAAAAAAAACAGTACATTTGCATAATTGTCTACATGTGGAAAACTTTAGACTTTACTTTCTAAATTTTTGCCCACCCCCCCAACTTTTTTTTTTAATTGAAAAAAAAAAAAAAAAAAAAAAGAGCAGATTGAAAGTAGATCCACCAGGCTAAATGCATGCAGAATGCCGAGTTTCTCAATAGGGTTCCATGAGAAGTTGCTTGGGTTCCACCAGCTATAGTGGCAGAAGCAACACTGAAGCATCCTTGTAATACATTTGGGCCCAGTTTATTTTATAGACATATGTATAGATATATCAGTCGACCCATATATTGTATTGAAATTGTGTATTTTGTGTATTGTGAATGACATATATATATAAATAATACATAAGTGTGCTATTTTATAATGGGAGCTGCAGTGGTATATATCCTTATAAAAATCACTCAGCTATGTCACTAAGTGACTCATTTCTTATATCCCACTACTCCGCCCATTCCAGTTTTCATGCCTGAACAATGACTCAACATTTTTTGCAGTGTTTTACTTCACTAATGGAATCTGTTGGAGCGGCTTCCTGTCACTTCATAACCTATGTCTCTCTCCTCCTCCACAAAGATTTGGTTAAACGCATAGATACTGGGCTGGGATGTTCCTTTCTACTGGGTTTAAGTTACAGAAGGTAGCTTGGCGGGGTTAAGGTGGAAAAAGGGACAAGGCTAGAATTTATAATGTGAATGGGGTGAAGGAATCTGATACTTATGTATTATAAGAAATAATGCACCCCATCTTATTATAATATAAGCACATTACACCACTTTGGAGTTTCCTGTCCTGTATAAAAGCACTCGGCCTACAGCCCCGTGCTTCTATATGGTCAGGGAACTCCTCGGTGGCGTAATATCCTTATATTATACTGTAAGGGGCGCATTATCCCTTATATAATAATGGTTCCCTGAGGCATAAAAATTGCTACAAGGGTTCTGCATAGGTAATTAGATTGAGAAATACAGGACCACTGCTTTATTATATAATTAGAAAAAGTATTTGTGAATGTTGCTAAATTAATTTTAATTGTATACACTAATGTCTAGGAAAGTTCTGGACAAGTTTTAAATAATTCCATTTACTAGACTTTAAAGCCCTTCAGACACATCAAAGTCAGAAACAAAGAATGTTTGTGCATTGTTTCTCTGGTATATTTAGATGCAAGGAGGAAAAACTGTACTAATCTCTAGTCTAAAGCAATGCTTTCATTTAAAATAGATTAAAGGCATATTATAACAAACAATTATTAAAGGGCAGGCATGCTCTAGCAAAAGATTGATGGCCCAGTAAAGTGTAACTTTAAATTCCAGTGCACCTAAAGAGAGTCAGTTGGAAAAGCACAATTAGAGATATAGATATCTTCTTGGGACAACTAAGCTTATTAAAACACAAACAGGGTTATTCAATAAAAGTTCTTAACGTTTAAAATGGTGCTAATTTTGCCCCAACCAATCAGATCTTATTTACCATTTGAAAGCTAACATCTGATTGGTTGGGGTAAAATTAGCACCATTTTAAACGATAAGAACTTTTATTGAATCTCCCTGAAAGATTTTCCTTTTCTTGGGTTTGCTGTGGCTTTGGGTATGTGCAACTAGCCATATGTTACAGTAAAAAATGTAAAAAGTTTGTGAGCTTTCTCCCCCTTGTTTTTTTTTTCTTCTTTTGCTGTATTTTTAGTGTTTTACTGCACCCACTATTACTGTTTCCTTGCGATATAATTATTACACTGAAAACAGGACAATTTGAATAAATAGGAATGTTAATGGGGGGAAAGTAAAGATCAAAGCACTTAAGACTTCTTAGAGTTCTCAACAAAATCTTAAGGCTTTATATGCATGTAGAAGCCACGAAAAACATTAGATGAATCTCATCATATTCTTTTATAAATACTGTACCAATGAAAAGGGGAAAACAGGCTAGCGTCTTGCAAAAAGAGAATGTTGCTAATTAAAATTGCAATACCTTTAATGTTCGTGTAGGAGCCCATCCTGTCCCATCAATTGAGTGTTCCCTCAGCAAACTAGAAAAATAGAAAGTAAAATGGAAAAAAAAGCGCATGTTTACTTCAAGCACTTTATTTATGTTTGTATGTACTGTATATATAAAATGAATGAAATACCTTTGTGGATATTCCCAGGCTGATAGTACATCTCGCTCTCTATATATATTACACAATAATTATATAATATACGGTAATCATATGCCTTATTTTACACTCCGGAGCAATCTGGCTATGTTTTTGTCTTCTTTGGATCATAGTTAGGAATTGAGGGTTATGGTTGAACTTTATAGATGTACACGTTTTCTTTTCAACATTTAAGGCTATTTAACTAAACAGAAAAACAAATGGTAAAGAATCCTAACCTTACTGGCACACAGAACCAAAATTAATTGGAAATCTCATCCTACAAATATTGTTAAAAGTCTGGATTCATGAAGGGAAATGGCAGACTTAGTAAAATAATGTAAACTAATGCCAGCCATACATTATTTAGGTAACCTTCAGACGTTTCTACCTGGTTCAATCACAAAAAACAATGGGTGAGGGGGTTTTTTGCACATCAAGTGAACGTCGGGAAACATCTCAAGTTAGGTACATACAGGGTTATTCAATAAAAGTTCTTACTGTTAAAAATGGTGCTACTTTTGCCCAAATCAATCAGATGTTAGCTTTCAAATGTTTAATAACATCTGATTGGTTGGGGCAAAATTAGCACCATTTTTAACGATAAGCAGGGTTATTCAATAAAAGTTCTTATCGTTTTAAACGGTGCTATTTTGCCCCAACCAATCAGATGTTAGCTTTCAAATGTTAAATAAGATCTGATTGGTTGGGGCAAAATTAGCACCATTTTAAACGATAAGAACTTTTATTGAATCTCCCTGAAGAACTTTTATTGAATCTTCCTGATAGTATATAGGCACATTAAAACTGTATCAATGTCTACAGATATTTACAATTTTTACAAATATAGCTATGTGCACAATATTAAGGGCTAGGCCCCAAAAATCACACAACGCAGCAAAATCGCAATGTTGCACGATTAATGTGCGCTGCGATACCATTGATGTTACCCTATCACAGCACAATCAATATATCTGTTGTATTCAATTAGATCAACTGGACTTGAAGTTTAGTTCTTGAAGACGTTTCGCTAGTCATCCGACTGGCTTTCTCAATTCAGAATGACTTGTACAAGAATCTGTGGCAATTATGTACCCTTGAAAATCCCAATTAGCATATCACAGCCAGGTGTTAAGGGCGGGATTGCATAGTGGCTAAGAGGTGTTATAGGAACTCCCAGGGTAAGGTGTCAAAACAGACATTTGGTGTCGAACCCCCCACCTCTATTTAGACTTGGTTTCTTTATTTTCACATAAATGGCCTCCTTGACACCTCTCTCCAGTCACGTTCCTTTGCCAATATGTTAACATTACAATCTTCAAAGGTATGTCCTTTATCCTTAAGATGCAGGTATATGGCTGAGTCCTGACCGGAGGAATTGGCTCTTCTGTGCTGGGCCATACATTGATGAAGTTGCTGTTTGGTCTGCCCCACATACAAATCAGAGCATTCTTCACTGCACTGCACTGCGTGTATGATGTCGCTTATCTTGTGTTTCGGTATTGGGTCTTTTGGATGTACCAATTGCTGCCTCAGTGTGTTGTTTGGTTTAAAGCAGACAGGGATACGGTGTTTATTGAAAATTCTTCTTAATTTCTCAACCTTCACAAATGGTGATAGGGTCGTCGGCGTAGTGCAGATAGTGGGGCCACCCCCAATCTCTTTTATTGTTGTGCGCTGAGCACTGCGCTAACACAGCGCACACCGAAATAGCCTAGATGGGCCTAGCTCTAATATTAATAACTAACACACAGAACAGGTGTTAATATTAATTACTGATATTAAGACTTCCACAATGCATTGCATCTCAATCAACTACATATTGTTTTATATAGTATTATTTTAGCTATAGGAGTGCTCCCACGGCCTCCTTTTGTTTATGTAATGTAGCAGAGTTTCACTGCCGGAAAATTGACCAAGCTTCCATGTGGTAGTAGCACCCCCAACACGTCCCTTTAATTGGAGGTCTTATGCCTTGAATACTAAGCATTGGATAAGAGGCCTCTTCCCTCCTTGTTAAAAGCCAGTAGGTAGGAGGAAGTGATAGCCTTTAATACTAATCCAATGCAAGGTCAGGGAGACAACCTTTCCAAGAAAATGCAACCAAGCAGAGTGTCAGTCCAGATAAATGACCCAAGGTAATTTGTTAGGACCTTCCATACTGGGGTTTCCTTGACGGGTTTGGAAGGCTTTTCATTTTTAAGCATAAAATTGTAACTAAAACCTCAGTGTTTTTACTGTTTGCACTAGCATAGATATTATGATATATCGGGCCCAGGAATGTGCGTTGATCATCTCTTTTATTGTTTGTCGCACTATCTGGCAATTAAATATTCAGCTTAAAGTTTACCAGCCACAAATGTACAGCCAATGTACTGTGGATCTTTTTCTCATCGAATGTAACCTTAAATGACACCTGTCAACTACAGAGCATACCAATTACCCATGCATTATTGTGTACCACATAGTTTTGTTACTTTTAACTTGGGCATATGGCGAATTATGTTTTTATTCTTTTTTAAATTAATAATATTTGTTGGTTTGTACTTTTTTTTTTTTCATTATTGTGAAACCAAACATCTATGACAAATATAATACTGCTATGGCCTTTACCTTTTTCTTCAATAAAAATCTATTGATCACTAAAACATACAGTACCTTTTCCTAGTGGCAATAAATTATTTTCCTAGACTGGAAAAATCCATAGAACTTAACCTCTCCCTGCTCAGTAGAATGTTTTGAACAGTTTTACCTTGCGTCAGTGAAAACCGAGAAATGCAAAGACAAATGAAAATTTGAACAGAATTTTTATTAATATTTGTTGAGAAAATATTTTAGACTTACTGTATATACTTGAGTATAAGCAAAGTTTTTTATTTTTTAAAATGAACCTGAAAAGCTTGCCTCAGCTTATACTCGAGTCACAGCACTTTTGCTGCATACTGTCCCTTTAAGGCAGCTGGAGGCAATCGGGGGGCAGCATTCAAGTGCCCCTCTAGCCACCTCAATCCTCCATCAGTTTGGTCCAAATGTGGGGATCGGGAGCTAGCATCCTTAGAAGCCATGACTGCATAATAAAAGCTGGTCCCAAGAAGCGGAGTTCCACGATAAGGGAGACCCTGGTGATATCACAGGACTGGTCGAGTAGAGATCGTAGTGCAGTACAAGCTATAGTAAGCTGTCAGTAAATGACAGCTTAATACAGTATTTGTGAATGGAGATCAGGAGTTCCATTCACAAATAGGATTTTTTCTAAAGCTTTACTACTTAGCAAAAAAATGGGGGCAGATATCAATATTAGGTAATCAGTTCTAATCACCTAATTATTGATCTTTGCCAATGAATGGAAGTGATTTTTCCAATAGGATTTGGACTTAAAAACGTTGAATTTTTTTTTTTTACTTAAAACGTAATTTATGCCTGTATTCCAAGTTTGTTTTCATTCCGTAAAATGATCATCTTTGGGAATGCTAAAACAAATTAAATAAAGCGAAATGCACATACAAAAACAATACTGAAAAAATTACTTTGCGTCATTTTAATCTATAAATAACACATGCAAGTAGCATTTACTCTGAGGTGTGTGTTGCTGCATGCCTTCAATAAAATACTTGATCAGGCTCTGTTCACTGACCTGGCTATTTTCCCCCATACCAACTATCAATACTACATACAGAACACCAACTGTCAAAATATTCCAACTACAGCAAATAAGTCAATTAGTTATACTTGTTTTTTAGGTAAAATTGGTACCTCGGCTTATACACTGATCGACTTATATTCCAGTATATAGGTAGTATAGTTAAGCATCACACACATTAAAACTGACCACACACCAGTTCATCAATTGCCAATCAGGGCTGAAAGAGCAGAAAATGTTTTCCTAAAAGTGCCCAAACACTACTGCTTAGGGCTTGTTCACACTACATCAGTAAAACCTCATAGGATTTCATAATATCATTCACACATGCTGCATTGTATTATGTTCTGTTCCAGTCTATTTGAAAAATGCACTGCTGTATGCATTTCTGTCCATCTATAATGCAAAAAAACGGATAACAATGCACACGTTTGCGTTTCTGTCCATTTTTCGCAAAGGATGCCTGGGAGTTCCTGTGATGTCATTTCCGGTCCGCGAGCTATAGGAAACACGCTGAAGAATAGCAAAATCACCATACAATCGCAAGATCTCTCTCGCTATCTCAACACTATCTGCTACCTCTCTCTTCAAAAGCTCCTGAAACTCCCACACTCCCAGGAAGTGACATCAGAATTTTAGTGATCGTAGTGGTCCTACCCACTTAAATTCAAAAATGGAGCAAAAACTTTACAATCAATGTAATCATATTAACGTAGATTGTAAAGCATTAGCTGGGTGGGGAACTGCTCTGGTGTTAGACATTAAAGATGATTCAGCATTCATCTTTTCAAACGCTAAATTGGCTTTAATGTCTAACTAGTGTATAGCCAGCTTTAGTGTACTGGTGCTAACTGATAAAGGAGAACTATATTGCGTATATTGGGAGGTACGATTAATCAGTTCTACCTCCCTGCCCCAGTTACTTTTCATTTTTAAAAAGCTTAAAGGGTAACTGTGGTCTCCACCCAAGTGTCCTAAAAATAGCTCTCTCATACCTTTTAAAGGATAACTATACTCTAAAAATTTAATGTTAAAAATGGAAAGTACCTAGAGCAGTAGGAAGTAGGATTCATTTTTCCTACCTTACAATATCCTTTCATTGAGAAGCTACAGCATGTACAGTTTTAATTTGCCAGGTAAGTCCTAGGTAAGTCCTGGACTAGTCCTTTATTTAAAATAGTGTTGAAGCCAGGAGAAAGACTGGCAGAATCAGTTTTCTTTGGGCTGCTGCTCCTCAAAGAAACAATATTGGGAGGTAATAATTGCCAGTCCTTTATCCTAGTACCAAGTACTTAATTTTAACGGTTATTTAAAAAAAAAAACTTAATACACACTATAGTTCTCCTTTAAACAAGCATATGATAATGAAGATAGCTTCTCTGGATATTAAGTTATAGGCTTGTAAAGTTAAATGAGTTAGAAGCCCCACCCCCAGAACTTTTCCAAAGCTAGTTACAGACCTATAACTATTCTCTGTCCATTCCATACCTATGGACACCTTAGGGAAAGAAAAAAAATATTTTAGGCTAGAGGTTTGGTGGCAAGGATAATTACGATGAGGACTTAGACAGTGAACATCCAAAAAAGATTGGTAAATTTAGTAATCAAGAAAGTAATAAGATAAGGGTCACAGGTAAAACTAAAATAAAAAATAAGAAAATTAATAAAATTAAAAATGTAAATATAAATAAAGATAAATATCAACACAGAAACAAAATAGGTACAGATTATAATGAAAGTATTATGTTTATATCTAGTTACAGCCCTCAATTCCATGATATTGTGGGTATTATTAAAAAGCATTTACCCATTTTGAAGATGGATGGAGATCTAGAAAGAGTTCTGGATATACCAGTTAGATTCGTACCGAGAAGGGCACGTACCTTGAGGGATATTCTATCTCCTAGCATGTACAGAGATAAGAAAAGGGATCTCCGAAATATTTGGTGTAAAATGAATGGTTCCTACAGATGTGGACATACTAGGTGTATTACATGTAAATTTATGAAGACAGGTAGCGTGTCTGGGAAAGAATACACTATATATCAATACATCAACTGTGTGTCGGATCACATAATATATCTCCTTACGTGCACTAAATGCTCATTACAATATGTGGGATGCACATCCAGGATGCTTAAAGCACGTATACGTGAGCATATAAGAGTGATTAAGAGAGGGGATGATAATAGCCCGGTGGCCAGGCACTTTAAAATATGCAGTGGAAGTAATATTAAATACATGGTAGTACAGGGCATACAAAAAGTGATTCAGAATCCTAGAAATAAAGACCTTTGGTCCAATCTACTATACTGTGAGGCGAAGTGGATTTTCCAGCTTAATACTAGATATCCTAACGGTATGAACTCGGCTTTTGATATTAATTGTTTTACGGGTCTTCCATCTAAGTATTTTTTTAGCTTTGATACTCATATTACTTGTTTATTATCCATCATTTGTTTGTATGGTATTTGTCATATTTTAGGGTGTGCACACTATTAGATCATATTGGTATATGTGTACTTATGGACTTCGGTATTTTGTAATTTTGTACTATATATTTATACTTATATACATATGTATTTATATATATGTTTGTAATACATGGTGTTCTTATTTGCACACTCTCCCTGTGAACACGTTTGGGAGTTCTCCTACGTATTGAAGGTGTGTTTGATGTGAGCCGGAAGCTACGTCACTGGGGGTTGTATTTAAAGGGCTTTTGATGTATTTTAAAATGTGTGCTTATGACTAAGGACCAGACAGGTACGAAACGCATTAAGCTGTTTTCACCTTAATAAACTGTTATATTGTTACGGCACTCCGACTATCGTATGTTCCAGTTTGTGCAGCGGGCCATCCATTTATCTTTTGCAGTTATACGATACGGACTAGCGACGGGTCCGGGGCTGCTTGCACCTGGACCATCCGAAAGACGCGGTGAGTTATATGTATGTTATATCGTGTTTTGAGCTCTAGTATATGGGTTAGAACCAGGCTTTTAGAGGTACGTGAGGAACACGTCTATCGCTGTGGTGAAGGGTTCGGGGCTGATATGCACCCGGACCACCCCTTTTGATAAGTAAGTGTATATTTACACTTTATACTCACCAAGTCAGGATCTAATACTGTGGTCGATAGGGGTGTAGCACCTATTCTTCTTTTGTTTGTTTGTTGTGACATCACCAGCAACACTGTTCTACACAAGACCTGGGGGTAGAACAGTGTTGCTGGTGATGTCACAGCTCACAGTACTAGCAAAAATAAATCCCTATTGTTTATACTGCTGTAACTGCAGCTAGAAGCATAATCCTGGAGTCAATTTAAAGGTAGGAGTGCACTCTTTTTAATAAAGGCCACTTGTATAGAGACCATGGTTCCCCTTTAAAGAGTCCTATAAATTATTATGTGACAATGAAATTCAGCTATCTGTGCTGACAAAAGATAGATGATTGTCCCACAATATTCATTAAAATGCTAAAAAGCCTTTAAGATTGCAAAAAAATGCTAATGAACATAGATGTTTAATTAACATTATTCAATAACTATTGCATAATAAAGAAGGAGAAATAAGGTGTTATGTTACAGATTTTAGTAAAAATTAAAGAAAAACAAAACCACGTTTCTATTACCTTAAACAAATTTCTCCTGTCTCTGTGATGTTGGGATGCCAGATCCTTGTCAAGCATTTCACCTTTGGAGGCTAGACACAGAAAAAGAGAAAAGTCATTGTCAGGTAGAAGAAAAATAACAGCAAATAAAATCACAAAAATCACAAGCCATTGACAGATCTGAAATACAGTGTCAAAATTCAGCAAGACAATAATTATTTGCTTCTTTTGTTCTGCAGGGAATTTTTTTAATATGAAACTTTCATTGCTACAACTATTGGATGATGCAAATATGAGTAGATGTCTTATCACTGATCTAGACCTGTAAAAATATATTTACTAGAAGAAAATTAAAGGGCAATTATACAGATTTTTTACAATGGTTAGGTCACTTTCGCTTTTCCCTTTCTCAGCTGAAAGTGACAGGATGCTCGAAGCCATACTTAAGGCAACAGGCCAATCATATTGAGGTGTGCCTACTTTAAAAAAGGGCTCATGAATAATGATTTCATTGTGCTTCCCGCTTGTTAAGGTGGCCATACACACGAACGATAAAGAGTAAATGACGAACGACCGTAAGCGGCACTCTGACCGGTCGGAAATGACAGAAAATTTCCTTTAAGGAGAGGGAGCCAATCTGATAGTACTGTGTGTGGCCGCACAGCCGACTGATCCCTATACTGCATATGGGGATCGGTCGGTTCTGTGTGTGCTGTCCCCACAGCATGTGTGCCGACAGATACCAATGTGATCTGTTGGCACACATGCTGTGGAAATTGCATTTGTATGGCCACCTTACACATTATAGTGATTGTGGGAGGGACATGTTTCTCACCACGGAGCATTTTGCTAGATCTCATCAAAGATGATATAAAAGCCAAATTCTGGAGTCAAAGGGTCAGTTTCTGACATATCAAATCACCAAACAACAACAACAAAAAAAAAAAAAAAACAAAGAAGGATAGTATGCTCCCATGTAGAGACCTTGCAATACACAACTGTTGTTCATTTATATGAGAATTTCCCTTGAGGACCCTACTACATATCAAGTAAAAGGGTAACTGTGGTGAATCTACAAAGGACTTTATTATCTTGAAAACAATCACTTGGCACATGCTTCAAACTTCAGTTGAGGTGCAGAGAGGTTTGGGGAGTGACATTTTCCTTGGAAAACCCTTAGTCCATTAACCTCAGTTCCCCTTTAAATCATCAGAACAGGATATGCAACATATGTGAAAAATGAAACTAATCCCAGGAGGCTGCAGCTGAGATTATAACATAACTTTATGATGTACACAAAACAATTTCACTCTCGTGGGAAGAATTACTTTACCTTTCTCAGAAACCAGCAATAAACATTAATAGTAATAGAAAGAGACTTGGCGACTAAATCAGCACCTGTCAACCCCTGCAACATTTGGCAATGATTATAGTAATAAAACTAGTATTACCAATAGTGATTTCCATTTACAGAGAAGTAGGAACTTATATTTTATTTCACATCAGTGAAGCTATTTCACAGAACTCAAAAATCTTACACACACGTAGTATAAAATTTCAATGTGACATTATTTACAGTTACCCAATATGCAATGTGAACAAAGCAATTGCAGGCAAACAGTAACTACTACTAATACAGCCAAATACATTACAATTTGTCAGTTCAGTTCTACAAAGAAAAGAACATCTGGAAACACATCCATCAATGACTTAGGGAATTTAAAAATATAATCCTTTATTTTACAAAATAGAACACATCATTCTGCTTTTCAATGAAATTTGTCTTGCGCAATGAGGCATGCATAATGCATACTGTATACCATTCCATCGGACAAGGAACCCTTTCCCCAGTCCAAAAGTGTCTATATTTTAGGAAAAGTAAAGCCTATCATTGGTTCATGTAACACCCTGCTTTTCCCAGTTCTTATAACTAAGCTTTAAATGCAATTTAAACATTTTCAAAGGATTTATACAACACAAACAATTTAGGATCCACAATCACTTACTCAGGAGTTTTACACAAAGTACCAAAATTACTCCTGAGTGTTTTTTTTTACATTTAAGGCATATTGAAATGCTAGGTCCACCCCCCCAGGGAGTAGAGAAGCTACCTGTATGCTCCAGCCCCAACTCAATATAAAGGAAAGACATGGTACCCCACAGGTGCAAAATCCCCTGGCTCTTAATATTTAAACCCACTTTATGAATCCTAAAATGCAGTGGCATAACTACAGCCCCCCGCCAATCTCCCTAATAGTACCGCAATCAGCCCCTGCTAAAATGTAATAGTTTGCAAACTTATAGGGAAAATAAAATCTCCAGTGATATACAAAGCACCTTATTGAACATTAACATTTAAATAAAATAAATAAAGCTCCAAAGAAAAAACAAACAAACAAAAAACCCCAGTAAAGGACTGTGTAGGAGCTCTATGACTAATATAAACCTTAGAGGTATTATAGTTACTTCAATCTACTTATTAAAAATTAAAGAGAACCTAAACATCCAAAATCTATCACATATAATACCATACAATAGGAATGTTTTGCATGAGCCCCAATTTATTCATTTCACTCTGTGCTTAACTTCATATTCTACTATATTCTGAATCCCCCCTTCCAATTATAGGCTCTGTGGCCCATATTTACAGTCAGTAGCATTTACCATATCACATCCGGCAATTAGTCAAAAAAGTCATAACTTAAATATTTTCATAGCCACCTACTGTTGGTGGCCCTGAGGTAAATAAATAGTGCAGGAAGCTTCTGCTTTTAGAGGCCTTCTGTCTATTGCAAAATCTTTCTTGCTCAGTTTTCTATCTGTTCTCGGATCTCAAAGAATTGACAACATTACCTCTGCTGTATGCAGCTTGGGGCTGAATACTAGATGGTGTTACAACCTGAGCAATAATTTGATTATTGCCAGATCTTACAGAAGATCTGGCACTTTGGTCCTTATATATTTTTTAGATATTTGTATTTATTGCATATGGATACTTTGCCCATATGCAATAAACCCGTAATTAATATTTAATTAATTACGGGTGATTGTTGCTTTGCAGGTGTGGGTAGCGGGTGTGTTAATTATATGCATAATAAAAGATGTTCTTGTCATTTACATTTTTGAGGTGTTCATTGGTACTGTGCCAGTAATGAGTTACTGTGTGTGAAGGCTTTACCTTCTGTTTTTGTCTAGTATAATAATAGTAATAATAGTTCTCTTATAGATTATTTCCAGCCAGTAATGATGTAAATGTTGGTAAGCCTTTCAAAGTATACGGTAAGCATTTTGATTGTATTAAGAAAATACTATATGACTGTTGTTCAACTACTGATTCAATATATATAAAGATTTGCATTCTACATTATGCTGCACATTTATTTCCAATAATAATAAATAGTCTGAGTTTGTACTTTGAGAGGCAGAGAGATATTAACTTGTAAGTGCAGACATCTGTCATAAAGGTATTATAACTCCATAACTTACTGTATATGAAACATTATTATCAAACCCCGTGCATGAGGAGACAAATAGAAGTCACAAATAGATTTTATTTGCAGTCATATGAAATTGAAATTAGGGGTTGGTTGTAAGCAAAGAGCAAATTAATTTGTTTTAATCAATATTAAGGGGTAAATCTACTCCCACTATAGAGCGAATATCTCTATACAAGAACTTTTGTTCAGTATTGCATTTTTAGGGGTGGGCGAGGAACGTATGCATTTTTATTTAAGAGTGGAATTCACTTTTTAAGGGGGATTTAAAGTTTAAAAACTATTCTAGTTCTCTGTGCATTTTCCACATTTGTAAAAAAAAAAACAACAACACTTAAAGGGAACCAAAGTCAACAGATAACATTGTTGCAATTGAGTTAATTCACAAAATATACAACAAGCTGTCTCAGCTCTTCGTTTGCTGTGGCTGTCGGTACTAGGGATCAGCTCCCAAATTGCTGGGGCCTGGCCAATAGTTGCATATACTCTCAAGGCTCTTTGAACACCACAAGCCTTCTTTGTTACAGAATCGACTACTTACTGTAGATGTACACAAATGCAACTTACTGGAGAAGTATCTTACAATGCATGGGTGTTCTGGGGACGAAAACTTTTACATTAAGGGTAAAAATCACTTTAAAACCACTGCAGTTCTTCTAACGACTTAGTTTAGTTATTTAGTATTAGTGTTTCATTAGTTTTTCTGCACTACCCCACAAATCACTGTTGCTGTAATAAAAGATTTATAAAAAGGATATATTTACTCTCTAGATTAGGGTATAATAAGGAAAGAATCTATATAAGCTTTTCTATGAAAGGGGGGATTTGAAACCCACGTTGCATCTCAACAGCATTTAGAGCTAAGCTTTGTCTTGGCCAGAAATCTCCAGGTTTCCAGCTATTCTTTGATGGATTAACAGGAATTTCTATGGTCGTTGTCATGTTACAAAGTTAAGGTGGGAACACACTAAGGAACTTTTTTCTAGTAGCAACACTCGGCCGTAGCAAACACTCGGGCAATAGTTGCAGTCGCACACAATAGCCCTTGGGTCAACTGGGCTAAAAAGTCTGCCCCTGTGTACTCAGCCTTACACCTCTACTTGAACTTCATTCTTCTGAAGTGTGCATTTTATATACATCATATACCACCTTAAAGGACAACTAAAGCCTCAGAACAACATCGAATTAGAAGGTAGATCTCCTTGATATAAAAGCAGTAATCCATGTCTCACCTCTTATTTTAATATGGTTGTTGAGAAATTTAACTTTGTAACATGAGGTTTGTGTCTTATTTCCCAGTGTTCCGGTATCGCACAGTGTGGTCACTGACCATTATGTTCTTTACACATGCTCAGTCCTAAGATACTGCAGGAAACTGTTACTGTTGGTCACACCCACTAGTAGCCTCTAGCCAATCCTATTACAGGACAGATTAGGCAAGGGACCATGTGACTGATGTCAGGGGTGTGGCCAGTCACTGTCCATACACACAGTTATTTCATCCAGTTCTTCAAGTGGTAACATTTACTTTAATGCTATTTACTGTATTGCTATTTTACAGTTATTGGTGATTTTAGAGGGGATATGTTCAGATTCTGGGGTTTAAAAATGTGGGTTTAGTTCTCCTTTAAACTAGATAAGCTTAGAGATCCAGCTATAAGTAATACACGAAGGACTGGAAGACATGGTTTGACAAGGGAATGATATTCCAGACTGTCAGAACACTGGTGGGAACTAAAGCCGTACTGGTGATATTTTGTGAAGACTGAGAGATTTGGCAAAATTTACCAACATGCCTCATATTCCTTTTGACTAAATTTTGCAAATGGTAATATGGTAAATTTCACAAGATATTTTGGTCTGTTAGAGCAAAATATCAGCCTGTGAGTTTAATTGGGCTGAAATATGGACCTGTAAAAGTAGATTTACTATATTCCTGCAGTGTGTGCTCTCTGGCTCCTCCCACCGCCTTTTTTTATTATCTTGAATCATTGGTACATTAAAATCAAACCTCTCCCAGCGTTACAAAAGCAAATATTGCAATTCATTAAAAAAAAAAAGGGGGGGGGGGGGAAAAATCTAAATGTTTAAAAAAAAAACATCTTCTTGAACACCTTTAAATCAAAATAAAACATTTTTTATAACAGCTTTTTAAGATTCGAAAAGTGAACTGTATAAGCTTTCCATGTCGACTGGTTTCAATGGATTATGAAAACTTTATTTAAATTCTGAAATATTTCTAAATGGCAACAATTGTATAAAACCATGAAAGCCACATCCTAAAGGGAAAAAAAATTATAGTATAAAAGACAGAGCTAACTCAGTCAAGAGAAAACCTTCTATGCCCTTGATGTAAAATACATACATGAGAAACTTAATGAATGGAATAATTTTGTTAGGATTTGAGAACAGTAATTATGTTTTATTATAAAAGGAGGAAGATTTAGTTGATAATGAAGTTAATAATGTGAAGGTCCTAGGGAAAGGGTGAACTTTATTTTTGTTAATTTAAAGGGCATGTCCACCCCCAAAACTATAATCCCCCCCACTACTGACCCCATTGTGTAGTGTAGTTTAATCCTTACCTTACATCCCAGCTCCATAGGGTTCTTCTGCTATCCCGCCCAAAGTCAAACAAAACGCCCACCAGGAGTACTGCAGAGTCCACATAGGACTCTGCCTCCTGTCTCTCCTCCGGGAGAATTTTGCCATGCGCAGAAGAGCCCTCCCTCTCCCTCCCGATTTAGATTCCCTCCCCCTAGCGTAAAAATCTTTTTATGTAATAGTCTCCCTGCTCCCCCAGCCCCAACCACTATAGTTTTAATATCAGAAAGTGCCCCAAACATTACTTACCTTCCCTTTTTCCTCCACTGCACTGAACTTCCGGCTGCCGCGTCCGTGATTGGCTGCCGCTCAGCCAATCACAGACGCGACTGCCGGTCCCGCCCCTCTGCTTGCATTTTCGCGCAAGCAAAGGGCCTGGCAGTGCGGCGGAGGAAAGAGGGAAGGTAAGTAATGTTTGGGGCACTTTCTGAAATTAAAACTATAGCGGTTGGGGGTGGGACAGCAGGGAGACTATTATATTAAAAAATTTTAAGAAGCGTGGACATGCCCTTTAATACTTTATACACATTGGATTTTTACAATGAAATGTCCTTAGCTCTTCTCAAAATTCAATGGCAAATCAACAAGCACGTAGTCTCAGTAAGCAAGAAATCTGGTTTGGCTATGCTTGACCCTAAAAATGTTGTCTATGCCAAGTAAGAGAAAATTAAAGGGTATCCCCATTGCCAAAACTTAGTTTGGGCATGTCAGTTTAATCGAAGAACGGGAGGTAAAGGTGCTATCTCTTACCTCCAGTTCTTGAATAAAACCCGCAGGAGCCAGGAGAGAAGATATATAACTTACCTGGTCTTGCACTACTCCGCTGTTCTTTTGACATGTCCTTAAGGAGTTTTTACAAACTGCGTCGGGACCAGTCAGAAGATCAGAAGACATGAATTACAAGTGTTTTTAGTACAGATATCCTTTAAATGAGAAGTAAAGGTTAAATACAATACTTTTATAGAAGACAATAAAGCAATTTAGAGACCTGGATTGCACACTTATTCTCCTGTAAGTTTTATTTTTAAAAGGGAGAGCATCCCTTTCTGGAGGGCCTTTCACCACTGCAGCCTGTAATAAAGGTAAGTTGGCAAATCCTCAGTGTTACACAACATAAGCAATACTCACAATGTATGTATGAGGATTAACTACATAGGCAGCAAAGTATATATGATGATTAAAGAGTATCTATACTCTAAAAATTTGAATTTTCAAAAATTATACCTTTAGATTCAGCAAGATCCCACTACTTCAAAACTTTTTCGGATTTTATATCTGAGCTGTAGATCCTGAGAAATCATCATTTTAATCACCACATTTACAGGGAAAGACCTGTCACTCCAGGAGCATTAATGTGACTCATTAATGACCTCTTACTAGGATCTTTAGCTGCCTGCCAGCGCACTTTCTGCCACAATTATGAGAATCAGCAGAGAAAAGAGAGCAGGGGGAGGGGGAGGGAGATGTGTAAGCAGAGCAGTGTCTATGGTGAGGCTGTGCAAAACTTATAAGTGTCGCAGACACTACAAGGAGGCAGTGAGTAAGGGAGGGTGGGGGAATGAGGAGAAATCACTAAACATTAATAATTTAATGACAAAGAAAACACAGATGAATATGCGAGTACTACCATTTTAGTTGTTTGAGTGGGTATAGTGACCCTTTAACGACATAGGCAGCACTCACAAAGTATGTATAGGGCTGAGGTCATACTATAATGCACAAAAAAGTATTGTCAGTTTCTCTGCGTTTTTGCCATGTGCATGTATGAGCTTTTACTTGTGTTTACCAGGGAATTATGGTTAAAACACATCTTAAAAAAAAAAAAAAATCACATTTAAAAATCACTTAAAAATTAGTGATCGCGAGGGGGCGTGGCTTGGCGGGCCTCAGAGACAGACGCATGTAGGTAGAGCTCCGTACCCTCTCCCGCATAATTAGCATTTCAAGCACCAAAAAAGGAGCCAAACTCACTCAAAATGGGCAAGAGGAATGCCTCAAAGATCCCGACATCGCAGGCAGACAGCACACCCGCCGATCTCAAACAATTTTTCCAGAAATCAACCGGAACCAACGTACCCCAAATGGCGCATACCCAGGCCTCAGCACCATCATCCCAGGTACAACTACAAACGGAACCCAACTCTGACAGTGACTCAGATCAGGAACCCACAGACACAAACTCCATCAGAAATTACCTCCGCTCTCTTCCCACTAAAACAGATTTCGCCACTCTAGTCTCCAGAATGGAGAACACATTTAAAGAAGAAGTGGCGGGTCTCTACTCAGATATAAGAGATATGGGAGGTGGGATGGACGACCTGGAAACCAGCGTGGAAAACCATGAATTAGCAATACAAGAGGTACACTCTACTATTACATCCCAACAAAGAACCATCCGCTCTCTGCTAAACCAAATTGTCGACTTAGAGAACAGGGGAAGACGTAATAATATAAAAATAAGGGGACTCCCGGAGACAATACCCCAATCAGAACTGAAACCAACAGTTACAAAAATCTTCAATACCTTACTAGGCCGCACAGAGGATAGAGACATACAAATCGACCACATACACAGGGCCCAAGGGACACTGGAGACCCCAGACCACGAGACGTTATATGTTGTATCCACTACTTTGAACTCAAAGATCAGATAATGACCAAAGCCCGAGATCGCACAGATATCGAATTCAACGATACCCATATCCACCTGTACGCGGATATCTCAACAAGAACCCTACAACAACGTAGAGCCCTCAAACCTTTACTTGAAATGCTAAAAGAAAGATCCATCACATACAGATGGGGGTTCCCCTTTTCTCTCAACGCCCGGAAAAACAACATAACAGCCAACCTACCCCAACCAGAGGATCTACCAACTTTCCTACATAAACTTCAACTTCCACGGATAACCCTACCAGAATGGGAACCATCCACTACAATAACAATCCGCCAACCCAAATAAAAATGGACCACAACAACAAAACCTACCAAACGTCCAAATCCTCCGTCACCCAGAAACCACCCAACTACCCCAACCTGAACATAATGCAAATACCTAACTTCTTGCTCGCATATTCGCCTATAAGGTGCACAACCCATGAGCAAATGGGAGAAGGACACCCCACCATGAGACCCTTCCAGGATCACGAACCCCCATTACTGACTACCCTCCCAAACCAATGGGGAGGCAACTTTATAAGTAATGTATCAACAGAACCTGATCTAAACCAGGTTCCTTTACTTTCTTCTTTTTTTCCATACCTGATTGTTTACCAAAATGTTATGCATAAGGTTTACATAGTTCAAAATATTCTGCTTATTGTTTATGCAAACAAATGTTTACTACCCCACCTCCACCCCTACAACAACCTCCCCAACCCTATCTGCTCACTAAACGCTAAGGGACTGAATATCCCAAAGCGAAGGAATCAAATCCTCCACTCCTTACACAAAGAACAAATAGATATAGCCTTCTTCCAAGAAACTCATTTCAAATCAAATTCCACAACAGGTATCAGAGATAGACACTTCCCACACTGGCATTATAGCCACAACCCCATAGCTAAAACCAAAGGAGTAGCAATTACACTCCATAAAAAAATCCCCTACCAAATTTTAGACACAACAAAAGACAAAGAAGGAAGATTTCTAGCAATTAAAATCTCTCTCTACAACAAAACCTTTACCCTCGCTACAGTTACTTACCCAACAAGGGCCAAATCTCTGCTGCACTACAATACCTCAACAAACTAGAAAATTTTGCAGAAGGATATATAATCCTTGGAGGCGACTTCAACCTCTCACTCAATCCCTCTATCGACTCAACCTCAACACAATCACACCTCTCACAAAAAGCTTTACGAAAACTGAAACAAAAACAGACATCATTACACTTAATAGATACATGGAGAGCGTTACATCCCACTACGAAAGTCTACTCCTTTTACTCCACCCCACACAACACATATAGCCGCATCGACCTATTCTTCACTTTTCACTCTCTACTATCATGGTCATGTCAAACCTCTATTGGCCCCATAATGCTCTCCGACCATGCCCCAATATATCTAACTCTAACAATCCCTTCATACAGAAAACCCACATGGACATGGAGACTAAGCAACAAATTACTAAAAGACGATATATGCCTAACAGCAATAAATTACTTCATACAGGACCATAGGGAAGACACAACCTCCCCACCTATCAAATGGGAAGCTCTTAAAAGCGTCCTAAGAGGGTTATTCATACAACACGGAGCAAGAATCAAAAAAGCACATGATCACCACATCAAGACTCTAATCCAAGAGATACATGAACTAAAACTATCTCATAAACACCACAAAACACCAAACATTCTACAAGAACTAACAATAACTAGACAAAAACTAACCAAAGCACTAGATGAAACATTCAATTATAGAACCCAACTAAGAAACCGCTCAATATATGAATTTAGCAACAAAATGTGGCAGATCCTTGGCCAAATCGCTCAAAAAATTACCAAATCAACATATATTGCAAAAATAAAAACCCCACAAGGGAAAACCGTGTCCAGATCAGAGGACATCGCAGAAACATTCCATAAATTCTATACCAAATTATATTCAGTCTCCCCCCCCGAATCTACATCAACCACAAGTATCTAACCAGAACACTACAATGCAGTAACTATAGACCAATATCATTGCTTAATATAGATGTCAAGCTATATGCTAAAATGATAGACACACGCCTCCAAGACCTAATACTAGTCTGGATTCACACAGATCAGACTGGCTTTATACCAAAAAGAGAAGCCAGAGACAATACCATACAAACTATTTCCCTCATCCACTACGCAAGACAGAAGCAGATCCCCCTATGCCTCCTCGGAATTGATGCCGAGAAGGCATTTGACAGAGTTAACTGGCAATTCCTACACCAAACACTTATACACCTGGGAATCACCACAGCCTTCGTAGACAAAATAATGGCTCTCTACCAAAATAACACCGCCAGAATTAAAATCAATGACACCTTTTCAAACCCAATCAAAATCACAAATGGTACCCGCCAAGGCTGTCCGCTGTCCCCATTCTTATACATACTCACCATGGAACACCTAGCAACTGCATTAAGAAACAACCCCAACATCACAGGCATAAATATATCCCATAAACCACACAAACTAGCTCTCTATGCAGATGATTTACTATTATATATCACTAACCCACACATATCCCTCCCTAACATTCTACAAGAAATAAACACATATGGCAAACTTAGCAATTTCAAAATTAATACACAAAAATCAGAATGCCTCAATATCACACTCCAGGAGGTAACGGTGAATCTAAATTACCTTGGCATACAAATAACCCCCAACCCCCTAGATCTATATTCTACCAATTACTTACCAGCACTGCAGAAACTGTCCTCCGATCTGGAATCACGATACCAAGGAATGCATTCATGGTTTGGCAAAGCCAATATTATCCAAATGGACACCCTTCCTCGTTTCCTCTACCTATTTCAAACAATACCCATTGCTCTACCCAACTCCTACTTTACAACCATACGAATAAAGATTCTACATTTCATATGGAGTAAAGGACCCCACAGAATCTTCTATACAACTCTAACCCGCAGCAAAGAAAAGGGTGGCATAAACCTTCCGGACTTTAAGAAATACCACCTGGCAACAATGCTAACCCATATTACGGACTGTCAATACAATAAACAAAATAAAGCATGGGTGGAAATAAATACAAGACTATCTCCTACTAACATACCAGCAATTCCTTGGCTAACCCCAAAAGACAGACCAAAGTTACCCACAACAAACTATTTCTCACCAATGATCTTAAAATCCTGGGACTACGCACTCAAAACCTTTAACATCACTACTATACCAGGGAAGATGACACCGATTAAACATAACCCAGCCTTCCCACCTGGACTCAACCCCATATTCCTACACTGGACCAACCAAGACAACCCTACAATTGGTCAAACAACATCAGCGACAAACCTAAAACCCCTACAAGAAATAATAGGAGACAATAACCCCCAACCCCAATTCTGGTTCCAATATACTCAACTTACCCACTTTACCAACAATATACTGAAAAACATCCACCATGAAGACAACTCAACCACGTTCGAACAGCTATGCTCAACCTCTACCCCCCCTACCCACAAAATTTCCAGGATCTATAAAATTCTACAACTTAAATCATCACAGAACCTACCATCATACGCCCTAAAATGGGAACAAGAACTAAAGACAACCTTCCCACCTGATCAATGGTCTCAAAGCTTCATACTTACCCACAAACTATCAATATCAAACTACGCACAGGAAAAAAACTACAAAATCCTCGCAAGATGGTATAGATGCCCCTCAGTTCTACATGAAATATCCCCATCAATACCCAACACATGCTGGAGTTGTAACCAAGACATTGGAACCCATGCCCACATCTGGTTTAACTGTCCACTAATTCAACCATACTGGAAAACTATAGTTACAATTTACGAACAAATAACTCTCAACAAAATCCCATGCACACTGCCTATTATAATATTATCTATGCTACCAATGCCAATAGAATTAGCACGGAGGAACCTTCTCCGCTTCTTTCTAATCGCAGGCCGTACAACAATCCCAAGATACTGGGAAAAAAACACCACCCCCCCAGTCCATATCTGGATACAAGAACTTAACCACCTAAATAGGATGGAGGAATTAACTGCTACAATCCAGAACACAGAAAAGAAATTCACACAAACCTGGTCCCCCTGGATCCTCTTTATGGACACCCACCAATACAAATCTTTAATCACAACCTAACCGTTAAACACTGTGTATTTACAAAGTATACTTTATAATAATGAATAATAAGGTTTAATATAAAGTAAGAGCCGGATCTCTCTTCCCCCACCTACCCCCACCTTCCTATTACCCCCTCTTTTTCCCATATCCTACCCCTTCCTAATATTTGTTCATTATTTAGTTATATTTCTATATTGTTAAAAAACCTGACATTGTTATGTTTTTATTGATCAAATACGGATGAACCATAACTAATCCATCTCAGTCCTACAATGATTTTTTACATGTGAATAGTACAGTGTCAATAAAATAAAGAATTTAAAAAAAAAAATGAGTGATCGCATGCATTAGAAAATTGCAATTATCATATTGCACACAATGGGACCTACTTCCCATGATTTACATTATACATAAAATGTCATTGTGAACCGCAAAGCGCAAACGGAGCAGGAAACACAGCAAAAATGTGCTAGTGTAGCCTAGCCCTCATTTATTTGGAAGCAAACAAGTGATCAACATTTCTGAGGGCCTTCATCTCCCTTCTTCCTATAGATATAGAACCAAAACAAACAGATGATTCTGATACTCAGGAAGTGTTGCTTACTTTGAAGTTTCATAGATTTGTCACATGATCAAACCAGTTTCTCCTGCTGCTTACCAAAAAAACCACTGGGGCAGCACTGCAGAGAGTGAGACGGTCAGCCCTTAAGCTATGTGCACTTGTTAGATAAAGATTGCTAAGACCATTTGTTAGATGAAAAGTCAAACAATCTTTACCCAACAAACAGACTGCTTGGCAGTAGTCTCTTATGTTTTGAGCCCAAACAGGAGCAGGGGACTTCTGTGAGGACAGCCGCTGCTCCACTTCCTGGTCGCGTCTGTCAGGCAATTAGGCGTGACCTCAGGTTGCTCATTAACTGACAGCCGCAACCAGGAAGTGGAGCAGCCGTCAGCAACAGCAGCATCAGAGTAGGAACGGAAGGGATCGGGTCAGGTAAGGAATTTCAGGAGGGTCTTTTGAAACTAAATATTGCGAAAGTGGGGTATGGGGGGGTAATCTACCTTTTAGAACAAAGTTTTTTTTCAGTGGACATGTCCTTTAACAAAATGAAGTGCTCACTGAAGACACAAGTGTTGATTCAAACCTCTTAGAGAGAAAATGAATGGGTTCTAAATTCTGGCAATAGTTACAAGCAGTGATAGGAATTACAATTAAAATCTCAGTGTGAAAATAATTCCAAATCAACTTATTTAAACACTAGAAACCAGAGCTTTTCTAACTATTCTCCTTCTAACATCTTTTTTACCACACCCATGCTCTTTGCTCTATAGTTTCTACCCTCTGTTGATGCATCCAAGCAAAACAATTGTTAATTGAAATCAAAGGCAAAATCTCCTTTGCAAGCAAGTCAAGGAGCCTAGAAAAATGATCAATAAATATCCTCCTTACCTTTCAATTAACAGAGCTCTTACTACCACAAGCTACATCAATTTACTCTTTTTTGCTCATTAAACAAATTGCACTGCATACTGCAGCAAATAAGGCATAAATTGGAAAATCTCTGGCTTCAGTTTCTCCAAATCTAAAAGACCAACACAATAATTAGTTTATTATTTGATATACAGAATTCTTTTTTTAACTGATGTTCTATAAGACTACAGCAAACAAATATGTCATTATACATTACTTTAATGTACATATATTTATTGGGTTTACTTCCGTAATGTTTGCATCAATCCAGTTATCTGGTAAAATGTAATTATATTTTCCCCTAGGTGCTAAAAGGTCCACTGGAAAAACGGTCATAATTTAATGACCTTCACATAATACAATAAGCTCGCCATCTACCTGGTCTATACCTAGCAGACATACTGACTAAGCAGTAAACAATCTTTATTAAGAAATGGAACTAATAAACATATCTCAGATCAGATTCTGTTTTATTAGTGACTGGTGGGCACACAAATAATACAGCCAACCAGGGATTCCCTGTTTTCTTGCCAAGTCCAAAACTGGCACCTTATTATTGTATAAGGGTCACTATAGCCAGAAAAGGTTACAATTAAAAACTGTAACTTTCTATGCGCAAGAAGGTAATGCTCTTACGATCTCCGCAATTAGTTTTCTATTCCATTCCCTACCAGTAACTCTGGCAATCCTTCCTTTCATGGACATGCACATATTAGAGAAAAAGGAAGGATGCCCTGGGCAGTAAAGTTTTTGGTTTATTTAAATTAATTTATTTTAAGTAATAAATATTATTTTATAAAAAAATTCAGCAAGTCATTAAATAAATCGGATATTTTAAAGGCTGACTATTGCTATAGAATGATATATTTTGTTTGTATACCTGCCATTTAAGGTAGCTTATTTTATAAAAGTACCATTTGCAAAAACTGCTGCCTTTCCTTCTAAACTAGCAGGTTTCCAGCACACTGTCGGTTTAACATTAATTTGATTTGAAAATGTCACCATCCATAATTCTGATTGACAGATTTTCTATTGATAAAACAATCCGTAGTCTGTTAAAATAAAAGTGATCGTGTTAATATTTTGGCCAGACCTGGTAAAGCATCAATTGTATTGTGTATGGTGCCTGCAGTCACAAGCTAAAAAATGCTAGTTTAAAATGCTATTATAATATTGTTGTATGGATAGTGCTCTGCATTTCCTCTCTGGGATCTCAGTATAGAATAAAATCTAAGAAAGTATGTCTTATTTTATTTAAACCTGTAGTAAGTTGTTTAATTTGTGAATTATAACACTGGATAAATGATTATATTTTTTAATAATAAATTCACAAATCTTAAAGGGCACCTGTGGTCTCCAAACAAGTTAGAGTTAAATGAAAGCCGATGAATGTGGTAAATGTTCAAATTTCCTGCTTCCAGTAGGTTAAGTAATCTCAACTGATCCTCTGCTCCCCCTCCCCCCCACTACAGGGTCAAAGCACGCTCAATAAGGACTTAAGCTGAGGCCACACTCAGCAGGATGGCAATGCAGGTGAAAAGCACGCACACATCAGCTCATGTTTCACGTGTGTTGCGGTCCTCTTTGCGATGTGATCCACGCTATCTTGCGCAATTGGAGCGCATGTGATCTGCAACCCCCCCCAAAAAAAAACCTCATTGCATGCGCTCCGAAAACAGATCGCAGGGCATGTAATGTGGCCACCCACATTGACATGCACTGCTCTGCGATTGTCACATGCTAATGGATCGCAAATTGACAGTAGAGAAGGGGAGCCTATAAATGCAGACTGGTACCAGTGCTGAAAAGAGGAAGTAACATAGCTAAACCTTTCCAGCAATAACTGCTCACACATTTTACCTAGAGATGTCATTAAGGGTTCATTTTGAAGGTACAACAGAAGTTTTTTTATATAAACCTAACTTGTTTGATAAAATTGGAGACAACAGTTTCCCTTTAACGCAGTCGACACTAACAATACTCAAAATACTCTACTCCTATCCTCTATAAATTCAAAGACAAACTCACCACCATATTATAGGCATCAGGAACCTCGATTTCGAACTGGAATCTCCCTCCTTGGTAATAGCTTTCATCTGCAAACCAAAGGAAACAGGTTTTACTTGCTGAATTTTGGGATATATATATAAATAACTATTCCTTTAAATAGCAGTGCCTGAAAGTTGGAACCAAACAAATTTCATGGAAGTCCAAAAGCACAAAACTGAGCAGTGAGGGATTAGTATTTGCTTTTAAAAGTGAAACACATTTTCTCTAACTTACAGACCATTAGAACAACATAAAAAGATACACATTTAAATCTTTCAGTACAGACAGCTCGACAGTAACTGCCCCCTCCACTGTCTCACTTATCTCAGACATGCTCAGTTTGATTCATCCAAGTAAAGATGAAGAAATTCGCCAATCAGCTAACTTGTGTCTACCTGTGTATGGAGGGGAAGTAAAACAAAGTAACTGGAGGGAAGTTTGGAGTACCCGTAATAAAATCTTTAAAAGTTTCTTGTTGGAGCTTGGGGAATGGCTAGGGGAAGGGTTAAAAACAAAAATATATATAATAAATAGTTTAAGATCTTTGTAAAAAAATTAGTTTAAAATGACACTTCCATATATTAAAATTCTTAAAACACTATCCACCACTAGGGGTAATGTAGACTTTATTCTTTAGAAAGCCTGCATTACCCCTAGTGGTTTTTGCCACCATGTTTTAAGGTGGCCATGTCAGCCACCATAGTCTCTGGAGGAGTGACAGAGCAATGGAGGGACTGTGCCTGGCTTTGCTGCCTATTCGTCAGTGTGGTCACTTCTGGATGGGGTACACTTAACAAAGGGTAGATTTACCCGAAACGTTGTGTAAACCGCAATAAATAACTTTCTGCATTCAATCCTTCTGGCTTCCTGATCTCCGCTCTTGATATATCTAACAAACAGTAACTTATGTAAAATCAGTAAATCTTTTGCTACGGAAATTTACATTTTAACTTTTAATGGACAAAGCAATAAACCTCTAAACATTCTGTTATCATTTTAAATGTTTTGTCCAAAACCATTTTAAATTTAAAAGAACAGCTAATAAAGTAAAAATCCCATGTCACAGTGTCCAACAGGAACAATGAACAATCAGTGATAGAAACATACACTTCATGATTACTGATTAAAGGGCACGTCCACCCTTATAAAAATTTCCCCCCATATCATAGAATGCCTTCCCCCTGCCCCAACCGCTATAAAATAAATTTAAGAAAGTGCCCTGATGTTTACTTACCTTCCCTCTCTCCTCCGACGCCAGGCCCGGCCTTCTGCTTGCAAGACACTGCAAGCAGGGGGCGGGACCGGCAGCCGCGTCCGTGATTGGCTGAGAAGCAGCCAATCACGGACGAGGCTGCCGGCTTCTCAGAATGCCGGGGGAGAGAGGGAAGGTAAGTACAGTTCTGGGGACTTTCTTAAAATTATTTTTTAGCGGTTGGGGCTTGGGGAAGAAATACTAATACATGGACAAGGGGTTTTATGGTAGGGGGAGGGATCGCAAAACGGATGGGAGAGGGGCTACAGTACGCATGCCAAACTTCTCCCAAAAGCAAAACAGAAGGCACAGTCCTATATGGACTCTGCTATCCTCCTGGTGGGCAGTTTTTGGGACTTTGGGGGGGGAGAACTGGAGAACCATATGGAGCTGGGATGTGAGGTAAGGATTTTATTACACTACATGGTGGGGCCATTAGTGGGGGGGATTATAGTTTTGGGGGTGGACATGCCGTTTAATGCATGAGCCGTCACTCATGAGTAGCATGTGTTTTGCAGAAGCAGGTTCAATACTACGGTAAGTATCTCTCACCAAGCTTGTCAAACCTCTCTGCAGAAGCTCATTTATTTTTTTATTCCTACAGATATTAATAAATAAGCAGTGGGGTCAATGCAAAGGAAGTCTGAACAAATGAGACCCAGTTCTTGAATGCAAAGTTCTTACTTTGTATGGCAGGATAAAAAGTTGAAACATCAACAATTATATGTTTAAAAATAATTGCTTGGTCTCATTAAATAAACACGCTACTCATTGACATGCTCACTGGCCTTATGTGAGGACACAGATCAAGCACATCATTAACACCCAAATGAGCATCTCCTGGACACAGTCAATAGACAAAATACAAGCAAGAAAGGAAACAAATACAAAAACACTGAAATGTGAAAGAACAGCATTAACTGTTGCAGATTTATGGAACTAAAAAGTTGGAACCAAATCTCTTCCTTAAGAATTACAATAAGCCAAACAAAAAAACAAAAGTTGTCCAACCCTGTGTGGGCACTCATTCATCATTGCATTATACAATAAGCATCTGCAATGTTCTCCCAGTGGTTGCATGCGTTTCCTCCAGGCACTTTGACTCCTCATAAAAGACATACGGATAGGCTGTGTGTGTGAGATAAAGTGTTTAGATTGTAAGCTCTTCGAGACAATGCCCAAAGTCAATTTATTAAAAAATGTGCTGGGGATATATAGATATACAAGAAAAAAAATACACACATACTATGTTCTCATGTACCAGGAGAATGTACAGTAGCTATACTGTACAATAAAATACACACATACTATGTTCTCATGCGTTATAACTAATATAACACTATTTTAAATAAATGAACGTAAACACATGCAAAATGACACAAAAATAGAATTTTCCAACATTTTTCAAGCATCAACCAGAAAATGATGGTTCACTCTTGATAAATTTTTCATTGGCTTTGTTTGTAAAATAAAACCTTAAAAAACTTTATACATTACTTCTGCAGTAATTGTACAGAAACAGACCCAATGGTGCATTATTTAAAAATGCCTTCCAATAAATTAAAGCCATTTCTAGAATATGAGTTTTAGGTTATGTGTTCTCCAAAATCCTTTTATCACCATCTTGGTTTAATCTTTTGGCACCACAGATTTTACAGCAACTATTGTTAACAGTAAGCATCTGTTCAGTCTTCTTATGTAGACTCTGTTTAGTAGTAAATAGGTACAATAAAGAAGTAATTTTCATGGGTTTCTGTTCCAGAGCAATCATCTAGAGTAACAGTATGAATGTTGCAAGAAGATTGTTGACTGACACAGTTCCTTCAAGGACAACAGCAGCAGCAAAGATACAAAACGTTGCGTCTAACCCCTCCATTTGCAGTGGCTGCTGGGTGATTAATGAAATGAGCCGGTGGGTACTAAGGGTCCGCTCCCATAATCCACTATATCTGGGTGACACCCATCTGTCACAAACCCCCCGGTCCCAAAACGCCCCAACCACCTATCCGTTACCGGAAAACACACTCCAAGCAACCGACAGGCGGACGGAACAGATCAGACCCGGTGGGTTTGGTGAACAAACTATATATTACACAATTAATATTACTAAATATCAATATACTCACTGCCACCACATCCTGATTAAACAGCGGAATGACCTGTTACCTATATGGGGATATCCGCTCCCCTACTTCTAACAACCTGTAAGGAAATTGGTTATTCACACCTAATATTCTATACACAGTTATACAGTATCTCTATATACCTACACAATACTTCTCTATAGTAGCGTACTTCGAAGACACAGGTTTGTTTTGGGATATACTCAGAATAGGACAATAGCCTATAAATGATTTTATATCATTTATTAAAAGTTGTTAAAAATAGTGCATAAGAATATAAAGAAAAATAAAATAAATCACTGAACATAAAGCGGTAACACAAGTGAGGGTAGAATTGGGTAAAAGAAGAAATACTTAGAGATAATTGGCATCTGAATAGTCCATGAGAAGAGTCCAGAACTTGATAATCCAGTTATTGGGAAAATAATAGTCCAAATGATAAGTCCTGCGTTAAGCCAATACGGTCTGTCCAGTTGGCTAGATGTTATTCCAGATGTTCTTGTAGATGTTATGACAGACTCCTTGGGATGAGACCCAGTTCCATTTTTATCCTTTCTTCAGAAAATGGGAGTGGTCTGGTCCCTAGAGGGGTGGACTTGGTTCTGCCCCAGAAGGTTGGTTCCAAGTTTTGGAGGGAATTTCAAATATCGAATTCCAACCCCCGGCCATAATCCATGAACCATACATGTCACATTCAAAATAATATCATGATGGTTTATAACTAATTTTTCCCAACAGAACAAGACCAAATACGACATATCTGGGGTATCCTAGACCTAAGAACGATAATATCCCAAGTTTGGCTCGGGCTATGATATTGTGTCAGGTCTCTATAAATGTAGAATTAATTACTGGATAAACTGGGAGTATTTATGAAAACCTGAAATAATTCTACATCCTGAATTATTAAGGAATATGAATTACCTTTGATCTGCCAGTTGGTTTCTGTTCAATTCTCTACTAGGAGATTCCCTGCTAGTTCTGGTGTCTATTTGTCTGGGACATTGTTTGTTTATTATGGGGAATTCACACCTTGCCCTTTGAAGTCAGACCTCCTGCTAAGTCAGCTAATTTAACACCAAATGGCCCTGGCTTTGGGAAAACATGAATTAACTCTGCGAGTACCAGAACAGTGAAACAATGTGGAAGCTACCATGCTGCTTGATCATGCCATTAGGGTGAAATAATTGAAAATTGGGGGTGCAATTTCAGATATTATCTATGGCGTTTTACATTGAATATCTGTTCGTCACACCATCTACGTGTACACAATACACCTCACAGGAAGCTGCAGCCTTGCTTCCTAGAAGCGGACAGTCAATCATCTAACAGCTCAGAGATCAACCCTACCCCTTAAATCTAACAGCTCAGAGATCAACCCTACCCCTTACATCTCACAGCTCAGAAATCAACCCTACCCGCTAAAGTGTGGCTGTGGCCACACTCAAGCGTGCACTAGCAAGCTGAAAACAGGTGCACGTTAACGTGCACAATTGTGCAGGCGTTGCTGTGCGCTACACTTGCCCAATATTGCACAATTGGAATGCATGGTTTATAAAAGCGTGTAAAGGTGTTCTGGGTAAATAAAGTTTAGTTCTCCTTTAAGCTATTTTATCATTTTTATTATTTAAGAAAAAAAATTAAAGGTTGTAACACTAATTGTATCACAATTAGCATTTTAAAACTTACAGGCCAGAGTAAAACCAGGAACAGGACTTTCTGGCTAATGTAATGCATTCCTGAGGTTGAGGACTCGGCATTTAAGGTTCTCAGCCTGGGCTGAGAATAAAAGCTTTAGTACTGAAAGAAAAATGACTTAACTTGGAAGGGCTGAATTTTTAGTTCTCTTTCAAATACAAAGCCATTACAAACTGACTCTAGTGCCTAGTAACACAAAGCACCCAATTCTACATTTGCTTTCTTTATTCTGACCACAATAATTTTGTAACTGATTAGTTTCCATGAATTACTGAGACAAGGCAGACTTCTTTATCTATACACAATATTTAAAATAACAAGCCAAAGAAGATATAGATTAAAACTGCTTTATTCTTTTGTATTCTTGGATGACAGGATAAATTTTATCTATTTTATAAATCAAAGAGTACATTGTATTAGTAGAAAAAAGATTTCTGAACTTTTTGTTGGTTACAAAGGGATATTCTGGGGATAAAATGGATATTTTTTGCTACAATATTTGCTTTTTTGTGGTCTCTGTCTCTTAAAATAAGTTACTACTTAATCAAAATGTTATTTACAATATCTTTTATTCTAATTCAAACTAAGAATGCTCTCCAATAATACAATAATTTTGTATAAACAAGAACCCTTTATTCTGTGCAACTATTATGTATTCATTACTGTAATAACACAGCCTACTCTGTAATAAGGAATAGTGAAATAACTTGTATAACCACATATTGGTTAACTTGTTATTGAAATTATCTGAGTGTGGGTTTTTTGCTTTCCCTCAGGATAGGGCACTTGGGGTGGACAGATAAAGGGATAAGGTGATAAACAGAAAACAGCAGTGTATCTGTTTTACAGTATATATATATATATATATATATGTATAAACAGTAGGTGCCGCCAGTATAAATTCTAACAGTCAAGTAACTCTAGCGCACTCCTCGGACTATGGGGCCGTCATCAGGGTGCTACGGGGCCTGATGACGGCCCTGTAGTTCCGGGCCGAAACGCGTAGGCCTTTCTCACCTACATTTTCCTAATAAAGATTTGTAAACACTAGCAGTTGTACCCGGCACTGCCTGTGTACACGTGTTTATAGTATTTGTTACGTGCAGGTGTGTGTTTATCTTAGGTGGAAGAAACAGGGGGAAAAGTGCACAGTTGGTAAGTCGAGGAGGTGACATTGCTTAAGGGACATATAGCACATATGTTTATAGCAAAACTTTTATACAACATAATACGTTTCTTCACCTAGAGCGTAAATACACAAAATGTTGTGGTGAAGATACTCTTGAACATGCTACACGTAATTGGCCTTGGGAAAAACATGTTGATTGCAACACAGCGCTTTAGTGATATGTGACGTGCAGGCTCTTTGTCTGTGTTATCAAAGCCGGGCTTAATTCTGTTGCGCTGAGCTTTGTGTGTTTTTATTAAGGTTGCTCCATTTTTTGCACATTAGCAGTATGTCACTTTGTTTGCTCAAGGACCACTTTATATTGACTATTATATCCTAATCAATTAAGTTGCTTTCTGGTCCAAATTGAAAGTGCCATGATGTCTTTGTTCTTTTAGTTGTAACGGTCTGTGAAATGTCTGACATGCGGGCAGTGTGTGTTTTGTGCTTAAGTCCAGAAGTTAGGAATAAATAAAAGCGTGCTGTCTGACCACTAACATGAGCCTTGGGTTACATCTTTGAAGCAGAACGAAAGTCTTCAGACAAATTTGTCCCAACAGACAGAGCTTCACATGCTCTGTAGTGCTCAACAAACCAAAACAAGAAAGCTGCAGCCCAGCTAACTAGAAGCTGACAGTCAATCATAACAGCACAGGGACTCTCCCTCTCCCTAAAACAGAACAGGGAACTCAGTGCAGTTAGAACCCAGGACCTCATGAGCTATGTATTTCTAAAAGCAGATTTTTATTTTGTTGAGCCACCACAACATACCCAAAGAATACAGGTACATTCAAAAGATTTATCTTTTGCTATGAACACAATCATTTTAAAAAGTATCAGTAAAATCAGCTATTTTGTATTGCCCCAGGAAAGCTGTATGCAATTCCCGCAGGCCAGTAAATAAACTGCAGGTTAACAAGCAGCTTTCAAAGTCTTATCAGGGTCTTCCATATTGGTGTGTTTATCTGTATAGAATGTACTCATCACAGAGAATTATGGGTCCAGGGGGCATGGCTCTTTGAAGACTACTGTAAGATGGACTGTAAGTTGTACTGGCATTCAATATGGAAACCTTCTTAGTTACAGAATCTGTTTCTCACATGTACGTAAATGCAACATTCTAGAAAAAACTTTTTACAATGCATAGGTGTTCTGGGGAGAAAAGCTTTTTATATTAGGATTAAAAAGAAATAAGTTTTGTTCACCTTTAATGTCAATCTGCGAGAAGTTATGATAAATTCCCCGAACCAGATTTCCACTATTACTTTTTGGTATTTTGTAGATTTCATATTTTAAAGGCCACATATAACCAGATACTGTATTTTTCTTTCCAAGTTCACATGCAGCATTTTTAGAGAATTCAAGTAATACAAAATATATAGTAAATATATTGAGATTGAATCATATTATTTTCGATAGAAATACTGTTGGGAAGAACTCCATAAGTGGTTGAAATAATTAAAATTTTCAGAAATCTCTAACATTTTAATGAATTTTTAGAAGAAAATAAAACAAAAGTTTCCTAGAACCATTTTGGGTGAAAAATACCAAGTTCCCTGTTTCGCTAGTTGAAATTTCCATGCAATTTTTTATTCAGTTTCAACCATTGGACCCAGAAATTTTGATTTAAACAACAGCTTGAAAGACAATTTATCAGTCAAACATTGTTATTCTTATTCACATTGCAATATAATTATAAAATAATTTCATAGGATACTTTTATTTACAGATTTAAAATGCAGCTCTTTCCATAATTAAGGATCATCTTAGCCTCAGTAAATGTATGCAGCTGCTTTTAATGCCTTGCAAAATGACAACTAGACTGTTATATTATGTATAATGTGTCTATTAAATCTAAAATGTATATTTAATCCTATGCTTGATAGTTTTGTAGAATTGCTACAAAGTACTAAAATTAAGGATGAGAATATCGTAACTTTTTAATGGCAACAAATACCAGGTCTTACGGCTTGTTCACACACGTTTCTGTGCAGTTCTATGCAGTTTTCTGCCTTATTGAAAAAAGGCAAGGACATTTATTTTCCCATAGCATTGCAAGGTTTACATTCCCATTTATGCATTCCCATCCAGTCCGATTTCAGAACTACTTAGTGTACAGTAATTTTAACCTTATCCATTAATGTTCATATCTTCTAAAGTTTCATAAGGATTTTTTTTTATTGTGATACAAATGGGTTACAAAAGAAAAATCCACTGTAGAAGTGACTACAAGCGCCTCTTTCAGATATACATTATTCAAAGATTGTTCTACAGTTAATACATTCCTTATTTCTTTCTCTAATTTTCCTGAAAGTAGTATAAACAAAGGGCAAAGAGTAATAAGCTACTAATGAGCATCCCTCTCATCTCAGGATACAGGGATGAAACCACTAACAGCTGTGCCCACATACCATAGAAGACCCAATTACAGATTAGATACAGATAGGAAAAAGGCATTACATTCTCATCAACCGGGAAGGACAAGTCAATGACAAGGGCTTTCATCACTATAAAACTGTCAGTACACTTTCATAAGGAATTGATTTACATAAAAGGTCAACCTAAAGCTACTTCATATGAAAATATTTAAACAGGATTTGGAAACCTTACAGTTATTTTACAGTTCCATGTAAAAACAAGGTAACATCATGTTTTGCATGTACTGTTTGTAAAATGTAATTTCTTTTTAGTGCCTGGATACCTAATGTATTATAACACTGTATATATACATATTATAAATATATATTTATAAATAATGTATATGTACAGTTTCATGTCGTTTCTATCAAATTTCTAAAGACTGACTTATTGGAAAGCCGATCACACAAAATATTGGGCCAGACAATTCGTCTGATGTTGCATTAATGCCTCAAATAAGTCGGAAGGTAAGTTTGCACTGTATAGCCAGCATAATTTTAGTTTGTTCCTTTAACTTTTCTCCTTTAAGCTAAAATTTGCATTTACTGTATCTACTCCTTTAAGAAAAAAATGATGTAAAAGTCAGAAATTAGATTTTCACATTTCATCTTGCAGGTGTTCTACATTTTGTGTTCTCCGTTTTGGCACCATAATGTTACCCTCAAAGCAATAAAAGTTGTTCCAAACAACAAGAGAAAACAAGCATGCTGCAAAAAGAAATCTTTACAGGACTGCAGCATTTTTTTCTGTATTGAAGACTTTGACACCCCTCCCCCCCACCATACAAAATCTTACTTAGCTTACTGATCCGGAGTTTGCCGTCTACTTCCTTAAAGGGCATGTCCACCCCAAAATGCAATTTTTAATATAAGATTCCCCATGGGCTCACAGCCCCAACCGCTATATATATTTTTTTTTTTAAAAAAAGCCCCCCAAACTCTACTTACCTCCCCTCTTTCCTCCGCCGCGCTCCCGGCCCTCTGCTTGCGAGAAAATGCAAGCAGAGGGGCGGGACCGGCAGCCACGTCTGTGATTGGCTGAGCGGCAGCCAATCACGGATACGGCTGCCGGTCATTCAGTGCAGCGGAGGAAAGAGGAGAGGTAAGTAAGAGTTTGGGGAGCTTTATAAAGATAATAATATAGCGGTTGGGGCTGAGAGCCCAGGGGGAATCTTATCTTTTATGGATTTCACGCTAGGGGGAGGGAATCGGGAGAGGGAGAGGGAGGGGGAGAAGGGCTGCAGTACGCATGCCAAACTTCTCCTGGAGGCCAGGTAGCAGGCAGAGTCCTATATGGACTCTGCTAGCCTCCTGGTGGGCATTTTTTTTTTACTTTGGGGGGGACTACAGGAGAACCCTGTGGAGCTGGGATGTGAGGTAAGGATTAAACTACACTACATGGTGGGGCCAGTAGTTGGGGAGGGATTATAGTTTTGGGGGTGGACATGCCCTTTAAAAGTTCTTAGGTGTATGAACTCATTATGGCTTGGTCAGCAGCAGTAATTCATTGGCTGTTACATCATCTATCACGGCAATGATTGACTGCTGCACCCAGAAAAAGAGGCCAGATCAGGAAAGAAGATTAAATATCTCAGTATGGGAATGCCAGTAAGGTAAGCTACTACTGCAGTCTTGAGGTTCTCAGGGGTGGAGAAGACAAGAATGTTTTTCCAATTTTTTTTATCTGGGGTGGGCATGCCCTTTAAAAACAGTTGTTTGCCTAAGGTTGTAGGTAAGATGAAGGAGGTGCAGTGATTTAGGATACCCCTTCTACACAAGAATATTTTCGCTTTGAAAAGCTATATATTGGGAACAAGTGAAACAAAGTAAAGTGATCCACTGTTATAACCCACTAAACATGGACAATACACAGGAAAAAAAAAAAATTTTCAGCCTCTCACAGCTTTATTCCTTATAATAAGGGTAACTGAGTTAATAAATATAACTTTTTTTGGGAAATAACGTTTTATTTGTATGTGGCTATTTAATTTAATGGCATTGTATGTATTATTCATTTATATGGTTATAGTTTTCAATGTAGATGTAGATAATTTACAATCAAGCATTGATACAGAACAATTGTATCAAAGGTAAAACACTCACCGTATTCATATTATTAGTGTGCAGAGAATATTTATATTAGTGTGCAGAGAATGTATACACAAAAGCAAATAGCCAAATACCTGCATGAATTGTGCATACAAAGTAAAATATGGAGAAAAAAAAAGAACCGAAGAGATACTAGTAAACCGACTGAATTGCAGGTACGGAAGAAACAGGCCAAGTAGTCATGGCAACCTACCAGAGGCATAATGTTCTTATCAGTGTCTCAGGCCATCAGACTAATTTTTCTTGACACCTATCTAAAAAATCTCACTATAAAAAAAAACTCTTACAAAATGTGTTTCAAAGATAATGCAGAGCCGTTTCTTAAAATACAAACCTGTCCCAACATGCATACATACACCCCCACAGGCATATTACTGTTAAAAAACCTTTTCCATGATTTTACAATTTTTTTTATGTTTTTCAAGAACATACCACAGCGTACATGCTAAAGCTTTTAAAAAAAAATGTTTTACCCCAGCCCAATTCTGGCCATATACACACAAAGAAGACTAGTGATCATTAAATTCAAATGCATTACATGCTTAATTCCAATTGAAATGTTGCTCTAAATGCCTCCCCTTCTCTAGGGATAAATTAAAGCTATTAGTTTAATATACACGCCAAATTATGTTAAGCCCAGCAACCACTTGTGTTCTTCAGCTGGGCCTTAACATTACCAATACTTGCCTATTATGAGCTAAAATGCTGTCAATACACTTACATTCAATGTTCCGTTTTCCAAATGTCACAGGGACATTGCAAGGTAAGTTTGTGATGTATGGCCATCGTAAATGATCCAATCATTTGATGATTGTCTTCAGAAATCATCAGTATTGTTTGCTTCCGGGGACTGTATCACAAAATAAAAAAAAAATTGATATATACAAACAGGCTGTTTTACTTTATGGAAAGGGTACAACATTCGGAGGCAAATTGTGGTTGGGCTGCTTGCATCTGGTGGGCCTCAGGTAGGGCATCCCGGATCTAGCTGCTGTGAATCCAAAGTTACAGGCATGCAAAGTTTCACTTCCTAGTTTGCACTGTGTCTCTGTAACAGACATAATATGCACAGACGATAATAAAGCTAGTTACAGCCCTGCAAACCTTCTCTCATCGTTCCACTGCCTATGAACCAGGGTGATTTGATTTAAATCACCAGCCAGTAAGGCTTGATTTAAACCATAGTTTTCGACATAAAGACTAATTCTTGTTGGTATAACTTTCATATGCAAGTAGATGAAGATTTTTAGAATAATAACAATTTAAATACATTTAGAAAAAATAACGTTACAGCATATGTTATTTGCTTAAACAAACATCCAGATCTATTCCACTCCAAACAATCAGAAAAATATTGTTTCTATTCACTGAACTTCTTAAAACTTAGCACGGAAGGGGTTGATTCTGTATTTATAGGATTGTAGAACAATAGGATTAAAGGGTATCTTTTAGCATTACGCCTTAGCCAATCACAGGAGCGAGTGTTGAGCCCCTCCTGCTTAACTTCCGTGCTCGGAAAAGGCACTGAAGTTAAGCAGAAGGCAGCGAGGAACGAAGACTGGTAAATACATTTGGGGACAACTTTGGCAGCTGTTAAACTCGCAATGTCGAGATTTACAGCCTTTTTCTGCCACATACTAAAATTTTGTTTGGGGGGTGGACATAGCCTTTAAGGTCTTTTTCTCAACCCTGTTCATGTTATAACATTTTTGCTGTGAAGAAGAGGCACGTGATCTCTGCTGAGTCAAATTCCGTTTTGCAAAAGTAAACCAAGCATCTGTGATAATATCTTGTAGGCAGAGCAACTGCCCAATAATCTTAGAAAAACCTCTGGAAGAGCATGACATTGTGAATAGATTAATGGAATTTATTTACCAATAATAAAACATACACAGCCTTATTCTACATAATTAAAAAACAAATTTTCTTTTATTTCATGATGGAATAACCTTTGGATGGTAATATATTTTCCTCAAAAAACATTTTATTTTAAAAAATCCGATTTAAATAAAAAAAAATCAGATTTTTTAGGGGGGGGGATTTTTTTTTTATCCACCCTGCTATGACACCTTTTATGGATTATGGCTAGCTTTAAAAATGAAAATGCTGGGGGCAAAAAATGGTGGTGATGTCACAGCACAGCTCACATTGTAAGCAGGAAGCACCACTTATACAGCTGTAAGTTTAGATGGATTGCAGCATGATGCTGGAATCATTTTAAAGGTAATAGTGTGCTATTTATAATAGAGGGCACTATGTATGGAGACCCCCGTTCTACTTTAAGCCTACTTTAGTATTTTGTAGATGCTTTTCTTTTAGACAGCAAACAGAAAGATGAAAGAAAAAAAACAGACTTAAAGGGTATGTCCACTCTTTTAAAATTTTTATATAATGTAGGGCTTAGTCCCCCAGCCCCAACTGCTATAATTTTTAATGTAAGAAACTTCCCCAAACATTACTAACCTTCCTTCTTTCCTACGCCACACTGTCCGGCCTTCTGCTTGCGTGAAAATGCAAGCAGAGGGGCGGGACCTTCAGCCGCGCCTGTGATTGGCTGAGAGGCAGCCAATCACGGACTCGGCTGCCGGTAGATCTGAACGGCAAAGGAAAGAGGGAAGGTAAGTAAAGATTGGGGAAGTTTATTAAGTTAAAAATATAGCGTTTGGGGCTGGGGGACTAAGCCCTACACTATATAAAATGGGTTTGTAGCTTGGGGGTGGGAGTCCAAAACGGGAGGGAGAGAATGGCTGCAGTGCGCATGCCAAACTTCTCCTGGAGGGGAGACAGGAGGCAGAGTCCTATATGGACTCTGCTATCCTCCTGGTGGCCACTTTTGGGGGGGACTACAGGAGAACCATTTGGAGCTGGCATGTAAGCTAAGGATTTTTATTTACTACAGAGTGGGGCCAGTGGTGGTGGTGGTGGGGAATTATAGTTTTGGGGGTGGACATGCCCTTTAAAGGGAGGCAATTTACATTTAACGTAATGGAATGGAGACAATGTGAACTGCAGTTGCCCTGCAAATCTGTTTCTAAAACTAACAGTGGTAATAGAGATATAATAAATATGATAGAGCTACCACACATCCTTGCAAAAGAACAATGTTTGTCCCACCGGAAAGAGATAACTGGATGAGTCACTGATTAGAAGACAGCTTATCGATAATCATTCAGATTTACCAATGGGCTTGACTATAGCAAATGTCACCAAGACAAGACGTTCACTTTCAACAGGGTAATAGTTCAATATTACCTTATAATGACAAGAAAGGTTGGTAAAGAAAACATTTCTTAATGAAAAGAGACAAACACAATGGATAATGTTAATAAAAATGGCGAAATGTTACTGATTTTTAATACATAGACAATGCATTTGAGAAAGTATATTTCGAACTGCTTGTGCGGTTGCCTTTTTTGCCAATATGCAATGTACAGTAATATATTTTTTAGAGAGATTTTGCATCAGAATCCATTCCCAACAATTATTCTGAGTATAACCTGAATATATCCCTTATAGGGCAATATTTATTGTTTGCACTGGCTTAGAGGTGTGTGGCAGAGTAAATCAGTAGACTAAATGTATCACCTAATACAAAAGACAATCCATGAAGAACAGAAGATGCTACAATATTCACCAACATTAATATACAATGTATACATTTGTAATGTGATTAATAATGCATATAATCAGATGTAAAATCTATCCGTTCTTATCAATAAAACTCTTTTGAACTAATAGAAAAGACAATAATATATTAATATATAGTAAAAGAAAGATATAGTTGGTCCTAACGGCGAAAAGGCACAACTATCATTGCTTCCTAAAGCTGGGTACACACAGTACAGATCAGTGAAAGATGACAGACAGGATCTGCAAGATCCTGTCTGTCATCTTTCAAAGATCTGAATACACACAGTCCCGAGTGTTCTCCCTATGGACAGCATAGGCAGAACGCATGGGACTGTGTGTTTCCATCGGCCGACCCGATCGTTCGGGAAACAAAGGTACACACAATACTGATAAAGCCCTGATACTGTCGGCTTTATCGTTACTGTGTGTACCCAGCTTAAGGAATGAAAATAGAGCTAGCATTAAAGTCTCTGCTTATGTAAAGAAAGTAACCAGATTAAGAGCCCCGAGTTTCCTAACATGTTGTATTACAATGGCTCTATATGCTGTGTTTAGAAATTATTTTTTCTGCATAAAATTAAAAATGCAACTGAAGTTAACAGACAAATGTTAGGAATATTGGTTTTTGCACTTGAGATGGGCAGCAAAACACAGCAACGCTAATTTCCACTATCTGCCTCTTATTTCACACTCATTCTATTTGTAATCCAACTCTGCAGACACTGTTACCATTTCTATTTTTAACTCTTGCTAAACACTGCCAGATTTCTCAGTGCATCTGAGGTTCTTAGAACTTGCTTTAGCAACAAACACTTCTAAAAACCCTCTGGATACTAGATCTGTCCTGTGCACAATAACTAGCCACATTACAAAGGGGATGTAATGTAATTCTGTTAAGGGGTTGATCCCTGTAACAAAACAAACAGTAACTCTACAGGGTATTAATCCTTAAATTAATAATTATCAGGAACAGTATTTTTATCTCCATATGAAAATAAACAATAAAAGAATACAAACAATAACTGTTTTTTTGCAAAGTGCTATATTTTTTTGATCACTGGTATGTGACAAATTTTTGGCAGAAAAGAAATGGATACGTTTTTATTGGTATGAATATCCTTCAATAAACATTCTTGCTATGCATTTTTCTAATAAACAATGACACATGAACAGGACACTAATAAAATGCATATATATAACTCACTGTCCAAACAGCAAGCTAACACTCAAAGGGTGACCTTTCCCTTACAGATTACAAGGTGACGCTGGGTATCTGACAGACATAAATACATTGAAATGAACTGTTCACACAACTGGGAAAATGAGGCAACAAATAAAAACCAAACAGACAGACAGTTCTTGACAGAGAAAGTAGAGAAAAACAGAATGGCAGGTATGGATGAACAAGCATCAGAGAAAGCTTCCATGCTAGGGAGAATTTAGAGCAGCTAGTAGTGTAAGACAATACCTTTTGACTAGAGGAGACACTAAGGTATATGCCTGAGCAATTGAAAACTTTTTGCATTTTTTTTTTTACATTGGTAAATTTCTTACAACAGAGAATTGACTATTTCACAGGAAAAAAAGGGGGAAATGCTGATCTTACAGCAACAACAAAACATCCACTGACAACATTAAAAATGAAGTGAGGAACATGCTGGCAGGACTGATCTCTTTGCACAAATGTAGGCAGTTATGAAGGATAAATTTAGTAAGAGAGAAAAACATATCTGATACACTGAACACTTTAAGCCCTTGCACTTGCCCTCACATCCGGCAGCTGGGTGATTACTGAAAAAAGATCTGTCATGAGTAAGGTTACAAAACACTGACAAGTTCTGAAGAACTGGCAACTGCAAAAAAGCTAATAGATGTTTTTATATGCTCAATATAATATAGTGCACAGAAAACTATTTTGTTTTTCAAACTTATAAAGTTAGCTGCTTTTACAGCTCACACTACTGTTGGAGAGCAGAATGGGTGGTAGGAGTACTCTCTCAAACCTTCCTTCAACTTGCCACTATATTATTCCCTTAACTAAAATAAATTTAGCCTTATTTACCAAGACCTCTATCAATATTATTAGTGCACGGAGCAAAACAAAATTGGCATTCCTTCGTAAAAGTTTAAAGCCTGCCTTTAGGATGGTGTTACATTTTTTTGCAAAAAGACTACGCAAAACCGATACTGAACAGGGTTGCAGCAGCTGCCTAGTTCAGTTCTGGAAACCACCGCAACAGCAGCAAACCCTTTCATAAAGTTGCACTAACCAATGCTAAAAAGATTTGCATGACTTTAAAACAAGAATTTACCTTTGGCTGATGCAATCGTATGTCTGCACAATCCTTTAGCACGGTCTTTCACACAGTGGCACGTTCAGATTTAAAGGTGGACTATTGGGACAACATTGCCCCAATAGTCAGAGCACATTCACAAAGATACAAAAAGCTGCGTCTTGCCTCTCCCTTTGCTGTGGATGTAGGTTGCCCCCTCCAGCGGGGGCACTGAGAAGTGCCTTTTGGGGCTTAGGGGGTCCAGCAGCTTGAAACAGGACCCCCCTTCTCCGGCCCTTGGAAGGGGCTTAAGGGATGGGAAAGGGGGGTCCTTGTTTGAGCCGCGGGACCCCCTAAGCCCCAAAAGGCAGTGCCCCTACTGGAGGGTCCTTCCACACACACACCCCAGTGGGCCCCTACTTTCTTCCCCCCCGAGAACGTAGGAGGTTTATAGCAATTCCTTGCAAAATATCAAAATTTATTTTGGGAGGTGGACATACCCTTTAAACAAGAAAAATAATATTCACAAACGTAATAAGCATCATTACAAAATAAAGTAGTTACACTGCAATTATATTGAACAATAATGATTAGATTTCAAAAATAAAGCAAAAGTATGCATCCATTTTTCACACATCCATGATCAGCTAAAGACAAGGTAGTTTACGGAAGAAAGGCTATAATGGTACCAGTAAATACAACAAATAAAACTTGTTGGTTGTTTCCTACCACAAAAAAATGGTCATTTTATCTTCTAATCTAGACTAGTTGTATTTAAGTAGATTTCCTTAAAAATGCCTGTTAACTGCAAACAGCATACCTCTGCTTTTACACCTTTAAAACCAATTTATATTGTATGAGTTTCTGACTACCCCTAGCGGTGGTAATGAATACTTCTCTGAATTTGATTGCAGTCTATGACAAACATGGTAGCTATATGTTGTGTTTAACATTCATATTTTATTTTTATATTCTACTAAGCTCAATAATTATTTAATAATGAAAAACAAGGTGAAACATGGATGTAAAAGAAAAAATAGACAAAAAAAGTTTCTTACCTTCTCTCCTGGCTTCTGATTCATTTATTGAAGAACGGGAGGTAAGACACAGCTCCTTTACCTTCCGTTCTTCAATAAAACCAAATTCTCCAAATCTGTTAATATGTGGAGATACCCTTTAAGGTATAGTTCTAAAGTCTGAACGAACTAGAAAGGCATTATATGCACACTGCAACAAAGGCCTGTTTGGAAGCATTTGGCTTACAGTAATTTGGCAACTCTTTCAGAGATGTCACATCAAGCTTGAAGAATTGTAATGCACCCTAATCAAACCCCAGTTTGGCATTATAAAGAATTGCCAAAGATGCCCCTGAAGAGACTTACCTGACTCGGTCTCTCGCTGCTCCTCCTCTGCAACCAACAGATGCGCTACTTCCAGGAAGTTGTTGCTCGAAACAGGAGCAGGGGATGGCGAAGGAACGGGTCAGTTAAGTCCCTTCAGGGGTATCTTTGGCATTTCTTTATAATGCGAAACTGGGGGGTGCACTGCATTTATCGCAAAAGGTTTTTTTTGACAGGACATGCCCTAAAGTTCAACATGATGACAATTATTTTGTTATATACAGAACTAAAAGAAAATTTGACGTTTGTTTTCTGTTCTAGTTGCTTTCAGATTTCTCTACTCTACTCTCTATTTATTTTCAAATATTCATCTGATTACATATCTGGTAATTTTTTGGGGGCCAAATTGTAATCTTACTTTATCAAAGCTCCTTTTATTTTATGGCACATAAAGAGCAGCAGCTAAAGGATTGTTTGCTTTGTGTTTATACCCACGTTGCCTTTCCAGGACAGGGTTTCATCTGAAATAGTTTGTACTGTGATTGCAGCCGGAGTGCAGTATTTAAAATTACGGAGACACATATCAGATCTGCTCTGTGTATGCTGTAAGTAAACAAAGGATGAAGTGTACAAAAAAAAATTGTGTTTGAGTGGAAAATATATCCCTCAACCATTGAAAGCCAAAAGATGAAAGTTACATAAAGATGGACATTACATAATAATAAAAAAAAAAAGGAAATGGAAAGAAAAATGGCGTTCCAAAGTTTTGGAAAATGGAGGCATGACATAAGTTCCATCATTACATTTGCAAAAGTTTTATTAGAATTTAACAGAAGATGTGTCATGTTTTCTGCTGCATGTGCAGCATAGAATGGATGTAAGTAGAGCTGGGCAGCATTAACTGCGTGAGAAAGCACAGTACGCCCTGTCAAATGTTGTATACATGTTAATGCAGTGGTTTAGTTCCTTTTTACATGGAAAATTTCCCGAAGAAAGGTATTGTAAGCAATTTTTAAAAATGCCTTTAAAAGCATTAACAATTACCTAATACCGTATATACTCGAATATAAGCCGACCAGAGTATAAGCAGAGGTACCTAGTTTTACCTCAAAAAGTAAGAAACCATGATTGACTCGAGTATAAGCCGATGGTTGAAATTGCACCCCCCAGGAAAGGCCCAAAAACATTCCCCATAGAGAGCCCCCCCCAGTTCAGGGAGTGAGGTGGTACTTACAATTGTAGGTAAATCAGGGTAAGGTAAATTTTTCCAGAATCTGCTGCTGCTTACTTGCTCTCTATGTAACCAGGTACTGGTAAGTTACATCTCTGGACCCTGCTGGCACTCTGCTGTCTGCACGCTGCACTGATGTCCGTACTCGGCGGCTGTCTTACTTACTGCCCGGCGCCAAGTAGTGACGTCACAACTTGGCGCCGGGCAGTAAATTAGACAGCCGCCAAGTACGGATGTCAGTGCATCGTGCAGACAGCAGAGTGCCAGCAGGATCCAGAGATTTAACTTACCGGTACCTGGTTACATAGAGAGCAAGTAAGCAGCAGCAGGAAAAATTTACAGTGACCCGAGTATAAGCCGAGGTCGGGTTTTAAGGCTATTTTTAAAGCCTGAAAACCTCGGCTTATACTCGAGTATATACGGTAATTTAAAGACTGATGATGCCTTCTGCTATCTAAAGGTAGTCACACATGTCAATTTGTGCACTCCAGACCCTCAACAAATGTGGCTGTAGCAGGCCTGTGACAATCACAAAATGTTGCGAGAATGCGCAGGATGTCCACATGTGCTACTTAAAGGAATAGTTCACAGCAATAGTGAACTATTCCTTTTCTACATTGATTGAAGCCCGGGAGGTTAAGGAGCTATGCCTTACCTCCCGTTCTTCAATCAATGTTTGGATAGCCAGGAACGAAGATCTGAAAATCTTACCTTTCGTGCGATCCAGCTGGGCCGCTCTAACAGTTCCCGACTGCTTCCTGCTTCTGTTACGCTATAACGCGCATTCCCGATAATGCTTGCTATAGCAGAACAGAGCCAGGAAGTGGTCGGGAATTTCAGAGCGGCCCCGCTAGATCAGGCAAAAAAAGGTAGTGGGCAAATGACTTCATGTACCTGCAACGTGCACATTCTAGACTGTCCCAACACGTAAAAGTAAGCATTAGAAAACAGCCTACAATAACATTCTGATTTTTTAAAACAACTATTCCTTCATGTCAAGTGACTTTTGCAGTTTACATGCCCTAATATAGTGTACAGACTTCAGTGATCCTCCCATATTGCCCTCCCATAGGACAGGACAAATAATCAATATTTAAGGGGAGCTAAAGTCAACAGACAACATTGCATTGATTGAAAGAGCTCTTCCTTTGCTGTGGCTGCAGCAAAGGAAGAGATTTATGAAATTAACATGTGATTTATGAAATTAACATCACAGCAGAGACCCATCACTGTTAGCCACAGATAATGCTACAGCAGATCCTGCATCTCAGACACAAAAGAGAGATTTAAAGGGTATCTCCACTGAGGAAAAGGCATTTTTTTTTTTTGGTTTATTTTTAAGTACACAATCCCCCAACCCTCCTCCTACCTTTTTTTCCCCAGAATTCCCTTTCGTTTGATTGTAGCAGCATGGGAAAGTTGTGCAGGTTCCTGGGGGTGTGTCTTCCCCTGTGCTGAGAGTGCTGTCACTCAATGTGCATCATCATGGTAGCAGACACACCCACTTGGCTGCAGTAAGAAATCCTTTCCTCCCTGACTTTCTAAGTTCATTTTTCCAGCTGATTATGCAGAGAGAGACAGGGGAGGTCTAAGTTCATTTTTCCAGCTGATTATGCAGAGAGAGACAGGGGAGGAAAAGTTAATCCCTCTTCCCACACTACTGTAACAAATACAGGGGAACTTGTGTTGTTTTTAATAAAGATTTGTTTGTGTCTAACTCTAAGATTGATTTCATAGGGGATGCTGGGAATATGAGGCAATCTGGCATGGGAGGGAGTGGGAGAGTTTACTCCTCCATTAATTAGTGAGTGTGTGTGTGTGTGTGTGTGTGTGTGTGTGTGTGTGTGTGTGTGTGTTAGGAACATTAAAAGGATGCGGTGCATCCTGGGAAGAAGAAGGACCGTTAGAACTAAAAATATCTGCTCACTAATGTCAACAGCAGGGAACAGCAAAGGGTATGAAATCAACTGATTTTTGAAAATGGGAGAGAATATGTAGAATAAATAAGAAGGCATTACACAAACTAAATGGGAGAGAATATGTAGAATAAATAAGAAGGCATTACACAAACTAATAATTTAACAAATATTGATAATTTCCACTGAACTGTCCCTTTAAGCCTAATTTAACAAATATTGATAATTTCCACTGAACTGTCCCTTTAAGCCTAATTTGGCTTACATCTCTGGTCCTAGAGGAACTCAGGAGCCAGTAAGACAGACAGCACAACTAATCAAATTTTGACAAAGCATGTATTAGTGTTTTCATATAGCAGTTCATGAGGAATCACTTAAGTTATTACAAGTGATTTGCCTCCTGTCATTAGAAAATACTTGTTTGTTCACAAAAGCATGATGGCATTAAGATGAAAGAAAAATAATGTATAATTAAAGAAATAATTTTACAGAGTGCAAAATCTTTAAGATGCCCTTACCTGGACTGACAATCAGATGAAAGTAATGCAGCTTATTAGGGTCTGGAAAATTGACTTTGCAAGTACCTGCAAAACAAAATAAAGGTAATTCAAACATAAAATAATCCACTGTCAAAGTTCTAAGAACAAAAATGTATGCGCTAGTACACTTACATGGCAGATTAGCTTCCAGTTCTGCTACTTCTATTTAAATAAATGTAAAAAGAGAATAAATGGTTAGATTTGTATAAGAACATTTTATATAAAAAAGTATATAGACATGATACAGTTATCGGTTTAAAGATCCACATAGTGCTTGAGTATAGCAGCTCAACACAAATGTTTGGGTCATACAATTGAAAATCAGGCAATTTATGCAAGTAAATATGGATCCCAGATGTTTTGGATCTGTAAACGCACACAAATGCATACAAATTAAATTACTAGAGAAAACACAGAAATTGGTTTCAAATACAAATATATTTCTCCAGATCTATGTCAAATATATTTGACAGGCAGATCTGACAAAGGCAGAAAGAAGGCTCTTCTAGTTTGTATCTTTTTTTGTTTGCTAGGATTTTAAAGGGATAATTTAATGACATACTTCCTTGATGCAAGATCAAGGGTCATTCTAGTGTTGCCAGTAGCCATCTTCCCCATACACTGCGCTGTCCTAGGTGCATACATATTGTGTTGCATTTCTTGTGTCTTGTGTTTACCTACCTATGGTGTTACTTTTCTAAATATGCAAATTATTTCCATGAATCCTTAAAGGGACAGTTCAGTGTAAATTATCAATATTTGTTAAATTGTTAGTTTGTGTAATGCCTTCTTAGTTATTCTACATATTCTCTCCCATTTTGAAAAATCAGTTGATTTCATACTCTTTGCTGTTCCCTGCTGTTGACATTAGTGAGCTGACATTTCAGGTTCTAACAGTCCTTCTTCTTTCCAGGATGCACCACTTCCTTGGAATGTTCCTAACAGTAATTTCTACTGATTGGCTGTTGGATGGGTCAAAGATGCTCAGATCTCTACTGAGCAACTGAATCAACCCAGACACTGGGTCAAGGGCAAGACCATAATGGTCTCTACTGGGGGTCCTGCAAACAGGAAGTCAGTATTTCGGTTGCAGTTATTTATACACAGACAAAATGTTGAATGGGCAGATTAAGGTCATTGGGATGATAAAATACTGCTCTTTTTTTCTGAAAAGCATATGTATTTGCACTGAACTTCCCCTTTAAAGGGACAGTTTAGTTTATATTACACACACCAAGTTATTTTAAATACCTATTATCTTCCATTTTGAAAAAATGTGGATTTTATTCCCTTTGCTATGTTTTGCTATCATACCTGAAGAAGGGAAGGGGAAACATTGTAGTGGTGCTATGTGGTTTGAATATATGGGTTAAGTACCGTATATACTTGAGTATAAGTCAAGGTTTTCAGGCAGTGAAAACAGCCAGAAAAGTGAACCTCAACTTATACTCGGGTAAGTAACTAACTTGAAAGAAGAATCCGGCCTCCGCATCCCCCGATCGTCGCATCCACTGACATCACTACTCGGCGTCGAGTAGTGACGTCAGTGGACGCGACGATCAGGGGATGCGGAGGCCGGATTCATCTTACAAGTTACCGTAGTGAAAGCACACAAGGAAGTGCTGTTAAGAAATTCAAGGTGATGGCGCCTGGTGGAGCAGAAGGATCCACTGGTCTGGGACCAAAGGGTTGGATCAAGGATTTTCACAGGAACCTTCTTGTTAAGGTCTGTTCACAGCTGGTGTCTGGGTTGCCAGAAACATGACAGACTTTGATTTAATGACTCCACAGCCAGGGATATGAAGGGACTAAAGTGCAGACACAGACCTTCAATCAAACAGGATCCTATTTACAGCTCTTAGAAGCATACAAGTTAGTGAAAGTTAAATGCTTCATTATTCATATTTCAGTTATTCAGTTCTTCAGTAACTTGTGGCTCTCGGTGTGCTTATTTTTACTGGCAGGGAGGGAGGGGAAGGTTGGGTAGGGGGGTGTTTGCAGTTCCACTGCAGATGTTTGTAAACTACAACTCCCAGCAACTAAAGCATGCTGGGAGTTGTACAGCAACAAAAGCATGCTGGGAGTTGTAGTTAACAAACACCTTAAGTACCAAAGAATGGGGGATTACTCTTAATGTAAAGGGCAACTAATGCTTGAAAACAATACTGAATCAGGAGGATAGTACCTATTGTTTAATAAATTGCCTTATGATTCTGTATTGTTTTGAGGCTTTAGTTGCCTTTTAAATGGACAGCAGAATTCCTATACAGTAGTCCCATACAGTAATAGCCATAACAATAGCCAAAACAATACAAAATCCGAAGGCAGTAGTGGTCATATTTTCCACCCTCGACTTATACTCGGGTCAATCACTTTTACTTATTTTTTAGGTAAAAATATGTACCTCAACTCATACACGGATCGACTTATATTTGAGTATATACGATATCCTTAAATATTTTTGGAATTATTGCATGTGCTGTCCTGCTTTGATTACAATGTATATGTTGTGAGACGCAGCTGGGCATTTGGGCACTGCAGTAAATGTATCCCCTAATGGTGGGAATGCGGTTTTCATTAGTTTTTTCAAACATGCTCAGAAGTCTACTGAGCAACTCATCAACTCAATATGGCAAGACCATAACAGTCTCTAATAGCATATGAATTTTGGCTGAACTTACCCTTTAATAGGAGATAATTACCGGTACATGTTCATTACATTTTAGAATTTTGTATTTTTGGTTTCTTATCTCAAGAACAGGGGTGGCCAAGGCAATATAGCCATTGTGCTAAGCAAATTTTTAAAATACTGTATCAGTTATCTGTGTACCAAAGGGATAAATGTATAAAAGATAAAGTATGGTTCATGATCTTTTAGTAACAGTAAAAGTTCACAAGTTATAATAAAAAGTAAACCCATGAATGATTTGATTGATTGCAAATCTCAAAAATCGTGTCCACCCAAGGTAGATTATTTACTTTTCCCATCTGGCAGACAACTCACAATGGCAGAAAAAATAATCTGGAGGATTTTTGTCTGCGTCTCTATTTAAATGTGTTAAACTCACTTTAATAAAACTGATATAGGGTGGTGAATTCTGCTGTGTTGCAAGAAAATGCAACAAAGAAGAAAAAATTACCCCAAATGATATTTCTAATTCTCAAAGCCTGCCTATTGTATCCATCCACACAATAGACTGCAATTTATTTCCTAATACATGAGCAGCAGAACACAGGGCAAGACAATTTTACAGTTACTAAATGAAAACTGTTCACTAGACATTTCTAATAAGAGCAACACAAAAAGGGCAGCGCTTAGAGCAGGATTTCCAATTTCCTCATCTTTGCCCTGTGAACCAAAGTCCAATTTGAAGAACCATATTAAAGTTTTCAGCTAACACTTAGTAACAGCTTGTTATCTTTCAAACTCCATTACTTTCCAGTTTACAGAAAGAATACTTTTAGAAACACTAAGCAAATTGTGGGGATTATTATAATGCTGGGAACAGAAAAGAATATATTTAGAAGTTAGACATCATTATTATTTTCCCATTATTTCAACCCGGTTGACAAATGATTGCCCTGGCCAGCCATCCTGTATGTACCGGTCTTGCATAACGTACAAAATAGTGTGTTTGTGTGATGCAATAAACAGATTTTTTTTTGAGAAACAGTGTGCGCTTCCATCAACCCCTTTTTTGCTTGTAATGTACAAAATAGCATGGGAGGGAGAGATGTCTTTTTAAAGAATGAGAAAAAGGATCTGTCACGAACGCCAGTTCGCTGGGCACGTGATCTGACCAATCAATCGGTAATCGCTGCCACCACGCCGAATTTTACGGCTTTGTCGATGCCCACAATCACTCTTGACTCTCACTGACAATGCACACCATTGTCCTGGCAGCTAAATAGTTAACACTACACCATTCAATCCAGCAACTAACTGGTTAATTAGCATCAGTTATTCACAGTCACAGAGTTAATTAGCATTTACAGTAGCAAAGCATTCCATACACTTAAAGATCATCCAAACACAAGTAAACTTACAAGAGGTTAACGGAGTTCTTTTAGAGCATCAAAGACAAAACATATTCAATTTTTAGATTTAATATTCCAAAAAGGTAGACAGTGCATATAATACAAAAACAAAAGAAAATGGTGTTACAATACAATTACATACAATATATGTACAAACAGTTATATAAAATAAAAAGGATAAAAATATTCACAAACCCTACTACTCACTAGAAGTCCTGTGTCTCCGGGCGAGAAGGAAACATATGATCCATACCCATTTAGCATGTCCCATCAGTATGAACAAAGTTATAGGTGATACAAGGATTTTTAAGCCCCTTGTTGAACCATCCCCCTCCCTAGCTATGCATGAGGTGGGAGTGTCCAGGAAAGTCAAGATTTACGACTTGTCACAACCATTCATTCCCTCTCAGTTAGGCAGATTCTAAATAACTTTAGATATGTACATTGTACTGGGATATAGACCACCTTTCCTGTAGTAATTATGAACTCCTATAATACCAAACATGACCCATGTATAATACATATTTCCCAAGATATTAATAACTCCTGACAAAAAGTCCTCCATGTTGGGTAGCATTTTAATGGGCCTACCTTCCCATTTACAAATATAGTATTGGTTTCCTTATCACATATTCCAATACAACAATATTTTTATTTTATACATATGTCTGTCCTTAAGGTAACCTCTTTGTAACCACCAGACCTCTGATTGTAGAGAATTCCAGATACACGTTTCGGACCCACATTGTCTAGAAGAGAAGATCTGGCTCCATGCTTCACTAACCCTAACATGAACAATGGAGACTGTTTACACGGTGGAATGGCATTTTTATTGGTCCTTTGAAAGAACGAATACCAATAGCTAACCCATTCTTGCCAAGTCACTACACACTGTCCTGACAGGATCTAAAACAGATTCCCAGATTTATAGCCCCATAATTGCCAATTTAAATGATTCATTGCTTTCCTCTGTTATTCCTGTAAAATATTTAAAACCCTTCACTTTACCCCCTTCTTAAGCGTCAAACACACTTGCGATCGTCGACGCGCGATGTGTACAAACGGACGTTACTTTTTTAAAGTCTTATGTTCAAAGATGGCTTACATAAAATGATGGGGTGTAGGGATACCAATGTTATACCTCACACCTGCAATCTTGGGCATCTATACTGGAAAAAAAATATTTCAAATTGACTGTTACTGGAAACTAAAATCCTCCCAAACCACTGTACCAACTATTTAGAAATTAATTCAACCACCACAAAAAAAATTTTTGTCGATCTGTCCCCCCCTATTTCTTTAGATATGCTATCTGGAACATCTCACATTTCAGCTGTTAGCCAAGTGGCTTTTTATCATAAACTCTTCTGTTATAAAAAGTTTTGCTGTAGCTGGAATGGTGACCGTTTTGAATGCTGGTATGCTGTATGCAGTTTTTACCATTGGTATGTGGGAAATTCCCTCTCCTGGTGCTGCCTCATAGAGATTACTGAGCCTGCTTGCCCTCATAAAAAAAAGTATGGCCAAATGGAGTGTTTAAAAGAGAGAATGGAGATTCTAAGCCTGAGCAAAACAAGTACTGGATTAAAGGGATGAAGCAACACACTACCTCCAGAATAGGTGTTTCAAACACATATATATTTATTATTAACATGAAGAAAAGTCATTTCAGTATAGTTGCCCTTTAAGGTTACTAATTGCTTTTGAGGACACGTTAAAGGGCATGTCCACCCCCAAAACTAAAATTTAACCCACTACTGGCCCCACTGTGTAGTGTATAAAAACCCTTACCTTACATCCCAGCTCCAAATGATACTCCTGTAATGTCCCCACAAAGTTAAAACTGCCCACCAGGGAATTTGTTTCCGCCTCTGAGCTGTCCTCTCAGAGGTTTTTGGCTTGCTCAGAGCAGTCCTTCACTCCCCCCCCCTCTCCCTCCCGTTTTGTTCTCCCTCCACCTAGTGTAAAATCCCTATCCCAGATAGTAGGGATAGTTCCCCCAGCCCCAACCGCTATAAAATATTTGTAAGAAAGTCCCCCGATCTTTACTCACCTTCCCTCTCTCCTCCGGCGTTCTGAACTGCCGGCAGCTGCGTCTCTAATTGGCTGCCTCTCAGCCAATCACAGATGCGGCTGCCGGTCCGGTCCCCTGCTTGCAGTTCCTTGCAAGCAGAAGGCTGGGCATTGCGGCGGAGGAGAGAGGGAAGGTAAGTAACAATTGGGGGACTTTCTTGATAATATAATATAGCGGTTGGGGCTGGGGGAACTAGCCCTACAACATATTAAAAATAATCAAAAGGGGTGGACATACCCTTTAAAGGTTGTAATTCTACAGTTCTATGAATGTAAATTGGAAATCTCTACCAACCAACCATGCAATTGTTTAGCGCAGCATAGAAGTTCACAGGTATAGAAAAACATACACCCACACCTACACATATACTTATATAATGTTTGACGACTCTATTGTTGGAAAGCAAAAAAATTCTTATTATCATTCTAGATTGTTCTTTAATGTTTATCTTGTTCAGAATGAAACTGAATAGACAACAAAAACGTTGTCAGATTTCCGTTTTCATCAGAAGTGTATTTTATTGAAACTACAAGGTAAAGAAAAATATGTATTGTTCAAGCATCGTTCCAACATACAATAATGAAGGCAAATTATGTTGGAGATGACGTCAAGACTACTTAGCAGTTAAGTTTTTGTAAATAATTTACTGTCAAAAATAACCGGCCATAAAGAAATAAAATAGGATTGCTACATTATGTAATAAATCACTTTTACCCACAAAACTAACTAGATGCCTCTAAAGATCCCAGTGAAACAAAGTTCAGCAAACTCTACACTCCTAAACAAAATGTGATTAAACATAATTTTCACCCAAAAAAACTTATTTACTGACCGTTATTTTTATTATTATGGATTTATATAGCACCAATCTACACACATTCGTGCAGCACTCAGAGTGTGATGAGTTTATTTACAGCAGTACTGATACATCGATAGAAAATAAAAGAGGGCCCTGTCCAAGTGAGATTACAGTTAGAGGTAATGCGAGTTTAATTTTGTGGGTAGGAGTGGTAGTGCTTAAAGGGTAACTGTGGACTCAAATTCTTCCAAACTAGTAAGGATTATATAAAAAGCTTTCCATCGTACCTTCAAAATGAAACCTAAATCACATCTCTACATACAATTTGTGAGAAGTTATTGCTGCAAAAGTTCAGCAATGTAACTTACTGGTTGAACTCTTCCTGTTTTTAGCCATGTGACCAGCTTGTAGTCATGTGACCAGCCTTTTTTCCTGCATTAACAGGCTCCCCCTCTCAACTGTCAATTTTTTCCTCAGGTACTTCCTGATTTCCCCAGTATTAAGACTTTACTGAGCATGCTTCTCCCCCGGAGGAAAAGGGCCAGCAGAGGTAAGGGGATGTCACTCAATCTACTGGAAGCAGGAAGTTTGAACATTCACATCAATGTAATTTCTCACAGGCTCCAGCCAGAGATGTGGTTGTTGGCTCAGTGTAAAATAAATACTGCAGGCTTTCATTTAACCCTAACATGTTTTGAGACCACAGTTGCCCTTTAAGCCCAGGTTATATGCTTGCCTGAAGTGGCAGTTTTGAGGTTGCATTTTAAAGGGGATCTGTGGTCTCTTAACAATTGGTTTTAAATGAAAGGCCATGTTCTTACCTTTAAAATGAGCAATCCACTACCTCTCTGTGTGCTGCACAGCCCAAGATATAAATAAATTACTGACCAGGAAGTTCGGGGTGGGAGGTCCTGAATCTGCAGTCAAAATACTAGTTTCTCCTTCTAATTTGTAGTTGGCACATGCTCAGTGCGGGAGAAAGTAGAAGAAATCAAGAAGAGATCAAGTTACAGTGACTGAAGGAGGACTGAAGGGAGGAGCAGGGAGTATATAAGGTGTGTAAATTTTTATTGTTTTTTTAATGCCTCTCACCCAGGGAGGGACTTTCACATGGTTTCGGAGCAGAAAGCAGGAGATGCAGGGAATCTGGTGATGCTGCTACCATACCACACATAAAAAAAACTATGTAAAAAATAATGAAAGTAAATTAATGAAGGCAATTCCTGTCAATTCACCCAAAGTAATTTTTGGAACACGGTTACCCTTTAAGGGATGCTAAGTGAGGGATGGAGTAAGGAAGGGAGTACAAAAGCAAAATCCTGGATGTGGGCATGGGAAGAGGTGACTAGGATGAGTTAAAGCCAACAGTGTTATTACCAAGCAACAACATTAAGATTTGGGGATATTGCTAATATTAATTATCATTCTAGGCAGGGGAATATTTCTGGAAGCTGTGAAAACAAGTTCAGTCTTGTCCAAAAAGATTTAATAGCAGGGCACTAGTTATAATATCAACCACAGTGGGCTAGGTGCTACTCTATGAAACATAATGAAATATGAGCCATAAGAAAAAAGGATAGAGTGCACACTAATTTAGAAAAAGTCAAATTCCTTTATTATAGTGGAAAAAACAATTTGAAAACATCTAAAAACATCCATATTCCATGGTGGAAAATTGCAGGGCACTTCTATCCCTATCACATGATCCATGAGGCCTGCAGTGCACATGCCAAACTTCTCCCAGAGGAGAGACAGGAGGCAGAGTCCTATATTATTGTCTAAATCTGTGCATGGACTTGGTAACTGACGACTAATTGAGAAGTGTAATAGGGCTGACTTTATACTGTGTTTGTACACTGATGTGGGACAGGGTTATTTCAGTAGGGGGAGAGTGAAATACTTTTGGAATTATTTTTGATACATCATAATACTTTGTACTCAATGTGAGTTTTTAAGATTTTTGTAATAAAGTTGTAATATTTTAGCCTTTATATCCTTGCTGATTTTGGGATAGCCTTTTTCATATTTTGATATTGGGACTTTCACACTGTATATATCCCTTTTCGTCCTACTCAGTAAAAAGGGTGTCACTGGCAGACCCAGGTAATCCCCTAAACATTTTTTCTTTTTCTTTGTTATGGTAACTGCAAAATTACTCGTATCGGTTGGGGATCTCCAGACAAGAATGCCCCAATAGAAAGAGAACATTTACAAAGATACAAAAAGCTGGGTCTGACCTGGAGTAGCACAACTTGCGAAATCACGTAATGGAATTTGTGCCACTCCAGGAGAATTTACATGCAAAAATGCCCGTGTGGCTTAGCCAATGTGGGCAAGACCAAAAGAGCGGTAAGAACTCGCATTGGAGAGCACAAACGCGATATCACCAACTGTAACCTGGATAGAAATGAAAATGTCAAATCAGTTTCAAAACATTTAAAACATTATAAACACAATGCAGCACAAATTAGATGGATGGTACTAGAGGTGGTAAAGAAAGCTCCCAGAGGGGAAAACTACAAAAAAAAAGATCCTCCAAAGAGAAACATATTGGATACACAGCCTAAATACCATCCATCCAATGGGACTAAATGAAGAACATAAATTTAGAAGTTTCCTGTAAATGAAAAGATTGAATCCTTTGTCCACAGATCTGTAAAAACATAAGAAAACAAAAAGACAAGAGGAAGCTAAGGGAGAAATAAAAGTATCCAGCATGTAGAACATGCAATGACAAGATTTCAGAACTTTGCAATAATGTAATATAAGTGTTACAGAAGTAGCAAAAGTGTTAATAATAGACATTTAATAGTATCTGAATGACACATGGTAAAATGTCAAATAAAAGCACTGTATTACAAAGTATATTAACAGTTTAGATTTTATAGGATTTTTAACACTATTTCCAAGTTTTAACTAGTCTTTAAGTACAACAAGATAAAATAAAGCTATTTTACCACTTTATATTAAGATATTAAGTATCACAAACATCTTAATTGTTTCACTGTATTTATTGAAAAGTATGACATTAGCACCTTATAATATAGCACAAGAGAACTTTATATGTTTTTAATTTTGAATGCACTAAGCTCCTCCCTATCCTGGGGGGAACTGAATTTAAACCAGTCACTGGTATGTTGTGTTATGCACCTGACAAAGAGGATTCCCCCGAAACATTGTGCACATATCTGGTCACAATAAAAATCACTTGAACAATTGTGAGTGGACTGTACATCGCTGTTTGTGGTTAGCAGCCAAAAGAGCCTTGCACCAATACAGTATAAAGGAGGTGTGCAAGGAGATACTACAATTGAATTGAACCTGTGACCCAATGGTCTGTTTTTTTTTTACCAAAACCAGCACTTTAGTAGTGCGCCACCACTGCACATGCAATAAATGCAAGTTTTCAGTAAATTTTAGTATATATCAGTAAAATAAGTTCACTTTTGTATTGCTCCAGGAAGGCTGTCTGCAATTCCCGCTGGTTGGTAAATAAAAACAGAGCTGCTATATAAAGTTTGTACTTTATGGAAATAAACAAACAAACAAAAAACCCAATAAACTGAAGCATTAGACTATGTTGTATTGTTTCATAAGTAAACTAGGAGATATGAACATCTGACTTCTTGGCCATTTACATGGTGCACGACCACCAACTCAACAATGAATACAGATACATTTAGAAACTTTATCTTTCGCTAGAAACTCTGTGCATAGAGACAGTGAATCAGAATATTGTTGTAAAAGTGTGCCCATTGGTGTTTGTGTGTGTATGTTGGGCTATGTGTGTATACAGTGAATTAAAAAACTCTATACACCCTTTTACATTTCAGTGTTAAGTCAGCCCTCCAGTTCACCAGTTAGTGTTAAGTCAGCCAATAGTTTCCCAATCATTTCTTTTACAGAAAAGTGTTTCATTTGCTAGATACTGCCCGACATCTTATAGCTATAAAGTGTATTGTCCGCAATAATTCAAAAGCGCTTGAGTCAACTTTTAAATGGTATGTCCACCCTAAAATCTATGTGTAGTGTAGCTTTCCCCCTCCTAACTGCGTTGAGTTTTCGTAAAAAAAAAAAAAGTCAGAAGAAACTAACTTACCAGATTGGTTTTCGTTGGCTTCAGCCAACAAATGCAACTTCTGTGAGAGACAGCCAATCACAGACACAGCTGCTGGCTATCGATTTAGCTGAGGGATCCAAGTCTGGTAAGTAAGTTCTTTCTGACTTTTTTTTTACAAATTCACAATGCGGTTAGGGTTGGAAGGAGGGAGGCTACACTACAGAAAAAGGATGATATGTAAAACTAAAAGTGCAATAAATAGGTTGTACCAAATTGTCCCGTGTATATCTGGAGTTCTCTTAATTAGGCTTACTGCCAAAGCCCTTAATAGCAAAACAAACAATACAAAAAACAGTCAGAGAAAGCCAGGCACAAGTTCAGTGAAACGAAATGAACATTTATTTCTCCATTAGACTTGAGAAAGGGCTAGATGTGAGCCCGAAACTTTGCCTTTGTTTTTGTTCTAATGGAGAAATAAATGTTAATTTCATTAGTTTTTGATGTAAAACTAAAAGAGCACCACCGATGGATCTGGATAGAAAGAGAGGGGGGTAGTCGGCTTCACAGTGCATGCCTGAGTCCTCAGGGAGGACAGAGAAGAGGCAGAAACCTTTTCACAGGCAGACAGGCTCCTGCTCTTCACTTTCCTTGACTTAAAGGACAACTAAAGCCACAGAACAATACTGAACCAGAAGGCAGAACACCTTGATATAAAGCCAGTAATCTGTATCTTACCTCTCATTTTGATACGGGAGCTGGGAAATGTACCTTAATAACATATGGTTTGTGCTTTACTTCCCAGTATCTAGTATCACACAGTTTGGTCGACGACCATTATGTTCTGCACATGCTCAGTCCTTAGCTATGGCAGAAATGGTTACAGTTGGTCACACCCATTAATAATCTCTAGCCAATCCTTTTACTGGACAGATGCAGCAAGGAAGCATGTGACTGAGGTCAGGAGGTGTGGTCTGACACTGCACATACACACAGATACTTCATCCAGTTCTTAACAGGCTTACATTTACTTTAATACAATTTACTGGAGTGGTATTTTATAGCTTATTGGTGTTTTTAGGGGGGTTGTTTTCAGATTATAGAGTATAAAAAATTGGGTTTACTTCTCCTTTAAGGCAAGCACTGCAGGACAGCTATTTGGAGCTGAGGAGAAAGTTAAGGATTTATTAACACTACACAGTAGATTACAAAACATCTGGAGGGCAGCATGTTCAACATTTTTGATTTAGAGTATAACTACCCAAATGCATAAATATGCATTTCTCAACATGAAACCTCAAATGCTATTTCCTAGCCCAATTCCACAATTTAAATCACTTTGTAAGATAAAGACAAAACTTAGTATCCTCAACAGGCACTATACTTTCAATGACAAACACTAGGGAATTTATGATCAGATTATAAAGAACCATTCCCAGGACAGACCTCAAAGGAATACCTCTGACAACTAAAAAAATGTTCCATTAATAACTACTCTTTGTAATCTATTTACAATTTAGCCAGTTTTAAATCCAAACAAAGATAGTAAGGTCCAGACCACTCACTAGCCCCTAATTTAAGTAACCTTAAGATAACTTTTAAAAATTCTTTTTGCAAAAATCCAAATAAATTATATCTACTGACTCCACATAGAAGGCAAATAGATTGGATTGGTTGGATCTATTATGCATGTAATGCTGTACCTTGCTTATAATGTTATTATGGAACAATTATTCTAATATCCCATCCCTTAAAGAGCAACTATATTTAGGTGTGTGTTGCTGCATGCCTTCAATTCAGTACTACTTTTTGCTTATGGTTGCCATAGATGCAGCATGTGTTGTGTCGATTGTATAAAATTGTATAGACATGATTTCATTATCGGGATGGGTGAAATACAAAAATATAAAACCATCTATGGTTACCTTAAAGGGTAACTGTAGTCTCAAATTCTTCCAAACTAGTAATAATTATATAAAAAGCCTTCCATCACACCTTTAAAATAAAACCTAAATCACGTCTCTAGATAAAATTTGTTATTGCTGGAAAGGTTCAGCAGGTTGAACTCTTCCTATTTTTAACCATGTGACCAGCCTGTCTGCATTAATAGGCTCCCATTCTCAACTGTCAATTTTTTCCTCAGGTACTTCCTGATTTCCCCAGCAATAAGTTTTAACTGAGCATGCTTCTCCCCCGGGGCAAAAGGGCTGGCAGAGGTCAGGTGATGTCACTCAACCTACTGGAAGCAGGAAGTTTGAACATTCACCCCAATGTAATTTCTCACAGGCTCCAGCCAGAGATGTGATTGTTGGCTCAGTGTAAAGGATATATTGCAGGCTTTCTTTAGCCCTAACTTGTTTTGACACCACAGTTGCCCTTTAAGGCTCAGTATTCCCCCTTCCTCTTAACAAATTCCCCTTCCATCTGACCAGACTTTTTAATGAGGTCAAACATGCCCAGTAATCAACTATGGGGCAGCACTGGGAGAAGGGAATTTCCCACATATCAACTGTCATAACTGCACAAAGCACACCAACTGTCAAAACTCACCATTCCAGCTACAACAAAATTGCTTACAACAGAAGAGTTTTGATAATAAGACACTTGATTGACAGCTGAACTGTGAGATACTTCAGACTGGATTTATAAAGAAGTAGGGGACAGATCAACAAAAAAATGTTACAGTGGAGGTTGAATTATTTTCCAGTAATGGTCAATTTATTTTTTATTTTCCAGTATAGAGACCCTTAAATATTCCTTCTAAAAGCTTTCCAAACAGAGAAGTCAAACAGACAGGCCTATAAATACCTGTCAGGGAATGAGATCCCTTTTTAAATACTGGCACCATATCAGAAATCTATCGATCACTCCAGACCCGATATCAAGAATCCAAAAATTTTAAATACAACAACTGGCAACAACAGAGCTTAGCACCTTTAAAACCCTAGAATGGAAACCATCTGTCCTTGAACCTTTGTTCACTTTAAGGAGTTTGTTTTGCACATCTAACTGTATCTATCAGTCTCCAATTCTCAATGGATTTAAAGGATAATTATACTCACCTCCTCCACGTACCTCTCCCTCCATTCCTGTAAAGTACCCAGGGTGAGGACCTAAAACGCTAAGTCCTAACCTTTGGATACTTTACAGAAATCATGCACTACTTGCTTGAAGATTCCTTTGGCGCTGCGGTCCGATCCTTCCCACTGACACTGTGATTGACAGTTTGTGTGGCAGAAAATGGGAAGACACACACTGCAAGGAGGCAGCATTGGCTGACTATCACTAACAGTGCCAGTGGGGACGATCAGAATGCAGCGCCAAAGGAATCTTCAAGCTAGTAGTACAGTGGACTTCTGTAAAGTATCCAGAGGTGAGGAATTAGCGTTTTAGGTCCTCACCCTGGGTACTTTACAGGAATGAATCAGGGAAAAGGGGAGTATAATTGTCCTTTATGTGCATTATTAACTAGTCTTATTGTAAGTGTAAACCGGAGTATAATAAAAGGACAATAAAACTCTCCAAACCTCCCCCTCCAGGGTTAGGACCTAAAGTGCTATGTCCTCATCCAAAAATTCGGGTTAACGTGGGTTTTAGATGGAATTTAGAGCACAGCGCCTTTTCCGAATAATTTTGGAAATAGCGCTGTGCTAATGATCCAAAACCCCTGTCGTTAAGTTTTGCGCTAACTCGTAGCGCAAAACTTAACGGTAAATGTTGTGGAGCGTTAAGGTCGCGCTCCTTACCTTAGCCTTCCTGTTTACGTCAGTTATTGTATCGTGGGATCGGGCTAAGGTAAGTAACGCGTTCGGAGGTATTGAATCTCCCCGATGGTTTCTTACATGCATGCTATCTAAGAAATACACGACAGTATGTTTAAAAATATTTGCTAAGAAATCCCTTTTCTGTGCTGTTATATGATTAGCTTTCAGCTTATAGGAAGCAAGGCTGCAACTTCCTTGTTTTGATCTGTTGAGCACTACAGAGCATATGAAGTGTACTGCCAGCTAAGGTGGATTATGGGAGCTAATCCTTAGTACTCACAGGTTAGTTTCATAAATCACCCAGCAGTCACAGCAAAGGGAGAGGTTAGACACGCCTGTTGTTTGTGAATGTGCCCAGTCTATTGGGACAATGTTGTCTGGAGACTTTAGTTCCCCCTTTAATATATTTAAAAAATTGTTTGATTGCTTTTACACATTACCTATTTGCCTCCTTATACAGTTTAAAGGCTCCAGTTAAGTTGACTGTTTAAAGGGTATCTCCAGTGGTCTTTTTTTGCTATTCACTTTTTAGTACTCTATAGAATACAGAATCAGTCGGGACCTGTCAGAGGATGCTTATGAAGCCAGGAACAAAGATAGAAGAAACTTACCTTTCACGCATTCCACCGCTGTCACAATGACCTGTCCCAACCGCTTCCTGGTTCCGATTAACTATTGCGCGCATGCACAGTAATGCGTGCTATAGTTAATCAGAACCAGGAAAAAGTCGGAAATTCCAGTGTGACAGCGGAGCATTGCTTGAAAGGTAAATTTATTCAATCTTTGTTCCTGGCTCCACAGGCATTGATTGAACAGTGGAAGCTAAGGAATAGCTCCTTAACTTCCCGGTACATGTACATGTACATGTACATGTTTCTAGTGTAATATCACTAATGTAGTTATTGCATTTTATTACCAACAATCTACATAGCCTGTAGTTATAAACAGGAAAAAAATCTCCTCTGGTTCTGTTTAATAATCCTTCATTTTGGGTTAGTGGTATGTATCCCATTACCAAAACAATAGTAGAAAAAAAGAGTAATTAAACTAGATTTTAAAAAAATGGTACCCTGACACAGAAAGGATACAAACAACAAAAAAAGGACACAGATTTCTATTCTTTGCAGTTAAGTTTATATTCTATAATAATGATAAATCGTATATGCATCTATGTACCAGTTATGTATAAAGCTGTGCTGTAGAAAGGATACCTTTCACTAGTAATCTATCTCGGACCGAGACTCTGCGAGTAGAATCGGTGGTGGTGCTGGGTGGTCTGCTGCCTCTGACACCATCGTCCCGCTTTAGCTTGCTCGCCAAGGTAAGCATTCCTCCTTCCTCCACCCTAAAAACAGGAAGGTAATAAGAAGATTAAATAGTGCTCAGTCACGGTTTATATTAGATTATATAATGTGCAATATTGTATCTTATTATTATTTTTGAAAGGTACAAAGTCTTAACAGGACATAACCAAATTAAGTACCACTAAGGCAAATGTGAACCACAACTCCCTCTTATAGCAAGTGATAAGTTTCATATTAGTAAAAAGGCGATGATAAGTAGCTGGCCCAGGGACAAGGGAGGATGGTTAGAAAAGGAGAGGGTAGAATCAGTGAAGTCTAGGGGTGCAGGGATCACTATAGCAACCATAGCATTTGCTATGGGGCCAAGAGTCAAAAGTGTCCTGTCCAGGTCCCCTGCAGGCATGTCTACCCTCCTAAGAAAAAAAATGTACCTTATGTATGCTTGTGAAGGTTCTAATTCATCCAGGTCATGGTATATCTGTTGTATTCAGTTAGATCAACAGGACTTAAAGTTTTGTTCTTGAAGATGTTTCGCTAGTCATCCGACTGGCTTTCTCAATTCAGAATGACTTGTACAAGAATCTGTTGGCAATTAAGGCAATTTCGATAATACCGCTTAGCCTCAATTCAATCACACCTTGCATTCAGAAGGTCCCTAACACCTGGCTGTAATATGCTAATTGGGACTTTCCAGAGTACATAATGGCTACAGATTCTTGTACAAGTCATTCTGAATTGACAAAGCCAGTCAGATGACTAGCAAAACGTCTTCAAGAACAAAACTTCAAGTCCAGTTGATCTATCTGAATACAACAGATATACCTCACGTAGTTCAGCCTCACAAACCCTATTTTTAGTTTGCACCCAGGTTTAAGTAAAATGAAAATAGGGTTTGTGATGCTGAACTACGTGAGGTCTTTCTTAGGAGGGTGGACATGCACTTTTAAAAACTTGCTGCAGTTTGTCCAGGTTAGGTTGAACTGCACCAACCATTATTTTATGGGGGGGGGGGGGTATAAAATCTATCGCCCTGTGATATCTAGCTACACCCCTGGTGATGTCAAACCTTGTCACTTCAGATTTTTGGAAACTACAACTGCCAGCATGCCTTGGGGCAAACAAGGAAACATCTGTGCCCAGCTTGGAAGGCTCTGGGCTAGGTCCTTATACAGATTGTATTATAGGAATTAGACCCCCAACAAACAAAGGAAATATAAATCACTTTAATCATTTTGTCTCTGACCACAAATGCTCAAGTGACATTACCTCTAAAATATTTCTGATTGTACTTTTGGCTTGTGTAAAATGGTGATCAGTCTACCCAGATCCTACATTTCTGTATTTGTATATGTCAATGTCTGTGCTGCTGTCTCTGAGCACTGTGATGTTATTATTATTATTATGGATTTATATAGTGCAAACATCTTCCGTGGCGCTTTACAAATACATAGTCATACATTACATACAGGGTAATACATGTTATACAAACTCATACTTATTACATCCACAGGTAATACATAATATAAGTATATTATATTGTATGAGTTTCTTACAGCAATACTGTAATACAATAGGAGAGAGGACCCTGCCCAAAGAGCTTACAGTCTACAGGATATGGGGGTGAGACATAAGGATGTGGGAATCGGTAGGCTGTAAATAGTTTGGCAAGTGTGAAAGGTGGGTTGGATCATATTGAGTAGTCAGATGGGTATTGTCTAGACCAGGTTATATGCTTGCCTAAAGAGGTGTGTTTTAAGGTTACGTTTGAAGGTATTAAGGGACGGTGAGTGACGAGCAGACAGAGGAAGGGAGTTCCAGAGCAGAGGGGCAGCACGAGCAAAGTCCTGAATACGGGCATGGGAGGGGGTGACCAGGGTGGATTAGAGGAGGAGCTTGTGTACTCAGCGGAGGTTGCGCCTGGTACGGTATCGCTGCATCAGCTCTGAGATATATGGAGGGGCTGTATTGGATAGTGCTTTATAGGATAGGGTAAGCAGCTTGAACTGGATCCTTTGCATGATGGGCAGCCAGTGGAGGGTCTGACAGAGGAGAGGCATGTTATCATTATTCTCCCTTAGTCTCCCCCACTCAGTGCATTCCTTGCAGGAAGCCAGCTACTTAAAGGGGACCTGTGATGTCAACACAACCTTAGCTGTATTTGTTTACCTCTACAATACCTTTCCAATGATCCCTTGGTCTCCCTCCTGCGATCAAACTTCCCTTAGAAAATTAAGGGGTGGGAGGGATGAGTTCCTCAGTACATCCGGTAATCCCGCCTACTAATCTCAGGTTGATACATGCGCAAATTTCCGAACCGTCTCAGCGACCAGGAAGTCTGCAAGAACTGAAACAGCTGACGCGCGGCTGTCACAGAACATGATTGTCATTCGCAGGAACCAATCGCAGCAAATGTTTCCGCGCGCATGCGCCCAAGCTTTTCTAGAGCGCACGGTACTGTACGGAAAACTATCCAGTCGTGCGCGTTGTATAAACTATGGATCCCAGCGGCTGCGATATTAGTGTAGTTTATCCAAGTCAGGATAAAATTACTTTATATACAGTTAGGTCTTTGTCTATTTAGATTGAATGACTATGGACATTGTACCCCGTGCCTATTCATTGGTTGTGCGGTTGATTATGCATTGCTTGAGTGTGCATTGATTGTGTATTGACTGTGTATTGATTATGCATTAACTGTGTATTGATTGTGCATTGATTATGCATTGACTGTGTATTGATTTTGCATTGATTATGCATTGACTGTATTGATTATGCATTGATTGTGTATTGATTGTGCATTGATTATACATCAACTGTGTATTGATTGTACATTGACTGTATTGGTTGTGCATTGACTGTGTATTGAATGTGCATTGCCTGTGTATTGATTGTGCATTGACTGTGTATTGATTGTGAATTGATAGTGTTTACTGTTATTGTCTAAAGGAAAAGTTGTGTTACTTTTTTATTTTATGCTGTCATATTCTTACAATCTAAAAGTGCAAACTAGACAATATATACAAGATAAAGCAGAAAAAAAGATCCCTAAAAACAATCCTGCACACTCTATTACATAAGTAAAAATCCTTTAATTCGAACAGGGATAAATCACATCAGACTCCAGAAAAACATTTAAAAACAATTAAAAAATATATATACAATCCTCAAAAGTGTTTCTGCCATTAGTACATCAAGTTATACTAATAGTAAAGTGAGTATGAGCTGGGGAAACCCTGAACAGTAAGGTAAGTATAAATTTAGTCTACTTAGCTGTCTGTATGTAACAGTCACATAGCCAACGGACAGGCAGGTGCGAGTAGGCTGAAAAGGCCATCAGTGTTCAGGAGCAAACAGAGACAGGGTTGATCCCAACAACTCAAAGGGGATGTAGGCCGGACACACTCGCCGATGACGTTGGCTTCTTGCTGCGGCCACAGCAAGAAGTGGACGTCATCGGCGAGCAGCATTTATGAAATCAAAAGCAATTTCAATCAAAAATATCTACAAGTTACATATTAACATGGGACTCCTAATTTGATAGCAGCTTCACAATTCTTGCATCCATTGAACTTGCAAGTTTTCCGAAGAGTTTCTGCTTGAATCTCTTTGCAGGATGTCAGAATCACCTCCCAGAGCTGCTGTTCAGATGTAAACTGCTTCCCACCCTCACAAATCTTTTGCTTGATGATGCTCCAAAGGTTCTCAATAGGATTGCAGTCAGGGTAGGATGGGGCCACACCATGAGTTTCTATCCTTTTATGCTGATAGCAGCCAATGATGCAGAGGTATTCCTTGCATGAGATTGTGCAATGTCGTTCATGAAGATGATTTTGTTACAGAAAGCATGGTTTTCTTTTTGTATCATGGAAGTAAGTGGTCAGTCAGAAACATATTTTTCAGAGGCCATTTTCACATCCTTAGGGACCATAAATGGTCTAACCAGCTATCTCCCCATGATTCTTGCCCAAAATGTGACTCTTTGGTGGAGTCCTTGCTGGCGTTGTAGCCTTGTTGGGACATGGAGGCTGTCCACCAACCTTCTGTCACTCCATTCATCTGGACCATCCAGGGTTGTACAGCACTCATCAGTAAACAAGACTGTTGGAAAATGAGTCTTCATGTACAGTAGTTCTGGTCCCACTGCAGCCGTTACTGCTTGGAAGCATTGGTTAGGGTTGGCCAAAGACACCAGCAGCTACTGGTGTCACAATAATGCTACTTTGTAATGGCATTTTAGCAGCTGCTATGTTAATATAATGTACTTGTTTAGAAGAAACCTTCCTCATTTGGCCTTTATCTGCACCAACCTGTGTGTGCTCTGAGGCAAATTTCAAAGTATTGGACTCTGCACAAATGCCGGGAACACAGGAGACAGTCCACCGTAGAGTTGCAATAAAAAGCCTTTATTCTCTTACACGCCTTACACGCCTTACGCGTTTCGGACACACCTGTCCTTAATCATAGGCATAGGCCTATGATTAAGGACAGGTGTGTCCGAAACGCGTAAGGCGTGTAAGAGAATAAAGGCTTTTTATTGCAACTCTACGGTGGACTGTCTCCTGTGTTCCCGGCGTTTGTGCAGAGTCCAATACTTTGAAATTTGTTTAAGAGTAGCTGCCGTGCGACGGGCTTGGGGCGTCTGGCACCCGGGCCATAGAGACTTCTGGGTAAGAGACTCACCCATGACATATTTTTGATACATGTAACAAACTTTGTAATTCTCCGGACTGAGACACGTTTGTACTGAGTGACGGGCCCAGGGTTTGCACACCTGGGCCATAGAACACACAAAGTAAGCTGACGCTAATCACTTTTTATTGGAAATTTAAAAGTGCTAATATGATGTACAAGTTTTATTGAGCCCATATGACTTTGTATGATTATGTGCTCTGAGGCAGCCACAAATCTTTCAACAATAGGTTGATCACGCTTTAAGGATATTTACACCCAAACATCATTTACATAATTTGCCCCGAAATTTGAACATGCAATATCCCTTTAAAGTGTATGTATACCGAAAAAATGCGTCCTCTTAATCTATAAATAAACATGTGTAAGTAGCACTTACTCTGAGGTGTGTGTGTTGCTACATGTCTTCAATAAAGTACTTTTTTTGCTCAGGCTCTGACCACTGACCTGACTATTTTCTCCCATACCAACTGTCAATACTGCATACAGTATACAGCACAGCAACTGTAAAACCATTCCAGCTACAGCAAAACTGCTTACAGAAATGCTGAAATGTAAGATGTTTCGGATTGGATATCTAATGAAATAGGGGGCAGATCAACAAAAAAATGGTACAGTGATAGTTGGGATGAATTATAGTTTCCACTAATGGGCAATTTAAAAAAAACAAATTTGCCAGTGTACATACATACAAACTATGTTGCACAACAATAACCCCTACATTTAAAAGTAATGCAATCGACCAAAATTAATTATTGACTCACAATGCACTTCAGAAAACACAATTCAGATGCCACACTCACATAAAATTTATGCTTGCAAAAAAATTACAATTAGTTCCCTGGATCATTCCAAAAGATTAACCACATATATAGTTAAACATTGATAGATGACTGCTGTTGAATACTCCAAATATTCATTTGCCATAGTTGTTAGCCCTTTAAAGTAATATACATAGAAGCAGCACTCTGTTAAAGGGTATGTCCACCCCCCAAACTAAATTTTGGTATGTATATGGTAGGAAATGGCTATAAACCTTGGCCCCGTGAGGTTTATACCACTGACATGTCCCCTTCGTTCCTCCGCTGCCTTCTGCTTAACTACCCTGCCTTTTCTGAGCACGGAAATCAAGCAGGAGGGGCTTGACTGGTATTGCCTGTGATTGGCTAAGGCATCACGCCCCAGCCAATCAGATCAGCGGGTGCCAGTCGAGCCCCTCCCACTTGACTTCCACATGTGCGACTCTGGTGCATTGTCTCGCGTTTGCGTATATCATTTTGCTATTTTCCATTATGGAAACACATGCGATTGCACAAAGAAATGGTGATCGCAAAACGGAAATGGATATGCAGTCGCATGTGCATCGGAAATCGCATGAATTTTTGCGTTCCTGTGATTTCCATTCTAAATAAAATCGCAGCCACAATCACATGCGAAATTGCGTGAAAAACTGATTGTGATTGCGCAAAAAATGCAGATCGCATCAAATCACAAATGGAAGTGCAGAGCGCAATGCACGTAATCTAATATTTATGTCATATATGTGCTTAGATTGTAAGCTCTTCGGGGCAGGGCCTAATGTGAATATATACATGTAATTGTAAAGCGCTATGGAAGATGTTAGCGCTATATAAATCCACAATAATAAAAAATATTTAATTTTTATGACTCATGCAATTTGCATATTTAATTTGGAATGTGGTGTATACTTACCTTTCTCTTCTCCAAGGCAGCCTACATGTATCTCTTTCTGAAAAAGGTGCAATCTGTATCATCATTTTTTATTTTTCTGAGGATTGTAGATGTTTACTTATATTAAATGGGGCTCCCTAGTATATTGCCAAGTGGCATTTACTTTCTGGTGGCTTGGAAAATTATTGAAAGTGCAGTTAATCATCTGAAAAAGATTTTTGGCATTCAAGAAAAGGCCCAAGAATTTAAAAAAAAAAATTTGAATGAAATGATTGCAAAGAGTGACATTATCTCTTCCTAGATAATGGACTAAAAACTTCCAGAAAAATAACGAGTAGCAAGGAAAGAAAAGAATGCCGGGGAAGTTATCTTCAGATGAGTGACCTGTTGACAGAATGGAACACTTTAGGGTTGAGGTATACAGACCAATCCTGGACCAGATTCAAGCCTTTCAAAACAATTCAAGCAGAACAGACAGCTGGTTGTTGATTCCCAATACCTGGACCCAAGAGGATTCACAAAGATTCAGAAAAATCCAAAAGTGCTTAAAGATGGTGCACTAAAGCGGATTTGTGAGCTGGACAGGTTGATGAGCATGCTCTAATAACATAGCTCAGTTTTGCAAACTCGTTTCCTCGGCTTGTTGGAAATGTTCATGCAGATTATTATTATTATTATTGCTATCCTACATAATAAAACCCTAACTTCTGAGTCCGTGTGTGCATGTGTGTCATTACACTTCCCTCCACTGGCCACTGGGTGTCAACCACACTCCCCCTTAGAGTGTCACGGCCGTTTCCCCCTTCTAACCCTCCCAACTGTCTCCAGTTCTGACATCTCCCAGATTTTACCTCCTGTCCGCAATCATCAACATTGCAAACCTCCCGGATTCCCTGCAATGTCCCGGCTGACAGTGTCAGGTATGAATAAAGTTTTTTTTAAAAATTGAGTTCCACTTTCCCCCCCAACTTTATTCATACCTCACAGTGGATAGAAAATGACGGCACTGAGACAGGAACCACCTTTGCCTGCTGGGAGTGGAAAGGAGTCGGCTCTGTGACAAGTGTGATGTAGATCTGAGAAGCTTTCCAGAAGTGTGTGTCTGCATGTGTATGAGTCTGTGTGGAAAGTACCTGGTGCAGGGAATTCGGATTGATTATTTCTACCTCACAATATCATTTCGTTGAGGAGCTACAGCACTAAAAGTTTTCATTTGCCAGGTTAGTCCTGGACTATTCCTGTATTAAAGATTCAATATTGGGAGTTAAGAATTACCCGTCATATATCCCTTTTCAGTTTAACTGTTTTTCAAAAAATCTTTATGCACACGATAGTTCTCTTTTAATTTGTTGTCATTGTTTACTGCTCCAGCATAATCTTTATTCAGCATCTTATGAGAACCTGTCTCGTGTACAAGTACTTGCTGACTATGATTTACGCAAGTAGCATGTGAGAGAGCATTTAGCAAACTTAAAATGATGAAAACTCATCTGTATACATCAATGGGACAGAAAATGCTGGATGCCTTCATGTTGATGTCTGTAAAGCTAGAGTTTAGATGTGGTTCTACTGCCTGTTAATACAGTCCAGATAACACAGCTGTTGGCTTTTTGCCAGACAAATTAGTAGGTGCAATCCTCCAACCCTCCACTCCTAAGGCCAGATGATTCTATAGCGCAAAAAAGTATAGGGGAGCACACTACAATGGTGAATCCAAAATTTTTATTGTGACAACAACAACAACGTTTTGGGATGCCCTGTCCCTTCCTCAGGTATACCTGAGGAAGGGACAGGGTGTTCTGAAACGTTGTTGTTCTTGTCACAATAAAAATTTTGGATTCACCATTGTAATGTGCTCCCCTATACTTTCTTGTCCTACTGCCTGTTACCTAACTTAGTTTTATTCATAAATACATTGTAATTATATCTGGTAGGTAATTTGGCGTTATGAAAACCCCAAGTTTGAAAAGTTTTACATCACTTTATATAGCAGGGTTAATTAATAAATTGTCTTGATGAGCCAAATTACTGTTCTTTCTATTTCTTTTTCATCTTCTACCCATTTATTCTTCGGCTTTTTTTGGGCTGTATCTCCTCCTAGAGTTTCCTAGCTAGAGATATGAAATGCGGGACACATAGGAGAAGTGTGCTATTACCTAGCTAAGTAATCCGCGGAAGCGTGGACCACGTTATCTGCAAATTTAGAGATTTTTTCCCCTTAGACTATAATGGGAACCATCCTCAAATGTGGACAATTCGAGGTTTTATGGTCATGTGATTAAAGCAGTTATTTTATGGTCATGAAAACAAATACTAATAACCCCACACAGACACAGGTACACACACCTACTGAGCTACCCTTTCATTCCTGTGGCAGCCATACTTAAAGGGTAACTAAATATAACAAAAAAATAATTTTGACCAATCATCAAAAAAGTAACAGAGTTATTCAATATAAGTTCTAATTGTTAAAAAAAACAATTTTGCCCTAACCAATCAGCTTTCAAATGTTAAATAATATCTGATTGGTTGGGCCAAAATTAGCACCATTTTTAACGATAAGAACTTATTTTGAATCTCCCTGTTAGTTTTTTACCTCCCAATCTGACACAGGTAAGCAGATCTACTGACCTTAAGAACCAGAGGAGCTGGAGACATCATCCTAGGCTTGTTTGAAAAATATGAGAGAGCTCGTTTAAATAGGGGGCACTTGCATGGAGACCACGATTACCCTTTAAGCACTCTTGCTAGATGCCCGGGTATAAAAGACTAATATGGAAGCTTAGAACAGCAAGTCTGTCTGAACTGAAACTGATAATTCCATTGAGTGTCCTGGGGGTAATATGGGCTGGGTTAATAAAAAGAGTGGCACATTGCCCTACAATAATAGGGTAATGGCTGTATGTGTAATCTCACAATACATGGCTACGCTGAGACGGACTGGCTTGCTAATAGCCCCTGGGATGAACTGTCCCACCACGATACAGAGTGTGCCAACATTCCATTCATCCCATGGGAATTGTTAATGTTTTGATACAGACAAAGAATAGAATAGAATAGATGTTAATGAGTTAATTTTCCTAATTAACATTAAACACTAATTTTTAGTGTTTAATGTGTCATGGTGGACCCATGGTCTTAAAGGACATGTCCTCCCTCAAAACTAAAATTTAACCCACTACTACCCCACTGTGTAGTTTACAAATATCCTTACCTTACATATCTGTTCCTTATGGTTCTCCTGCTGTGCTTGTTCAAAGTCCAGGAAACTGAAGAGTAGGAGCTGTCACTGTGTGAAAAGGTTTCTGCCTCCTACTCAGGCATGTAAAGGGAATACATCTTTTCTGCTTGGTGCCCTACCTATTTTCTGTATTGTAGGGCACCCTAGCCCACCCCCAACCGCCATGTACATTCTGTTAAAAAAGCAGCAGAAATGTACATTGCTTTGTTCCCCCCAGCGCTCTGCATTGCCGGTAGCTGTGTCTGTGATTGGCTGCCTCTCAATCAATCACAGACGCAGCTGCTGGTCCGGCCCCTGCTTGCAACTTCTGACAAGCAGAGGGTCTTGAAATCAGAGCCCCGGGGGAAGGAAGCGATGAAAGTAAATTTCTGCTGCTTATTTAACACAAAGAACATGGAGGTTGGGGGTGGGCTAGGGTGCCTTATGAAGGACACTATGGCTTTCAGAAACGCTTTAGAGTAATCCCCATTTTTTAAATGTTGTTTGCTCTATATCATCTGCAACATTTTAACTATTGTGCAAAATAAAGATTGGACTTTCTAAGATATGCTTACCGTTGGTGCTGCAGCCTTCTTTTTTCCTGAACAGAAATCCCAAGGGGAGAATGTTCCCTCAGCACATGGAACATGACCAGGGAACCAGCTGAGGTGAGGAAATGGAGCCGCCATTATTAACTTGCCCTACACCACAGAATTTTTTTTTTTTTTTCTGGGTGGAGATACCCTTTAAATTTCCTGGTGGCAACCAACACTTAACGCTTAATTTCCCAATCAAAGTCAAACCCTTCTAGCTGCTCCTTCAGCAATGTTGTATACAGTGAGGTTTCTTTCTTTTCCAACATTATAACCCCAGGTGTTCATTTGGATGGGGGAATTAAACTCCTTGCCGATACTATTGATATTTTCCAATTCCACTGGCATATGTGCATGAAAGAAAGGCCTGCATGTATGCTTAGCCTACAGTGAAGAGGCCACTTCTACGTGTTTGCCCCCCAGTCTTCCGCTGGGCAAAAGTTAAAATGTCTGTATAATACGCTTCAGGCTTTTTTTTAGCATTGACCCAACAAAGGTTTAGAGCTGTGTTTTATTCTTACTTTTTCATGAAAGATCCCAGATTTGTTGTTTTAACATTAACACTGTGTTTGCATGTAGAAAGATTCTATGGTATTTATTTTCTTGTATTGGGCAGCATTTATTACTCTATTTACATCAGGCCCTGTCCCAAAACATTACACTATGAGTACCATAGGGAGGGAATCCCACTTTAGGACATACATATTCTTAAAAGGTTAAGGTGAGATTATTTGGGCACTGTAGTTTTTCTTTAAGTTTCCAATGATAATGCCTCAACTTTTTTGGACTTCCTTAATTTCTACAATATCTTCTATTTTACTCTTTATTTTATCTTCTGTATCAATATAGAAGTTTTATCCTTTAGCTACATTTATAAAATATATAGATCCCTTATATTAGTCCATGGACCGGTTTTGGTGTTGTAGCACTCTTCCAATAATATAGATTTGGCAAACGGGTAACAAGCCTGCCACCACGTCAAGGTAGACTCTCTGAGCAGGTCCCTAACCTACACTATCCTTCTAACTATATACTATAATTTACTATTAAGTTTTAACCATTTCTACTGATACAGAGGAAGGCAAAAATAACCCTTTGATGAAATGTGTCAAAGGGGAAAAAAATCCTTCCTGATTCCAATATGGTAATAGACTAGTTCCTGGATCAACATTATACCAACATTAAATTAGGAATATTAATAAACAAGTGTATATGTATGCATGTGTGCCATCCTGTATGTGTCTGTGCCAGTCTTTATTCATGAGCATCTTATATTTATCAGTCTGTATTGTGGGCATATTTACTGTATTGTATTGTGCAAGGGCGGTTTGGAGTTCAGCGTTGGTTTTATTATGGCTCAAAAAAGGCAAAGTTTTATAGTTCTCATGCATGCAGCCCACTGTTTATATAATTATGATTTAATTAGAAGCGGCGTCCAGCTGAAGGGCTGCATTCGTGCAGCTCCGTGGGTATCTGCTCCCCTTTCGATATTTCCTGAATGGTGTTTACTTGCTTGCTTGTTTTGGAGTACAAAACATAAGGGAGATACCATTATAGCTACAGAGACAAGTTATTTTTAAAGGGCAAAAACAAAAGCTGAGATTACAGGTAAATATTTAAATCTGCCATCAGCATTACAGTTTTCTCCAATAATAAATAGGTTTTTACATAGTATTTGAAAATTAAGGAAATTAATCCTGGGAACAGACTCCAATGGATGCGTAAAACCTACAGGGTTATTCCATAAAAGTTCTTATAGTTTAAAACGGTGCTAATTTTGCCCCAACCAATCAGATGTTATATTTCAAATTGTAAGGATCTTATCTGCCGCGCTCCCTCGCCGTTCCGGGACTCGAGACGTCACCACGTCGGACGCCGATCGGCGCGAAGATTCAAATAGGCACTCGCAGAAGGAGCGAGTGCCTATTCGTAGTCCTCGCTACCGGACTGCCTCCCTGAATCAGCCATTGTTCCTGTTACCCTCTACCCAGCCATTGTATCCAGCCATTGTTCCTGTTCAAATCCAGCTATTGTCTCCAGCCATTGTTCCTATTACCATCTACCCAGCCATTGTATCCAGCCATTGTTCCTGTTCAAATCCAGCTATTGTTTCCAGCCATTGTTCCTGTTACCATCTACCCAGCCATTGTATCCAGCCATTGTTCCTGTTCAAATCCAGCTATTGTTTCCAGCCATTGTTCCTGTTACCATCTACCCAGCCATTGTATCCAGCCATTGTTCCTGTTCAAATCCAGCTATTGTTTCCAGCCATTGTTCCTGTTACCATCTACCCAGCCATTGTATTCAGCCATTGTTCCTGTTCAAGTCCAGCTATTGTCTCCAGCCATTGTTCCTGTTACCATCTACCCAGCTATTGTATCCAGCCATTGTTCCTGCTACCATCAATCCAGCTATTGTATCCAGCCATTGTTCCGGTTTCATCTGTCCAGCTATTGTATCCAGCCATTGTTCCTGTTTCATCTGTCCAGCTATTGTATCCAGTCATTGTTCCCGCTTCACCGGTTATATCCTGCCATTGTATCCTACTTCATTGTAACGGCTCCATTGGGAAGTACTCATAGTCTCCAGTGACCTGTCTGCTCCAACTAGTTGCTCTACCCGGCCTTCTGTCAGACCTCCTCCTAAAGGTACAGTGAACTTCGTCCCTTCGGGACTCAAATTATTACACAAATGTTAAATAAGTTCTGATTGGTTGGGGCAAAATTAGCACCATTTTAAACGATAAGAACTTTTATTGAATCTCCTGTTAGTATTTATTGATACATCTTAAAAATATATAGTCCAGCACCATCCATGATACAAACTCCGAAAGATCAGGGTGTGTGTGGCCTGACGCGTTTCGCGGACACTTCTGTTTCCTCATGTCATTTTACATAGAGATCATTAAAAATAACTACATACATTCAGATATTTGTTTCTGAGACAAGAGCAAAAACAGCTACATGTACATATTCTATGCAATGAATCTAAAAGAGAACTGATTTTTCTTTACCTTTTCATGTAAGTTTTACAACCCCAGAACACCCATGTATTACTATTCCAGTAAGTTACATTTACATACAAGTACAAATTGGATTGTGTAGTTCTGTTGTTGCCAGCACACGTCTTGGTCTATGTAGCCTTTAAGCAGCCTTGTATGCATAAGCACCTATTGCCCCCCCCCTGTGACCCCAGTATAAACTGTCTTTATGCACAGAGTATTTTCTATGTAGATTCCTCCACACCAATATGGACACCCCTGCAGTTTGTGCCACTCATGCTGGCTTTAACATAAAGCTTACCAGGAACAATACTAAATAGCTAATTTTACTGCTGTTTTTTACTTGGATAATATAAAGTTTCTAAATGTACAGAATTTCTTTATACTGTATGAACTCAGGTGGGATAGTGGCATTAGGCTGCAGGTTCAATACTGAAATTTTAATATTTTGTTTCTTACATCCATGTTGGCTAAGAAAAAAATGGCAAAGAAATTTCTTTTGTATGAAAACTAAAGGAATAGTTATCAGGGACAGGCATATTGAAACATGTGTTCTCAAAAAGACACAACAATGAAATCCCTGTTCTAAGGCTGGGTACACATAGTGCGAACCTTCCTCCGGACGACCGGTCAACAAAGAGGAATGACTGTCGGTTGCAAAAGCCGCACGATCCGCTGTAATTTTCTGACATGTCCGTTCGTGCAGAAATGTCAGTTTGTACCCAGCTTAAGTTAGAGAGAGGCAGGATCTCTGAGCTCAAACATGATTGATTGCCAACTTCTAGGGGGTAAGGCATAGCTCCTTAACCTCCCGGTCTTTAATCGATACATTTCAAGTAAACTATTCCTTTAATTTCATATGTCAACCAGCAGCCACAACAAATGGGAGAGGTGAGACACCGCACGTTGTATTTTTGTGAATGTGCGTTCTATTGGGACAATGCTGGTCTTGACTTTAGTTCTCCTTTATAACTAAGAAAAGTAGATAAGGAAACCGCATTCTGATCATCTTTTATTTTATTATTCTCTAATATGTGATGCAGTTCTGACTGTTAAATAAAGTTTATAGTTTAGTGGCAAGAATACAGAAATAAGTTGCAGTAAACTCTAATTGACGACTGCTAGAGTTTTCTAAAACACCCAGGAACCTGTAAGTAAAAGGATAAAAAGAAAGCTTTTATTAAAAATCTGAATACAACACAGAAACAATACAAAAGCACATACGGTAAGTTTAAAACATTTTTTGGTATACTTACTTTTACCAAAAATGCTTCTAAACAATGTGATCCCTTACCATGTCTTTCTCCTCTGCAGCTTCTGGGTCTGGCAGTCAAACCCATCACAGCCAATGGCTGACTGCAATATCTGAAGCTGCTGCTGTACACCATGTTAATTACTTGTACAGCATCAGAGGAGGCTTCTACCAGGCAGCTAGGGATCGGGCTGTGTAAGTTAGGCTAGAAGCATTTTTGGTAAAGGTAAGTATAGCGAAAATGTGTATTAGGGGGCCTAAAGCAGTATGTAAAATTAAGTTATGACATTGGACATGGCCTTTAAGTTTGGCTTCCTGTACATTTCAATAGGATCCCATAAAAACATTGGTCTCTAGGGGACTAGGCTTTATTAATGTGCATTCTGCATGGCAATAGAGATGGACTGGGTTTTGAGCCAAATTGGTTCCTGGATGAAACTTCCTGTTTTGCGATTTCATAAAAACAGAAAAATTACAATAGTTTTAATACCATAGTATGTGACAATAGGACACTGGACTACAACAATGAATCAAAACTACTTTATTGTGTGCCATAAAAATTTCTGTTCCATTTCCAGTGTGTTCAAGTGAGTGTGTTAGGAAAGCTAACCCTTTATCGGCCGAAATGGCCAAGCGTTCGGAGATCCGCCCAGTCGGTTGGGCAACGATCCCCGCCCAAACGACCGTTTCGGTTGATAAAGGGCCTACACATGGGCTGATTATCGGCCGAATCGAACGTTCGTACACATCGTGCATCGCGGGTTGGGACCTGCGATTGCACGTGTGTACGAACCTTTAAACTGTGTAAACAGAAATTTTGGTAGCTACGATCGGGACAAAATATCAGCCACAAATTTCGTAGATTTTTATATTTTTTTTTAATTGGAATGGATCTTAAATTGCTGCTAGATTGCATGGTTTTAAATGGGCCACCTGATTTATGGTTTTCGAAATAGCATTGCCGCTTTAATTTTCCCCAGACTGGCTTCCATTTGGGTTTACCAATCGGTAGAAAAATTGGCTGATATGTGCGCAGCCTAACGCTGGGTACACAAAGGCAAAATCACCCTTTTTTTAAAAATTATTTACCTTTGGCCTCGGGATCACTCGGATAGGCCCGAAATTTCCCTTTAGACATATTCAGGGAGATTCAATAAAAGTTCTTATCGTTTAAAATGGTGCTAATTTTGCCTCAACCAATCAGATCTCATTTAACCTTTGAAAGCTAACATTTGATTGGCTGGGGCAAAATTAGCACCATTTTGAACGATAAGAACTTATTGAATAACCCTGATAGTCTAAAATATAGTCTAAATATATACATACTTTTTTTGTATATGAATATGTTTTAACTATTTTTATTTTGTTTATTTTACGAAAAGGATAATTGTATTGCTTGTGAAGGTTCTCATTCATCCAGATCATGGTATATCTGTTGTATTCAATTAGATCAACTGGACTTGAAGTTTAACTCTTAAAGACATTTTGCTAGTCATCCGACTGGCTTTCTCAATACCTTTAAGGGCATAGCACCCGGCCACTGGTTCAGATATGTGGATGACACCTGGGTTAAAATCCACCAGAAGGAAGTACAAGCTTTCACAGAACACATTAATGCGGTAGACCAAAACATCAAATTTACAAGGTACAAAACAACAAACTGGCTTTCTTGGACTGCTTGGTGTAAGTCAAGGAAAATGGTAAACTGGAAGTAGAGGTTTACAGAAAACCAACACACACAGATCAGTATTTGATGTTTGACTCCCACCACCCTTTAGATCACAAGCTGGGGGTCATCAGAACTCTGCATCACAGAGCTGAGAACATCCCCACTAGCACAGAGGCGAAAGAAATGAAACATCTCAGAGGAGCCCTTAAAACTTGTGGATATCCAGACTGGGCCTTTGTCAAAAAAAGTAGAAGGAAAGAAAAGAACACTAATAGCAACAGTGAAGGGGAAAAGCAAGACAGGAGAAAGAACATGGTCATCCCATATGTAGCAGGGGTCTCCGGGAAATTAAGAAGAATTTTCAATAAACACTGTATGCCTGTCTGCTTTAAACCAAACAACACACTGAGGTAGCAATTGGTACATCCGAAAGACCCAATACCGAAACACAAGATAAGCGACTTCATATACGCAGTGCAGTGAAGAATGCTCTGATTTGTATAGATAGATAGATAGATAGATAGATAGATAGATAGATAGATAGATAGAAAGGTTTTTCACTGTGAGAACGGTAAAGCTATGGAACTGTCTTCCAGTGGACGTTGTAATGGCAGGTTCATTGGTCAGTTTAAAAAAAAAGCTGGATGAGTTTCTGCAAACAAGGAATGTTGCAAGTTACTGGTATTGATACATAAAGTAGAGTTGATCCAGGGAAATTTCCGATTGCCACTTGGAGTCAGGAAGGAATTTTTTCCCCCTTCATAAATTTGGTGGGGGGGTTTTGCCTTCCTCTGGATCAACAGTTAGGCAGGAAATGAGGATATTGCTAGATGGGTTGGACTGGATGGACGTATGTCTTTATTCAACCTCAAATACTATACTATACTATACTAATGGATTATCTTCAATTGTCCATGAAAGGTTCAGGCCAGTTTTCCCAATAAGGGCTATACAGACAAGTTGCTGTCGACTTGTTCTAATCAATGGAGATCTATTTTTATGTCCTGTGCTTTAGCCGTCTATATCCAGCAACCTTTAGCTAGTGGGGAAAACTATATCCACTGTTGGTAAAGGTTGTAAAGGATGTCAGGGGATGCCTGTTCAGGTGCTAATTTGTACACCCAAAAAAATAATAATAGGTTGAGGTGTATGTCAACTATAAATGATTTTGTATCTGTACAAAACTTTAAAGTGCTACAGGCCTTCCAAAACTTTATATGTTGCTTCACTAGTGCAAATAATGCTGGCCATACACTAGTTAGATGTTAAAACCTTTCTGACGAATGTCTAATCGGCTTAAACATCTAACTATTCAGTGGTTCCTACCTGCAATGTTCTCTAATAACACTCTACAATCATCGTTACGTCAATCCCTAGCTTTCAGACTATCTGCCCGCTGATGAATAAACGCAAGTCCAGACTACACAGGTAATATGCAATATAACACCAATGTTTTAGCATGATTAATTGACTACATAATCATCCTTAAATAACTTATCAGTTTTTTTAAAGATCGGTTGTTTGAGGTGAAAATTTCCTACAATACTAAATTGAATGAAAATAACATGTGAATCAGGCATTGTTATTTAAGTTTCAAGACAACATAAAAGCAGGAATAACAAAGACTAATGGTTGTGATAACAAAAGTATTCAAGTATTTTTTAACAAATCCAAACTCTTATTTTGGTCTAATTCCTGATATTTTCAATTCAGGACTTACAATAGGCACAACCTCTACACACAAACACAAGCAGGGCCTTAAAGGGTATGTCTGGTGATTTTTTTAAACTCTTTTTTCTGTTTAACTGAAGGGCGGGAGGTAAATGAGTTATGTTTTACCTTGCATTCTTCAGTACAACTTGCAGGAGAGACGAAAGAACTTACAGCGGATCGATCCAGCTCCAGCTTCTCTGACAGTCTGCAACATGTCCACAGTCCCTTGCACTGTGTGTACATCCGGTCACAATGCAAGGGACCGTGGATGCATTGGAGAATGTCAGTGGCATCGGAGACTGTAAGCGGCACTGGAGCGGTAAGTTCTTCCTCCTCACCTGCAAGTTTACTGAAGAACAGAAGAAGACATACCTTATTTACCTCCCGTTCTTCAGTTAAACAGAAAAAAAGAAAGTTAAAAAAATCAACTTGATCAAGTTAAACTTTTGGGGCTTTGTATGCCTACAGGATGCTGAGATGTAAATCTGCCCCTGAATATAGCATCTGGGTATATCAGTTAGATTTAAAATATTGTATGCGTACGTGTTCTAAAAATAATTAAACTTGGCAGAGCGACTAGAGCTAGGGTTATCACATTCCCAAACCATAAATACAGAGTTAAAGAAGTGAGAGGCGGAGATACGTTCCTCACACGTCCATATTTTTCAGGTTAGCTGTTGTGTTTACTTGTGTTTACTAAAGCTTCATACACAAGTTAAATTTTGCCAGGTGAACCAATTACAAACTTAAAAAGACCAACCACTTCAGCCAACAGTGCTCATGTCAGAGTATTTTGTGAGCCCCCCTACCAGATCAATTAACAATGCTAATGAGAGTCGCCACATTTGTATGATTATTGGCCACGTCTTATGTGTGCGTGTCTCTTAACAAGGGGTATGTGAAAGTAAGGCTTCATATGCTAAGGCTAATATTTCCATTCACATGGTCTGTATATAAATCTGTGTTCCCTCAACAGTTGGTTTACAGAACTTACCTTACCAGTTAGCACAATGGACCCAATGGTACTTGACAAATCTGTCTTTTCCTCACGGACCTCTCAAAGACTAATATTTGGCATTTCCTGTTCCATTCTGTCCGTCTAAATATAGGACAGGTGTCCCAGGGGCAAGCTTGGACGATTCGTTGAACAAGGTGATCATGATCCTCCCCATTTACTTTAAATTGCCATACCATTGAAGAACTTGAAGCTTTACAAAGATAAGAGACAGAAACATCAGCATACAGAATGCATAACTCTATAAAACATAGATTCCTTATAGCACTTTCATTTGAAATCTGTCACAGAGGTCCACCATAGGAATGAACCAAAGTTTTGACCAAAACCTGTTTTCCAGTCAAAACTACTGGTTCTGCTTGTGAAGGTTCTCATTCATCTAGGTCATGGTATATCTGTTGTATTCAATTAGATCAACTGGACTTGAAGTTTAGTTCTTGAAGACGTTTCGCTAGTCATCCGACTGGCTTTCTCAATTCAGAATGACTTGTACAAGAATCTGTGGCAATTATGTACCCTGGAAAATCCCAATTAGCATATCACAGCCAAGTGTTAAGGGCGTGTAATAGAGAATATCCAATAGGGCACTGGTCATAAATCTCTTCAATTAGGAGAAAGGGTTATAATGTAGGAGGGTGCTCCATCCACTAAATTCATAGATCAAGATATAACATAAAGAGATCAAAAGCAGTGAATAAAGATTGGGCACACCTCTGAAGTAGTATAATAATAAAATATCTCCTTTATTACAAAAAATGGGAGTAACAATATAGTGTTAAATACATATAAGTACGGAAGAAATCCCCTTACCCATTAAAAACACTCCTCTGTACACAGTCCATAATCACAGATAAAGGTAGTAAGGTAAGATATACCGGTATATCTCAGGCACTACACAGAAACACAGCACAGCCGTGTTTATGTCTGTGTATGCTGTATATGAAAGACTGTCCATAAGGCATATGCTAAGTGTTAGGAGAAGATTAATACAGTGGCATAGCATTAAAGGATAAGTGCACTGTAAAATCAAGTTATGTTCATTTGGAAGCTGCAGCTTTAAAAATACCGTTGCCATATTTTTTTTTTACCTATGCCCCTCCAGAGCCTAGCTTTGTGCATTGGAAGTTGCTGACATCTTGTTACTGGTTTGCTGAATGTTAAGCTCTGCCCCCCTGAGATTTTCTCTGCTTTCTCCTGCATGAGCCTCAAACAGTAATGCTTGTGAGTTTCATGCACACACACCTGCACGGAACTCACAGGCACTACTGTTTGAGGTTCAAGCAGGAGAAAGCAGAGGAAAACTCTGAGGGGCGGGGCTTAACATTCAGCAAACCAGTAACAAGATGCAGCTTCCAAATGAACATAACTTGATTTTACAGTGCACTATATAACAGTGTGTTAACCCCAAGACATGTAAAGCAGGTATACTACACCAGGTACATATAGATGGGACATCCCAGAGGAGCAAATTAAAAATGATCGCTGGACGAGTTTCGTCCCGAATTGGACTTCGTCGGCAGCCAACAGTGAAGGGGAAAAGCAAGACAGTAGAAAGAACATGGTCATCCCATATGTAGCTGGGGTCTCGGAGAAATTAAGAAGATTTTTCAAAATACACCATATCCCTGTCTGCTTTAAACCAAACAACACACTGAGGCAGCAATTGGTACATCCGAAAGACCCAATACCGAAACACAAGATAAGCGACTTCATATACGCAGTGCAGTGAAGAATGCTCTGATTTGTATGTGGGGGAGACCAAACAGCATCTGCATCAACGTATGGCCCAGCACAGAAGATTGTAATGTTAACATATTAGCAAAGGAACGTGACTGGTTCAAGAGAGGTGTTAAGGAGGCCCTTTATGTGAAAATAAAGAAACCAAGCCTAAATAGAGGTGGGGGGGCTCAACACCAACTGTCTGCCATGTACAATGCTGTTTTGACACCTTACTCTGGGCGTTCCTATAACACCTCTTAGCCACTATCCAATCACGCCCTTAACACTTGGCTGTGATATGCTAATTGGGATTTTCCAGGGTACATATTTGCCACAGATTCTTGTACAAGTCATTCTGAATTGAGAAAGCCAGTCAGATGACTAGCCAAACGTCGTCAAGAACTAAACTTCAAGTCCAGTTGATCTAATTGAATACAACAGATATACTGGTTCTGCCATGTAAATTTCCACAGTCGAAACTTATAGCTGAAATTTTTTCATTAAAACCTGGGATATTTCTGCATGGGTTTCTGCATTCTTAGCCCTGCCTTGATTTAAGGCCCATGTTTCACAGCCGTATGTAACAATAGGTCTTCAGTAATTCATACCTCGTATTTTAAAATCCAATAGGAGGGTTCAGCTTTTTAGAATATTGTTCTAAACCTATTCCCAGCTGAAATATTAATCCTGATCTCCTCTTTCTCGCCCCTACTGTTCTCTGTTTTTAATGGTCATTCATGTATATTTCTGCTTGCCAATCTTCATAAATTTAGTTGTATTTATATTGACAAATTAGGCTTGGTACACACGGGTGATTTTGAACTCAATCTCTCCTTCAAAAAGACTACCAATCAAACTAATGACTACCAATCTACCAATCGAATTAACTCGGTACCACCGATGTTCCAGCCCAACTAAATACGTGGCCTTTTAAAGACCACAGGTTTGGCAGAATATTACCAATATATTTTTCACCTAATCCTTATTAGACAAATAAATGTCAACAGTGGTAAAAAGTTTTCACCAATATTTCGGCATTAAATCGGTACCACCGATGTTCCAGTCCAACTAATGATGTGGCCTATTGCAGACCACAGGTTTGGCAGAAAATTACCAATACATTTTAATCAGAATTTCAATCCAACTTGGACAAATAAATGTCAACCGTGGTAAAAATTTTCACCACTATTTCAATGCAGTCAACTGCAATATCACGAGGGACAGCCAATAGGGTTGAAATATCTACCTGTGTGCACCCCCTCTCTCTAACATTACAAACATGCATACATATTTGTAGGTGAAGTTTTTGTTGCGTGTGTTGATAGTGTCCCATCAGGTGTGGAGCGTCATCTGATTGCAATGTTCTCAAAAAGGAATAACTGGCCATGAAGGTCATTGTATAATGGTGAATAACCTAAAAAAATGTAAAGAAAGCAAGGACAAGTTAGTTAATATCTCATTGCCATCCAATAATTACATTGTATTTCTTTGCAGCATGCAAGAACAAGCATTTACTATGTAACAATATTCTATTTCATTCCTTCAAGGACTTTGCAGGAACGTATCTATATAGTTTTTATGCAGTACATATATATGATAATTTTTGAGGAAATTGTACTCTCTGTTCTGATCCTGTCTTTAAAGTAGAAGTTCGCCCTAAATCAATTTTTCAGTTTTATTAAACGGTAAAAGGGATTTTTCTATTTAAATCGATTCCTTTTTTTGCATTGAATTAACCAGAGGTGATTAATGTTGATGTAGAATCGATTAAACCTTGATCAGTTACACATTTTTAAGTAAACAATATAATTTCAATATTAGTAAGCATAATCCAAGTGATAAAACCTGGCGAAAAATAACGAATTGTCAATGGTCATCCTTAGTAAAGAATTGGATCACCCTAAAAATAATAATACATCCATCCCCAATCACCCAATATTATAGCTGTCCTCCTAAAACGTGTGGCCTCTCTCTACTGAGTGCACATTGATGTTGCCAATATTGGCCAATCAGCAATGCAGAACATTAAAAAGAATCAACTTCCACAAGGGGCAGCCAAAATACTGCACTGTACATTACAGTCTCCTGACAGATTCAAGAAATTTGGGAATATAGTGGCTGGGGAAGTTTCTCCATAAAGGTATGTATATCATTGTAATTTTTAGGGTGGTCATTAGAGATTGATGGAACCCAAGTTTGACCCCAAATCGCGGACATATTTTCGATTATTAACGAAAATTTGATAATTCTCGAATCGGTAACCCTCAAATGTAGGATTCAATTTCGGTAACCCTCGAATGTATTGTTCGATTTCGGTAACCCTTGAATGTATTGTTCGGTAACCCTATGAATGTATCGTTCGGTAACCCTTGAATGTAGCCTTTGCTTTCGGTAACCCTCAAATGTATCTTTGGTAACCCTCGAATGCATCGTTTGGCAACCCTTAAGTGTAACCTTTGCTTTCGGTAACCCTCGAATGTAGCGTTCAGTAACCTTCGAATGTAGTTTTCAATTTTGGTAACCCTTGAATTTGTTCGTAACCCTCAAATGTAGCAAAAACTTGATGCGGAAACCCAAGATCGTGGGGAAAGTTAGTGTTTAAACATGTTCCCCAGACCATTTTCCAGGTGCCAGAGCCATTTACAGTAAGATACCATTGCTATTTTCACTGTAATTAATTAAAACCTTTTGAACTATTTTCTCCCATTGAGTTTAATGGGATTGTTTTTGAACTACTGAAGTTTACTGAAGTATGGCCATCTCTAGTGGTCATGCCCTTTAAAGCCCATTTTCCCTGTCTCACATTCCAAAACAATCGAAACAATGTATCATATAATTATTAACCAAAGAAACCCACTAAAATCTACACAAAGCCCTGCAGCTACTGCCTCGTAACCCTAACATAGCAAACATGGGTCCGAACTTGATTAATTTTAAGAGGTTTCATTTTAATTAGGAATAGAACATTCAGGCTTCGTTCCACCAGTAAATCCGCGGAATGTATTCTGAAATTGGAGTTAAAGTTTTTGAACTTTTGACGATATTTTTCTATATTTCGATTTTTACATTTTTAATTTTTGGAATATCTGAAAATTTATCTCTAGTTAGGAACTAAAAAGTGCTACACCGTTTTAATGGACATTTAATGTGGTTTGGTGTGTGGTCTATATTTAGAGGAGCGATTAAGGGCATCTGGCTTTTTGTGCCTCCTGAGATGTAAATCCAGCCCTTTGGTAGTAGAGATGGCCGAAACTCAGAAGTTTTGTTCCATTTTTGGATTTACGGAACTTGGGAAAAACCCAAAAATCCGAAAAAGGAAACTTACTTCTACATTTAACATAACTCCAGGATCATGATTCTAGCTGCAGCCTACCCAAAGTTACACCAGTATATAAAGGGTGTTTTTCATGTTGAAGCATAGCCACTGCTGGGACAGAGCTTCGTTAGCTGCATCATAAGCCACCGAAATTCTAAATCATCTTTAAAGCTAGCAACAAGCCTGAAAATATTTTTCTCTCCCTAAGGTGCCCATAGGAAAAAAGAAAGGATAATGGTCTCTACAGGTCTGTAACTAGCTCCAAAAGAGATTGGGTTTTTTGGGGGGTTGAGCTTCTTACATTGAATATCATGTGACTGTCACAGACTCAGACAGGACAGACAAGAAAGTGTAACATTACAAGCTTATAAACAGATCCAGAGAAGCTTGACACATCATCCTAGGTGTGTTTCAGGGGCATAACTACAGGGGCCCAAGGACCCCCACGAGATTGGGGGCCAGGTCCCTGACCCACCCTCCTCCCCAGACAGAGGTCCACAATCAGATGTTTTTAAACAGCTGATTGCATGTATGTTTCCTTCATACACATTTAAAAACAGCTGATCACAGAGGTTGTGGCAGGCCCTCTTATTGTCCAGGCCCCCCACTGTCACAGGGGGAAGGGGCAGTTCTTACACAACTGGTGTGTTTAAAAGCTATAAGAGAACTCTTTTAAAGGGCATGTCCACCCCCAAAACAAAAATGTAAACCTCTTCTGGCCCCAGAGTGTAGGAGCCACCTCAGCTCCTTATGGTTGTCCTGCAATTACTGCCCAAAGTCCAGGAAACTAAGGAGTGGGAGCTGTCTTTCTGCAAAAAATGTTTCTGCCTCCTCTCTTGCCTCCAGGATGTAGTGTGACAAAAAAAACCATCAGAATCATACTTACAGCCCTTTGCTCCCGCAGCGCTCTCCATTAATGGCAGCCGCACCTGTGATTGGTTGCCTCTCAGCCAAACACAGACACCGATGCTGGTCTGGCCCCAGCTTGCAAGTTGCAGGGAGCTGGATCAGTGTGCTGCGGGAGTGAAGGGCTGTAAGTAGAGTTCTGATCATTTTTTTAAAGATCTAACTTGGAAGTTGGGGGTGGACAGGGGGGATATATAATATATAAAAAGTTTATATTTAAGGTGCCCTTTAAATAGAAGATACTTGTGTGGAGACCACAGTCACCCTTATTAATTTGGTGTATTGTACCCTAATAGCATGTGATTCCCATGACATTATTACATTTGCTGAACATTTAAAAAAATAAAATAATATCGGACTAAATAGCTATGATTACTACAGGTTCATTTATGGGCAGGGAGGTAAGATTGATTATTCCAGTATTGTTTTGTTGAGGCGCCGCAGCAGATACAGTTTTCATCTACCAGGTTAGTGCCCTGGGCATTCCTGTATTAAAGATAGTGATGAAGCATTGAGCAAGCCTGGCAGAAGCTGTCGCTCCTCATAGAAATAATATTGGAAGGTAGAAAGTACCAATCCTACCTCCCTGCCCAGGTACTGTTTTTGAAAAAACTGTATTAGCACTATAGCTCTCCTTTAATCCATGCATAGTGCACTGTCACAGATATTGAAACCCCAAGCAGTTTCTGATTTTAATGATGGAACACAAGGCATTGTGAAAAAAAATAAAACCAATGAAGCTCTGAAGCATGTTAATCACTTTTACAGATATTTTAGTCTGGTTAACCACCAAGATGTAATTCAATCAACATGTTAAAGAAGCAGTAACACATTTCTGCCATCAACCTTTTCAGATTACATAGAAGAAATTAACAATTATATGTAGTATAATAAGAAGTGACCTGTGCATTACTGTTAATTAAGATTTTTTTTTTTTATCCTGTTTTAGAGTACAGCCATTTTAAAGGGCATGTCCACCCTTAAAACAAAAACTGTCTGACTGTTCATCTGTCAGTTACCTGCCTACACCCCAACTATTTTTACCAGTTTATTTGATGCATTTGTAACTAGAGATGGGCGAAACTAAACTAGTTTTAGTCTGTTTTCGAATTCCCAGATCTTGGGAAAATCCCGAAGATCCAACAATCCTGTCACGGCCCTCTGCTTGCGTGAAACTGCAAGAAGGGGGCTGGACTGGCAGCCGCGTACATGATTGGCTTAGACGCAGCTTCCAGCTGTGTAGAACGTCAGGGGAAACAGGCAATGTAAGTAGTGATTGGGAGAGTACTATAGCGGTTGGGGGTGGGTGAAGGAGCCCTACTCTACAGCAAATGGGTTTAGAGCTAGGGGAAGGGAGAGGAAAACGGGAGGGAGAGGGAGTGGGGGGAAGGCTGCACTGCGCATGTCCAAATTCTCCCAGAGGAGAGACAGGAGGCAGATACAGAATGGGACAAAGCCAGGCTCCTGGTCTTTATTTTTAGGACCTTGGAGGGACATTGCAGGAAAACCATTTGGAGCAGGGATGTAAGGTAAGGATTTTACTACACTACACAGTGGGGCCAGTAGTGGGTGAAAATATAGATTTGGGGGTGGACATGCCCTTTAACCTTTGAAAATGTAAATTTATTTTATCTGTAAAATTGCTTGCACTTATCCCCCTGCTTGTTTACTCTGTATTTTATAATGTACAGAGCTGCGTACCCAAGTGGCGCTATATAAATAAAATTATACATACAAATATTTATTATTTTTGGTGGTCAAAAAACAACATTTTAAGAAGTTTTAACTGATGAATTATTTGTATATTTCTAAAGTTAATATTTGTACTGGGGTGTGTACCAGTGTGTTAGTGTTGATCATGTAGATTATATGTTATAATATTAAAAGGTATGAGCAGTAATCCTTGCACCTACCCCCATCTTTTTAAAGTAACACTAACCCTTGGTATATCATCACAAACCAACTAGTGTGACTTTAGGATGAAAATTAGCAATAGCCGCAGTCAGTAAAACACCCCCTATATGTTTTGGGAAGTCCCCTGTTTATCATTTGATAGTACTGCTACTATTGGTCAAGGACAGAATTATTATTTCATCCTCCATCTATTATAATTAGTAAATTAGAAGGAGGGATCCAACTCACAACACTGCCTATAGCCCCATTCAGTATTAATGCTAGTCTTTTATTAAGAGCCTGTTGTGGAGATTCTGAGTACTAGACACAGTACTAACAAGTACTAACATAATAACAAGCTAGTTATTTTACTTTCTTTAAATAATTTTGAAGAATGAGACATTTTGTTTTGTTTATTGATAAAAAAATCCCCTCATAATTAATACATTTATGCCCTAGAGTAATTACTAGACTATTACTAAATAATCTACCCCTTTATTGAATTTCAATTATCCATCTGTAAATAATAACCTTATAATTGGCGTGCTACTACCTTGGGGGTGGGAGGGAATGAAAACAAAGGGGGAGGTATTTGGAGTTTGGGGGGGACAGTTGTCTATGAGTGACTGTGTATGAACAGAGGGTAAGTGGGGTATCTCAGAGGCCAGGAATGTACTTAAATGAGGTGGTGGATTATAATAGATAATATCCCCCTAAAAAAAGTTATTCGGATGTTAATCACCTAAGAGTCCCCAGAGTTAGTCACCAGAGTTCTTTGCCCTTTATATAAGCACTCATCCTGCTTTTATATGGTCATGGAACCCCTCAGTGACTTCTAATATCCTTATAATTTACAATAGACGGTACATTATTTATTATATTAGTGTCCCTTTATCTTATTCCCTGCTTCCCCTTGAAGTACAATGTTGAAAATCATTTTATGCAAAAAAAATATTTTTCTACCACGCAGTGTTGGACAAAGAAAACCATAGAGAAATGTTATATACGTGGTTGTAAATTTGTGACTGCTGCTGTAAAACAATGAGGTGGCAGATACAGATAACGATTGGTATTTTACGGATATGCCGTTAACAGCCAGTCTAATTATATATACCTAAACAGTAATTGGCTGCTCATTGGCTAACCACTCAGAGTTACTGACTCCTCCCATTCTAACAAATAAACAGCTGGGGCCAGAGTCAGAGAGCTGCCAGTTACTGCACGAATATACTGTAACAGGCTTATTAAATAAAATGTGCAACAATGTGCCCGTGCTGTTAATTTCCAGCAACCAATCAGATGATACTATGTAATAGCGACTCATTAAATTCGCCCTTAAACTCACTTTGCTTGCTTGGACAACTTAATATCACACATTGGCCTAAATCCATGGTTCAGTTTTTGTGTCAGCCAGAAAAATAACTTCCAAGTTTTGCTTTACTGCATGTTTCAATTTTTAGAATTTTTTTTTTTTTTTATTGGATCGTAAAACCAAAAAATGAAATTAAAATGAATTTGTGTACAAATGCTTACATATACCCCTCATCCAAAGAGAAACAAAGAGTGCACATCCTTAATTTAATATATTCATTATAAAGTTGGAATAATTTTTTCATTTAATTCATAAATTGTGCTAGAAGGAGAGTGTGATCACACGGTAAAGTGATAAATCAGCCTTGTGCATGATACGGTTGATTAAAGTGTAATACTCTCAGGGCAAAGCAACATATCATTGCTTAATGATGACTGTACCTGAGCAGAAAAGGAGTCGCTTACCGTACACTGATAAGTTTTCCTTTTATCAAAAATTTGGGGGTGAAATCTTTGGACAGTTTCTTTTTGTGTTTTATAAAGGGACAATTTTAATCACATTAAAAAGATTCACAGAACATTGACAACATCAACATAGTTAACAAACATAGGAGAGGAACAAATGTTAATAGACAAATGTTGTTTAAACTTTTTGTAACATGTGTAATATCATTAAAGGGCAAAACATTTCTTACCATAGTCCCTCAATGCTCCATCATGTTACATCCATTTTCATAACTTCCATAGTTTGTATGTTCCAGCCATAATGAAATATTATTACTCTTTCTGGAGAAGCAAGCAGACAGCAGTGTCAGTATAAGTCCCCGCGTCCATTCATTTATTTCACAAGCTGTTGAATTTTTTGGCTGGATGATCAGTGTCTTGCATTTCCGAACAAGCTGTTTGAATTAAGGACATACTCATTCCATTGATATTCCAGTGAATAGGAATAAACTATTGTTTTTTTTATCCCTTGGGCCCCGTTTCCACTACACATGGACATAAATGGAACGAAAATGAACAGTCCGTTTTTTTGGCTATTTTCATCCATATGTAATTGTCCGTTTTTCCTATCTCTAGGCTAACAACAAGTCTGTTTCTGGACAGTTATGCATGCAGCAGTGAGTTTTTTTTAACAGAGCGGATCAATCTGACAAAAGCAAACCAAGTGTGTAAGCAGTAATTTGCACCCGAACTAAGGTCAAGGTCAATAATGGCAAATAATGGAGAGTATTCTGCAGTATTATACAATATTTCCCATTATTTGGTGCAATAGTCTGTATTTTTGGAGATGTTTTTGCAGAAAATGACCATTCAATGTTCCCTCTAATTTCTTCTCTTGTGCATGTGCTGATGTAAATAATCTGTGCGGACACAAAAATCAAATTTTGTGCACTCTACATACCTTATATACATCCAGATATTTGAGTGTGCTCTATTTCTACCTGGGTGTGCAGGCCTGCTGAGTTGAGTACACCCACAACACAGCTTAGAGGGAGCACTGCGACCACTATATTTTATATAGAACAATAGAAACTAAATGAAAACTGACGTATATTTATTACAATTTTACTAATTTATTTTAATATTTTGTATACATTTGCATACAAAATCTGGGAAAAATGTGCTATATTACATCATATGCCACATCTGTGTTTGATAAAAGGCCATGCAAAACAGTTGTTACAGTGTGGCCGTGCAGATTTTCTTGCCATACACTATTCAAAACCTGCTCTATATTACTGTGAATGAGCTCCAAGGGAAACTATAGTCAACAATTTTAAAGTGACTGATTAAATAATACAGTTTTAAAGGTTTAGCCTATCCTGTCTGCTCAATGTGTCTCCATTGTCCATTTATTCCCTTCCAATCCACCCGCCTGCCTGCTCTTTCACTGACTGAATGATTCCCTACACACACCCCACCCCTCCAAGTATTGCTACAGATAAAGTAGGAAGTTGGGGCCCATTGTAGTTTTCATGGGGGCAGAGACTTCTAGTTTAACCACTGTCTGCAAAGTTTAACTACTATCAGATCTCTAAAAAATACAAATGAAATTATATAAAGGTAAATAAGATAAAGGTCCATACAGGTGGTAAATAAATGTTGCCCAACACAAGCAAAAAAATTGTTGCATCCTCTGTACAGCTTTCAACTTATGTCATTGAAATGACCAAATCCTAGGGTGACTATTGTACTAAGTGGAAGTCTCCTGGTTGTCCTCTCTCTTCTCTCTCCATAAAACAGAACAGACTGCTTGATGTATGTAATACCTATGACTTTATAAGAAAATCTTATGTGCTGTATACAACCGCACTTACATTCCATCAGATGTGTGTGCGCTCATTTTTTAATTTTTGCCTGAGTGTGCAAGCCTGCCAGGATGTGTGCATACACTAACACACAGATGTTACTTATTATTCAGAAGGAAGGCTGCACAATGCAGGAAAAGACAGAAACATGCAAAATTCTAGCTGATTTCTCATCAATGCTGCTCATTTGTGAGATGAGGGTTACAGCTTTTTTTTTCTTTAGTTCTCCTTGAAAGAAATATGTTTACTGAGCTGTAGAATAAGTTCTGATATGGCTGTAATAGACATAATAATAATTATCGTTCTAATTAGAATAGGACTCTTATAGGTCAATAATTTTAGTTGCAGATGCAAATATTGGTAATTGCTTTATAAATTTGCTTTCCGTGGTATTAATAAAAGGCTAATGTAATAAGAGATGCAAAAATGTTAATGTGCTATTAACCAGTCAATTTGATTGGTGATGCAGGTTAAAAGAACAGGCAAACTTTTGCACATCTATTAACATAAACCCCTGTGCCTTCAAAACTTCCTATACCCCAGTGCCTTGTGTTTGTAACATGTCTGCACATTGCTAGAAGGGTGTCTATGTGATATGCAGAGCCCCATCAATTAAACATATCTCAGCTCTTTGCTTTGCATTAGAAATGACTTGTCAGTGTTAATGGTAAAGGGCATGACAGAATCATTGCATATTCCCTGTCAAATCATTATGGCTTAATTCATGCCAATTAAACAGACCTCACATAGCTGCCATTACAAACTAAATTGAGCTTAAAAGTAGATATCGCCTACCATCCAGTGAAAGTCCCTTAATGTAAAGGATCTCGTGGGCACAAAACGAGTCTAGGTAGAAAAATAATCGTGTTAAGAGTGCCAAATGAGGCAATGTGGCAACATCTGAGAGGGGCCTATGTGTGCTTCACTCAATAAACTGGTAAACTATTTGAATTTGAGGCGAAGTAAGCATTATATACTCCTTGCAATTGAACTCAAGTGGGAAGAAAATAGATTATAAAAGCCTGAGTGCATTTAGAATAAAATACTGTCTTTACTGTGACAGGGAACAGCCTCATCTAACTGACAATAAGGCTTCTATTCAAACAGACTTGAACACCTGAGGTCTAAGGCTTTCCTAGATGCTCGCACCTGTCTGTCTGCAGATCATATGGGTGTGAATGATCCGCTTCTGCAATGCCAAGAACATGGCAGGGGGATGTCTTTTGCCTATTAGGGTGATGAGAAGTGGGCTGGAAGCATCCATCAAGGCAGCCTGGATAGTGAGAATGATTACTGTCTCATTTGGCAACTAAGTGCAGTCAGCTTCTCTGCTAAAAAACATTTATTCAAGTGAGGGAATCCTCCTGTCAGTTTCAGAGAACAAAGAGAAAACAAAGTTTAGTATATTATATAATTGCCTACCTGCCCCTTGTATACTATATAATTGCCAACCCGGATCTCACTGGCGATTATTAGACCGTATGAGCTTCAGGTATATTTGGCGAGTTACTATTTAGCTGTGGGCCCTGCGGTGATGTAATAGTCACGGAAATGAAGAGATTTTGGTTTTGGTTGTTCCTTTTTAATGTGTATTCAGAAGTCTGACTAGTTAATTCTATTGAGTGTTGGCGCAAGGGCACACTTTCTGAATGGCTATAATAAATCATGCCAGTCTGGGTGTTTTCCACAAAACCTATAATCATTTAACAGTTTGTTAGCGCAAAAAGAATTGGTCAGATAATCAAATTCACCTAGCAATAATATCCTATATGTTGAGATTTATATGCACTGAGTGCCCTGTAGGGGGCATTGTGTGCTCCAGTTATAAAGGTAAATATGATCAGTTTGACTATTTGCATTTCCTACTTCACCCACTGCACATAACACACTTTCTTTGTGCTATCTATGGCCAGCTCAACCCCTGGTCTTATTACCAACAAGAATTAAATATACATTCAAACTATTTCATTTTGGCTTAAATAACAAAGGAATAAACAAAGGAAATATCTGCGAACATCAAATTCCATATAGCACCTTATAGGACTACAAATCAGGCTGCACTGATACATCATCTGATCCTCCCTGTCATTTTTACAGACTGCTGCCTAGACGCCCCTGGTACCTTTTAAAAGCATAATAGATTTCTACAGCCTTTTAACGGTCATCCAGAATAATTAGCACATGTGTTTTAAATAACTGATAGTTTTGTGAGCAATAAAGCAATTACCCATCCTCAGAGCTGACAGTTCTCCTAACTAAACTCCAAACCAGCAGATAATTAGGAGTGTAATCTTATCCCCATTGTTTCCAATTAGTCTTGCTAAAACCACTGTGCTAGACTAGCTGGTTTGGGACTAATTTATACATTTGAATTTACATAAACAACTTTCTCTTCCTCAGTGTTTATTGCCCCTCCTTGGCTCATCCCAATTGCTGTTAACTCTTTGTTGTGTACTTGTGTGTATTTTGTTTTATTCTTTGTAAATCCTATGTATATAGCATTGATAGATTATGCATACATTTATGGGTGGGTAAGATTAGATAGATAGATAATAGATAGATAGATAACAATTTGCTTATTTACTATAAATGGTAAACAGTTGGATTTTCCTAAGTAGATAAGGGAAACTTTCTCCAGACCTGTGTCCTAGTAGGATTCATATTAGTATGTTGTTGTAGGGGATCATGAAAGGTAACTATTTTCTGTCAGTAATATTCAGGATGTGTTTATTTGATGGCTCGACAGAGCTTTCTGCTTGAAATTTAAACCATTGATTTTGTCTTGATTTGAATGGTTAACAGTCTCTCCTTCTGAACATTCCTCCCTTACTGGCTACAAAGTGTTTTAGAACATAACATTTCAGGATGATCAAGGGTTAAACAATCCTGAATCAGCAATGAAATCCTTAGCTTCTCAAAAGTTAAAGATTTGTAAGTGGAAAATTGAGTTTGTCACCTCAGCAACAAGCACTGACTTTAAAGGAATGTCCTGTATCCTGAACAGAACTCACAGGGGCTACAGGCAGCAGAAAGGGGACATTTCTGGGCTCTGGTAAAGTTATGGTCTGTACACTGGAGCCAGCAGGAACTATTCTCTCAAACCCAGCACTTTATTACCTTCTATATACTCAATGTGTACCACCACCCCACTCTGGGTAAGGGCTGTCAGGGCATAACCCTGATATGTATTACAGCAATGTATGTCTATAGGGCCAATATTACTAGATCATCCAAAAAGGAGTGAGTAGCATTTGTAAATTTCTAAGCACAATGAATATGGTGTTTATGTATAATAGGTTATGGGTTGGTGTGTATTGAGATGATAGACTGATAAAGGTAGATTAGAATTTGTGCAGAAATTACCTCTTTATGGTTATTTAAGGACGGTCTGTTTTCTTGCTTTCCTTCCATTAAGAGCGATTAGACTCCCTCTATTGAAAGTTACTGATCCAGAGAGAAAACCAGGAGTAGATAAAAGGAGATTTCAAGTAGCTCCTAGTCCCTTTCACCCCAAACTGTGTCCAGAATTGCTCAGGGATCAACTTTTTCCACTAGATTTCCTTCTTTCAGTCTCTGGGGTGGGGTTGTGAAAGGGTTAACAGTTGAGGTCCTCGCCCCCTTGCTAGTCTGGAAGCTGCCGTTTGGGAAGGATCTGTACACTGACGTGTACTTCCAGTTGTTTGCCATCTCTTTGGCTTAGTAACTAAAACTAATAAGTACTTGGAAAGTTTTTGCTTTTTGGGGGACAGAATCTGTGGTTTCCAATAGGTCAAATTTTTTTTGTTGTCGTTTTTTTTTTTTAAACTCAAGGTTAAATGTATATAACCTTTTATAACATGGCAAAGCTTGATTTCCTGCAAAGACATTCTGAAAGGAAGGTGGATTTGTGCCAAAGTAATAAAAGCCCAACACACTGGTCAGAATGCTGGCAGACCCCTAACAGTTAATAGCATGTGGGTTATTAGATATCAGCTTATAATAGACAGTGCTGATCATATATTGGAAGCCAGGATAATAACAGTACCATATATTTAAAGTGTGTATTCTATATGAAATATTCAGCTAATTACTTTCCATTTAATTTCACCACATGCCCCTAATATGATCATTTGGTTTAAAGAAATCCTTCAGTTCTCCTTTGCTTCATTTCTATCTGAATGAGTATGTTTGCCATCATTAATATCTAGGAGGGTGAGCCATGCTGTTTGTGGCTGTTTCCCTGCTATTTATTTATTTTATTTCTACATTTCATGCCTGCAGATTGGGTTAATAAATACTTGTTATATCACATTAACTTGTTTTACTGGGACTATCTTGGAGCCATAGTCTATAGGCATGGAAGATGGATCAGTTCCATTTACTGGTGTTCAAGTCATAAAAACAAAATAACTTCTTTATTGGTAACATGATTTCTGTGATAATTATATTGAACTTTTTTTTAATGGTTTTTAAATTGTAGGAGAATTTGTGGAGTCTGTGGCTTATAGATTCACTGCACAAGTCAGTTTATTGGATGATAACAGGTTGTCATGTTAAAATGGATCCCTAATAAAAAGTTTCAGGTGTACAAATCATTTTGTGGTAAAGTCTACAAAATATTACCATGAAGTTACCTGGAATTAAATTGCTTAAAACGATTTATTTTTAAAACTATTTCTCAATAAAATTAGATTATTTTAATTGCAATTAAAAGACTTTATTTAAAAAATAAAAAAAAAGTTTCCTAAAACACTTAAAATAAATGTAACAGATGTAAATGATTTTGTGATTATGGTGACAAAATGACAAAAATAAAATTACAAACAAAGTATGTAAAATGGTTTCTTCTCTGGCTCTGATCCCTTGGAAAATATATTGTTTTGTTACAACATTTGACAAAATTCATTTTAATTAACAAAACATGTTTGTAAAGTTAAATCTAGTTTAGTTTTCTTTTTTCAGCCCAGCAACATTTTATTTTATTATTCGTTGAAGTTAAAGGGTATCTTGGCTTTATTCATTTAACTTAATATCTCTTGTGTCATCTTTTTCTAAACTCTTTTAAATTACAAACACAGATTATGTAGGAAATGTCATTTCTATTGAAATATCACTGATCACTGTTCTGTGCAAGGGGGAGAAATTGTAATAAATATTAAAAAGTGTATTAGGTTGATGTCCCTCCCAAGATAGTGTTTATTGTGGGTTTTTGTGTCACATCTTAAATAAGGATTGTTATAAATACACATAAAATAAATTAATTAACTAACAATAATATAGTGCTGATGATGATGAAGATTATACATGATGAAGATCATTAAAATGGCACAGTCTGGATGTTTTCTGGGATAGAAAGTTTTAAGCAGTAAAATACCCCCCCCCCCCCTTGATTCCAATGTCTTTATCTAAAGAAAATAACAATTTTCATTGTAAATATTAGACCTGATCCTCTCCGTGTCCAGTGTCATATTCCATGGGGTCATCTCCTGTTCTCCAGTGACATTAACCATCCAGGAAAAGTGACTGCCATTGACCATTCCATTAGGTGACCAGACAACAAAACCCAGATGACTGAGGGGTTATTGGTAAATAGAAATAACAGGAGGAATAGATTCATCTCCCACTGGGGGCTGTGCAGTGTCTATCCTGCCAGGGGGACAGTGGGATATGCAGTGTCTATGGGGGGTTTCGACACCAACTGTCTGCAATGTACAATGCTGTTTTGACAACTTACCCTGGGCATTCCTATAACACCTCTTAGCTACTATGCAATCACACCCTTAACACCTGGCTGTGATATGCTTATTGGGATACATACATTCTGAATTGAGAAAGCCAGTCGGATGACTAGCAAAACATCTTTAAGAACTAAACTTCAAGTCCAGTTGATCTAATTGAATACAACAGAGATAATTGTATTGCTTCAATGCATTTTTTTAAACTGCTTAAAATAGAGTATTGGTATGCAGCCCTCTCCATACATTTTCCCCTAAATTCGAGCCTCTCTCTGCCATCAATTAGCCTTCAATTAGCCATGCTGTGAAGGGGGCGTAACAATTCTGTCTGCCTCTAACTGTCACTCTAAGCTAACACGTGAGAAAACACTCCTCAACTAGACATGGACTAGAACTTGAACCTGAGTTCGATCCGAGCTATTCAAGTTTGAACAGACTCGGACTTCACGAACTTCCCGGACCCGGATTTTCGATATTTTCCAGACTTTCGATAATTATCGAATGCTCGAACATTCGAGGAAAGCGAATATGTGAGTAAAATGTCTATTATACCTATACGCGAACATTGAATCTGCGAGTAAAATGTCTATTATACCAATACACGAGCATCGAATCCGCGAGTAAAATGTCTATTATACCAATACACGAGCATCGAATCCGCGAGTACAATGTCTATTATACCTATTAGCGAGTAAATATCGAATCCGCGAGTAAAATGTCCATTATACCTAGACACGAGTATCGAATTCGCGGGTAAAATATCCATTATACCTAGAAGCGAGCACCGAATCCGCAAGTAAAATGTCTATTATACCTAGACGCGAGCATCAAATCCGTGAGTAAAATGTACATTATACCTAGATGGGAGCATCGAATCCGCGAGTAAAATGTCTGTTATACCTAGACGGAGCATTTAATCCGTGAGTGAAATGTCTATATACCAATACGCAGGCATTAAATCCGCAAGTAAAATGTCTATTATACCTATACGCGAGTATCGAATCCAAGAGTCGTTCATGGGATAATTATCGAATGTTCGAACACGAGAGCTCGAAAGTAGCTCGCGTGAGAGTAAAATCGAGTTTTCGAAAGTACTGGATATTCGAACATGTTCCCCAGACCATTTCCCTGGTCCCACAGCCATTTACATTAAATTACCATTGATATTTTAGTTGTATTTCATTCAAGCTTTTCAAACTATTTGACTCCCATTGACTTTAACAGGTCCGTTTTCGAACTTTCGAACTTTACGTATAGTTCGAAAGTTTGAAAACGGACATCTCTATCCTCCACCCACAATTGATCAGCTTGATTATGTAGGCTGTACCCTAGCAACAGGACATTTCAAGTTTGTTTGACTGGCAGAAGAGGAGGAGAGAGGTTGTAACAGAAATTCCCAAGTGGAGGCAGGCTTTTAGCACTTTTGCTGTATGATATCTAAGGGAGGGCAACGCGGTTGTAAATGTGAGTAAGTTATTTCAGCTGCTGAAAGTGTGGAGACATGTAATGGGGGTGATGTTATTTTTTGATATTGTTGTCCTTTAAATGTAATGGTTATCACCATTGGGTATTTGAGATATAAACCAGATTATGATTAAGAGTACATGTCCGAAACGCATTAGGTGACAATGCCGGCTACATTGTCACCTAATGATAGCAAAGATTATATCGTACACTTTTAAAATGTAGTTTTTTTAAAACGTTATAGTTAGTTGAAATTGTTTGCTCCTAAAGGTCCCCATACCTTTTCTCAAGATTTTTTAGAAATTCTGTGGCTTCATCTTTGTCCTTTTCAAAGAATTCCTGATAAAAACAAGCTGATCGAACCAAATTTATTATATCTTCTACATTTAATAAAAATGTTTCTTGTATACCAGTGATCCTAAAAAAACACAATGGATAACTGCATTACTAAAGGGCTCAGTAAACCTCCTTCTAGTTGCTGTACCCAGTTTGAGAATCTAAAATATTAGATCCTCACCCCGAGAATTACAGCCAATATCCAGTCCTTCTCCCTACCTTGGGCCAGCAAATAGGACCTTGCGTTACTTGCATGAAAATGTGTTTCTTGCAGATTGAGACTTGTAATAAATTGGCCTGTCCCCCAAGTTAAATGCTTGGGGCTGAACCAAGTCCTGAACCAGGTGGTGCAGGACTTTTAAGGTTACTGGATATTGGACAAACAACCACGTGTAAGGAACCAGCATTCATTTGTCTTATGCTTATAATTCTTGTCACCTTCTAACTCTACCCTCCCATTAGCACAAAGGGATTCAAAAATGCTTTATTTTGGAAACTCCACACCACCCCTTTAAAAACACATGCAATAACTAAATCATCAATGTATCACACACAGTTTTGACATGTAAGTGTTGTCTAACCTAGTGGACAGTCAGGGAATTCTGGGAGTTATAGTTTACATTCCTAAATAAGTCCGTTCCCCACATTATAAATATTATGGATTCAATTAATAATCATAAAACTACAGTAGTACCCATTAACAATCATCCACAAAGTATGTATATTTATTAAAAGTCAAGTTTCAGTTCATGATATTTATTTGAGATAATCAATTGAGTCCCGCTAGACATGTGTTTATCATTCTGGCCTGTGAAAGAGAGTGTAATGAAATAGAAACATAGTGACCCCCAGTGGAAGACTTTAGAAGTACGGTTTTATGTTATCAAAGGTTATATTCAAGCTGGTTTGTATAGACTCAACCTCTACATTATTTATGGTATAGGTGCCCTAGTTCATGTGGGCTCATGTAGCATATACTGCATGTATGTGCATTGAAAAGCTATTAACATTACTGTAAAATGAAAGGATCTGTATAGTTTCCTTACCTTTTTTTGTCTGCAAATGGTATTTTTCTGAATATATCCTCGTATTGGGACCTTACAATGGTTACAGCTTGTTTATTATATGAATAAATCATTTCCAATGCCTTTGGGATCAAAAGAATAACAGGATGGGTAAACCACCACAGGCTTATGGACATATTCATATATAATAATGTATTATAACAGTTAACTGTGTTTATATATTTATATTATATATATATATATATATATATATATGATATATATACATACACACACAGTATATTATATTGTATAATTGATTATCCCTTAATTATATAAATATATTTATATCTTCATAGGAGATTGCATTGAGTTTTTAGGAGCTACTAATGTGGTGGTGGGTATATGATATTACATATAGGAAAGGTGTGAATGTATGTGTGTACTATCTCACTATTACCAGATGACCATTAGTAAATGTATATAAAGTATAGCACTGACATATAAGGTACAACACAAAATATACAAAATTCATAAACTTACTTACAGAGCTGAGATCACTATTTCAAAATGGAATGGTCAAATAGCAGCTTAAACCACACCCCTGTGTCTGCTCCATGTGAAAGGAAGTGTAATCCAGAAAAGGTTTCTGTCTGCTACACAGAATGTGATGTGTATTGTAATGGACATATACACCAAGGCTCCTAATATACCACCTCCAGTCTGCAGGTGGTGTTAGTGAGTAATAAAAGACAAGACATCCCTGCACTCTATGGTAGGAGGAGAGATAGTGAAAGTAGATTCTGGTGTGTGCTTTGGAGTGATATTGACTGCAACACCAGATCCTGTGTATAAGACCCTGTGTGTAAGACCGTGTGTGTAAGATCATGTTACCACCTGTTGAGAGGACAGATTATTGGACAGACAATTTACCTTATTATTTACCTATTTGGTTCCTCTGGAAACTGGTGACTGTTTGAGTAACAGTTTAAAATATACCTATGTAAAGATTCTATATCCACACATAGCAAAACATACACATAATTTCCATTGTGCACCAACGGGCACACTTTTGCTAGTATGTATATATTTATATATATATAATATATTCCAAAAGGAGGGCACTCACAACTTGATTTCTACATTTTCAATATAAAGACCCCGGTGCTACCAGTATGTTAATCAACATAGCAGAAATATTAATCCAGTGCACAAATGGGATTTTCTGAACAAAAGCAGCCTTTATTGGCAATACATAGTAGACAACGTTTCTGTCCTTAGTGTTGGGCCTTTCTCAAGCCTATAAAAAAGTGTTCACAGTGCAAAAATTTAAATACCTTCATAGTCATGACATCACATCCTGTGTTATCATATAAGCTCATTCTCTCATTTACCAACATATTTCATTAGTTCTGTGTATATCATACAATATACTTGTACACACAAATTTCAATATTCATAATGACAGTACATTCCACTTCTAAGACCTTTAAATACATAAAGTGCTAGTGTTTTTACCACATATTAGTAAGGTTTATTAAATACCCCCACTCAAGACAAAGCTTTGAGATAATAAGTTTATAGTGAGCACAAACATTTTTTAACTAATTTTCAATAAAATGATGATTATATTTGTTGAGGCACTTATTTAGCACTCTAAGATTCACACATATGTGGTAAAAGCACTAGCACTTTATTTATGTATTTAAAGTTCTTAGAAGTGGAATGTACTGTCATTTTGAATATTGAAATTTGTGTGCACAAGTAACATGTTTCCGCCCGAATCGCAGGCCATCTTCAGAACATCTGAAGATGAGGACATAACTTCCTTAAATCGGAAACCTCTGATACACCCCTAGTTTGACGTGCATGGGGGGCATACGAAAGAGTGACATGCGTGAGAGACACACCCCTAAAGGAGGGTGACTGATGACGGAAACATACTCCCAATCGAGGAAAAGAGAATATGCTACCTGTTAGTGATAGTGTAAAACGTGCCTAAATGTGGCCGTGTGAAATAGTAAAAGGCTATGCCAATAAATAGCTATAAAATGGATCCATAACTAGCAGTGAAAATGCCCAATGTATCTGCACATACAGTGCATTTTTTAAAGTGTAGAGTGCCAGTAGTAGCTAAAATGGTGATAAAGTGCATGTGCTTAAAACAAACCATAAAAACCTAGAATGCATAATAAAAATGCTACAGTGTGTGATATAGCACACTGAGCAAACAATTAAAGTACATTTTAAATACATATTAGATACTCAATGGCATATGGCTTTAGTATATTACTGCTAAATGTTGCTAGACTGAATACGAAAACACTTGCTATTAGGAGTTTTATAAATAAACTCATACATGTAAATATTACTAAGGCCATGCCTATAAACTCTCATAATGGAATGAGTAGAACAACCTAACAACCAAGAATTAACACTAGTAAGAAGTTAGAGACAATTATAAAAATCAAGGATTATAGATGAATCTAGAAACAAGGGTAAACCTTGGTTTTAAAGAATTTTTTTGTAGTGAATAAGTTTATATTTACATTTACTTCAGGGGTAGGTTGAAATCTTACAAGGGTGAATGGGGCTTACAATTCTAAATGCGCAATTAAATAATATGGCTATAAAAAACATTGTAAGGCCCAATGTTCATTAAGTCCAACCGGTGTTTACAATATATATATTGGAAACCTAATGGATCACAAGTCTTTAGTTCACCTTTAAATGTAAAAATACAAAGCAAATCTTTACACTTTTTGATTCCCTTGCATGTTTATAACAAAGCTAGCAAAGGAACTTAGCATGCCTGTAAACTACTTCGTATAATGGGGACTGGCTGCCAATGGAGCACTATAGGGCAGTCATGTAGCTGATTTTGATGCTGATTTGTTCAAATTGGTTGTTTCAGGGACTATAACAGCTCTCACACAGAATGTATAGCAGTTCCCACACTGCCTCCTAGGTTAAACTGCATGTGTGTTCATGTATGTGGTTGTGTGCTCAGTTTTGTTGAATTTTTGACATTACCTGTTTGAGGTCTCCACTGTACATTATACTGTATACACTTTAAAAATATAAAGTAGCTTCTTGACAACTTTCCCAAGCAAATTATTTCTTGATAGAACACCCCCCCAGGAAAAGACGTATGTAAACAGAGAAAAGAAAACTTCGAAAAGTGGTTTGATGTAAAAAACAAATGAAAAAGCCCAATTTCCTTTTCAACCTGTAGGTTTGATTGCTTAAAGGATCGAAAGACAATCAGGCTTATATATTAAAAGGTGGAAACATTGCCTATTCTGTTAAAAGGGCGTAGCTAGAAATCACAGGACCCCATAGCAAGATTTTTTTATATTAAAAAATTGTGCATTAAATTTACCATTGTATATTGGAAAGATCATTTAAATTCACTGAGACATCACAGAAGACAGCCAAGGGAACGTTGTTCTGTCCTGATCGCGCGCCCTGTCTTTTGAATTGGCGCGCACGCGCATAAGACAGGGCGCGCGATCGGGACAGAACAACTGTTCTGTGCAGGAGCGGCTGCGAGTGGAGCGGCAGGTAAGGTAAGTTCCAGGTCCTCCGAGCGTCCTATTATTCACAGGGAGGTGAGAATAAGCGTTCTCACCTCCCTGTGAATAATAGAAACGAATGGGACATACTTAATTTTGGGGGTTTAGTGTTCCTTTAAAGCTACAAACCTTGTGAGGTCGTGGTTTTGGGGGTCTTTTAGCCTGAAGGAGAATGTTTGCTTGAGGGGTGGAAATACCCTTTAATTAAAACAGTTGTTCCATAGATTTGGCCTATTTATGGCTCTGCCTTACCCCACCTGAGTTAACCCAACTCCTCCCCTGTCCTACCCAGACATGTCCCCATCTATTGTGGGAGAAAGCTTGTGGGTCTGGGACAGGCCCCTCAAAAGGGGTCTGTTCCTGTAAAACCAGCTTACAAATGTGTATAGGGGGCACCCAGGTAATCGACAGTCATTCATTGACTATGATTGTTGTGCTGGGGAGAAGATGGAGAAGGCCGGAAGCCTGTGAAAGAAGATGATGGAGGGCAGGGTGAGTATCTCAGTTTAAGAATGACAGTGAAGGTAAGAAAGGTTTGGGTAAGGTAAAACATTTTGTTGGAGAGATGGTCCTGTAAAACATAGCTTTACCTGAGATTTAGGCCAGGAACTGACCCAAAACATGTCACATTTCTTACTATATAAATAACTCCTAATCAAAGAATTTACTTGCCTTCATACAGGAATATACAAAGTGGAGAATTCCAAACTCTCTTTCTGGGTGAAATTCTTTGGAGCATGCCTGAGCTCAGTGAAATATTTTAGTTTGTATCTTTGGTTAGGAATTACTTAGAAAATAAAGTGAAACATTACTATAAATCTGTGCTTAAAGGGCATCTATAGTGAAATGTATACATTGCTCCAATCCAAACATAAAAAAGGTTAGTGTATTCTGCCTTATTCTTACCTTCAGGTAAGTATTGAAGGTCTCCTCGCACTCCAAGTATTGTGAAGCTTTAGCGGTGCTGTGTCCTCAAAGCTGCTTAACCACCAGCAGATGTGAATCAATAGAGACGATATAAAGTGAGGACCGCACACACTCCGTGAATTTTCTATTTTATTGTGACATAGGTTTTGTGCACAACGTTTCGGGGTCACCCCCTTCCTCAGGTGCATAACTACACACTCCGTGTACTGGTTAAAATAGTGTAGGCCCCCCTCCCATAGAGGTTGGGCAAAAACAACTCACACAGTGATAGGTTCCAAATGAACCAAATTCACGGAGTGTGTGCGGTCCTCACTTTATATCGTCTCTACTTATTCTTACCTTCCTCTGTCACTCCGTGTTTGCACACTGTCTGATTTACTGCAGAGCTCCCCACTCCCCCCCTCCCCTCTCCTGTCATTCCCCCATTAATTTAGTCCGGCTGTATATTAAGCCTGTGAAACAAGCCGCTCATGTGCATTAATCCTCCTACACATGACACATCACTCTAACCTTTGTAAACAGAAAAAAAAAACCTCGATATGTAACCCTGTAGAGAGGAAGTTTCTCTGTTGTTCTGAAGATAGTGCTACATTAGGAATGGGAGGGGGGGAAGGGGGGGAGTTTGGAGGGATCGAGTCCTGAATCACTGCAACCCGGCCTCCCTTTGACAGACAATAAATTGGTGAAAGCTTGCGGAGGAGGGGGACTTCTCCTTCCCTTTACTTCTGTTTTTAACCCAGTATTTGCCAAGCATTTTTGAGAAGGAAGGAGTCTTTGGGAGACTTGCTGTAAATCCTGTGTAAGCCTACTCACTATACCGGCATGCTGTTAGGGGATTTGATTGACAGCTCAAGCAGGTGTGGTGTATTGAAATCTTCACTTCTTTTAACTTGTATATCTCAGGACAGAGGTGGAATCTGAATAAAATAAAGGTACTCTAGGGGTTGGGGGAATTATAGAACACAGAAAGAAGGGGGGAAAAGTAATTTTCCCACTATAGATGCCCTTTAAATCAGGAAAGTTATAACTTAAACTGATTATTTTAGTACAGTAAATCTGCAGATAACATTTTCTTACCTCACTTAAGATTCTGGTAAGTTCTTCTGAGCAGTCTTTATAATGTATCTCATAGTCTGGTAAGAATGCATGTAAAGCCAGACAACCACCATGTTTAAGAACACGAGCTGTTTCCTGTAAGAATTTTTCTGTGTTGAACCAATGAGCAGCTATTTCGGCATTTACCAGATCCACTGAAGCATCTTCCACTGGCATATTCTCAGCAGGGGAATTACTGCAAAAAGTAAATCAAGGAATTTTATATCAGACTGAATGATGTTTTGGTCAATAATTTAAGAATCTTTCTATGTTCATTCTTCATATTTCTATACACATATAAGTCTCATGATAAGAGATCATTTTTTTTACATTGTACCCTTTGTGAGATATGCTTGAGAGTACATTAATACAAACAGTATGTACAGTATGTACGGTGAATTAGTGTAGTAAGAGAAATGCATTATTGCGGATTTACAGAAGTGTTTTTGCTGCAAATCTCATCTGAGGTGATCTGAACATGATCTCCAAGTACTCCTGCATTGGGACATTACATCTTCTACTCCACGGAAACGGCTCTCACCAAAGTTGCTAACAATCTGCTTAATGCTAAATCTAAAGGCCACTATTCCCTACTTATTCTGCTTGACCTGTCTTCAACCTTTGATACAGTGGATTACCCTTTACTGCTTCACATCTTATCCTCACTAGGTATCCAGGGTTCTTCACTCTGTTGGCTGGCCTCCTACCTCTCAGGTAGGACGTTCAGTGTTTCCCACTCTGGCTCCAACTCCACCACTCTTCCCCTCGCTGAGGGGTTACCGCAAGGCTCAGTACTTGGCCCTCTTCTCCATTTACTCCTTTGGGCTAGGCCAGCTCATTAGTTCCTTTGGATTCCAATACCACCTGTATGCTGATGATACCCAAATTTACATCTCCGCCCCAACCTCGTTACTCTGACATCCCGGGTCCCTTACTGCCTAAATGCCATCTCTGCTTTTATGTCCTCCCGCTTCCTCAAACTCAACATGGATAAGACCGAACTTGTCATTTTCCCACCCTCTGGATCAACCCCCCTACCTAACATTACTATCCACATCAATGACACGCCAATCTCAAACACCTGAAGTGCAATGCCTGGGAGTAACCTTTGACTCGGAACTTTCCTTTAAACACCACATTAATACCCTGTTCAACTCCGGTCGGTTACAGCTCAAAAACATCTCACGCATTTGTCCCCTCCTTTTAGAGAACGCTACCAAAATTCTAGTTCATCCCCTTATCATCTCTCGGCTGGACTACTGTAACACCCTCCTGTGCAGTCTACCAAGCAACTGACTGGCACCCCTTCAATCAATCCTTAATTCTGCTGCCATGCTCATTCACCTCTCTTCCAGTTTCTCACACGCTGCCCCTTTCGGTCAATCTCTTCCCATTACCCAAATGGGAAGAGTCTTCCCATTACCCAAATGATCCAATTTAAGCTGCTTACCTTATCCTACAAGGCTCTCTCCAATACAGCCCCCCCCATACATCTCTAATCTGATAAACTGATACTACCCAAGGCGTAACCTCTGCTAATGATCTTCTCCTTTCATCCACTTTAATCACCTCTTCCGATGTCTGTATACAGGACTTTTCTCGTGCTGCCCCTCTGCTCTGGAACTCTCTTCCTCGACTTTATACGTCACTCGCCATCGCTTCATATCTTTAAACGCAACCTCAAAACTCATCTCTTCAGGCAAGGTTACAATCTGGACCTGGACACTTCTACCCCTCTTACTGACCCCTCTTACTGACCCATCGCAGACCCGCTAGTTATAATCAACTGACAACTTAGTTACAGCTACTGATCTGCTTCATCTTATGTCTCATACCTATCTCCTCTAGACTGTAAGCTGTAAGCTTCATCTTATGTCTCATACCTATCTCCTGTAAGACTGTAAGCTCTCGGGCAGGGCCCTCCTTCCTATTGTACCACAGTAATGCTGCAACTTACCACACTGAATGCTGCTGGACCAGCACTTACTTTTTTTGCACTTTGTATTACTTGCACTATCCTTGTATATAACATGTATGTTTTCTTTGTGTATTTTAATGCAACTGTAAAGCGCCACAGAAGATGTTGGCGCTATATAAATCCACAATAATAATAATAATAATAATAATTCTACTATATAAAGTAGAAATCTTGTGAGTTTGTATGTATGTATGTATGTATGTATACACTCACCTCACAGCCACACATAATGGCAACACCTGAAAGGGATGACGCCCATGAAGTCCAATTTGAACAACAAAAAGCCTGCATGTCACTTGCAGAGTGTGATACCCCAATTCAGCAACTCAGATGAAGGGCCTGGGCTCCATGCACTGACATACTTCAACAGCAAGAGTCCGCACGTCACATGCTTCAGAGACACAACAACAGCGTAATGTACAGCTACAGCAACTCAGAGAGCTGAAGACGCATCAAAATGTCATGGCCATGCCCACGCCCCCAAACATCACGGCCACGGCCATATCCCAACCATCAAAACTGCTATGCCCCAAACATCGCAACTGGGCCCCCAAATTGTGTGACCATGCTCCCAGATATTGCTGTCATGGCCACATCCCCAAACATCATGGTCACGCTCATATCCCAACCATCAAGGCCATGCCCCAAAAGATAACTGCTATACCCCCAACCATGCCCCTAAATGTTGTGACCACGCCACCAGATATTGTGGTCAAACCCCCCCCCCCCCAAAAAAAATACAGCCCGTCCCTAAACATATATCTGCCATAGGAAGAATTAAAAGATGGGGCCCCCTGCAGTTGCTCTCCCAGCTCCCTGGTAGTTACTTTACAGACAGATTAAACTAAAAGAACAAAGACATCATGGCACTTTCAATTCGGACCAGATACTAACTTTGATTGGGATTTAATAGTCAATAAAAAGTGGTCCTTGAGCAAGGATAAAGTGTTAACGTGCAAAGAAAGTGACGTACTGCTAACCAATGTGCAAAAAATAGAGCATGCTTAATAAAAACAAACAAAGCTAACAGAAAGCGCAACAGAATCTAAGCCAAACACACACCTGAACATAACAAATACTATACCCATATATGTACATGGGGAACGCTGGATACAACTGCTAGTAACCTATAATAATACCCATTTAACCATTTCAGTGCCATACGGTTTTGTAAGTTGACAACCTTTTTTTGCCAGAAGAATTTTCAGGATTTTGCATATACTTATAGTGAAGTGTTGCGGTATAACAATCCACAAAAAACAGTGTTTTGTCTTCTAGCCAAGAAATCCATGAAAGTGTTATCGACTCATTTCAGGACATTTTCCCCATTGACTATAATGGGTACAATCAAACAGGAACTTTCAGGAGTTTAAGGGTCATGTGATCAAATCAATTCTGTATGAAATGCACCTGTGTCTGAGGCTACACTACACGCTGTGTCTCTCTGACACACAACTACGCTGTAGGGAGAGCTGTAGAGAGTTATCTTCTTTTTCCTTATTAGTCACGTTAACCCATATACTGTACCGATGTATCTGTATGATACAAGTAACAAAGTAGCTGTAGTATATAGCTGAGAATTACAGGTATGTGGGCCCGAGTTTGTATCCTATTAACTTTTTTTATTTGTCGATTTTTTTTTTTTTTTTAGTTATTGTTGATTTTTGTACATTGGATTTTTATCACTATCACTTGAAGGTGGTTTTTACACAAAGGGAAAACTATTATTTTTTAGCATGTTTGTATTAATCAACATATTGATATGACTCTTTGATATATATTAAGTTATATATGATGGCAGGGGATGGTACTATTCGATTGAGGGCAGGATCACAGTTTTTAAATATCTGCATGTCACTAATACGTCACATCCTTTACTACTTATGCTACATACGCCTACAGCAGCAAACTGTGTGCATACATAGCGACGTTTCGGGCTGTGGGCCCTTTCTCAAGCAAAAAAATCACAATGTCGTGACCGACAGTCAAGCGGCCAAGAGTGCGCGCGACCAATCATGCAGTCCCATAGGGAACCGTAAGATCGGCCATGATTTACCGACAGTCCCGACTGAGCTCGGTCGCCCCACACCATCAGATGTTTTCGGCCGATCAACTGATACATGGCACTATTGGTCGGATGGCTGGAAATATCTGCTGGTATGTACCCAGTCTAAGGCTAGATCCAGACGAACGGCTGTGCACCATTCCTGCAGCGTTTTCACTAGTGGTTCCAGTGAAAACGTTGCATGCAGCATTTTCCTACTGGCAATGCTCAGAAACCGGTGGTGACTACGCTTTGCCTGAATATAGCCTAATACTTTCTATCATCACAGAAACTAATGTGCTCGTCTCTTTTAGGCTCTTAAAGTCATGTTAGCACGACTTTAAAGGGCATGTCCACCCCCAAAATTCAAATTTAACCCCATACTGGCCCCATTCTGTAGTGTAAAAAAATCCTCACCTTACATCCCAGCTCCTTATGGTTGCCATGCTGTGCCCCTCCAAAGTCCAGGAAAGTGTAGTGTAGAAGGTCTGGGTGACTTATCCTGCGCCTGTCTCAGCCTCAACCTCGACAAGGTCTGAGGCATGCGCAGGAGAGTCCCCCCCCCCCCAATTATTTCTCAAATTTTGTCCCCCCGCCCCAACTGCGTAACAGAATTCATAGAAAGTGCCCAGATAGTTACTTACCTTCCCTCTATCCTCCAGCCTTCTGAGCAGCCGGCAGCCGCGTTCCTGATTGGCTGCAGGGACACGGCTGCCGGTCCCGCCCCCTGCTTGCATTTCCATGCAAGCAGAGGGCCTGGAGACTGCCACGGAGGATACAGAGAAGGTAAGTAACTATCTGGGCACTTTCTAAGAATTTTATTTTATATTGGGGCTGGGGGATCAATATGTGTAATATATAAAAAGTTCGAAAAAGGGCTGGACATGCCCTTTAAGCCTTGGTTTGCGGTGGCTGTGTGAATACTGGAAAAGACACTTGTGCAACTGGCACAAGCCTATTTACCAGAGCCTGATTGGCTGTGCGCATGTAAGTATTTAATAGAGCCGGGCGGATCTTCAAATTAGCGGCTGTTTCGGCCGAGAAAGTGCCCATACACGGCATGATTATTGGCTGAAACGGCCATTCATACACATCGTGCATCGCAGGTTAGCATCCATGCAATTACCAGAAAAAAATCAAAATGCTCTGTAATTTGAACAGCCTAATCTTTTTCAAAGAAAACAGCCCCAAAACTTGCAAATACCCCCCACAAACTATATATTTTTGGAATCTACACACCTTCAGCTATATACCGGTGCCATGGTTTCATACATACATGAAGAATTCCAGGCGCTGTCATCCATAGAACTCTGTGTTTTTAGGAGATGTTGTGAAAAAACAAAATAAGATGATTCAAAGGTTGAAATCCTACCTAAACTCCCTTGAGTAAAAAAACTCACTAAATGTCAATTTCCCACATGTCCTGAATCAAAGGTATGCCATATGTGTGAGTGCACACAGACGTGGCCACCAAGTAGCTCAAATGGGATGCATGTACAAGAAAAAAATTAAAAAAATGCCACAACCCACCCCCCACGCACACACTCCCTCTTTTAGTGATATTTTAGTGAAAACCGGTTGGTACTCATAGATACAAGCTTTTGCACACTTTACTGATCCAAAAAATTTGATTCAGCCTTTTTTTGGTACCTCTGCAAAATTTCCTGATAAAATAGGCTTAGTTTCCCTTGAAATGGAGGAAGAATAATCTGTGCTTACTTTACCGATACCACAGGGTCATTGGAAAGCTTGATGCTAATTTATGTTTTTTGTGTAAAAAAAGGGGTGTGCGTGTATCCCTTTAAAGAATTTTTTGTATGTGGATTTCACTTTTTATATATCATTCCCAGAGATAATCATCAGATCATCTTAAGGAATGATAACGAACTTGGAATATGGGCATAAAATGGCTGTTTTCCAAGTCGAAATCCAATCGGAAAAATCTCTTCCTGGAAATCATCCAGGAAGTGATTTTTCATTCATTGGCAAAGATCAATAATTAGGTGATCAGAACTGATCACCTAATATTGATCTCTGTCCCCATTTTTTTCTAAGTCTTTGCACAGTAGCACAATAGACCACCATATTACCACTGAAAGGGAAGACCCTGTGAAGGAGGAAGTTCCATGATGTCACTGGGTTTTACACCTTGAAAACTAAGCATTGGATGAAAGGCCTCTTCCCTCCTTGTTAAAAGCCAGTAGGCGGGGGAAGTGATAGCCTTCAATACTAATCCAGTGCAAGGTCAGGCAAACAATCTTCCCACGAAAATACAACCAAGCAGGGAGTGTCAGTCCTGATAAATGACCCCAGGTAATTTGATAGGACCTTCCATACTGGGGTTACCTTGACGTGGTTGGAAGGCTTTTCACTTTTATGCATAAAATTGTAACTAAAAACCCCCATGTTTTTACTGTTTGCACTAGCATAGATATTATGATATATAGGGCCCAGGAATGTGCATTGATCATCTCTTTTCTTGTAAAATCAGGTTTACTTCATAATCCTCCTTACACTCTGCACTATGTTGCATTCTATAAGTGTTCTGATTACGGCTGAGGCCACACTACAGCACATGGCACTGCACGTTACCGGACACTTGTGCAGCGATCTGCACAGTGTTGTACAATTGGAGCACATGCAAAACAAAATGGTGATCGCAAGCACTCCAAAAATTGTTGTGGCCACACCGATTAGCTAGCACTAGCGTGTGCTTTTTTACATGTGATCGGATTACAGGTTACAGCAAAGTATGTATGTATAATTTTATTTATAAAGCGCCACTTGGGTACGCAGAGCTGTACATTATAAAATACAGAGTATACAAACAAGGGGATAAGTGCAAGCCATTATACAGATAGATAAAAATTTAATTATACAATTTCATAACTCTGTTAAGAAAGCATATATAAAAATTATGTATAAATTGATATAAGCGCAACAAGTCTTGACTCATTAGGAATGAAATCTAAGTGGGAGGGACAACATACAGATACAAGTGGGGGGATGGGTGCAAAGTGCTTAAAAGGGCTAACAATCATTTGTTGTGCTGATGCTCAGAAAGGTAGGATTAGGGCACGGTCGCACTGCAACCCAAATGCAATTGCACACGGAATTGCATGCGATTCAATGTGCAATTTTGTTGTGTTTGCGCATGCCTTTTTTCATTAATTATTGGAAAATACATACAATTGCAATTTAAAAATCCGTAAGCGCAACCGCATCGCATCCGAAAACGCACGTGTTTGGTGCGTTGCCGCGATTCCAATGATTTGAAAAAACGCAAATGCAGAAAAATAGCAGCAGTGTGGCCTAACAGTCTAGATTAATGGATGTCACCAGGCGAAGCAAGAGACGGAGTTCCAAAGGTAGGGAGCAGCAAGAGAGAATGGTTTAACCCTTTAACTGCCACAGATCGTGAATATACGATCTGTGGCTATCTCTTGCCAAAAAAAAATTTCACTGCCCCCCTAGCCCCCGATCCCACCCCCTCGTGTTGTCCAAATCCGGGGGGGGTCGGGAGTTATCATACCGTTTTGTGTGACCGTATAAGCTTCTGGTCCCACATGGATGAAGAGGAGGAATCTGCAGAAGCGGAAAGGGAGACCCCGGTGATGTCACGGAGCTTCCTCCTTCACGGGTCTTCCCTTGAAGTGGTAGGAGACTGCCCTGTGGTCTAGTTGAGGTACTGCAGTGTGATGTCCATATAGATCATGTCTGCATTACCTGTTAGTACAAGCTGTCATTCTTTGGATCACTGTTGTCTGTAATTCTTCATGTATTGTATAAACATGGCACCGTAACGTAGCTGAAGGTGTGTAGATTCCAAAAATATATAGTTTGTGGGGGGAATTTCCATTTTCGGGACTGTTTCCTTAGAAAAAGGGTAGGCTGTTCAAATTACAGAGCACTTGATTTTTTCTTGTAATTGCATCTGTGCATGCGTCCCATTTGAGCTAGTTGGTGGCCACGTCTCTGTGCATCCACGCATATGGCATACCGTTTGACTCAGAACATGTGGAGATTGATATTTAGTTGGGGGTTTTATTTTTGGGGGGCATTTCAAAGTTTTGGGGCGTTTTGAAATACAGAGCACTTTGATTTTTTTTTCTTGTAATTACACTTGTGCATGCGTCCAATTTGACTAGTTGGTGGCACGTCCCTGTGTGCATCACGCATATGGCATACTTTTGATTCAGGGCATTTGGAAGATTGATAATTGACAAGTTTTTTTTACATGACATGGAAATTTGCCATGATTTTTAACTTTGAATTGTATTTTTATAAATTTTTCCTGAAAATCTGGTAAGAAAGAGAAATTGTAACACAAAACTGCACCCACACCATTGGTGGTATGCATAAAAGAATCACACCATTGTGTAGCTGAAGGTGTGTAGAGTCCAAGAATATATAGTTTTGGGGGGTATTTCTAATATAGAGGGGGTGTTTAGTCTGACAAATCTGAAAAGTTGCTGTAATTGGGCCACTGTTCATTGGCTCACTTTGTGGCTAGTTGATTCCACGTCTGTGTGTGTAACCATACATAGGGCATACCGTTTGATTCAGAACATTTGGGAGATTGATATTTGTTAACTTTTTTTTACATTACTTGGGATTTTGGTATGATTTCTACCTTTTTGAGAGTGTTTTTTTTTCAAATTTTTTAGACATTTGCTAAAACTGTGAACTTCTACGAGAACTACCGCCCACACATGATGGTATGAATGAACAAACTACAGAATTACGTAGATAAAGTGTGTGTAGATATGAGAAATATATGGTTTGGGGGAAAAACTGCAGACTGTTCGAATTCAGATTTGGCTGAAAATGTTTGCTGTTTCTGAGCATTGTGCATTGTCCCACTTCATGGCCATTCGCTTCCACGTCCGCGTGTGTAACCACACATATGCTACCGTTTGATTCAGGACATTTGGGAGATTGATATTTAGTAACTTTTTTTAGATTCCATGAGGTTTTGGCATGATTTCTACCTTTTGAAGTTGTTTTTGTTCATTTTTTAGACAAATGGCGAACTTCTACGAAGAACTGCGCGCACACCATTGATGGTATGAATAACAAACTACCGTTACATAGCTGAAGGTGTGTAGATTTCAGGAATATATAGTTTATGGGGGTTATTTCTAAGTTAGGTGGGTGTTTTTGTGGAAAAAACTGCAGACTGTCCAAATTCGGAGTTGGCTAAATATTTTCGCCGTTTCTGAGCCATCTTGCATTGTCTCACTTTGTGGCTTTTCGCTTCCACGTCCGCGTGTGTGAGATTGATATTTAGTAACTTTTTTTTATTCCATGAGTTTTTGGCATATTTCTACCTTTTGTTTTTTTTGTCATATCTGTTGTATTCAATTAGATCAACTGGACTTAATGTAGTTCTTGAAGACGTTTCGCTAGTCATCCGACTGGCTTTCTCAATTCAAATGACTTGTACAGAATCTGTGGCAATTAGTACCTGGAAAATCCCAATTAGCATATCACACCCAGGGTGTTAAGGGCTGATTAGATAGTGGCTAAGAGGTGTTATAGGAACGCCCAGAGTAAGGTGTCAAAACAGCATTGTACATGGCAGACAGATGGTGTCGAACCCCCCACCTCTATTTAGGCTTGGTTTCTTTATTTTCACATAAATGGCCTCCTTACACCTCTCTTGAACCAGTCACGTTTCTTTGCCAATATGTTAACATTACAATCTTCAAAGGTATGTCCTTTATCCTTAAGATGCAGGTACCACGTGAGTCCTGACCCGAGGAATTGGCTCTTCTGTGCTGGGCCATACATTGATGAAGTTGCGGTTTGGTCCCCCACATACAAATCAGAGCATTCTTCCCTGCACGCACTGCTATATGATGTCGCTTTTCTTGTGTTTCGGTATTGGGTCTCTCGGATGTACCAATTGTGCCCAGTGTGTTGCTCTGTTTAAATCAGACAGGGATACAGTGTTTTTTTGAAAACTCTTCTTAATTCCTCGGAGACCCCTGCTACATATGGGATGACCATGTTCTTTCTCCTGTCTTGCTTTTCCCCTTCACTGTTGGTATTCGTATTCTTTTCTTTCTCTTCGCTTTCTTTTGACAAAGGCCCAGTCTGATACCACAAGTTTTAAGGGCTCCTCTGAGATGTTTCATTTCTTTAGCCTTCCCTCTGTGCTAGTGGGGATGTTCTCAGCTCTGTGTTGCAGGGTTCTGATGACCCCCCAGCTTGTGATCTAAAGGGTGGTGGGAGTCAAACTCAAATACTGATCTGTGTGTGTTGGTTTTCTGTAAACCTACTTCCAGTTTACCATTCTCCCTGACTTCTACCAGCAGCTCCAAGAAAGCCAGTTTGTTGTTTTGTACCTCTTCCCTTGTAATTAAATGTTTTGGTCTACCGCATTAATGTGTTCTGTGAAAGCTTGTACTTCCTTCTGGTGGATTTTAACCCAGGTGTCATCCACATATCTTAACCAGTGGCTGGGGTGCTATGCCCTTAAAGGTATTAAGCGCCAGTTTTTCTACTCCTCCATGTAAGGTTGGCTACAATGGGTGAAACTGGAGATCCCATACACATCCGTGTTTTTTCTTATAGAACTTTATCCCTGTATTTGAAATTGGGTATTCAGGCACAAGTCCAGTAAGGCACACACCTGTTCTGGGTTGAGATCAGTTTTGCTGGTGAGGTGCTGTCTTGGCCTAGCTGTTTTCTCACCATGACAACACCCTCCTGGTGGTGTATACAGGTGAAAGAGATGTCCATCATAGGACACCATAGTTTCTTCTGCACCGAGTACTATATCTTCAATCTTGTTGGTGAAATCCTGAGAGTTCTGGATGTGATGCTTAGAACTTCCCCACCAATGGTCCTAAGATGTTGGCTAGGTATTTTGCCACCTTGTATTTACAGAGTTGATGCTGCTGACTATACTCTTAGTGGTGCCCCTTCCTTGTGTATCTTTGGGAGTCCATATTGCATGGATGTGCCTCACCAGGGTAAGGCGATGATACATTGCTCGATCAATGGCTTTATCCTTTTGCAGCTGTTGTAGTAAGTCTATGACGCTTTTTCTTGTACGGCTGGTGGGATCCCTTGTTAAAGCTCATATGTGTTGCTATCGGCCAGGAGCATGGTCACCTTATCATGGTAGTCTGAGGTGTTAAGTCCACTATGCATCTTCCCTTGTCTGCCGGTAGAATGGTGATACTAGAATCTTTCTTGCAGGGATGTTAAGGCTCTTCTTTCCTGTGTGGTCAGGTTAGATGAAGGAGTTTTAGAGCACTGGCTAAGGCTGCGATACCTTAAGGCGAAGGTGGGGGGATGAATGAGAACCTTCACAAGCTTGTTTTTTGTTCATTTTTTCAGACAAATGCGAATTTCTACAAGAACTGCGCCCACACCATTATGGTATGAATGAACAACCACGCGTTACATAACTGAAGGTGTGTAGATTTCAGGAATATATAGTTTGTGGGGGTTATTTCTAAGTTACGGGGGTGGTTTTGTGGAAAAAACTATGCAGACTGTCCAAATTCGGAGTTGGCTAAATATTTTCGCGCGTTTTCTGAGCCATCGTGCATTGTCTCACTTGTGGCTTTTCGCTTCCACGTCCCGCTAGTGTAACCACACATATGGCATACCGTTTGATTCAGGACATTTGGGAGATTGATATTTAGTAACTTTTTTTTTTTAGATTCCATGAGGTTTTGGCATGATTTTCTACAACCTTTTGACGATGTTTTTTGTTAATTTTTTCAGACAAATGGAACTTCTACGAAGAACTGCGCCCAACCATTGATGGTATGAATGAACCAACTACAGCTGTTACATAGTGAAGGTGTGTAGATTTTCAGGAATATATCGTTTGTGGGGGTTTATTCTCGTTACGGGGGTTTTTGTGGAAAAACACGGCACTGTTCAATTCGGAGTTGGCTAAATATTTTCGCTGTTTCTGAGCCATTGTGCATTGTCTCACTTGTGGCTTTTCGCTTCCACGTCCGCGTGTGTAACCACACATATGGCTACCGTTTGATTCAGGACATTTGGAGATTGATATGTAGGTAACTTTTTTTTAGCATTCCATGAGGTTTTGGCATGATTTTCTACCTTTTGAAGTTGTTTTTTGTTAATTTTTGCAGACAATGTGACTTCTACGAAGAACTCCCCGCGCCACACCATTGATGGTATAATGAACAAACTACAGCGTTACATAGATAAGGTGTGTAGATTTTCAGAATATACGTTTGTGGGGGGATTTCTAAGTTACGGGGGTGTTTTGTGTGAAAAAACTGCAAAAACTGTTCAATTTGGGTTGGCTAATTTTTCGCTGTTTTCTTTGCTGGCCATTGTGCATCTGTCTCACTTTGTGGCTTTTCGCTCCCGGTCGGTGTGTAACCACACATATGGCATACCGTGTGATTCAGGCATTTGGAAATTGATATTTGGGTAACTTTTCTGTTTTTTTACATTCACATGGGTTTGGCATATTTCTACGTCTTTTGATGTTTGTTTATGTAATTGTATTTGTGAAAATCATCTGGTAAAAGTGCAAACTTCTATGAAGAACTGCGCCCATACCTTGATGGATTGAATGACGAATACGCATTACATAGCTGAAGTATGTTAAATTTCATAGGATAGATAGTTTTGGGGGGTATTTCTGAGTTGGGGGGGGTGTTTATATACAAAACTTAATCAACAATGGCTAATTTTTTTTTTGCTGCTACTGACATTGACATGGTCACGCTGGGTTAGTGGTAGCCATGTCTCTGGGTACACCATGATGTGATACTGTGTTATCGGAGTGGTAGGCTTTCATATTTGAGATCGTTTGAACTTTCCTCCCAGTTTTTGTGAAATTCGCATTTTGATTTTGTCTCTGATTTACAGTTGAGGAAAAAAAGGAAATGTGAAAATAACTACATTGGACGAAGAGCTGCGCCCTGGTATCTGCATTTTGATCGAAACTAACCTCATCCGAAAATCCTGAGGTTGTGTAGTTTCTAAAAATATTACTTGTAGTGGTTACTTAATTTGGTTAATATTCTAGAAGGCAGTTTTTAGTTTGGGGGGGATCTCCTGTACAGAAAAAGTGGGGTACCTACATATACTGATCGTTGTCTCGGAAGTATCTGAGCTTTTAGAACAGTGAGATTTTTTGTGCGTAACCTTAGATACTATAGTAAAATGGGAAAAGCCAGAAATTTGCAAATTTTCATTTTTTTTTGCATATTTCCATAATTCCAGTAAATTTCCAGAAAAAGTTACAAAATTCTGTTACCATGTTAAGTACACTTTGTGCTGAAAAAAACATGTATAATATTCCTGATTTACTGCAGTTTCCTACTGTAAAATTAGTCTAAAGCGATTAAGGGCAAATCCTGAAAATTCTTCTGGCAGTTAACGCAAAAAAAAAAATGAAATTCTCCTGGCAGTGAAGGGTTAAGGCAGAGGCAGCAGTTTTGTTTGGGGTCTGTGGAGAAATTTCCTGTGAGAGAACAGAGGGTACAGTCTGGACATAAGGACCAGAGAGAGAATAAGTAGGGAGTGCAGTAGAGCAAAGGGATTTAAGGTTAAAAGTAGGGTATTGAATGATCTTTGTTTGATGGGAAGCCAACCCTATGGACTAAGTATCGCTAGTGTTGTAATGTGGAGAGTTTGTGATTGCAAAGTGATTGCAATTAACAGCATTAATTTAAGGCCCCCACACATGAACCATATGGTGCAATTACTAACTGCTGCTACAATCGGATGGCGTCACATGTGGCAATTATTGTACTAATGGCCATTCACCAACTCGGTGTGTTTTATTGTTGGTATAGAAGTGTAAGGCTGATACACCTGTAGTGGCATACGAGCGATTTTTGCATTTGTGTACGTTGACGTGTGCAACTTTGTGCAATCGGAGCCCATGGGATTGCGCAAAAAATGCAGATCCCCAGCACATAGCAGCGCACCTGTTTGGCCACAACAATTGGGTCACACTAAGGTGTGCTTTTAGAAATACATTGCACAGAGTTGTGCTAAGATCAGGTTCACTACTTTATTATCCTCATTATCTTCATTATCCTCCCCCTACAGCTCTGTCTATGTTGCTTTTATACGTACAGCGTAAATAAAACACTCTTCCTACTCTCCAACATTTCCTTAAGGGGCAGTACACATCTAATAACAAGTTTGCTTTTGTATATTTGTGCCTTTAAATATAAGGTGTGGTGTTTTTTTTTTTTTGTGATATCTCAGGGGTGTACGCTCACTGCAACGTCACTAGGACGCACAACGCATTAACGTCACACGCGTGCACGGTTCCCAGGTCAGTGTTCTCTGACTACAAACGTGGAGATTGCAATCTTAAGTGATGGAAAATGGAAGAGGGAGGCCAACAAATCCGGTTCTGCCAAGATGCCCAGAAGTGACTTACCTGCCCGGTTCCTCGCACTCCTCCTTCCTGATCGGCTTGCGCTTAAGGCGCACGTGACGTACACCCCAATTACCAGCTGGGGCCAGGAAGTGAGCGGTGTCAATGCAGAGCTGCATTTTTCGTTTTTTTCGCAAAACAGCTTGAAACTGCAGCAGGGGGCAGCATATGCGGGGGATGGTAAGTCCATTAGGGGCTTATGCAAAATGTATAAAATCGGTTTGGGGGGGTGGTGTGACATTTTCTATTAAAATGTTTTTTTTTAGGCTGACATGCCCTTTAATATATTCAGTCAACTTACTGTCCGTGCACGGACTGGACCTTAACCTTACAACAGGACGGAGGTATAGACGAGGGTGAAAGTTGGGGACGGATGTACTACCATGTATAGATGGGGGAAATAACTAATAACCAACTCGCTGGGTAAATGACAGTACTACGTTTTTTGATTGAACAGTACCAACAGGGGGCCGTTTACCCGACTCGCTGGCAACACTAGGGGGGCAGAATTACCCAGACTTGCTGGGCAAATTATGGGTAAAAAAATCACACTAACCAGTTCGCTACGGTTAGCGTGACTTTAAATCCGTATTAACTTTGGATGTGCGGATTAACGCACGATTACCCACGCATCTGACGCTCCGCGATTCAATATCACTATAGTTTTTAGTGCAGGATTTTAGCAAATAGCTGGTGTAAAAATCCCGCACAGTAAATCCCTTACCCGGATTTACCCATATTTCATTCAACCGTGATATGTGATATAGCCTGATTGGGTTGTATCCATAAAAAAAAACATGTTGAGAAGTCCTTTTGTCCTGTCTACTGATCTTCTTTACAAATGCTTGCATTTTAAGTGATGTCATTTTGCTCTGACATCTACAATGACAATCTCCATTTTTCACAGATTTGGCTTTTGATCCAAAAAGAATTGCCCTTGGTGTGGTTTCTTTTTCTATATCTTTTAAAAAGTGCTCAAATGTGTCTGGGTGCTTTTTAATTATGCCACTATTTATCAGCATAACATTATACTGCACAAATTTGGATTTTTGACCCAAAAAAAGCATTGCACTTGGTGCAAACTTCTTATTCTAGTAGGGTGATTCACCCGAGCCGCAAATCTCCCGTATGGGATTTACCAGAGGCTGTGTGACAGCTATTAGCTGGCATTAAGGAGAACTAAAGTCCCAGACAACATTGTCCCAATAGACACAAAGCTGTGTCCCACCTCTCCCTTTGCTGTGGATGCTAGTAATTTAGAAAATAACCTGTGAGTACAAAGGGTCAGACTCCCATAATTCACCTTATCTGGGAAAACCCTGCTAAGTGTGCTGCATTACACATTACAGGAAACTGCGTTCTTGCTTCCTAGAAGCTGATAGCCAATCATGTTACACTCCGAGATCCCCCCCCTTCTGACACAGAACACGATTTGAGTGCAGTGTTTAGTGTGTAAACACATTACAAATGCTCCGTCCCTAACAATGATACATTCTTTACTTTTCTTACTTAAAAAAAGAAAAGTAACTCTTTGCAGTGTATGTCTTTGCTAGTAATGGATGAAGAAACAGAATATTTACAATTTAGCAAAAAATAAAAGTAAGGGTCGCACGTTTCGTCATGTAACCCGTAACTTCATCAGGCCGCCCTGTGAGTCACGGTTCTGTGACGAAACTTGTTGTGGGCGGTCTAGTGTGGTTTGGTACATGGTGGTCCAGGACAAACGTTGAACTTTGAGCAAAGTTTGATCAAGAGAGGTTTAGTGGGTATGGGCGATGAGATGCAACCTGATGGGTAAGGCCTGTTTATCCATACCTGATTTCAAATGCTCCGGCGGTAGGATGTCTGTGATTGTAAAGGATAAGTGTTACTGCTATTTTATAGTGAATCCATACCCTAAGCAATAGCTATGCAGTGACACACTTTGGATATAATGTGTATGATACAACCCATGTATTTTTGAGTCCGAAAAACCGCATGTACCACCACTGGTTTTTTGTATATGTGTGTTTGGTGGTTTGAGGAAGGTTAAGGGCAATTTGGAGACACCATATGTCCATTTGGCTATATTGACACTTTTTGGTTCAAAAATTGGTCGCAGTGATGATACTGTGCCAATATGTGCTATGGGCGAAAACATAGGCACTCCCAGATTGACACGGCTAATGTGTTAAAGGGTCAGAGATCTGACCTGACGCTGAAACGTACAGGTATTATGTGGTTCAATTCTATAACTGATGTATGTGGGACTGGAGTTGGTCAATTTGTATGATATACACTATTTGTATTGCTACTGGAAGACTGTCAGCGTTCACGCTGGTTGGTAATAACATAGCTGCTATATATAAAGTTTGTACCACTGTAGAAACTTTATATTTTCTAGAAACATGGAACACAAGCAAACAAAAAAGCAAATATGAAATATATTATATATTTATTATATATAAAAAAAAAAAAGGCAAAATAAAACTCAGGCAGTAGACTGTTATATTGTTTTTAAGTAAACTGAGGATTAGAACTTGTGTTGTTTTCCTTAAAAAACGCATTAACATGGTGCACGCCGCCAGCAACTCATGCTGATCACTGGTACATTAGAAACATCAGGGTTATTCAATAAAGTTCTTATCGTTTAAAATGGTGGCAAATTTTGCTCCAATCCAATTCAAGATATAGCTTTCAAATTTAAATAAGATCTGATTGGTGGGGCAAAATTCAAGCACCATTTTAAAAATAAGAACTTTTATGAATCTCCCTGTTTATCTAGGAAATTTTTGTGGCATAGCAGACAGTGATTCCTGGGGTCAGGGGCATGCGGTTCTTAAAGCCAACATGGGCTATGAGTTTACGGTAACAACCATGGAAGCCCTTGCTTTGGGTTACAGACAAATTTATACTTATATCTACCAAATGCAAAAATACTAGAGAAGAAATACTTCAATGTATAGTATTATGGGTTAGAAAAGCTTTCCACATTTAAGGATTTTAAAAATAATTAGTTTCTTCCTATAATATTAGCGCAAAAGAGAGCATGCAATTCCTGGTAATTGTTTTGCCTTTTTCCGGACTCACGCTTTGGCCATCACAAAAGCGAGCTTACATGTCAACGCTAACCGATTTCTAACAGCGTAGGTGACATTAAGAGGTGAGAGGAGCGCTTGTGTAGGTCATTCATGACCATCAATTGTGTGGGTGCTGCAGTTTTCTACTGCTATTCGCTTCCACGTCTCGGTTGTAACCACACATATGGCATACACGTTGATTAGGCCATGTATGGGAGATTGGTATTGGTAACTTTTTTTTTTTTTTAAAGGGGCATGTCCACTTCCAAAAATTACTTTGAATAATGTTCTTAAGGGTTTGCCCACCCCCAAAGCTTAGTATAACTAAAAAAAAACCTTTCAGATATCTATTAACCGCCCTTTCGCTCCGAAAGTATCCTCTTCCCTCTCTGTTAACAGGAAACAGAAGATAGGGGGCCAACCAGAGCCTCAATGCGCAGACACTGCTCGTAATTGGCGGAATCACGACGCGGCTTCCAGCGTAAGCAGTAGTCGAACGGGGGAGTGAAGGGGCTGTAAGTAGATATCTGAAATTGTTTTATATAGTGGTATGGGGGGTGGGCAACCTTAAGAAACATGATACAAAAGCTGTCACACTAGTGAGGAAGTGCAGACAGATGGGATCGTAGAGAGAGGGGGGGGGGGACGGGCCCCTGCTGTCAGTCATCCCTCCCGGAGGGCTCACAGAAGGCAGAGAAGATGGACAGGAAGAAGTACACTGCTCTCAGTTTCCTGGACTTTAGACAGGGACTACAGAAGAACCCAAAGGAGGCAGAAATGTAAGCAAAAGTATTTTCAAATGTGCATAGGGCCAGCACTTGGGAAAAATTTGAGATTTGTGGGTGGGACATGCTCCTTTAACATTCCATGAAGTTTTTGGTATATTTCTGACCTAATAAGTTCTTTTTGTTCATTTTTTCAGAAAGTTGAGTTTTTTGACTATAGTACATTTAAATGTATGGCTGTCCAAATGGGAGGGGATCGGTCCTGTAGGTGTATGCAAACTGTATCAAACGTTGGTGGGGTATATGTTTTGCCTCTAGAACCATAAAAAAACTACTTTTTTGATTTTGAGAGTGATCAAAAATTAGTTTTTTGACTATGTTACCCTTTAATTATTCTTTACGGGAGAAATGGGAGGGTTTCCAATAGGTGTATGTACCGTGTCCAGGTTGGGGGTGTAACTGTATGTTTTGAGTTTATATGACCATTAAACAAACTTTTTGATGATTGGGTCAAGAAATTTTGCTTGATATAGTCCCTTTAAGTATGGTTTGCCACAGAAATGGAGGGTAGCGTCAAGGTGTAGTTACCTGTCTCTGTTGGAAGCAAGTTTTTGCTATGACCATTTTTTTGATGATTATCAAATTTTTTTTTAAATATTTTACCTTAAGTATGTGTACAGAAAAGAGAGGTTAGGTCATAGGTGTAGTACCTGTGGGTCAGGTTGGGGGGTATATATTTTGTGCATTTATGACTATAAAAGTACTTTTTGATGATTGGTCAAAAATTGGTTTTTTTGACTATAGTTTTAGCCTTTAAGTATTGGTTGCCACAGAAATAGGAGGGTCATCAGTAGTGTATGTCCCTGTGTCAGGTTGGGGGGGTAGAATTTTTTTGTTTTTTTTGCATTTATGATCATAAATGATTTGATTAAATTTTTTTTTTTACAATAGTTACGTTTTAGATTGGCCATCACAAAAGGGAGGTAGTCAGTAGAATGTATGTACCTGTCATGCAGTGCCATAACATGACGGTGGGCATGGAGTAAGAGGCGTGGCCGCATCTAGCGAGGATTGGGAGCATAACTGGCAAGGTAGTAGTGTCAGGGCGTAGCTGTCAATGATGGAATTTGGTGGGATTTTGGCCCTGAAAACCCCCGCCCTTTAGAAATCTTTGCGTGCACGCTTCTGATGCGGCCAAAGTGCAATGTAGTGTGGCCTTTCTTCGCCTTAACTATATGTACCCTAAAAAAAAAAAAATCACTTTAACTTATTTTCAGGTAGGGCTGTAAGCTTGTGGATGCCTCCCCCCTTCTTCCCTTCCTACCCAATACCTTAGTTCTCTGTGAAGTGTCTAGCTTCCTCCCTTCATGGTGAATGGCTTGGTTTTTCCCACCCCCGAGAATCTGACAGGCCCTTCCCATATCTGTGGCCTAAGCGGGTTGGTTGCGGGCATTGGCGTCGACCCTGTGATGTCATGGCGCTCGCAACAAACGCACCCCGCTGGCAACGTCATTTGCGAGCGATAACGCGTTGCCATGATGTCACCGGAGCACACCACTGCCGCAACCACCGCCTTTATGCCACAGAGATTGAAAGCTCATTCACCATGAAGAATGAAGCTAGACACTTCACAGCACTAGGTGGGGGGGGGAGCATCCACAGCCTTACAGCCCCACCTAGCAAATAAGTTAAATAGATTTTTTAGGTGTAACATATACTTTAAGAAGCAAGGCACTAAATGTATAAAGGCTAGCCACACGTAGCGCGTTTGCGCTCGCGGTTCGCGATTTTCGTTTTTACATGGGAATTGCGGGAACGCAATGTTCCTGCGATTTCTGATGCGATTGCGCGTCTGTTCGCCGTTTTTGTGTCTAGCATTTTTTCACACGCAATTGCTGCGTTTTTTGCTTTTAAAAAAAAACAAATAATAAAAGCATGAGCGCAAATAACGAAGCTAATGCACAAAGCACGCAAAGCGTGCGCACTTGGTACTTTGTCGTGTGGGCTCACACCCTTACAAGTGTATATTTGTTGCACTTTTATTATGTTTTTTAAAGTATTTTTTTTCAAAAGCCTGTAAATATAGTTTTCTCATCAACTGGAAAAGTTGTGACTGCGTTTTAGAGTACGGTAACATAATCCTCTGTGGCATCTGCGGTCTCGGCGATGGAAATTTTTGAATATACTTAAATTTTTTTTCCTATTGAGAAGCACAGTTGCATTACTGGGTCCTGGGTTTTTTGTGGTGGAATGGCGGGTAGTCTAACTTCCGTATTTGGAACACAAATCTACTTCCTGCCGCATGGTTTAAAAAGGAGGCAAATTATCAGGCAGCCATTTTGTCCATCAGTATCTGGTAGCTGAATGAATGCCACTGTGTTTTGTTTATTTTTTAAACATTAAATATGTAAGCTAAAGTTATGTTGCTTGTTATTTCTGTATTTCATGTCGTGCTGAATGTGTAGACCCCCTAAATCCTCCTTTAACAATCTCCCTTTAGGGGTATGTTTCACCTTTTTTACAAACTTCAAACTTTTTTCCTTTCCTTGTTTGTTTTTTTTTCCTGTGGTTTTGTAATAAATAAATGTGGTCACTTTCCAGACTTATTCATTATAGTAAGGAGTCGCCTCTTTAGTCAGATCTAATTTCCCAGTCAAAATGTCTACGTTGCTTGTTTGGGTATTAACAAAAATTGTATCTGGATTAACATGCTCTAAAGGATGCATTCACAGTCGATGGGGGTACTACTTGAGAAATGCTTGCACAGAGTTGGGCTAAGGTCAACAGTTTTGCATCATTATTCTCCCTCTGTACTTGTTTCAAAGTAACTAGTAAAGGGGTGGATAAAGAGGCAAAGCAGCATGGATGCAGAGTACTCATGCAGAATGGATGAATTAATGTTTAATTGCAATCATTTGCAACCAGTGCAAACCCTACTGCTAACTACATTTATTGTGTCCCCCTTAGAAGACCAAATGTCTGGCAACCCAGTTTGTCAACCTTTCCCCCTAAGACCCACTTAAAATCTATTGCAAAAGCTGTTGATATTTACATTAAAATCAATGATGGTTGCCATACATCATGTCATACATTTAATCTGCACTTTCTCATAAGATATTGCATCATTTCAATTACCCAACCTTGCTTTACATCACCACATTCGCAGATTGCATTCCCTGTCTGCATAGCCTTACATATAGGAGATTGTAAATTGACCTTTCTTCACTTGTGATGCATTTTTTATAGTGTACCAATCTCTTATCTGAAGGTATAAAAGCCTTCAGAGCAGATCAATCTGGGGCTTCACCTTTCGTCAATGTCCCAATAAGAACCCATAAGGACTGGATTGAAATCTCTTGCGATGAGGCTTCTCTATATGACGAAGAAAAATGTGATAAAACCGGCCTATATACAATGATGGGAAAAACAACCAGTGGGGGAATAGTTTTTTGTACTTGATCTTCATCAACATGATTATCTGAACTCTTTGCCTATCCTGTTCATATCCCTCCATCAGCAATAATTTCATGTGCAATATGGCCGAGGTATGAGAGGAGTTGTTTCTTCTTCTGTATCGAGGTGGATGTTGGGTATGTGGGAGTAGGAGACATTCTCGCTGTTAAAATGTAACTAGTTAGGCAGCACATAGTTACATGGTACACCCCGTGGACAGTCTGAAAAAAGTGTGTGTGGTGGAGGTTGCATACAGGATTCTGCTCTGGTTTCTTCAAAGGCTGTCCAGACTAATTAAAAGCATGAGGTAGCAACACTAATTCATACTGTGACATCTGGACAAGCACTGAAAGCCAGAGCAATGTATGAGGGTCTCAGGGAGTAGAACACATTTCATTACCCATTGTTGTATCCTCCTGTTCATTACCCGTGTTAAGTCCCTTCAGTTTCATTGCCCAGTGTTAGTCCCCTCCAGTTCATTGCCCAGTGTTGTCCCTCCAGTTTCATTGCCCAGTGTTGTCAGTCCTCCAGTCCATTGCCCAGTGTCAGTCCCTCCAGTCCATTGCCCAGTGTCAGTCCCTCCAGTCATTGCCCAGGTGTCAGTCCCTCCAGCCATTGCCAGTGTTAGTCATTCCCTCCAGTCCATTGCCCAGTGTTAGTCCAGTCCCTCCAGTCCATTGCCCCGTGGGTTTAGTCAGTCCCTCCAGTCATTTGCCTCAGTGTTAGTCATCCCTCCAGTCCTTGCCCAGTGTTTAGTCAGTCCTCCATCCATTGCCCAGTTGTTAGTCAGTCCCGCCAGTCCATTGCCCGTGGTAGTCAGTCCCGCCAGTCCATTGCCCAGTTGGTTAGTCAGTCCCTCCATTCCATTGCATGTTAGTCAGTCCTCCAGTCATTGCCCAGTGTTAGTCATCCCCTCCATTCCATTGCCCAGTGGGTAGTCAGTCCCTCCAGTCCATTGCCCAGTGTTCGTCAGTACCCTCACATTCCCATTGCCCAGTTGTTAGTCAGTCCCTCCAGTCCATTGCCCAGATTTAGTCAGTCCCTCCAGTCCATTGCCCAGTGTTAGTCAGTCCCTCCAGTCCATTGCCCAGTGTTAGTCAGTCCCTCCAGTCCATTGCCCAGTGTTAGTCAGTCCTCCAGTCCATTGCCCATGTTAGTCAGTCCCTCCAGTCCATTGCCCAGTGTTATTCAGTCCCTCCAGTCCATTGCCCAGTGTTAGTCAGTCCCTCCAGTCCCATGGCCCATTGTAGTCCAGTCCCCTCCAGTCCATTGCCATGTTTAGTCCGCAGACTCCCTCCAGTCCATTGCCCAGTGTTAGTCAGTCCTCCAGTCCTTGCCCAGTGTTAGTCCCAGTCCCTCCAGTCCATTGCCCATGTTGTCCCAGTCCTCCAGTCCATTGCCCAGTGTTAGTCCCTCCAGTCCATTGCCCAGTGTTAGTCCCTCCAGTCCATTGCCCAGTTTAGTCCGTCAGGACGCCAAATGCTCCCACAAAACGCGAACAGACGCGCAATCGATCAGAAATTGCAGGAACATTCGCTTCCCGGCAATTTCCATGTAAACGAAAATCGCGAACGCCAGCGCAAATCGCGCTAGTGTGGCCTAGCCTTTATACTTTTAGTTCCTTGCTTCTTAAATTATATGTACACCTAAAAAATCTATTTAACTTATTTGCTAGTGGGGCTGTAGTGTGGATGCCTCCCCCCCCCCCCTAGTTGCTGTGAAGTGTCTAGCTTCCTTCTTCATGGTGAATGACTTTCCCATCTCTGTGGCCTAGGCGGTGTTCCGGCATTGGCGTGCTCGGGGTCTAAATCAGGCACGCGTATCGCTCGCATCATGATGTTGCCAGGTTGTGCGTTGAGAGCGCCATGACATCACCAGGGTCGCGCCAATGCCCGCAAACCACCCGCTTAGGCCACAGAATGGGAAGGCCTGTCAGATCTCATGGGGGTGGACCAAAGCCCATTCACCATAAGAGGAAGCTAGAACCACTTCACAGAACTAATGGTATTGGGTAGGAAGGAATAAGGGGTTGAAGTATCACTTTAACTTATTTTCTAGGTAGGGCTGTAAGCTGTGGATGCCTTCCCCCCTTATTCCCTTCCTACCCAATACCTTAGTTCTGTGAAGTGTCTAGCTTCCTCCTTCATGGTGAATGGGCTTGTTGGTCCACCCCCATGAGATCTGACAGGCCCTTCCCATATCTGTGGCCTAAGCGGGTGGTTGCGGGCATTGGCGCGACCCTGGTGATGTCATGGCGCTCTCAACGCACACCCTGGCAACATCATGATGCGAGCGATACGCGTGCCATGATGTCACCGGGAGCACGCCAATGCCGGCAACCACCGCCTTAGGCCACAGAGATGGGAAAGCTCATTCACCATGAAGAAGGAAGCTAGACACTTCACAGCACTAAGGGGGGGGGGGAGGCATCCACAGCTTACAGCCCCACCTAGCAAATAAGTTAAATAGATTTTTTAGGTGTACATATACTTTAAGAAGCAAGGCAACTAAATGTATAAAGGCTAGGCCACACTAGCGCGATTTGCGCTGGCGTTCGCGATTTTCGTTTACATGGAAATTGCGGGAACGCGAATGTTCCTGCAATTTCTGATGCGATTGCGCGTCTGTTCGCGTTTTGTGGCGAGCATTTTTTCACGCAATTGCTTGCGTTTTTGCTTTAAAAATAATAAAAGCATGAGCGCAAATAACGAGAGCTAATGCACGCGAAAGCGTGCGCACTTGGTACTTTGTCGTGTGGCCTCACCCTTACAGTGTATATTTGTTGCACTTTTATTTATTTTTTTTAAGTATTTTTTTTAAAAAGCCTGTAAAATATATTTTTCTAATACAACTGGAAAAGTTGTGACTGCTTTTAAAGTTACATATCTCTGTGGCATCTAAACAAAATGGAATTTTTGAATATACTTAATTTTTTCTATTGAGAAAGCACAGTTCAATTACTTCCTGTGTTTTGGATGCAAGCTAACTTCCTGATTTGGAACACAAAATCTCCTTCCTGCCGCATGGTTTAAAAAAGGAGGCAATGATTCAGGCAGCCATTTTGTCCATCAGGAGCAATGGTACTGATGAATTCCACTGTGTTTGTTTATTTTTAAAACATTAAAATAGTGGTAAGACTAAGTTAATGTTGCTTGTTATTATTCTCATATTTCTGTAGTGCTGAATGTGTAGACCACTAAATCCTCCTTTACAATTCTCCCTTTAGGGGGTATATTCACCTTTTTTTACAAACTTCAAAATTTTCCTTTCCTTGTTTGTTTTTTTCCTGTGGTTTGTAATAAATAAATGTGGTCACTTTCCCAGACTTATTCATATAGTAAGGAGTCGCTCTTTAGTCAGATCTATTTCCCAGTCAATGTCTAAGTTGCTTGTTTGGGATATTAACAAAAATGTGTATCTGGATTAACATGCTCTAAAGGATGCATTCACAGTCAGATGGGGGTACTATTGAGAAATGCATTGCACAGAGTTGGGCTAAGGTCAAGTTTGCATCATTATTCTCCCTCTGTACTATGTTTCAAAGTAACTAGTAAAGGGGTGATAAAGAAGGGCAAGCAGCAGGAATGCAGAGTACTCATGCAGAATGGATGAATTAATGTTTAATTGCAATCACTTTGCAACCAGTGCAACCCTACTACATTTATTGTGTCCCTCTTAGACCAAATGATCTGGCAACCCAGTTGTCACCTTTCCCTAAGACCCACTTAAAATCTATATGCAGAAAGGCTGTTTGATATTTACATTAGAAAATCAATGATGGTTGCCATACATCATGTCATACATTTAATCTGCACATTCTCATAGATATTGCATTCATTTCAATATACCCATACCTTGCTTTAAATCTACCACATTCTCAGATTGCATTCTGTCTGCATAGCCTTTAACATATAGGAGGATTGTAAATTGAACCTGATCTTCACTTTGTGATGCATTTTTTATAGTGTACCAATCTCTATCTGAAGGTGAATAAAACCTTCAGAGCAGATCAATCTGGCTTCACCTTTTCGTCAATGTCCCAATTAAGAACCCATAAGGACTGATTGAAATCTAATGCGATGAGGCTTCTTCTATATGACGAAGAAAATGTGATAAAACCTGCTATATACAAATGATGGGGAAAAACAAACAAGGGGGGAATAGTTTACTTGATCTTTCAACATGATTATACTGAACTCTTTTGCCTAGCCTGTTCATCCCTCCATCAGCAATAATTTCATGTGCAATATGGCCGAGGTATGGAGGAGTTTCTTCTGTATCGAAGGTGATGTTGGGTATGTGGATTAGGAGACATTCTCGCTGTATAAAATGTAACTAGTTAGGCAGCACATAGTTACATGGTAAACTGTGACAGTCTGAAAAAAGTGTGTGTGGTGGAGGGTGCATACAGTATTCTGCTCTGGTTTCTTTCAAAGGCTTGTCCAGATAATTAAAGCAATAGAGGTAGCACACTAAATTCATTACTGTGACAGTCTGGACAGCACTGAAAGCAGAGCAATGTATGAGGGTCTCAGGGATAGAACACATTTCATTACCCAGTGTTAGTCAGTCCCTCCTGTTCATTACCCAGTGTTAGTCCCTTCAGTTCATTGCCCAGTGTTAGTCCCTCCAGTTCATTGCCCAGTGTTAGTCCCTCGAGTTCATTGCCCAGTGTTAGTCCCTCCAGTTCACTGCCCAGTGTTAGTCCCTCCAGTTCACCTGCCCGTTTTCGTCCCCTCCAGTTTCACTTGCCCCTGTTATCCCTCAGTTCTATTTCCCCTGTTAGTCACCTCCCTGTTCATGCCCCCAGTTTTAGTCCTTCCCTCCATTTTTCATTCCCTGTTTCTATTCATTCCCATCCCGTCCATTGCCCATTGTTAGTCAGTCCCTCCATGCCATTGCCCATTGTTATTCAGTCAGTCCCTCCTGTTCCATTTACCCAGTGTTATAGTCACCCTCAGTCATTCTGCCCCGTGTTTCGTCCCTACCTCCAGTTCATTGCCCAGTGTTAGTTCCCTCCAGTCCATTGCCCGTTTTAGTCCCTCCTCTTGCCCAGTGTTAGTCCTCCAGTTCCTGCCCAGTGTTAGTCCCTCCAGTCCATTGCCCAGTGTTAGTCCCTCCATTCATTGCCCAGTGTTATCCCTCCAGTCATTGCCCAGTTAGTCCCTCCAATCCATTGCCCAGGGTTAGTCATCCCTCCAGTCCTTGCCCAGTGTTAGTCAGTCCTCCAGCCTTGCCCAGTGTTAGTCAGTCACTCCATCCATGCCCAGTGTTAGTCAGTCCCTCCCCGTTCAATTGCCCAGTGTTAGTCCCTCCCGTCCATTCCATGTGTTAGTCCCTCCATTCCATTCGCCATGTTAGTCCCTCCAGTCCATTGCCCAGTGTTAGTCCCTCCAGTCCATTGCCCAGTGTTAGTCCCTCCAGTCCATTGCCCAGTGTTAGTCCCTCCAGTCCATTGCCCAGTGTTAGTCCCTCCAGTCCATTGCCCTTGTTAGCCCTCACAGGCCTTGCCCGTGGTAGTTCCCATCGTCCTTGCCCATGTTAGTCCCTCCAGTCCATTGCCAGTGTTAGAGTCCCCCAGTCCTTCCCAGTGTTAGTCCCTCCATCCTTGCCCATGTTTCCTAGTCCCTCAATCCATTGCCCAGTGTTATGTCCCTCCATCCATTGCAGTTAGTCAGTCCCCCCTCCAGTCCATTGCACCCAGGTTTAGCTCTCCCTCCAGTCCATTGCCCAGTGTTAGTCAGCCTTTAAAATAGATGTTACCTCAAAAAAGTGTGTGGGGCTTTGGAAAGAGGGGAATGGAAAGGTGGGCATGACATTTTTCCCCCTTCACATTTCTTCAAAGATATTCAACCTCAAAGTCTATACTATACTAAGGGACACATTATTCCTTATATATTACACCGTGGGGGGAACATTATTCCTTATACACAAACACAACCTCTTTGTGCCTAATCAACCTGTGAAATATAACAGGAAGTGAGGGGGGCAAGTGCCGCCTTATCTATGTGGTCATAGCGAACTCTCACATCCTGCTAATGTTCTTATATCTGTTTGTGCCCATGCAGATTGTGTACCAGGCAGTAAAAAGTGAATGAATATGCCAAATCTAAATAGTGAATTACTAGCCTTAGACTATGTATACATGTCCGACACCTGGGCGAGTGACGCACACAAGCCGAACAACCATTTCAGCTGATGGCCTCACGTGTCTGCGATCACTTGAAATGGCCATTTGCCGTACAAGTGCTTGGCCATCTGTCCTTCTCCATGACATCGGATGTGTGTACGGACCCTTCAATCTTCTTAACCGTAGAAATGTAAGGTGTTTTTCCTCCCTTCCTGAATGAAGCACACTTGAGTAAATCAGTTATGGAGGGGCACTAACTGCAGGTGTTTTTGAAATACAAGATTTTACTTTGCATCTTTTAATTAAAGCTATATTGGCTCTCCATGTGCATTTGAGTCTCCTCTTAACTCATGAATGATTTTAATCTTCGGTATCTGTGGTAGTTGTATGAGGTACAGTTTTGTTTTTCAAAGCACCATAACTACTGTAAACAAATCTTAGTCATACTGACACTTCACTGGTTAGCAAAGCTTTATGGTTGGGATTTGCAGTGGCACCTCCACGGATTGACCCTATGTATAAATGCTTGTTCCTGTTAAATAACTAACTCAGAATCCAGAAATCCACAGCTGTATTTAGAGGATTACAAAAAGTGGTAAATATTGTTTTGTGTGACACTAGCTTGGAGACCTCATTTTTTGGTAATTAAAATAAGGAAAAGTATAAACAATGAGTAATTATAAATGCTTGCTGTTCTAGCATTCAATACCACTATCAATTTAAGGTTTTTCTGTAACCTTTTTACTATCTTAAATGTTCCAATGTTGTAATTACATTAAAGTATATATTGAAATGTTTTTCTGCACATGGACTTCATTTAAAACCCAACTATTTGACTGTGACTGTAAAGAAATGTTTGGCTCTATGAATAATGGAATTATTAGGCTAGATATAGAAGTTATTTGCATATTTAAAAAAAAAAATCTTTATTTCAGAAGAGAAACGATATCACCAGGAAAAGTAAATTACCACGTGTCTTCTTATCCATTGCATCTTTCACATTTTCCAGGAAAATGATCTAAGTAAGTATTACTATTTACTTTACTTACATTTCTTAATACTTAAAAATATCTTAATTTACAAGTGCTTTAACCTTTCCCCCCCTGTATCCATGGCAGGTCACCCACTAGTGGGTCTGTGCATGCTAAGCTTGCCCTGATCTAAGAATACATTCACGCTGTGTTCCCAGAGATGGTCAAGATTACACATGTGTGGACCTAGGTAAAATGCTTAAGACATTTTACCTTAATCTTCAAGATGTAATTCTTCCAAATTAATTATAATTTAATATATGAATGTTTCAAATGCTAGAATACTTGTGCTTAATTTAAATCTCATTTTGTTTACTTTTTCTCTTACAGGTGCTCTAACCTTTTTTTTCCTATAGCATCCATGGCAGGTCATCGACTAGTAGGGGGTCTGTGCATGCTAATCTTGCTGATCTAAGAATACATTCACGCTGTGTCAGAGATGGTTCAGATTACAATGTGATAGACCTAGGTAAAATGCTAAATGCATTTTACCTTAATCTACAAGATTGAATTTCTCCAAATGAGTTGTATTTTCAATTTATACTTTAAATAGTATAATATTTTACTTAATTTAAATCTCATTTTGTTAACATTTTTCCTTACAGGTGCTCTAACTTTTTTTCCCCCCTTGCATCCATGGCAGGTCGTCAACTAGTCGGGTGACTTTGCTGGAGACTCCCAAAACCGGCCGCTCAAGGATTGCTGAATGGCCATAATGTCGGCAACATCAGCGATGTTGATGTCACCAGCACCGGTAGTGTCACTGGCAGCCGCAGTGACATTGCCCGGTGTTGGCAACATCAGCGGAGTTGGTGTCACTGTCCAGAAGGTCGGCAACTGCGGTGATGGTGTCACTGGCACCACAGTAACATCGTCCGGCATTGGTGTCGCTGGCCATAATGTCGGCAACATCGACGATGTTGATGTCGCCAGCGCCGGTGGTGTCACTGGCGGCTGCAGTGACATTGCCCGGCGTTGGCAACATCAGCGGAGTTGGTGTCGCCGTCCAGAAGGTCGGCAACTGCAGTGACGTCACTGGCACCACAGTAACATCATCCAGCGTTGGCGTCACCGGCCATAATGTCGGCAACATCAGCGATGTTGATGTCACCAGCACCGGTAGTGTCACTGGCAGCCGCAATGACATTGCCCGGTGTTGGCAACATCAGCGGAGTTGGTGTCGCTGTCCAGAAGGTTGGCAACTGCGGTGACGGGGGTGTCACTGGCACCACAGTAACATCGTCCGGCTTTGGTGTCGCTGGCCATAATGTCGGCAACATAGACGACATTGATGTCGCAAGCGCCGGTGGTGTCACTGGCGGCTGCAGTGACATTGCCCGGCGTTGACAACATCAGTGGAGTTGGTGTCGCCGTCCAGAAGGTTGGCAACTGCGGTGACGTCACTGGCACCACAGTAACATCGTCCAGCGTTGGCGTCTCTTTACGTGTACTTAAATATATAATATTTTACTTAATTTAAATCTCATTTGGTAACATTTTTTCTTACAGGTGCTCTAACCTTTTTTTTTCCCCCTTGCATCCATCGGTCGTCCACTAGTCTGGTGACTTTGCTGGAGTTTCCCAAAACCGGCCGTCAAGGATTGCTGACGGCCATAATGTCGGCAACATCAGCGATGTGATGTCACCAGCACGGGGGTGTCACTGCAGCCGCAGTGACATTGCCCGTGTTGTGCACATCAACGAGTTGGTGTCGCCGTCCAGAGGTCGGCAACTGTGGGTACGATGTCACCAGCGCCGGTGGTGTCACTGGCACCACAGTAACATCGTCCGGCTTGCGTCACTGCCATAATGTCGGCAACATCGGTTAAGTTGATGTCGCCAGCACCGTGGTGTCCACTGGCAGCCGCAGTGACATTGCCCGGTTTGGCAACAATCACGGAGTTGGTGTCGCCGTCCAAAGGTCAGTAACACTGCGTGTGACGTCACTGGCCCACAGTAACATCGTCCGGCATTGGTGTCGCTGGCCATAATGTCGGCAACATCGACGATGTTGATGTCGCCAGCGCCGGTGGTGTCACTGGCGGCTGCAGTGACATTGCCCGGCGTTGGCAACATCAGCGGAGTTGGTGTCGCCGTCCAGAAGGTCGGCAACTGCAGTGACGTCACTGGCACCACAGTAACATCGTCCAGCGTTGGCGTCACCGGCCATAATGTCGGCAACATCGGCGAAGTTGATGTCACCAGCACCGGTGGTGTCACTGGCAGCCGCAGTGACATTGCCCGGTGTTGGCAACATCAGCGGAGTTGGTGTCGCCGTCCAGAAGGTCGGCAACTGCGGTGACGTAACTGGCACCACAGTAACATCGTCCAGCGTTGGTGTCACCGGCCATAATGTCGGCAACATCGGCGAAGTTGATGTCACTAGCACCGGTGGTGTCACTGGCAGCCGCAGTGACATTGCCCGGTGTTGGCAACATCAACAGAGTTGGTGTCGCCGTCCAGAAGGTCGGCAACTGCGGTGACGATGTCACCAGCGCCGGTGGTGTCACTGGCACCACAGTAACATCGTCCGGCATTGGTGTCGCTGGCCATAATGTCGGCAACATCGACGATGTTGATGTCGCCAGCGCCCGCCGGTGGTGTTCACTGGCAGCTGCAGTGACTCGCCCGGCTGTGGCAATCAGCGGAGTTGGTGTCGCTGTCCAGAAGGTCGACTACTGCGGTACTGGCACTACATTAACATCGTCCGCGTTTGTGTCGCTTTACTTTGTACTTTAAATAGTATAATACTTTACTTAATTTAATCTCATTTGTTAATATTTTTTCTTACAGTGCTCTAACCTTTTTTCCCCCCCTTGCATCCATGGCAGTTGTCAACTAGTCGGGTGACTTTGCTGGAGTTCCCAAAACCGGCCGCTCAAGGATTGCTTGAGCGCCATAATGTCGGCAACATCAGCGATGTTGATGTCACCAGCACCGGTGTTGGTCACTGGCAGCCTCAGTGACATTGCCCGGTGTTGGCAACATCAGCGGAGTTGGTGTCGCCGTCCAGAGGGTCGGCAATCGTGCGTAACGATGTCACCAAGCCCGGTGGTGTCACTGCACACATTAACATCGTCCGGCGTTGGTGTCACTGGCCATAATGTCGGCAACATCGCGAAGTTGATGTCTGCCAGCACCGGTGGTGTCACTGGCAGCCGCATGACAGTTGCCGGGTGTTGGCAACATCAGCGGAGTTGGTGTCGCCGTCCAGAAGGTCAGCAACTGCGGTGACGTTCACTGGCACCACAGTAACATCGTCCGGCGTTGGTGTCTCTGGCCATATGTCGGCAACATCGATGACGATGTCGCCAGCGCTGGTGTGTCACAGGCGGCTGCAGTGACCATCTCCCGGCGTTGGCAACATCACGAGTTGTGTCGCCGTCCAGAAGGTTGGCAACTGGTTACGTCACTGAACCACAGTATACATCGTCCAGCGTGGCGTCACCCGACCAAATTTCGGCAACATTGCCAAGTTGATGTCACCAGCACCGGTGGTGTCACTGGCAGCCCAGTGACATTGCCCGGTGTTGGCAACATCAGCGAGTTGGTGTCCGCTCCAGAAGGTCGGCAACTGCGGTGACGTCCACTGGCACCACAGTAACATCGTCCGCGTTTTGTGTGCGCGGCCATAATGTCGCAACATCGATGACGTTGATGTCGCCAGCGCGGTGGTGTCACTGGCGGCTGCAGTGACATCTCCGGCGTTGGCAACATCAGCAGAGTTGGTGTCGCCGTCCAAAGGTCGGCAACTGCGGTTACGTCACTGGCACCACAGTAACATCGTCCAGCGTTGGCGTCACCGACCATAATGTCGGCAACATCGGCCAAGTTGATGCCCACACCGGGTGTTTCACTGGCCCCGCAGTGACATTGCCCGGTTGGCAACATCAACGGAGTTGGTGTCGCCTTCCAGAAGGTCGGCAACTGCGGTGACGTATCACCAGCGCCTGGGGTCACTGCACCACAGTAACATCGTCCAGCGTTGGCGTCAACCGCCATATGTCGGCAACATCGGTGAAGTTGATGTCACCAGCACCGTGGTGTCACTGGCAGCCGCAGTGACATTGCCCGTGTTGGCAACATCAACGGAGTTGGGTTGTCGCCGTCCAGAAGGTCGGCAACTGCGATGACGATGTCACACGTCGGTGGTGTCACTGGCACACAGTAACATCGTCCGGCATTGGTGTCGCTGGCCATATGTCGCACATGACGATGTTGATGTCGCCGCGCCGGTGGTGTGTCACTGGCGGCTGCAGTGACATTGCCCTGCGTTGGCAACATCAGCGGAGTTGGTGTCGCCGTCCAGAAGGTCGTGCAACTGCAGTGACGTCCTGGCACCACAGTAACATCGTCCCCGTTGGCGTCACCGGCCATAATGTCGGCACATCGGCGAAGTTGATGTCACCAGCACCGTGGTGTCACTGGGCAGCCGCAGTGACATTGCCCGGTGTTGGCACATCAGCGGAGTTGGTGTCGCCGTCCCGAAGTTCGCAACTGCGTGACGTCACTGGCACCACAGTAACATCGTCCAGCGTTGGCGTCACTTTACTTTGTACTTAAATGATATATATTTACTTATTTTAAATCTCATTTTGTTAACATTTTTTCTTACAGGTGCTCTAACCTTTTTTTTTTTCCCCTTGCATCCATGGCAGGTCGTCAACTAGTCTGGTGACTTTGCTGAGATTCCCAAAACGGCCGCTCAAGGATTGCTGAAACGCCATATGTCGGCAACATCAGCGATGTTTAATGTTCACCAGCACCCCGTGGTTCCGGGGATAAGTGCAAGCCATTATACAGATAGATAAAAATTTAATTATACAATTTCATAACTCTGTTAAGAAAGCATATATAAAAATTATGTATAAATTGATATAAGCGCAACAAGTCTTGACTCATTAGGAATGAAATCTAAGTGGGAGGGACAACATACAGATACAAGTGGGGGGATGGGTGCAAAGTGCTTAAAAGGGCTAACAATCATTTGTTGTGCTGATGCTCGGAAAGGTAGGATTAGGGCACGGTCGCACTGCAACCCAAATGCAATCGCACACGGAATTGCATGCGATTCAATGTGCGATTTTGTTGTGTTTGCGCATGCCTTTTTTCATTAATTATTGGAAAATACATACAATTGCAATTTAAAAATCCGTAAGCGCAACCGCATCGCATCCGAAAACGCACGTGTTTGGTGCGTTGCCGCGATTCCAATGATTTGAAAAAACGCAAATGCAGAAAAATAGCAGCAGTGTGGCCTAACAGTCTAGATTAATGGATGTCACCAGGCGAAGCAAGAGACGGAGAGAGTTCCAAAGGTAGGGAGCAGCAAGAGAGAATGGTTTAACCCTTTAACTGCCACAGATCGTGAATATACGATCTGTGGCTATCTCTTGCCAAAAAAAATTTCAACTGCCCCCCTAGCCCCCTCGATCCCCCCTCGGTTGTGTCCAAATCCGAGGGGGGGGATCGGGAGTTATCATACCGTTTTAGTGGTGACCGTATAGGAGCTTCTGGTCCCACATGGATGAAGAGGAGGAATCTGCAGGAAGCGGAAAGGGAGACCCCGGTGATGTCACGGAGCTTCCTCCTTCACCGGGGTCTTCCCTTGAAGTGGTAGGAGACTGCCCCTGGTGGTCTAGTTGAGGTACTGCAGTGTGATGTCCATATAGATCATGCTGCATTACCTGTATAGTACAAGCTGTCATTCTTTGGATCACTTGGTCTGTAATTCTTCATGTATGTATGAAAGCATGGCACCGTAACGTAGCTGAAGGTGTGTAGATTCCAAAAATATATAGTTTGTGGGGGGAATTTCCATGTTTCGGGACTGTTTCCTTAGAAAAAGGGTAGGCTGTTCAAATTACAGAGCACTTTGATTTTTTCTTGTAATTGCATCTGTGCATGCGTCCCATTTGAGCTAGTTGGTGGCCACGTCTCTATGTGCATCCACGCATATGGCATACCGTTTGACTCAGAAATTGGGAGATTGATATTTAGTTGGGGGTTTTATTTTTGGGGGGCATTTCAAAGTTTGGGGGCTGTTTGAAATTACAGAGCACTTTGATTTTTTTTCTTGTAATTACACTGTGCATGCGTCCCATTGAGCTAGTTGGTGGCCACGTCCCTGTGTGCATCCACAGCATATGGCATACCATTTGATTCAGGGCATTTGAAGATTGATAATTGACAAGTTTTTTTACATGACATGGAAATTTGCCATGATTTTAACTTGAATTGTATTTTTATAAATTTCCTGAAAATCTGGTAAGAAAGAGAAATTGTACACAAAACGCACCCACACATTGGTGTGTATGCATAAAAGAATCACACCATTGTGTAGCTGAAGGTGTGTAGAGTCCAAGAATATATAGTTTTGGGGGGTATTTCTAATATAGAGGGGTGTTTAGTCTGACAAATCTGAAAAGTTGCTGTAATTGGGCCACTGTTCATTGGCTCACTTTGTGGCTAGTTGATTCCACGTCTGTGTGTGTAACCATACATAGGGCATACCGTTTGATTCAGAACATTTGGGAGATTGATATTTGGTAACTTTTTTTTACATTACTTGGGATTTTGGTATGATTTCTACCTTTTTGAGAGTGTTTTTTTTCAAATTTTTTAGACAATTTGCTAAAACTGTGAACTTCTACGAAGAACTACGCCCACACCATTGATGGTATGAATGAACAAACTACAGAATTACGTAGATAAAGGTGTGTAGATATGAGAAATATATGGTTTGTGGGGAAAAACTGCAGACTGTTCGAATTCAGATTTGGCTGAAAATGTTTGCTGTTTCTGAGCCATTGTGCATTGTCCCACTTCATGGCCCACTTCGGCTTTCACACGTCCGCGTGTGTAACCACACATATGGCATACCGTTTGATTCAGGACATTTGGGAGATTGATATTTAGTAACTTTTTTTTAGATTCCATGAGGTTTTGGCATGATTTCTACCTTTTGAAGTTGTTTTTTGTTCATTTTTTAGACAAATGCGAACTTCTACGAAGAACTGCGCGCACACCATTGATGGTATGAATAAACAAACTACAGCGTTACATAGCTGAAGGTGTGTAGATTTCAGGAATATATAGTTTATGGGGGTTATTTCTAAGTTAGGGGGGTGTTTTGTGGAAAAAACTGCAGACTGTCCAAATTCGGAGTTGGCTAAATATTTTCGCCGTTTCTGAGCCATCTTGCATTGTCTCACTTTGTGGCTTTTCGCTTCCACGTCCGCGTGTGTGAGATTGATATTTAGTAACTTTTTTTTTATTCCATGAGCTTTTGGCATGATTTCTACCTTTTGTTTTTTGTTCATATCTGTTGTATTCAATTAGATCAACTGGACTTGAACATGTAGTTCTTGAGACGTTTCGCTAGTCATCCGACTGCTTTCTCAATTCAGAATGACTTGTACAAGATCTGTGGCAATTATGTACCCTGAAAATCCCAATTAGCATATCACAGCCGGTGTTAGGGCGTGATTAGATAGTGGCTGAGAGTGTTATAGGAACGCCCAGAGTAAAGGTGTCAAAACAGCTTGTACTGGCAAAGATGGTGTCGAACCCCCCACCTCTATTTAGGCTTGGTTTCTTTTTTTATTTCACATAAATGGCCTCCTTACACCTCTCTTGAACCGAGCACGTTTTCTTGCCAATATGTTAACATTACAATCTTCAAAGGTATGTCCTTTATCCTTAAGATGCAGGTACACGGCTGAGTCCTGACCCGAGGAATTGGCTCTTCTGTGGCTGGGCCATACATTGATGAAGTTGCTGTTTGGTCTCCCCCACATACAAATCAGAGCATTCTTCACTGCACTGCACTGCTATATGAATGTCCTTTTCTTGTGTTCGGTATTGGGTCTTTCGGATGTACCAATTGTGCCCAGTGTGGTTTGCTCGTGTTTAAATCAGACAGGGATACAGTGTTTTTGAAAACTCTTCTTAATTTCTCGGAGACCCCTGCTACATATGGATGACCATTGTTCTTTCTCCTTCTTGCTTTTCCCCTTCACTGTGGTATCGTGTTTTTTTCTTTCCTTCTGCTTTGTTTTTGACAAAGGCCCAGTCTGATATCCACAAGTTTTAAGGGCTCCTCTGAGATGTTTCATTTCTTAGCCTTCCCCTCTGTGCTAGTGGGATGTTCTCATCTCTGTGTTGCAGGGTTCTGATGACCCCCAGCTTGTGATCTAAGGGTGGTGGAGTAAAACATAAATACTGATCTGTGTGTGTTTGTTTTCGTAAACCTACTTCCAGTTTACCATTCTCCCCCTGACTTCTACCAAGCAGTCCAAGAAACAGTTGTTGTTTGTACCTCTTCCCTTGTAATTTAATGTTTTGGTCTACCGCATTAATGTGTTCTGTGAAAGCTTGTACTTCCTTCTGGTGGATTTTAACCCAGTGTTCATCCACATATCTTAACCAGTGGCTGGGTGCTATGCCCTTAAAGGTATTAACGGCCAGTTTTTCTACCTCCTCCATGTAAAGGTTGGCTACAATGGTGAAACTGGAGATCCCATAGCCACTCCGTGTTTTTTCTTATAGAACTTAATCCCTGTATTTGAAATAGGTGGTATTCAGGCACAAGTCCAGTAAGGCACACACCTGTTCTGGGTTGAGATCAGTTTTGCTGGTGAAGTGCTGTCTTGGCCTAGCTGTTTTCTCACCATGACAACAGCCTCCTTGGTGGGTATACAGGTGAAGAGAGATGTCACATCATAGACACCATAGTTTCTTCGGCACCGATTAACTTATCTTCAATCGTATTTGTGGTGAAATCCTGAGAGTTCTGTGATGGATGCTTAGAACTTCCCTCACCCAATGGTCCTAAGAGGTTGGCTAGGTATTTTTGCCACCTTGTATTTACAGAGTTGATGCTGCTGACTATAGCTCTTAGTGGTGCCTCCTTGTGTATCTTGGAGTATCATATATGCATGGATGTGGCCTTGCCCACCAGGGTAGAGGCATGATACATTGCTCGATCATTGGCTTTTACCTTTTGCAGCTGTGTGAGTAAGTCTATGACGCTTTCTCTTGTACGCGGCTGGTGGGATCCCTTTAAAGCCTCATATGTGTTGTCTATCGGCCAGGAGCATGGTCACCTTATCATGGTAGTCTGAGGTGTTAAGTACCCACTATGCACTTTCCCTTGTCTGCCGGTAGAATGGTGATACTAGAATCTTTCTTGAGGGATGTTAAGGCTCTTCTTCCTGTGTGGTCAGGTTAGATGAAGGAGTTTTAGCACTGGCTAAGGCTGCAGATACCTTAAGGCGAAGGTGGGGGGATGAATGAGAACCTTCACAAGCTTGTTTTTTGTTCATTTTTTCAGACAATGCGAATTTCTACGAAGAACTGCGCCCACACCATTAATGGTATGAATGAACAACTACAGCGTTACATACTGAAGGTGTGTAATTTCAGGAATATATAGTTTGTGGGGTTATTTCTAAGTTACGGGGGGGTTTTGTGGAAAAAAACGGCAGCACTGTCCAAATTCGGAGTTGCTATTATTTTCGCCGTTTCTGAGCCATCGGTGCATTGTCTCCTTTGTGGCTTTTCGCTTCCACGTCCGGTGTAACCACCATAGGCTATACACGTTTGATTCAGGACATTTGGGAGATTGATATTTAGTAACTTTTTTTTAGATTCCATGAGGTTTTGGCATGATTTCTACCTTTTGAAGTGTTTTTGTTAATTTTTTCGACAAATGTGAACTTCTACGAAGAACTGCGCCCACCACCATTGAGGTATGAATAACAAACTACAGCGTTACATAGTGAAGTGTGTAGATTTTCAGGAATATATCGTTTGTGGGGTGATTTCTAAGTTACGGGGGTGTTTTGTGGAAAAAACGGCTAAGACTGTTCAATTGGAGTTGGCTAAATATTTTCGCTGTTTCTGAGCCATGTGCATTGTCTCACTTTGTGGCTTTTCGTTCCACGTCCGCGTGTGTAACCACACATTGGCATACCGTTTGATCAGGACATTTGGGAGATTGATATTAGGTAACTTTTTTTTAGATTCCATGAGGTTTTGGCATGATTTCTCCTTTGAAGTTGTTTTTTGTTAATTTTTTTTCAGACAATGTGAACTTCTCGAACGAGAACTGCGCCCACACCATTGATGGTATGAAGAACAAAACTACTAAGCGTTACATAGATGAAGGTGTGTAGATTTTCAGGAATATATCGTTGTGGGGGTTATTTCTAAGTTACGGGGGTGTTTTGTTGTGGAAAAAACAGCCGAAACGTTCAAGATTGGAGTGGGCTAATATGTTCGCTGTTTCTGAGCCATTGGCATGTGTTCACTTTGTGGCTTTCGCTCCACGTCCGCGTGTGTAACCAACACATATGGCATACCGTTTGATTCAGACATTTGAAGATTGAATTTGGTAACTTTTTTTACATCCATGGGTTTTTGCATGATTTCTACCTCTTGAATGTTGTTTGGATGTTAATTTTTTTTTGAAAATCTGGTAAATAGTGCAAAACTTCTTGAGAACTGCGCCCATACCATGATGTATAGAATGACGATACAGCTTATCATCAAGCTGAAGGTTATGTAGATTTCAGGAATATTTAGTTTGGGGGGGGGTATTTCTGAGTTGGGGGGTGTGTTATATACAAAACTGTTAAATATCAAAACTGGCTATTTTTTTTTTGGCTGCTACTGACATTTGACACTGGTCATCTCTGTGGTGGCTCGGTAGGCCATGTCTCTGGGTACACGCCAAATGTGGCATACTGTGTTTATTTCGGGAGGGTTATGTGCTTTCATGATTTGGTTTGTTGAACTTTCCTCCACAGTTTTTGCTGAAATCTTCGGCATTTGATTTTGTCTCTGATTTTACAGTTGAGGAAAAAAGGAAAATGTGAAAATAACTTACAGTGGACGAAGAGCTGCGCCCGGGTATCTGCATTTTGATCGAACTAACCTCATCGGCAAATCCTGCATGGTGTGTATTCTAAAAACTATCCTAACTTGTAGTGGTTATACATTTTAATTTGGGGTGTAATATTCTGAGAGTGCAGTTTTAGTTTGGGGGGGGGATCTCCTGTACAGGAAAAAAGTGGGTTACCTACTATAGTCTGTATCGTTGTACTCGGAAGTATCTGAGCTTTTGAAACACGTGAGATTTTGTGCGTAACCTTAAGATAACTATAGTAATAATGGGGAAAAGCATGAAAATTGCAAATTTTCATTTTTTTTGGCATATTTTACCATATTCCAGTAAATTTCCAGAAAAGTTACAAATTCTGTTACCATGTTAAAGTACACTTTTGCTGAAAAAAACCATGTATAATATTCCTGATTACTGGTCAAGGTTCTACGTTAAAATTGAGTCTTAAAGCGATTAAGGGCAAATCCTGACAAATTCTTCTGGCAGTTAACGCAAAAAAAAAATGAAATCTCTGGCAGATGAAAGGGTTAAGGCAGGAGGCAGCAGTTGTTGTGGGGTCTGGGAGAAGATTTCCTTGTGAAGAACAGAGGGTACCGCTGGAACATAAGGGACCAAGAGAGAAGATAAGTGGGAGGTGCAGTAGAGCAAAGGGTATTTAAGGTTAAAAGTATGGCGGGAGAGTAGGCGTATTGAATATGATTCTTTGTTTGATGGGAAGCCACCCTATGGACTGAAGTATCGCTAGTGTGTAATGTTGGAGAGTTTGTGATTGCAAAGTGATTGCAATTAAACAGCATTAATTCTAAGGCCCCCCACACATGAACCATATGGTGCATTACTAACTGTGCTCAATCGGATGGCTTCACATGTGCAATTATCGTACTAAATGGCCATTCACCACTCAGGTGTGTTGTATTGTATGAGTATAGAAGTGTAAGGCTGAGTACACACTGTAGTGCATACGAGCGATTTGTGCATTTGTGTACGTTGTGACTGTGCAACTTTGTGCAATCGGAGCCCATGGGATTGCGCAAAAAATGCGGATCCCCAGCACATAGCAGCGCACCTGTTTGGCCACAACAATTGGGTCACACTAATGTGTGCTTTTTAAGAAATACATTGCACAGAGTTGTGCTAAGATCAGGTTCACTTTATTATCCTCATTATCCTTCATTATCCTCCCCCTACAGCTCTGTACTATGTTGCTTTTATACGTACAGCGTAAATAAAAACACTCTTCCTACTCTCCAACATTTCCCTTTAATGGGCATGTACACTCTAATAACAAGTTTGACTTATTGTATATTTGTGCCTTTAAATATAAGGTGGTGGTGTTTTTTTTTTTTGAGATGATATCACAGGGGTGTACGCTCACTGCAACGTCACTAGGACGCACACGCATTAACGTCACACGCGTGCACGGTTCCCAGGGTCAGTGTTCTCTGACTAACAAACTGTTGGAGATTTGCAAATCTTAAAGTGATGGAAAAGTGGAAGAGGGAGGCCAACAAGATCCAGGTTTCATGCCAAAGATGCCCCAGAAGTGACTTACCTAGCCCGGTTCCTCGCAACTCCTCCTTCCTGATCGCGGCTGTCGCTTAAGGCGCGACGTGACGTTACACCCAATTACCAGCTGGGGCCAGGAAGTAGAGCGGCTGTCAATGCAGAGCCGCATTTTTTCTGTTTTTGCGCAAAACAAGCTTGAAACTGCAGCAGGGGGAAGCACTAATGCGGCGAGGGACTGGTAAGTCACATTAGGGGCGTGTATGCAAAATGTAAAATCTGGGTTTGGGGGGGTGGTGTACATTTCTATTAAAATGTTTTTTTTAGGCTGGACATGCCCTTTAATATATTCAGTCAACTTTACTGTCCGTGCACGGACTGGACCTTACCTTACTACAGGACGGAGGTATAGACGAGGGTGAAAGTTGGGGACGGATGTACTACCATGTATAGATGGGGGAAATAACTAATAACCAGACTCGCTGGGTAAATGAGCAGTACTACTGTTATTGATTGAACAGTACCACAGGGGGCCGATTTACCCAGACTTGCTGGCAACACTAGGGGGGCAATTTACCCAGACTTGCTGGGCAAATATATGGAGTAAAAATCACACTAACCAGTTCGCTACTGGTTAGCGTGACTTTAAATCCGTATTAACTTTGGATGTGCGGATTACGCAAGAATTACCCACGCATCTGACGCTCGCGATTCAATATCACTAGTTTTAGTGCAGGATTTTAGCAAATAGCTGGTGTAAAAATCCCGCAGCGGGTAAATCCCTTACCCGGATTTACCCAGATTTTCAAACGTGATATTGTATAGCCTGATTGGGTTGTATCCAATAAAAAAAAACATGTTGAGAAGTCCTTTTGTCTGTCTACTGATCTTCTTTACAAAATGCTTGCATTTTAAGTGATGTCACTCTGACATCTACATGACAATCTCCATTTTTCACAGATTTGGCTTTTGATCCAAAAAAGAATTGCCCTTGGTGTGGTTTCTTATTCTATATCTTTTAAAAGTGCTCAAATGTGTCTGGGTGCATTTTTTAATTATGCCACTATGTTATCAGCATAACATTATAACTGCACAAATTTGGATTTTGACCCAAAAAAGCATTGCACTTGGTGCAACTTCTTATTCTAGTAGGGTGATTCACCCAGAGCCGCAAATCTCCCGTATGGGATTTACCAGAGGCTGTGTGACAGCTATTAGCTGGCATTAATGGAGAACTAAAGTCCCCAGACAACATTGTCCCAATAGCACAAAGCTGTGTCTCACCTCTCCCTTTGCTGTGGATGCTAGGTAATTTATGAAAATAACCTGTGAGTACAAAGGGTCAGCTCCCATAATTCACCTTATCTGGGAACACCCTGCTAAGTGTGCGCAGTACACATTTACAGGAAACTGCAGTCTTGCTTCCTAGAAGCTGATAGCCAATCATGTTACAGCTCCGAGATCCCCCCCCTTCTGACACAGAACACAGATTTGAGTGCAGTTTTATGTGTAAACACATTACAAATGCTCCTGTCCCTAACAATGATACATTTCTTTACTTTTCATACAAAAAAGAAAAGTAATCTTTGCAGTGTATGTCTTTGCTAGTATGGATGAAAGAAACAGAATATTTAACAATTTAGCAAAAAATAAAAGTAAGGGCGCACGTTTCGTCATGTAACCCGTAACTTCATCAGGGCGCCCTGATGAAGTCACGGGTTCTGTGACGAAACGTGTGTTGGCGGTCTAGTGTGGTTTGGTACATGGTGGTCAGGACAAGACGTTGAACTTTGAGCAAAGTTTGATCAAGAGAGGTTTAGTGGGTATGGGCGATGAGACTCAACCTGATGGGTAAGGCCTGTTATATCCATACTGATTTCAAAATGCTCCGGAGGTAGGATGTCTGTGATATGTAAAGGATAAGTGTTACATGCTATTTTATAGTGAATCCATACCCTAAGCAATAGCTATGCGAGTGACACACTTGGATATATATGTGTATGATACAACCCATGTATTTTGAGTCCGAAAACCGCATGTACCAGCCACTGGTTTGTGTGTATATGTGTGTTTGGTGGTTTGAGGAAGGTTAAGGGCAATTTGGAGACACCATATGTACATTTGGCTATATTGACACTTTTTGGTTAAAAAAATTGGTCGCAGTGATGATACTGTGCCAATATGTGCTATGGGCGAAAACATAGGCACTACCCAGATTGACACGGCTAATGTGTTAAAGGGTCAGAGATCTGACCTGACCTGAAACAGTAACAGGTATTATGTGGTTCAATTCCTATAACTGATGTATGTGGGACTGAGTTGGTCCAATTTTGTATGATATACACTATTTGTATTGCTACTGGAAGACTGTCAGCAGTTCACGCTGGTTGGTAAATAACAGAGCTGCTATATATAAAGTTTGTACACATGTAGAAACTTTATATTTTTCTAGAAACATGGAAACAAGCAAACAAAAAAGCAAATATGAAATATATTATATATTTATTATATATAAAAAAAAAAAGCAAAATAAACTCAGGCAGTAGACTGTTATATTGTTTTATAAGTAAACTGGAGGATTAGAACTTGTGTTTGTTCCTTAAAACACAGCATTAACATGGTGCACCGCCAGCAACTCAGCTGTGATCACTGGTACATTGTTGAAAGAGAAGGAAGAAAAGGGGGAAAGAAAAGAGAGGAAGAGGAGAGAGGAAGAAAATGGAACAGGGAAAAAAGAGGGAGAGAGAAGGGAAGAAAAAAAAAAAAGAAGAGAGGGAAAAAGGTGAAGGAAAGATTTGAGAGAAGGAAGAGAGGTATGGGAGAGGAGAGAAGAGGGAAACCCCCACCGACAAAGGTAACTCACCTACTGACCTAACCTCTCATTTTCTGTGACAGCATACTTAAGGTAAAATATTTAAAAAAATTTGATCAATCATCAAAAATGGTCATAAAGAAACTATGCTTCCCAACCAAGACAGGTCTACACCTACGGCTACCCTCCCTTTCTGTGGCAAACCATACTTAAAGGTACTATATAGCAAAATTTCTTGACCCAATCATCAAAAAGTTTGTTTAATGGTCCATAAACTCAAAAACATTTACATTACCCTACCCCCAACCGACACGGTACTACACCTATTGATAACCCTCCCCATTTCTCCCGTAACAGACATAATTAAAGGGTAACTAGCGTCAAAAACTAATTTTTGATCACTCCTCATCAAAAAAGTAGTTTTTATTATGGTTTAGAGGCAAAACTATACCCCAACCAACTTTGATAACAGTTTGCATACACCTACAGGACCTCCCCTCCCATTCTGTGACAGCCTACTTTATGTACTATAGTCAAAAAACTTCACACTTTCTGAAAAATGAACAAAAAATAACTTCATTAGGTAGAACATATACCAAAACTTCATGGAATGTTAAAGGAGCATGTCCCACCCACAAATCTACAAATTTTTCCCAGGTTGCTGGCCTATGCACATTTTTGAAATACTTTATCTTACATTTCTGCCTCCTTTTGTTCTTCTGTAAGTCCTTGTCCTAAAGTCGCAGAAACTGAAGAGCAGTGTCCTTCTTCCTGTCCATCTTCTCTGCCTTCTGTGAGGCCCCTCCGGGAGGATGCTGACTGCTTAGGGAGGCCCGTCCCCCCCCCCCTCTCTCTCGAGTCCCATCTGTCTGCACTTCCTCCCCTAAGTTGTGACAGGCTTTTGCTATAATGTTTCTTAGGGTTGCCCACCCCCCAACCACTATATAAAACCAATTTCAGATATCTACTTACAGCCCTTCCTCCCCCCCGCGACTCTCGACTAACTGCTTACGTGGAAGCCGCGTCCTTGATTGGCTGTTCTCCGCCATTACAGACGGCATCTGCTGGTTAGGCCCCTCTTCTTCTGTTTCCTGTTAACAGAGAGGGAAGAGGATACTTTTTCGGGACGAAGGGCTGTTAATAGATATCTGAAAGGTTTTTTTTTTAGCATTTTACTTATAGCTTTGGGGGTGGGCACCCTTAAGAACCTTAATGTCAAACGTATTTTTGGAAGTGGAACATGCCCTTTAAAAAAAAAAAAAAGTTACCAATACCATCTCCCAAATGGCCTAATCAACTGTATGCCATAATGTGTGGTTACACCCGATGACGTGAACGCGAATAGCATGTAAATAACTGCAAGCACGCCACACCATTGATGGTATGAATGACTACACAGCGCTCCTCTCACCTCTTAATGTCACCTCCTGTTTAGAAATCGGTGGTGCTGACATTAATCTGCTTTTGGTGACATGCAAAAGCGTGAGTCCGGAAAAAGGCAAAACAATTACCAATTGAGTCATCTTTTGCGCGTCATTTTATAGGAAAGAAACATTAATTTTTAAAATCCTAATGGGAAGTTTTTCTAACCCATAATACCTATACATGAAATATTTCTTCTCTAGTTATTTTGCATTGGTAGATATAGAATAAATTCTGTAAACAAAAGCCGGCTTCCATGTTGTGTACCAGGTAAACTCATAGCCCATGTTGGCTTTACAGACGCGCATGCCCCCGACCCCAGGAATTCACTGTCGCTATGCACAAAAATTTCTCTGATAAACAGGGAGAGTGTCAATAAGTCTATTTTTAAAATGGTGCTGAATTTTGGGCCCCACCAATACAGAATTTATTAACATTTGAAAAGCTAGATATTAATTGGTTGGAGCAAAATTTGCACCATTTTAAACTGATAGACTTTATTGAATAACCCTGATGGTTCTCTGTTAACATGGTGCACCGCCAGCAACTCAGCTGTGATCACTGGTACATTCAGAAACAATCAGGGTTATTCAATAAAAGTTCTTATCGTTTAAAATGGTGCAAATTTTGCTCCAACCAATCAGATATTAGCTTTCAAATGTTAAATAAGATCTGATTGGTTGGGGCAAAATTAGCACCATTTTAAACAATAAGAACTTTTATTGAATCTCCCTGTTTATCTAGAAATTTTGTGCATAGAGACAGTGAATCCTGGGGTCAGGGGGCATGGCTCTTTAAAGCCAACATGGGCTATGAGTTTTACTGGTAACAACATGGAAGCCTGCTTTGTTACAGAATTTATTACTTATATCTACCAAATGCAAATAACTAGAGAAGAATCTTTCAATGTATAGGTATTCTGGGTAGAAAAGCTTTCACTTAGAATCGGTACGTGTGACATTAAGCATCGCTTTGTGATGGCAGCGTGAGTACCGAAAAGGCAAAACAATTACCAGAAGTTCCAGGCTCTTTGCGCGTAATATTTAAGGAGAACGAAACTAATTTTTAAAATCAATGTTAAATAAGATCTGATTGGTTGGGGCAAAATTAGCACCATTTTAAACGATAAGAACTTTTATTGAATCTCCCTGTTTATCTAGAAATTTTGTGCATAGAGACAGTGAATCCTGGGGTCAGGGGGCATGGCTCTTTAAAGCCAACATGGGCTATGAGTTTTACTGGTAACAACATGGAAGCCTGCTTTGTTACAGAATTTATTACTTATATCTACCAAATGCAAATAACTAGAGAAGAATCTTTCAATGTATAGGTATTCTGGGTAGAAAAGCTTTCACATTAGGATTTTAATAAATTATGTTTCGTTCTCCTTTAAATATTACGCGCAAAGAGCCATGCAACTTCTGGTAAATTGTTTTGCCTTTTCTGGTACTCACGCTGCCATCACAAAGCGAGCCTTAATGTCACGCTAACCGATTCTAAATCAGTTAGCGTGACATTAAGAGGTGAGAGGAGCGCTGTGTAGGTCATTCATACCATCAATGGTGTGGGTGCAGTTCTACATGGCTATTCGCTTTCACGTCCTCGTGTGTAACCACACATATGGCATACAGTTTGATTCAGGACATTTGGGAGATTGGTATTTGGTAACTTTTTTTTTTTTTAAAGGGCATGTCCACTTCAAAAATATACTTTTGACATAATGTTCTTAAGGGTTGCCCACCCCCAACCGCTATAATAAAACTAAAAAAAAACCTTTCAGATATCTACTTACAGCCCCTTCGCTCCCGCAAGTCTCCTCTTCCCTCTCTGTTAACAGGAAACAGCAGAGAGGGGCCTAACCAGCAGCTGCGTCTGTAATTGGCTGCCGAACAGCCAATCACAGACGCGGCTTCCAGCTAAGCAGTAGTCGCGGGAGTGAAGGGGCTGTAAGTAGATATCTGAAATGTTTTATTATAGTGGTTGGGGGGTGGGCAACCCTTAAGAACATTATAGCAAAAGCCTGTCACACTAGGAGGAAGTGCAGACAGATGGGATCTAGAGAGAGAGAGGGGGGGAAGGGCTCCCCTACGCATGTCAGCATCCCTCCCGGAGGCATCACAGAAGGCAGAGAAGATTGGACAGGAAGACAGACACTGCTCTTCAGTTTCCTGGACTTTAGACAAGGACTACAAGAGAACCAAAAGGAGCAGAAATGTAAGATAAGTATTTTTCAAAACTGTGCATAGGGGCCAGCACTTGGGAAAATTTTAGATTTGTGGGTGGACATGCCTTTAACTTCCATGAGGTTTTGGTATGATTTCTACCTATTGAAGTTCTTTTTCGGGGAGGGGGGAGGTGGACACAAGTCATTTTTCAGAAAAGTGTGAAGTTTTTTGACTATAGTACCATTTAAGTATGGCTGTCCAGAATGGAGGGTAGGTCTGTAGGTGTATGCAACTGTATCAAGTTGGGGGGTATATGTTTTCGCCTGCTAAACCATAAACTACCTTTTTTGAATGAGTGATCAAAATTAGTTTTTTTGACTATAGTTACCCTTTAATTATGTCTGTTACAGAAATGGTGGTTAGTCAATAGGTGTAGTACCTGTGTCGGTTGGGGTAAATGTTTTGAGTTTATGACCATTAAAAAACTTTTTGATGATTGGTCAAGATAATTTTTGACTTAGTTACCCTTTAAGTATGGTTGCCACAGAAATGGGAGGGTAGGTCAGTAGGTGTATGTACCTGTCTCTGGTTGGGAAGCATATTTTTTTGCGTTTATGACCATTTTTTTGATGATTGATCAAATTTTTTTTTTAATATTTTACCCTTTAAGTATGTCTGTCACAGAAATGAGAGGTTAGGTCAGTAGGTGTATGTACCTGTGTCAGGTTGGGGGGGTATATATTTTTGCATTTATGACTATAAAAGTAACTTTTTTGATGATTGGTCAAAATTTGTTTTTTGACTATAGTTAGCCTTTAAGTATGGTTGCCACAGAAATAGGAGGGTCATCAGTAAGTGTATGTACCTGTGTCAGTACAATACAAAAAGTACAATAGTTACTTTTTAAGATTGGCCATCACAAAAATGGGAGGGTAGGTCAGTAGATGTATGCACCTGTCATGGGGCAGGGCCATAACATGACGGTGGGTGGAGTAAGAGGCGTGGCCGCATCTTAGCGAGGGATTGGGAGCATAACTTGGCAGGGAGTAGGTGTCAGGGCGTAGCTGTCAAGGATGGAATTTGGATGGGATTTTGGCCCTGAATACGCTAGAAAATCTTTTGAGTGCACGCTTCTGATGCGCCAAAGTGCAATGTAGTGTGGCCTTCGCCTTAACTGATATGTACACCTAAAAAAATCACTTTAACTTATTTTCTAGGTAGGGCTGTAAGCTGTGGATGCCTCGCCAGCGCCGGTGGTGTCACTGGCAGCTGCAGTGACATCGCCCGGCGTTGGCAACTTCAGCGGAGTTGGTGTCGCCGTCCAGAAGGTCGACTACGATTGTATTTTCAATTTATCTTTAAATAGTAATATTTACTTACTTTTAAATCTCATTTTGTTAACATTTTTTCCTTACAGGTGCTCTAACTTTTCCCCCCCTTGCATCCATGGCAGGTCCGTCAACTAGTCGGGTGACTTTGTCTGGGATTCCCACAAACCGGTCCGCTCAAGGATTGCTGACCGGCCATAATGTCGGCAACATCACGATGTTGATGTCACCAGCACCGGTGTCACTGCAGCCGCATGGACTTGCCCGGTGTTGGCAACATCAGCGGAGTTGGTGTCGCCTCCAAAGTCGGCAACGCGGTAACGATGTCACCAGCCGTGGTGTCACTGGCACTACAGTAACATCGTCCGGCATTGGTGTCGCTGGCCATAATGTCGGCAACATCGACGAGTTGATGTCGCCAGCGCCGTGGTGTCACTGGCGGCTGCAGTGACATTGCCCGGCGTTGGCAACATCAGCGGTTGTGCCCGTCCAGAAGGTCGGCAACTGCATGATGTCACCGGCCGCACAGTAACATCGTCCGCGTTGGCGTCACCGGCCATAATGTCGGCAACATCGGCGAAGTTATGTCACCCACCGGTGGTGTCATGGCAGCCGCATGTACATTGCCCGGTGTTGGCAACATCAACGAGTGGTGTCGCCGTCCAGAAGGTCGGCAAAGCTGCAGTGACGTCACTGCACCACGTCCGAGCGGCAACGCGGTACGTGCACCAGCCGCGGTGTGGTCACTGGCACCCAGTAACATCGTCCGGCGTTGGCGTCACGGGCCATAATGTCGGCAACACGGCGAAGTTGATGTCGCCAGCACCGTGGTGTTCACTGGCATCCGCAGTGACATTGCCCGTGTTGGCAACATCACGGAGTTGGTGTCGCCTCCAGAAGTCGGCACTGCATGACGTCACTGGCACCACAGTAACATCGTCCCAGTTGGCGTCTCTTTACTTGTACTTAATAATGTTAATATTTTACTTAATTTAAATCTCATTTTGTTAACATTTTTTCTTACAGGTGCTCTAACCTTTTTTTTTTTCCCCCTTGCATCCATCAGTCGTTCAACCTATCGTGGTGACTTTGCTGGAGTTTCCCAAAACCGGCCGCTCAAGGATTGCTGAAGGCCATAATGTCGGCAACATCAGCGATGTGATGTCACCAGCACGGTGGGTGTCACTGCAGCCGCAGTGACATTGCCCGTTGTTGGCAACATCAAGAGTTGGGTGTGCCGTCCAGAAGGTCGGCAACTGTGGTGACGATGTCACCAGCGCCGGTGGTGTCACTGGCACCACAGTAACATCGTCCGGCTTTGCGTCACTGGCCATAATGTCGGCAACATCGGAAGTTGATGTCGCCAGCACCGTGTGGTGTCACACTGGCAGCCGCAGTGACATTGCCCGTGGTTTGGCAACATCACGGAGTTGGTGTCGCCGTCCAGAAGGTCAGCAACTGCGTGGACGTCACTGGCACCACAGTAACATCGTCCGGCGTTGGTGTCGCTGGCCCTAATGTCGGCAACGATCGATTACGTTGAGTCGCCAGCCGCTGGTGGTGTCACTGGCAGCTGCAGTGACATCCTCCCGACGTTGGCAACATCAGCAGAGTTGGTGTCGCCGTCCGAGGTGCGGCAACCTGCGGCTGTTACGTCACTGGCACCCACAGTAACATCGCCAGCGTTGGCGTCACCGACCATAAGTCGGCAACATCGGCCAAGTTGATGTCACCAGCACCGGTTGTCACTGGCAAGCCGCAGTGACATTGCCCGGTTTTGGCAAACATCAACGGAGTTGTGTCGCCGTCCAGAAGGTTGGCAACTGGGTGACGGTGGTGTCACTGGCACCACAGTAACATCTGTCCGGCTTTGGTGTCGCTGGCCATAAATGTCGGCAACATCGAAGCCTGATGTCGCCAGCGCGTGGTGTCACTGGCGGCTGCAGTGACATTGCCCGTTGGCACATCATGACGTTGGTTCGCCGTCAGAAGGTGGCAACTGCGGTGACGTCACTGGCACCACAGTACATCGTCAGCGTTGCGTCACTGGCCCTAATGTCGGCACCATCGCCAAGTTGATGTCGCCAGCGCCGGTGTGTCCCACTGGCGCTGAGTGACATCGCCCGGCGTTGGCAACTTCAGCGGAGTTGGTGTCGCCGTCCAGAAGGTCGACTACTGCGGTACTGGCACTACAGTAACATCGTCCGGCGTTGGTGTCGCTTTACTTTGTACTTTAAATAGTATAATACTTTACTTAATTTAAATCTCATTTTGTTAATATTTTTTCTTACAGGTGCTCTAACCTTTTTTCCCCCCCTTGCATCCATGGCAGGTCGTCAACTAGTCGGGTGACTTTGCTGGAGATTCCCAAAACCGGCCGCTCAAGGATTGCTGAACGGCCATAATGTCGGCAACATCGGCGAAGTTGATGTCACCAGCACCGGTGGTGTCACTGGCAGCCGCAGTGACATTGCCCGGTGTTGGCAACATCAACGGAGTTGGTGTCGACGTCCAGAAGGTCGGCAACTGCGGTAACGATGTCACCAGCGCCGGTGGTGTCACTGGCACTACAGTAACATCGTCCGGCGTTGGTGTCACTGGCCATAATGTCGGCAACATCGGCGAAGTTGATGTCGCCAGCACCGGTGGTGTCACTGGCAGCCGCAGTGACATTGCCCGGATTTGGCAACATCAGCGGAGTTGGTGTCGCCGTCCAGAAGGTCAGCAACTGCGGTGACGTCACTGGCACCACAGTAACATCGTCCGGCGTTGGTGTCTCTGGCCATAATGTCGGCAACATCGATGACGTTGATGTCGCCAGCGCTGGTGGTGTCACTGGCGGCTGCAGTGACATCTCCCGACGTTGGCAACATCAGCAGAGTTGGTGTCGCCGTCCAGAAGGTCGGCAACTGCGGTTACGTCACTGGCACCACAGTAACATCGTCCAGCGTTGGCGTCACCGACCATAATGTCGGCAACATCGGCCAAGTTGATGTCACCAGCACCGGTGGTGTCACTGGCAGCCGCAGTGACATTGCCCGGTGTTGGCAACATCAACGGAGTTGGTGTCGCCGTCCAGAAGGTTGGCAACTGCGGTGACGGTGGTGTCACTGGCACCACAGTAACATCGTCCGGCTTTGGTGTCGCTGGCCATAATGTCGGCAACATCGATGACATTGATGTCGCCAGCGCCGGTGGTGTCACTGGCGGCTGCAGTGACATTGCCCGGCGTTGGCAACATCAGTGGAGTTGGTGTCGCCGTCCAGAAGGTTGGCAACTGCGGTGACGTCACTGGCACCACAGTAACATCGTCCAGCGTTGGCGTCACTGGCCATAATGTCGGCAACATCGGCAAAGTTGATGTCGCCAGCGCCGGTGGTGTCACTGGCAGCTGCAGTGACATCGCCCGGCTGGCGTGGCAACTTCGCGGAGTTGGTGTCGCCGTCCATAAGGTCCGACTACTGCGGTAACTGGCACTACCGTAACATCGTCCGTCGTTGGTATCGCTTTACGTTGTACTTTAATAGTACTAATATTTTACTTAATTTAAATCTCATTTTGTAACATTTTTCTTACAGGTGCTCTAACCTTTTTTTTTCCCCCTTGCCTCCATTTCAGTCGTTCACTAGTCGTGGTGACTTTGCCTGGAGTTTCCCCAACAACCGGCCGCTCAAGGATTGCCTGAGGCATACTGTTCGGCAACATCAGCGATGTGATGTCACCAGCACGTGGTGTCACTGCAGCCGCCAGTGACATTGCCCGTGTTGGCACATCAACGAGTTGGGTGTAGCCGTCCCAGAGGTCGGCAACGTGGTACGATGTCCCACGCCGTGTGGTGTCACTGGCACCACGTAACATCGTCGGCGTTTGCGTCCCTGGCATAATGTCAGGCAACATCGGCGTAAGTTGATTCGCCAGACCGTGGTGGTCACTATGGCAGCCGCATGACATTGCCCGTGTTTGCAACATCACGGAGTTGGTGTTCGCCGTCCAGAAGGTCAGCAACTGCGTGTGACGTTCACTGGCACCACAGTAACATCGTCCGCGTTGGTGTTCGCTGGCCACTATTCCGCAACGATCGATGACGTTGATGTCGCCAGCGCTGGTGGTGTCACTGGCGCTGAGTGACATCTCCCGCGTTGGCAACATCATCAGAGTTGGTGTCGCCGTCCAAAGGTCGGCAACTGCGGTTACGTCACTGGCACCCACAGTAACACGTCCAGCGTGGCGTCACCGACCATAATGGTCGGCAACATCGGCCAGTTGTGTCACCAGCACCGTGGTGTCACTGGCAAGCCGACAGTGACATTGCCCGGTGTTGGCAACATCAACGGAGTTGTGTCGCCGTCCAGAAGGTTGGCAACTGCGGTGACGGTGGTTCACTGGCACCACAGTAACATCGTCCGGCTTTGGTGTCGCTGCCAAATGTCGCAACACTCGATACCTTGATGTCGCCAGCGCCGGGTGTCACTGCTGCTGCAGTGACATTGCCGGCGTTGGCAACATCAGTGGAGTGTGTCGCCGTCCAGAAGGTTGGCAACTGCGGTGACGTCACTGGCCCCACGTAACATCGTCCACGTTGCGTCATGGCCCTAATGTCGGCAACATCGGCAAAGTTTATGTCGCCAGCGCCGGTGGTGTCACTGGCGCTGCAGTGACATCGCCCGGCATTGGCAACTTCAGCTGGAGTTGGGTGTCGCCGTCCAGAAGGTCGACTACTGCGGTACTGGCACTACAGTAACATCGTCCGGCGTTGGTGTCGCTTTACTTGTACTTTAAATAGTATAATCCTTACTTAATTTAATCTCATTTTGTAATATTTTTTTCTTACAGGTGCTCTAACCTTTTTTTCCCCCCCTTGCATCCATGGCAGGTCGTCAACTAGTCTGGTGACTTTGCTGGAGTTCCCAAAACCGGCCGCTCAGGATTGCTGAACGGCCATAATGTCGGCAACATCAGCGATGTTGATGTCACCACACCGGTGGTGTCACTGAGCCGCAGTGACTTGCCCGGTGTTGGCAACATCAACGGAGTTGGTGTCCGCCGTCCAAGGTCGGCAACTGCGGTAACGATGTCACCAGCGCCGTGGGTGTCACTGGCACACAGTAAACGTCGCGGCATTGGTGTCGCTGGCCATAATGTCGGCAACATCGGCGAAGTTGATGTCACCAGCACCCGTGGTGTCACTGGCAGCCGCAGTGACATTGGCCCGTTGTTGGCAACATCACGGAGTTGGGTCGACGTCCGAATGTCGGCAACTGCGGTAACGATGTCACCGCGCCGGTGGTTCACTGGCCACTAACAGTAACATCGTCCGGCGTTGGTGTCACTGGCCATAATGTCGGCAACATCGGCGAAGTTGATGTCGCCAGCAACCGGTGGTGTCACTGGCAGCCGCAGTGAAATTGCCCGGTGTTGGCAACATCAGCGGAGTTGGTGTCGCCGTCCAGAAAGGTCAGCCAACTGCGGTGACGTCACTGGCACACAGTAACATCGTCCGGCGTTGGTGGTCCTTCTGGCCATAATGTCGGCACATCGATGACGTTGATGTCGCCAGCGCTGGTGTGTCACTCGGCTGCAGTGACATGCCCCGGCGCGTTGGCACATCATCAGAGTTGGTGTCGCCGTCCAGAAGGTCGGCAACTGCGGTTACGTCACTGGCACCACAGTAACATCGTCCAGCGTGGCTTCACCGACCATATGTCGGCAACATCGGCCAAGTTATGAGTCACCAGCACCGGTGGTGTCACTGGCAGCCGCAGTGACAATTGCCGGTGTTGGCAACATCAGCGGAGTTGGTTGCCGTCCGGTGCAACTGGAACAGGTTGGCGGATGGTGTTCCTGGCACCACAGTAACATCGTCCGGCTTTGGTGTCGCTGGCCATAATGTCGGCAACATCACGACATTGAGTCGCCAGCGCCGGTGGTGTCACTGGGGCTGCAGTGACATTGCCGGCGTTGGCACATCAGTGGAGTTGGTGTCTCCGTCCAGAAGGTTGGCAACTGCGTTGACGTCACTGGCACCACAGTAATCGCCACGTTGCGTCACTGGACCTAATGTCGGCAACATCGGCAAAGTTGATGTCGCCAGCGCCGGTGTGTCACTGGCACTGCATGACATCGCCTGCGTTGGCAACTTCAGCGGGTTGGTGTCGCCGTCCAGAGGTCACTACTGCGTACGCCTACAGTACATCTCCGCGTTGGGTCGCTTTACTTGTACTTTAAATAGTATAATACTTTACTTAATTTAAATCTCATTTTGTTAATATTTTTCTTACAGGTGCTCTAACTTTTTTCCCCCCCTTGCATCCATGGCAGGTCGTCAACTAGTCAGGTACTTGCTGGAGATTCCCAAAACCGGCCGCTCAAGGATTGCTGAACGGCCATAATGTCGGCAACATCGGCGAAGTTGATGTCACCATCACCTGGTGGTGTCACTGGCAGCCGCAGTGACATTGCCCGGTGTTGGCAACATCAACGGAGTTGGTGTCGACGTCCAGAGGTCGGCAACTCGGTAAACGATGTCACCAGCGCCGTGGTGTCACTGGCACTACAGTAACATCTCCGGCGTTGGTGTCACTGGCCATAATGTCGGCAACATCGGCGAAGTTGTCGCCAGCACCGGTGGTGTCACTGGCACCGCAGTGACATTGCCCGATTTGGCAACATCAGCGGAGTTTGGTGTCGCCGTCCAGAAGTCGCAACTGCGTGACGTCACTGGCACCACAAGTAACATCGTCCGTTTTTGGTGTCCGCTGGCCTAATGTCGGCACATCGATGACGTTTATGTCGCCAGCGCTGGTGGTGTCACTGGCGGCTGCAGTGACATCTCCCGCGTTGGCAACATCAGCGAGTTGGTGTCCGCCGTCCAGAAGGTCGCACTGCGGTTACGTCACTGGCACCACAGTACATCGTCCATTGTTGGCTGTCACCGCCATAATGTCTGCAACATCGACCAAGTTGATGTCACCATCACCGGTGGTGTTCACTGGCAGCCGCAGTGACATTGCCTGGTGTTGGCAACATCAGCGGAGTTGGTGTCGCCGTCCGAAGGTCGGCAACTGCGGTTACGTGTCACCGCGCCGGGTGCACTGGCCCACAGTAACATCGTCCGGCTTTGGTCGCTGGCCATAATGTCGCAACATCGCGATGTTGATGTCACCAGCACCGGTGGTGTCACTTGCAGCCGCAGTGACATTGCCCGTGTTGGCAACATCATGGGTTGGTGTCGCCGTCCAGAAGGTTGGCAACTGCGGTGACGTCACTGGCACCCAGTAACATCGTCCGCTGGCTTCACTGGCCATAATGTCGGCAACATCGGCAAGTTGATTCGCCAGCGCTGGTGGGTTCACTGGCAGCTGCAGTGACATCGCCCTGCGTTGGCAACTTCAGCGTGAGTTGGGTGTCGCCGTCCAGAGGTCACTACTGCGGTAACTGTCACTATTCAGTAATCATCGTCCGGCGTGGTGTCGCTTTCCTTTGTACTTTACACTAGTAATAATACTTTACTTATTTAAATCTCATTTGTTAATATTTTTTCTTACCGGTGCTCTAACCTTTTTTCCCCCCCCTTGCATCCATGGCAGGTCGTCAACTAGTCGGGTGACTTTGCTGGAGATTCCCAAAACCGGCCGCTCAAGGATTGCTGAACGCCCTAATGTCCCGCAACAGCAGCGATGTTGATGTCCCAGCATCAGGTGGTGTCACTGGCAGCCGCCGTGACATTGCCCGGTGTTGGCAACATCAGCGGTTGGTGTCGCCGTCCAGAAGTCAGCAACTGCGGTGACGTCGCTTGTGCACTATCAGTAACATCGTCCGTCGTTGGTGTCACCGTCCATAATGTTGGCAACATCGGCGACGTTGATGTCACCAGCACCGGTGGTGTCACTGGCATCCGCAGTGACATTGCCCGGTTTGGCAACATCAGCGGAGTTGGTGTCGCCTTCCAGAAGGTCGGAACTGCGGTGACGATATCACCAGCGCCTGTGGGGTCACTGGCACCCAGTAACATCGTCCCGTTTGGCGTCACCGGCAAATAATGTCGGCAACAATCGTGACAGTTGATGTCACCACCACGGGTGTCACTGGCGCCGCAGTGACATTGCTTTGTGTTTGGCAACATCAGCGGAGTGGTGGTCGCCGTCCGAAGGTCTGCAACTGCGGTGAGATTCACCAGCGTCGTGGTCACTGGCACCACAGTAACATCGTCCAGCGTTGGGTCAGTCCCTGGCCATAATTCGCAACATCGCTACGTTGATGTCACCAGCACCGGTGGTGTCACTGGCAGCCACAGTGACTTGCCTGTGTTGGCAACACGCGGAGTTGGTGTCGCCTTCCAGAAGGTCGGCAACTGTGTGCAATATCACCACGCCGGTGGGGCTCCACGTGCACCACAGTAACCATCGTCCAAGCGTTTGCTGTCACGGCCATATTTCCCGCAACATCGGCCGATGTTGATGTCACCAGCCTGGTGGTGTCACGGCAGCCGCAGTGACATTGCCCGGTGTTGGCAACATCAGCGGAGTTGGTGTCGCCGTCAGAAGGTCAGCAACTGCGGTGACGTCACTGGCACCACGTACATCGTCCCGCGTTGGTGCCGCGGCCATAATGTCCGGCACATCGATGACCGTTGATGTCGCCAGCGCTGGGGTGTCACTGGCGCTGCATTGACATCTCCCGGCGTTGGCAACATCAGCAGAGTTGGTGTCGCGTCCAGAAGGTCGCAACTGCGGTACTTCACTGGCACCACAGTAAACATCGTCCACGTTGCGTCACCGCCCATAATGTCGGCAACATCGGCCAATTGATGTCACCAGCCACCGTGGTGTCCACTGGCAGCCTCAGTGACATTGCCCGTTGTTGCAACATCAACGAGTTGTATGTCGCCGCGCAGAAGGTTCGGCAATGCGGTGACGGTGGTGTCACGGCACCACAGTACATCGTCCGGCTTTGGTGTCGCTGGGGCATCATGTCAGCAACATCGACACATTTACTGTCGCCAGCGCGCGTGATGTCCTCCACGGCGGCTGCAAGTGACATTGCCCGGCGTGGCACATCAGTGAGTTTGGTGTCGCCTTCCAGAAGGTTGCAACTGCGGTGACATCACTGTCACCACGTAACATTGTCCATCGTTGGCGTCACTGCATAATGTCGGCAACATCGCAAGTTGATGTCGCCAGCGCCGGTGGTGTCACTGGCAGCTCAGTGACATCGCCCGGTTGGCACATCAGCGGAGTTGGTGTCGCTGTCCAGAAGGTCGACTACTGCGGTAGCTGGCACTACTCCTACATCGTCCAGCGTTTGGTGTCGCTTTAACTTTGGTACTTTAATAGTCATACTTTACTTACTTTAATCTTCATTTTTGTTATTTTTTTCTACGGTGCTCTCAACCTTTTTTGTGTTCCCCCCTTGCATCCATGCAGTTGTCAACTGTCGGGTTACTTTGCTGGAGTCCCAAAACCGGCCGCTCAAGGATTGCTGAGCGGCATAATGTCGGCAACATCAGCGATGTGATGTCCCAGCACCGGTGTGGTCACTGCAGCCTCAGTGACATAGCCCGTGTTGGCAACATCAAGCGGCGTTGGTGTCGCCGTCCAGAGGTCGCAATCTGGTAACGATGTCACCAGCCCGTGGTGTCCACTGGCACTACATTAACATCGTCCGGCGTTGTGTCACTGGCCATAATGTCGGCAACCGCTCGCGAGTTTGAAGTCGCCAGCACGGTGGGTGTCACTGGCAGCCGCGTGACATCTGCCCGGTGTTGGCAACATCACGGAGTTGGTGTCGCCGTCCAGAAGGTCAGCACGTGCGTGACGTCCCTGGGCACCACAGTAACATCGTCCGGCGTTGGTGTCTCGGCCATAATGTCGGCACATCGTGACGATGTCGCCAGCGCTGGTGGTGTCACTGGCGGCTGCAGTGACATCTCCCGGCGTTGGCACATCAGACGAGTTGTGTCGCCGTCCAGAAGGTTGGCAACTGTGGTTACGTCACTGGAACCCCCGTATCATCGTCCAGCGTTGGCTGTCACCGACCATAATGTCGGCAACATTGGACCAATGATGTCACCAGCACCGGTGGTGTCACTGGCAGCCGCAGTGACATTGCCCGGTGTTGGCAACATCAGCTAGTTGGTTGTCGCGTCCAGAAGGTCGGCAACTGCGGTGACGTCACTGGCACCACTAACTCGTCTGCGTTTGTGGCAGTGGCCATATGTCTGCAACATCGATTACGTTGATGTCGCCAGCGCTGGTGGTGTCACTGGCGACTGCATGACATCTCCCGCGTGGCAACATCAGCAGAGTTGGTGTCGCCGTCCAGAGGTCTGCAACTGCGGTTACGTACTGGCACCACAGTACATCGTCCAGGCGTTGGCGTCACCGCCAAATGTCGGCAAATCGGCCAGTTGTGTCACCACACCGGTGTTTCACTGCACCCGCAGTGACTTGACCGGTGTTGCACATCACAGGAGTTGGTGTCGCCTTCCAAAGTCCGGCAACTGGCGTGACGATATCACCAGCGCCTGTTGTTGTCACTGCACCACATAACACGTCCAGCGTTGGCGCAACCGCTAATGTCGCAACATCGGTGAAGTTGATGTCACCAGCACGGTGGTGTCACTGGCAGCCGCAGTGACATTGCCCGTGTGTGGCAACATCAACGGAGTTGGTGTGCCGTCCGAAGGTCGGCAACTGCGATGACGATGTCACCAGCGTCCGGTGGTTGTCACTGCACCACAGTACATCGTCCGCATTGGTGGTCGCTGGCCATAATGTCGGCACATTACGATGTTGAGGTCGCCAGCGCGGTGGTGTCACTGGCGCTGCAGTGACATTGCCTGCGTTGGCACATCAGCGGAGTTGGTGTCTGCCGTCAGAAGGTCTGCACACTGCGTGACGTCACTGGCACCACAGTAACATCGTCCCAGCTTTGTCGTCACGTGCATATGTCGGCACATCGCGAAGTTGATGTCACAGCCACCGGTGGTGTCACTGGCATGCCGCAGTGACATTGCCCGGTGTTGGCAACACATCGCGGAGTTGGTGTCGCCGTCCAGAAGTTCGCAACTGCGGTGACGTCACTGGCACCACAGTCTACATCGTCCAGCTTGTTGGCGTCACTTTACTTTGTACTTTAATAGTATATATTTTTACTTCATTTAAATCTCATTTTGTTAACATTTTTTCTACAGGTGCTCTAACCTTTTTTTTTTTCCCACCTTTCATCCATGGCGGGGTCGTCCACACTAGTCTTGGTGACTTTGCTGCATCCCAAAACCGGCCGCTCAAGATTCTGAACGCCTAACTTCGGCAACATCAGCGATGTTGATGTCACCAGCAAGTTGACCCCCGCCGTGGTGGTTTCACGGCAGCCGCAGTGCATTGCCGGGTGTGGCAACATCAAACGAAGATTGTGTCGCCTTCCTATTAGGTCGGCAACTGTGGGACGATGATCACAACCATCACCAGCGCTGTGGGTCACTGGGCACCACCAGTACATCGTCCGGCAGTTGGCGTCACCTGCCATATGTCACGCAACATCGGCGGAGTTGATGTCACCAGCACCGGTGGGTGTCACTGGCACCACAGTGACCATTTGCCCGGTGTTGGCAACATCAACGGAGTTGGTGTCGACGTCCAAAGGTCGGCAACTGCGGAGACGATGTCCCCAGTCGCTCGGTTGGTGTCACTGGCCTACAGACATCGTCCGGCGTTGTGGTCCTGGCCATAATGTCCGTCAACCTATGACGAAGTTGATGTCGCCACCCGGTGGTGTCACTGGCTACCGCAGTGACATTGCCGCTGCTTGGCAACATCGGAGTTGGTGTCGCCTGTCAGAAGGTCGCAACTGCGTGACGTCAGGCACCACGTAACCGTTCCTTGGTCACCGGCATAATGTCGGCAACAGACGCGTATTGATGTCGTAGCCGCACGTGGTGTCACTTGGCAGCCGCATGACCTTGCCCGGGTTGGCAAACAATCAGCGTCGAGTTTTGTCGCCGTCCAGAAGGTCAGCAACAGTGGTGATGTTGAGGTGTCAGCACCGTGGTGTCCTGGCAGCCGCAGTAACCTCGTCCGGCATTGGCGGCATCAGCGAATTTTGTGTCCGCTGACAAGAAGATGCGGACTGGAAAAAGTCTTTTAGACCAGGGGGTCCTGTTACAATGTATTTTCCCTAACTCAAGAGAATTTTTCCAAATGAGCTTCTTTTCAATTATCAATGTTTGAAATACTATACTACTTGACTTTAATTGAAATCTCAGTTTGTTAACATTTTCCCTTTACAGGGGCCTCTAACTTCCCCCCTGCATCCCATGGTGGTCATCCACTCTGGGTGGGGGGGGGGGGGGGGGTCGTGCATGCTAAGCTGCCCTGTGGGCCGTGGTGTGGGTCTGTGCATGCTAAGCTTGCCTGATCTAAGATACATCCACACTGTGTGCCGGAGAAATGGTTAAGATTTACCCATTTGGTCGACCTTGGTAAAATGCTAGTTATTTTTGTTGGCAAATATTTTACCTTATTTAAAATTGATTAATTCCGATTGACATTTATTTTAATTATTTTAATCTATTCTGTACTTGATTATATCCCATTTTTGCAACATTTTCTCTTAATAGTAATTTACTGTTTCAGCCATCCACAGCAATCACTGTCTATTGGGGAATTTGCATGCTCTTCCTCCCTGATCAAAGCATACATTTGCACTGATGCAAGAGATCACGATTACACTTTTGCAGATACTGTAAATTTAACCCATTTAACCCTACCTAACAGTTTATCGTAAATGTTCTCATTGAATATGCATCCAATTATTCTTAAAGTTGCGGGTATCCAAGGACTTTTAAATCTCCATTGCGACACACGTCCTTAGAAAAGGTATAGTCTAGGTTTATTATAAAGAATTTGTTTTGTTTACCCTATTCAATTTTACTGTAATAACCAAATATTTTCCTGCTAACCATAGGCCCATTACTATGGTTACTTATCGTGTTTGTATTACTATAACTTATTGTGTCTGCCATTTGTTTTGACGGTACTTGAATTTGTGAACTAGCAGGTCTTTCATTTAATATGTTAAAACACTGAATAAAAAACTTAATGAGTGAAAATGTCCCCTCTCTATTATTATTTGTGGATTTTTTGCACACCTGTTCATGCGATACTTTTTAAATGTGCTAGATTTCTTCCTGTGTGCAATTCTGCCTTTATGTATTTTATTTCTTATAGCGCAACAATTATATTTAAAGGGCAATTATAGTGAGACATTTTTTTTTAATTCTCTAATATATCCTATAAATCATCTCCAACCACCAAGGTCCCCCCCCCTTTAGTTTCTTTAAATTCTTCATAGTCCCAGATTATAGTGTAACAACACCCACACAATCCAAAGCTCCTATACAGTACTGTCACACACGCCCTCACCCACCTTATATGCACATGGGTTCTCACATAGTCACTGATGTAGGCTAAACCACTCAATAAACCCTTCACCCAGTAATATGAAGCATAAATCCCTCCCAATAAATCTTGCATCACCACATACAAACCCAGTTACCATATAATTTATTCAATGGTAAACTAGATTAACATATTAATTCTAGAAATCTAATCCCAGGAAAGTTAATCAAAGCTAACAACAAAGCAAACCTCTTTTGGCCTATTCAATCCTTGGCATTAGATTGGATGGAAAACAATAGGAAGATTGTTCAAACGCTTTTTCATTACGTAGTTTTTTAGTGATCAGTATTGCTGAGAATTTGTTGAGTATTTTATATAACACAAAGCAATCTTTGCTTAAAATGACTAGTGTTTAAATTTGTGCAGACATATCACTAATCGTAAGTCTAGAGTAAATATGACAATTCTGCCACTGCCTACCATGTCTTAAAGGATAACTATCATGTGTATGTTTTTTTAAAGATAGTTAAATTACTTTGGACAGGGATCTAGAGTGTGATTACTTCCGCCCAGTATTTCTGTGATGAGCCTCAGTCCAAAGAAAAACGATTCGGCCAGTCTTCCTCTGGCTTCAGCACTATCATTACTAATGAAGGATTAGTCTATGACTATCATGGCAAATGTAAACTGTAGTGCTGAAGCTCCTTAACAAAAATTACATTGTGAGTAGTAATAATAATCTACCTCCCTGCCCCAGGTAAGTTCATTTTTTTAAAAGTAAATATTAGAAATTAGAGTATAGTTACTCCTTAGGTTCCCTGCACTACTTAAATTGACTAGATTAAGCCTGAATCTAAAAAAAAATAATATATATATATATATATATCTAGACAAAGTGCGCACCCAAGTCAATCATAGTTATGGGAAATCACTAAATAGGTGGTGCTGGGCAGACCTTACAGACCCCCTCTAAGCCCACCTCCTTGAACCCAACACACAGCGGCCCCGATACCTGCTAAATACTATCTATTGTTCGCAGTACCAGATGAACCTGAGCAATCCAGTCCTCTTGTTTTGACTTAATGCTAATCATCTATAAATCTTTAGCACCATTGGTTAGAACATTCTGGTGCTCCCACGGTCCAGCCCTGGCCTATTCCTTTTTTTGCAATCAACTTGCAATCGAAAAATTAACGGCCAGGCAGTTCCTTTCAAATTCCTCAAACATTGCAAGAACGTCGGACGGCGAGTAGTTGGGAAAGTCATCTACAGGGTATATAACGGCAGAAATCATTTTAACCTGAATTAGATAAACGAAAGTACATTGAACAAAAAAAAAAATTAGTTTAGTGGTACGTTTGGCTAAAACATTTATCTTCAACACCCCAGAGCTTACCTTTATTTCTAAACTGCTGGCTTCCTCCTCCGGATAATGGCATCCGCCGCGTGCCCTGTGAGATCAACTGCTTCCCTCCAGCTTCCTTGGCCTCGAAGGGAATTTCTGGGTTGCACCATGATGCAGTGACGTCATCGTGCCGCGCCATGTTGTTCGTGGTGCGTACCTCAAAAATGTGTTTTAGCCAACTTAACTTTTAAAGGCCAAACTTGCCCTAAGCTAATGTTCTTTTTAGGGTGTACATAGCCTTTAATCAAATGTCCTTCGATGATGTATGTAGCTGTATTTAGGAAACCTTGAAGTTTTTTAAATGATACAGATTACAAGACTGATAAATTGTTGTTTATACTACAATTAAATGGTTTACAAAGCTACCAATCCATTTAAAAATAAACTAAACATTTCCAAAATGACAGACATATCACTAATCAGTAAGTCTAGAGTAAATATGACAAATCTTCCACTGCCTACCAGGTCTTAAAGGATAACTATCATGTGTATAAAGTTTTTTAAAATAGTTAAATTACTTTGGACAGGGATATAGGATTAGTGATTCCTGCCGCCCAGTATTTTCTGTGAGGAGCATCAGTCCAAAGAAAACCGATTCTGCCAGTCTTCCTCCTGGCTTCAGCACTATCTTTAATGAAGGATTAGTCTAGGACTATCCTGGCAAATGTAAACTGTAAGGGCTAGGCCACACTAGCGCGTTTTTCGCGCGTTTGCGCACGCGTTTCACGCTCGCGTTTGCGCCCGCGATTTTCGCTAAAATGGAAATCGCGGGAACGCAAAAATTCCCGCGATTTCCGATGCGCATGCGATTGCGCGTCCGTTCGCGTTATGGTAACGCATGCGTTTCATAACGTGGAAAAGGCGCGGGGAAAACCATGCGCAAAAACGCGAGCGCGAAAATCGCGTCAAGAACGCGCCTACAATCGCGTTCGATAAACGCCTCCGCGATTGTTGTGCGCGATTCTGTGCGTTTGGCAGGGTGGCCGTACCCTTAGTGCTGAAGCTCCTAACAAAAATTACATTGTGAGGTAGGAATAATCAATCTACTCCCTGCCCCAGGTAATTTCTATTTTTAAAAGTAAAATATTAGTAAATTAGAGTAATGTTATTAAGGTTCCCATGCACTACTTAAATATTGGATAGATTAAGCTAATCTAAAAAAAAAAAATATATATATATATATATAGACAAAGGTGGCCGCCAAGTAATCATAAGTATGGGAAATACACTAAATAGGTGGTGTGGGCAAGACCTTACAGACCCCCTCTAAGCACTCACTTCCCTTGAAACCCAAACACACAGGGCGTCCCCGATACACGGCTAAAATACTATCTATTGTCCAGTACCAGGAATGAACATGAGCAATCCAGTCCTCTTGTTTTGGATTAAATGCTAATCTACTATATCTTTAGCACCATTGGGTTTTATAACATTCTGGTGCTCCCACAAAGGTCCAGCCTGGGCTATCTTTTTTGCAATCAACTTGCAATCGAAAAATTAACAGGCTAGGCAGTTCCTTCAGAATTCCTCAAACATTGAAGAAAGTCGGAAGGCGAGTTATGTATGGGAAAGTCATCTACAGTGGTATATAACGCAGAAATCATTTTAAACATGAATTAGATAAACTGAGTAAATTGAAAAAAAAAAAAAAATTAGTAGTGGTAAGTTTTGGCTAAAACATTTATCTTCAACACCCCAGAGCTTACCTTTATTTCTTAAAAACTTGCTGGCTTCCTCCTCCTGGATAATGGCATCCGCCGCGTTGCCCTGATGAGATCCTGCTCCCTCCAGCTTCCTGGCCTCGAAAGGTAATTCTGGTTGCACCATGTGCATGTGACGTCATCGTGCGCGCCATGTTTGTTCGTGGTGCGATGACATCAGAAAAATGTTTTAGCCAACTTAACTTTTAAAGCCAAAACTTGCCACTAAGCTAATGTTCTTTTTAGGGTGTACAATCCTTTAATCAATTTTTCTATGAGTGTATAGTAGCTGTATTTAGGAAACCTTGAAGTTTTTTAAATAGATACAGATACAAGATGTATAAATTGTTGTTAATACTACATTAAATGGTTTAAAAGCTCCAAAATACATTAAAAAATAAACTTAAAATTTTTACAAATGATTTCCTCAATAGAAAAATCAATCGCTATTGGATAGTTAAAATATGAAGTTGTGTTTTAAATACTGTTATTTTTTAAATGTATCTTTTTTCATTTTAGCAAAGACAAAAGGAAAAAAAAGAAACCTCATGAAAACAAGAAGAGAATTCATCATTCTGATCAGGTTAGCCCTGAAAATAAGTTGGGGTTTCCCATGCAATTTTTTTCCCCGCTGTAGAGCTGAATACACTTTTTCTCAAGAGACTTTAAATATCTGGGTCGGCCAACCATCTGACCTAGGAGTGTGCAACAGAACCCCACAACTGTTTAAAAAAAATCATAGTAGTAAGTGACACTACTTGGAATAGCTGGACTTACTCTCTGTATTACTGTGACGAGCTCGTTCTATACGAGATCCTGTAATATTGAAATGGTTCTCATGGGCGGGGACATGCGTGATCGCCATATATTCCAGAGAATTGAGTCTCTTCTGTACTAGGGCTGTCTTAGATCAAACTGGAATTAATGGCAAGTCCGTTTTAGTTTCTTGGTTTGGTGTTTATTGGCATAGCCCAAAACCCCTCTGGAGCCTACAGTTGAAAAAGATGATTCTTCAGTTAAATATGGATGGACAGAACCCTCAGGATCCAAAGACCTTATCAACAGATTCTAAAATGAAAGCGAAGATGTATTCTATTCAGAGCCTATTCCGGACTATTCTACCCATTTATTCCTTGCGACCAAGTTAGCAAATGTTTGCTTTTGAATTTAAAATGCCTTTGGCTTACATCAACAATGCAATTTTTTTGCCCCGCTGTAGAGCTGAATACGCTTATTTCTCAAGAGACTTTAAATATCTGGGTCGGCCAACCATCTGACCTAGGAGTGTGCAACAGAACCCCACAACTGTTTAAAAAAAATCATAGTAGTCAAGCGACACTACTTGGAATAGCTGAGACTTACTCTCTGTATTACTGTGACGAGCTCGGTTCTATACGAGATCCTGTAAAATATTGAAATGGTTCTCATGGGCTGGGCATGCGTGATCGCCATATTATTCCAGAGAATGTGAGTCTCTTCTGTACTAGGAGCTGTCTTAGAAACATTTGGCCATTTATTACCAGTTGCTGGAGTCTGTTTTAGTTTCTTGGTTTGGTGTTTATTGGCATAGCCCAAAACCCCTCTGGAGCCTACAGTTGAAAAAGATGGTGTTTCTTTGTTTCAATATCGATGGGGAAAAATGGACTTTGCCTGCTGCATGTGGAAAGGTCTTATAAACCAGTTTTTATTTTTTAAGAACACAAAGTAGCCATGATTGCCTATCCCAGAAAAAAAGATTTAAAATACATTAGCTTATACAGATTATTTTTAGTAATGGTCTTCAGCTTTTTCTTTTTTTTTTTTTTTTTACAGATATCTTCAGCATGGCCTTGTGAACTTCAAGAAGTACTACCTGAATGTTTTTATTTCTTTGTATTGTTATCAGTTCTTAAGCTTATTACATAAATACTATTTTACTAAGTGGTCCTACATGTTTTGAAGGTTTTCTTGATGCTTCAAAACACATTAAATTTGTTAGTTTTTTTTTTTTTAAAAATTGACAATAAACTTAGTTTGGGAAAAAAATTCTGGACTTATTGGTGGCTTTTAAGCGGCAATAGTACTGGTGGTTGAGTAATAAAATGCTTGTTCTTAAATTTATTATGTTGAAAATAAAGGGCTCCAGATGAAATTCACCAGTTTTTTACCTATGGAAACAAGCTGGGGTTAGAAAATATTCAATCAACAGTTTGCATTGCTATATTTTGAAAACTTAAAGGACATGTCTATCCCAAACATAATCCCTGTTCTATAGCTACATAGTGGCTGCACAATCCTCACAATGTTCCGTATATAAAAAGAAAAATAAATAGAGCATGTCAGAGGACATGAGGACATCCCTTAAGACTTGGGGGGGGGGGGAAGGTTTAGGCTTCAAGTTTGGAAAGGGTTTTTCCACTGTAAGAACAATAAAGCAATGGAACTGTCTTTCAGTGGACGTTATGGCAGGTTCATTGGTCAGTTTAAAAAAAAGACTGGATGAATTTCTGCAAACAAGGAATGTTGCAAGTTACTGGTATTGATACATAAAGTAGAGTTGATCCAGGGAAATTTCCGATTGCCACTTGGAGTCAGGAAGGAATTTTTCCCCCTTCATAAATTTGGTGTTTTTTTTGTTTTTTTTTGCCTTCCTCTGGATCAACAGTTAGGGCTAGTGCGTTTTTCGCTAAAAAGGAAATTGCGGGAACTCAAAAATTCCCGCTTTTTCCCGATGCGCTTGCGATTGGTAACGCATGTGTTCACCATTTTTTGTGTGTTAATGCATGCATTTCTATAACGGAAAATAGCAAAATCGCATGTGCAAAATGCACAAGAATTGCATGCGATAATGCTCGCGATTGTGATCGTTCCTGCGATCCTGCCGGAACCACCTCTCCCGATCTTATATACGACCGACAGGCGATCGCAAAATCCCATTCATTTTGCGATCACATGTCGGTCGTATATAAGATCGGGAGAGGTGGTTCCAGCAGGATCGCAGGAAAGTCGCGTGAGCGGTCGGTCAGGTAAGTAATATCGTGCTGGTGTATGGCCACCTTTAGACAGGAAATAAGGATATTGCTAGATGGGTTGGACTGGATAGACGTATGTCTTTATTCAACATCAAATACTTTACTAAATATTAATGCCCAATTTAAGTTAAAATGTAATGTTTTAACCATATATTAAATACATTAAAAGGGCATGCAAAAGGAAAGATTATACTTTGAACGGAACTTATATTGGGCATTTTTCTTTTTAAAATGTGAGGAGGATTGCACAAAGCACCCTGTATATAACTGTATTTCAACACAAATCTTGCTCAACAACAAATCAGCGCAACCCCACCAAATATGCTAGACTCCCATAACCTTAGGAGCAAAGGATCCCTAAAGTATATTCCTTATTTTATGTAAGGCCCAACAGCTTGAATTCAAAAATTCTGTGCATTACCAGTAGCCGAAATTAAGCCATGTGAGTCCTGCCCCTCTGCCCATAAGGTTCATGCCCCTGCTCTGTGAGCTCATTACAAAAAAAACAAAAAACAAAACATAAATGGTTAAAAGAAAAAAAAAATTGAAATGTTTTAAGTTTCAAAGCAGTTTATTATCAAATAAATAAAATATATGTACTGTATATAATTAAAAAAAAAAATGTATGTTGGGTCGATGTCACAATATGTTGCACATTTTTCGTGTAACAAAATTCACCACTTTCGAAAGTTCGGTCCATTTTCGAACTTGCGTACTATATAGAAAGCTCGAAAACAAACCCATTAAAGTCAATGGGAGTCAAATAGTTTGAATGAAATACAACTAAAATATCAATGGTAACTTAATGTAAATGGCTGTGGGACCTGGGAAATGGTCTGGGGAACATGTTCGAATATCCAGGACTTTCAAAAACTTGATTTTACTCTCGCGTTCAAACATTAGATAATTATCCCATTAAAGACTCACGTATAGGTATAATAGAGATTTTACTCACAGATTCGATGCTTGTGTATTGGTATATAGACCTTTTACTTGCGGATTCGATATTTACTCACAAATACGTATAATAGACATTTTACTCGCATATTCGCTTTCTCGAACATTCGATAATTATCGAAAGTCCGGGATAGTTTAAGAAGTCAGTCCATTCGAACTCATAGTTCGGCTCGAACTCTGGTTTGAGTTCTAGTCCATCTCTATTTGTCTCTACTTCTGGGCCAATTTTTTTTATTCTTGCCTTGTTAATTCATCACAAATTGTGGGATTCTGATTGTCCACCTATTTTTAAGAACTTTGATGTTTACTGGTCATGGGTTCTAAATGTTAATGTTATGATCTTTGAGCTATTTGCCATACCTTTATTTGTGACATGGTGCTTTATCAGCAAATTTTGGCTGGATTGCATTAGAGAAATGAATGTGAAGCAACCCCACAAACAATGTATCTGGATGCTTTACTGTTGTCATGGCATCTTGTGGTATCACAAACTATCAGGGAGATTCAATAAAAGTTCTTAACGTTTAAAATGGTGCTAATTTTGCCCCAACCAATCAGATCTTATTTAACATTTGTAAGCTTACATCTGATTGGTTGGGGCAAATTTAGCATTTTAAACGATAAGAACTTTTATTGAATAACCCTGTATATATTTTTGGAATCTACATACCTTCAGCTACATTACGGTACCAAGCTTTCATACATACATAAAGAATTCTAGACTCATTAATCCAAAGTGCTTCTTCCCTATATCCTGCCATGTCCGTGTGCACCATGGGGTTAAGCCACTCCCACTTCAGAGGCAGGACAAAAAAATCTTCCAGCATAAAGCCTGCATAAAGTTTTTGTTCTGCCTTCAGAAGAGAATAGATGTAGAAAATTATAGGTAGTCCTAGCTATACCTGAACAAGCAGACCAAAATTCAGATCGACCAAGGGGGATGTAGTCCACAGGATTACAAACATGGTGGCCGAGAACCTCTTAAATGAGATTTGCACGTGTAATGGGTATTTCCTTTTTTTTGAAACTGTGAATGAGCGTGATGTCATAATTAATGGCCGCATACGCTTTAAAACGCCACAAAGCATGGTGAGAGGCTCCTGTTCTGCCTGCAGGCCATTCAGTCCTCCAGAATTGCACAGAGTTTGGGTAAGCTGTCGCTGCATCTCTGTAATCCAAGTCTCTTAAGACTATATACAGTTATTTGTTTTCTCCTTTTGTATTTTTTTCCACAGCTTATCTTCTTTAATGGCTTCCTTTTTTTCATTTTTTCCTTATCTCAGGAGTATAAAATCCCTGATATTAAATCCAGAGCAAAAGTCAAAACTAAAGTGGTTAAAAAAAATTTACTTCTAACACTAAACATTTGGTCTGTACTAATTGTGATATTCCTACTGAAACTGGCAGATTTTGTGCTAATTGTTTATCATTAATTGCTAAGAATGATGTTTCTTCTTCCATGTCGGAGTTTTTCGACTGGTTTAAATTGTCTTTGATTGATACTTGTAATTCTATTAAGGATGACTTAACTAGACAATCTAAGAAACGTAAAATGAAGAATATGTTCTTAAACCCTGAGGTATCTCCTCCTGAGATTGATGAAGGGGAAATTTTTTCTTATGATAATTCTTGAGATGAATTAGAGGAAGAGAATGTTGGTTTTGATGTTAAATCGTAGATCCAATGCTACACAAAGTTTACACTACTTTGGATATTGAAATTCCTGAAGAGTCTCTGGGTACTTTGAATAAGAAAATGGAATCCATTTTTAAGAGATTATTTGTTAATTCAGGTTGTACTATGCAACCTAATGTCGCTTCTCTGGTGCTAGCTAAAACTCAATCCATATGGATTGAACAGTTGATGGGAGCTATCCAGGAAGATTGTAAAAAGGGACCCAAGGGACCTGCTGAAGTGCAGGAATGGAGGGCTTGACATGGTCAGGAGCAGGAGTGAAGGACCCGTTTGGGGTTCCAATCGGGCAGTAAGGAGGCTTATCCAGTCAAGCATCGTGGCAGGAAGAAGTGAGGGGGAGCGGGTGAAGGAAGTAAGTAAATCAAGCAAGGAAAGGATCCTGCACACTCCCAATATAACACAGTTCAATGCTGGGTGCTCCAGCGTAGTGGCAAACTCACATATGTAGAGAAGAAATGCTGTGCACACCAGTCTTTATTCGCAGTAGGTGTTTATTACATCAGTATAACACCATGTAACGTTTCGGCGAAATTGCTTCTGCCTTCATCAGACACATAGGTATGTGTCTGATGAAGGTGGAAGCAATTTCGCCGAAACGTTACATGGTGTTATACTGATGTAATAAACACCTACTGCGAATAAAGACTGGTGTGCACAGCATTTCTTCTCTACGGAAGTAAGTAAATCTCGCGAGATCTAGCGAGACTTCCTGTTTCAGTGGCTCTGGTAGCAAGGCATGCTGTACAGGAGGCAGGAGAACAGGAGAGGAGATCATGGCAGACTGTAGCCTTGGAAGTATTAGCTCAGCAATTTAGAGAGGTGGCACAGCAGCAAGGTCCAGAATGGATCAGGATGCATCTGGAGGATCTATTGAAGAATCTGTGAGAAGGACAGAACAGCGTGGCAGGCCTCTGGTCAGGCTGTCCCCTGAGCAATCCAGGACCACTAGGAAGGAGGCAGCAAGGGAAAGAAGAGGTTTGATTCCAACTTAAGACAGAACAGCCAAAAAGCGGCCACATGCCCAATCCAAGAGGGCTGGAACCAAAACAGACAAATCGCACCGAAAGTCGAAACCGCAAGTATCCAATCCTTTCTCCTATACAATCTGCATCATCTCCTCAGGGTAGTGTTGTTATCCCAGCCACGGATGAGGCAGCAAGGGTTCTTATTGCTGAAGGGAATACTTCCCCTCACCCAGACCCGTTTACTTAATGAAGGGCCTGTCCATCAACAGGCCGGGGATCAATTATGTAGCGAAGGAGCTTGGGCAGCTGAAGCTGATAGGATTATCGGTAGTAGTTCAGGAAGTTGGAACATGAGGCTATACAAAATGTCTCCTCACATCAACAGGCACTTGCCCTGGAACAAAAACCCCTTCATTTGTCACCTCAGGTTATAGTGCACTCCTATGGTGTTACTTCTCCTTCCTATACTCCGGTTTTAGCAGGCCCGCTAGATAATCAGGGAGCAGTGGCTTATTGCCACATATTATCAAGGGACAGGGCACATTTGCAGGTACAAAGGGAAAAAGGTATGACATGACCACCAGGAATAAGGAATATGTTCATTCCCTGTCCCCACAACATCGGAGCAGGCGCTCACAAATGCGAGATGGTGGGCATAGATCGTTAACGACCCATAGGGGCTTGGAACATTCTCATAGGGACAAGGTGTATTCACGTAAAGGGCCATAACAAGTACAGTCTCCAGAAGCCAGGATTTCCAAAAAGGGAAAAAAGACAGTCTTAAGGGGCCAGGTCCCCAAGAAGGGATTGTAGTAGTGGCAGCTATTGTTCAGCTGGGAGCAAGGGTTTCATACCTATTTCTTCAAATTTACAGGACCTGCATCTGTGGTTAGTGTCCAGCAGCTAGTTTCTGCTATTACAGAACCACAATAGTGTTGATATGGTCCCGGCTGTTACTGCTCCTGGGCCTGGAGGTGAGAATGCTTCATTACAAAAAATTTTCTTCAGGAAATACGTCTCTAACAGTTTCTAGCTAATTGGGAATTTCATTCCACTAGCCATAATGATAAAGAAAAAGGAGCCGAAAAAGTTTGGACAGGAGGTAGCGCAATCCCAACTCGGGGTTCTTTGATAGGGCAGCAAAGGGCCTCTGCAAATACAACCTTCCCAAGGGATGCTGCTAATAATGATCCATCTAGAGTCTCGGCTATTAATACAGCTTCAGTCTGGACAGGCATAGAGGGACAAAGGGGTGAGGTTGCTGACAGGGATTCATGATCATCCTTGGTTGGTGTTGCTGATGCTGCTAGGCAAGGATCCTATGTTTCTTTTGCAGGCCCTTTGGGTATGCACTTAAAGGCAGAGGTTAGAGAATGAATTTGGAAAGGAGAATCTGTGGAACTGTATTCATTGCTACCACTAGATGAAATTATTGATTTGAAGGAGGAAGAAAAAGTTGATACTAAAAAACATGAGGAAGAAAAATCTAAGTGTTATAGAAAACTTCCAAAAACTTTTGGAAATTGGTTGAGGGCTTTCTGTATCCTAGCTAGTGTCCTAGCTCTGTTTTGCTATGTAGATGGGATATGGCAAGCATTCCGAGTTTACGGTGGTCTTGCATGGTGGAAGTTCCATCAGACCACCCTCCCTCCCCCTTTTATTTTCTTAGACTAGGTTTATTCTTGAAGAGTGAGGGCAGAATGAGTAAGGGGATGGTTAAGAGGGGGTTCAAGCACAGGAAGCAAGTTGAGGCATTGCATTACGTTAGGTAAGATACCTGTGGAATGTTGTTAATATATTTGTTACTTGTTAATATGCTAATTTATGCATTATACTGAAGTATAATTTTATAAGTTAAAATATTGTTTCTATTTGAATATGGTTATTTAAGTAAAAATTGCTGCAGCCTTTTCAACTCAATAAAGAGAACCTGCAGTAAACCAGTAGAGGAGGGGAGAAGCCTATGTAAAGATTGTAGAGCAACTCAGGTACGCCAAAATAGACATCGCCCATCTCAACAGGCTTCATGTTCCAGAGCTCACTCTTCTTCAGATGCTCACACTTTTCCCAGGACTTTTGTGATTTATTTGCTAAAGCACCGTCAGTCGATGCGTCAGTGGCCCACTTGTCAAAAAGAATGGCCCTAGCAGTAGATAAAACATCTTTCCTGAGACATCCCATGGATAAATGCATTGAAGTGGAATCCAAGAATTTATATGTCACAGCAGGAGCAGCTTGTAAAGCAGCAATTGCCCTAACATGGTGATGAAATCTTTAGCAACCAGGATCGATAAACTTGAAAATTCCATAAAGGAACAGAGAGAAGAATAATTTTAAAATCTTTGCCCAATCTCCGACTAGCCACTACATTTGGTTTAGAGTCCACAGCATACCTTTTGAAAACCTCTGGCACTTTGTTTCGGTTAGACGCGCACTCTGGCTGAGATCCTGGTTCACAGACATGCCATCCAGAAATTCCCTTTGTTATCCTCCCTTTGAGGGGAAAAAACTATTCGGCAAGGCACTTAAAGATGGAGAGCCAGACCACTACAGATCTACTTCCTGGACAGATGGGACAAGATACAACAGAATTGGTCTCGAGATTTTCCTAAACCAGGATTGCAAACAATTTCTCGGCTGGTGGACACTACCATCGAATCTATGTCTGGGAACCTCAATGGATCGAGCTTTATACAGATGCTTTGGGGCAAGGCTGGGGAGCCCATAGAGTGGGAGCTTGGATGCAAGGTCTCTAGAAGGAAGATCTATCTTATCTACCATCACCAATTATGAAAATTAGAGCGATAATGCATGTGTTAAAAGTTTTTCATTATCTCCTTGTGGCAACTCCGGTCAGCATAATAACGGACAATATTGCAGCAGCCAGTTACATAAAGAAACAAGGGAGGACCAGGAGCAGAGCCTTATTGAAGGAAGTAGCACCAATTTTAGACTGGGCTCAACAAAATCTGCTAGATATCACGGCTCTATCTCTCCAGGAGAGAGGTAGACGAGGGCGAATGGAGCCTGAACACAGAAATATTTCTTAATCTAGCGAGCAAATCGGGTGGACTTAATGGCCACATCCCAGAACAGGAAGGTTGAGAACTTCTTTTCCAGATATGTTCAGAAGGAAGCTCTTGCTACGGATGCTTTCCATCAAGATTGGGACAACCTCAAGGCCTACATCTTTCCCCCAATACCCCTGATCTTCAGGGTACTGAAGAAAATCTTGTATTCCAACACTCAGATCATAGCAATCATACCAGACTGGCTACGCAGGCCATGGTATTCACTCCTGAAGAGACTCTCTGTGGAAAGACCATTGCATCTCTCCTAGTCCTCGGAAACCCAGATTGATCCTTCTGCTCCTTCTATTCCTAACATTCTGGATCTCCTTCAAGCAGGGCTGGACAAAGGTCTTAGTTTAAGCACCTTAAAAGTCTACCCTTGGAGTAAAGTTCACTAAAAATGATCTAATAAAAAGATTCCTTCAAACAACCTTAAGAATTAGACCTCCTAAAAAAGATCTGCCACAATGAGACTTACCATTAGTCCTGAAATCATTAACAATGGCTCCATTTGAACCTATCGAGGAAATTTCACTCTTCTATCTCTCTCTAAAATGAGTACTTTTAATAGCCCTTACATCCAGCAGGAGAGCATGCGAGTTAAAAGCCTTGTCTATTGAGGCACCGTTTATGAATATTCTGCCAGATGCCATAATTTTCCACCCAGTAACAGATTTTCTTCCAAATGTTGTCTCCAAGTACCATGTAAATCAACCACTTTATTTGCCTGTCTTCTCTTCAGATTGTACATCTGATGTTTTAATTTATAGGAAAACTAGATGTTTACAGATGCATTCTCATCTATCTAAACAGTTCAGAAAATCTAACAAAATATTCTCCTGAGGAATGGTTTAAGAAAGGGTGAAGCAGTAACCACTTCTACCATACACAGATGAATAGTCAAAGCAATTTGTGAAGCTTACAAAGCGCAAAACTTGGCACCTCCTCAGGTAGTGAAGGCGCATTCTACGAAATGGATTGTAACTTCTTGGGCAGCAGAAGAGGGAGCCACTACTGCAGAAAGTGTCAGGCAGCAACATGGGCTATGCCAAACACTTTCCTTAAACATTATAAATTAGACCTTTCTTTAGCCCACAAAGCTTCATTTGGGCAAAATTACTAGGCATAGTAATTAAAGATTTATTTTTTCTCTGCAGCTATTGTCACTATTTCTTTTCCACCCATCATTGCTTGGGTACTACCCATATGTTTTGAATATGCTGCCGGGGGATGGCCATCCCCTTAGGCAGCATATCCCTACCTCATGTTAGCTTTGAAATAGACTGAAGTCGGTAAGGGGAAGGGACTTCCTTTTATATCTTTGCCTCTTTCTTCTGTCCAATGCGGAAGGAGAACCCATATGTTTTGAATTTGCTGCCTAAGGGGATGGCCAGGAAAGGAAACTTTCGGTAAGCATGATAGGAGTTTCAGCTTTCTGAAGATCTTGGGAATCTTTCCTCCTTTTATCGGAGGTTGTCTGTCTCTTTTTTTAGAGGAGTGGTCCTTAATCACGACATACAGATGGATCCTGAATATTGTCTCAGCAGATCTAAGACTGAACTTTCTATCCTTCCTCCTCCGAGAATATTTGCTTCAAGAGTTCCAATAAACATTACCAAATGCAAAGCTCTACTTGAGGTAGTCAATTCTCTGAAAAGGAAGGGAATCATTTCCTCCAGATCAAATAAACACAGGATTTTATTCAAATCTATTTGTAGTTCAGAAAAACGACAGATCATTCTGGCCAGTGTTAGATTTAAAAGAATTAAATGAGTTCAACCAAAAAGAGAAATTCAAGATGGAAACATTAAGAATGGTTATATAAAAATAGACTGGTTGGCATCTCTAGATTTAACCAATGCTTCTTTGCACATCCCAATTTTGTGTTCCCATCAAAAATTCCTAAGATTCCAGGTTCTAGGAATTCATTGGCAATTTGTGGCCATGCCCGTCGGACTTTCTCCGCCCCAAGGGTGTTTACAAAATGAATGTCAGCAGTAGCTGCCTTTATTCAGCAAAGAGGTTTGGTGGTCGCACCATATTTGGAACACTGGTTAATATGGGGAAACTCAGTCACTGAGACCACAGAAGCTGTGGAGTTCACAAAGAAAATTCTGATAAAACTAGGATGTAAGTGAATCTGAAGAAGAGGGAACTGAAGAAGAGGGAAGTTATTTCTTCCTCAGGAAAAAGTCTTAATAATAATTCAGGTTATGGTAAAAAATTGCCTAGGGAATCTGTTTCAGCAAGAAATTGCATGGAACTTCTAGGTCTAATGACAGCATCCATAGAAGCAATTCCATGGGCACAGTTTCATGCAAGGGAACTCCAATTTCTTTTTCTTCTGAGTAGAGATGTCCGAACTTCGCAAAATCCGGTCCGCTCGAGGATCCGCGGATTTTTGAATTTTCAGACCCATTAAAATAAAAAAAAAACTGAAATACGAGAAATCTTGTAATTTCGAAAATTTTCAAAAATACGAGAGTCCTCGTAATTTAAAAAAATTTCGAAAATATGAGAAATCCACGGTTCGGAAGTTCGGAAGGCGGAAAATCCGGAAAAATCCACCATTCGCGAACGGGATAAGTCCGCGGCGGATCCGGGTTCGGATCCACGAACCGGCCATCCCTACTTCTGAGGTGGAACAAAAATTCTGAGGATTTGTCTAGAGCAATTATTTTAAATCCCAAGGTGAAGAAGTCTCTGGTTTGGTGGTTTAAAGAAAAGAATTTAAGCCAAAGGAAAGAATTTGTTTCCCACAATTATACAGTAATATTTACAGATGCAAGCTGGGGAGCTACTCTAGCAGATCAAACAATTCAGGAAAATTGGACTATAGAAGAGTGGAGTCTGCACATAAATCTAGAACAAAAAACGTTCTGTTAGCACTAGAGGCTTTTTCTCAAAGTATATGAAAAAAAATGTCAAAATAATGTCAGACAACTGGACGGTTATAGGGGGGGGGACAAGGGGGAACCAAAGGCAGAAAGACCTTGATGATCTCAAATTTTCATGGGCAGAGAAAAATTGAAAAAAGGATTAATAGCATTTCACATACCAGGAAAGGAAAATTATTTGACAGACTTTCTCAGTCTGCAGAGTATCTACCCAGGGAAATGGGTTTTAAATGCCTGTCTACCAACAGATCATGAGAAAATGGGGTGCTCCCCAGTGCGATCTGATGGCAGATGGGAGAAACTCGAAATGCCATCTATTTTTTTCAAGGTTTCTAATTCCTCAATCTGCTGGGATAGATGCTCTTTCCAACTATGGGATTTCAAACTAGCATGTTTTCCTTCTCTTTCCGTTAATCCCAACAGCAATTCAAAAAGCCAGGACAGAAAAGTCGACATTGATTTTAATTGCCCCAGCATGGCCAAGGAGAACTTGGTTCCCAGAGTTAATAAAAAGATCTGTTCAGCCCCCATGGACTTTACCATGTATAAAGGATTTAATAACTCAGGGTCCAATATATTATCCTGATGTTCAGAAATAAAAGTTAACTGCGTGGCTTTTGAGAGGAATAGAAAGATATAGGCTTTTCAGATACAGTTATTCATACTTTAATCAAGGCCAGGAAGGAATCAACTTCTAATGTGTAGCACAAGGTATGGAAAAAATGTATTGACTTTGCTGAAACTTATAATACTACGACAGAAATTCCGATATCTTTAAATTTATACAAGGGTTTAATAGAGTTAAACCATTATTCAAATACTCTGTTGGGTCATGGGATCTGTTCTTTCAGGACTAATGGAGGACACCTTTGAACCTTTGCCATGTCGATGTGCAGGATTTTCCAACCAAGGGGACGTCTCCATATTAAATAGAGTTTTTTTTTCTTTTCACAATTATTTAATTTAGTTCTGACTTTTGCTCTTTACTCTTTATGTGTGTAATAGGTCATATTTTACAATGAGCTTAGCTAATCAAGTCCAACTAAAGAGAGAATTAAAGAGGGAGGCTTTATGCTGGAAGTTTTTTGTCCTGCTCCGAAGTGGGAGTGTCTTAACCCCATGGTGCACGCTGACATGGCAAGGATTAAGAAGAAACTGAATTACCGGTAAGTAATTCAATGTTTTAGGTGATTTTATGAAGGATGATTCAAAGGTTAAATCCTACCTAAACTCACTTGAAAGACCCCACTAAATGTCAATCTCCCACATGTCCTGAATCAAATTTTATGCCATATGCATGGAGACACACAGAGACGTGGCGAACAACTAGCTCAAATAGGACACATACACAAGTGCAATTACAAGAAAAGATCAAAGTGCTCTCTAATTTGAACAGCCTACCCTTTTTCAAAGGAAACAACCCCCGAAACTTGAAAATACCCCTACAAACTGTATATTTTTGGTACCTACACACCTTTAGCTACGTTACGATGCCAAGCTTTCATACATACATGAAGAATTCCAGATACAGCAATCCAAAGAACTCTGTGCTTTTAGGAGATTTTGTGAAAAATAAATTGATTCAAAGGTTGAAATCCTTCATAATCCCACTTGGCAAGCAAAAAATCCACTAAATATCAATCTCCCACATGTCCTGAATCAAATGGTATGCCATATGCATGGATGCACACAGAGACATGGCCACCAGCTAACTCAAATGGGATGCATGTTCAATTACAAGAAAAAAATCAAAGTGGACTGTAATTTGAACAGCGTACTCTTTTTCAAAGTAAACAGCCCCTAACTTGGAAATACTCCCCACAAATAAAAAACCCCCACTAAATGTCCATCTCTCACATGCCCTGAATCAAACGGTATGCCATATGTGTGGATGCACACAGAAACGTGGCCACCAACTACAGTATGTGCAAAAATGGTAAAATGAATCAATACATCTCAAGACATAAAAAACAATAAAAGTTACACATTAAAGTAGAACTAAACCCAATTTTTTAAAATCCAGAATCTGAAAACAACCCCCCCTTAAAACACCAATAAGCTATAAAATCCCACTTCAGTAAATTGTTTTAAAGTAAAAAAATGTTAAGAACTGGATGAAGTATCTGTGTGTATGTGCAGTGTCAGACCACACCTCCTGACCTCAGTCACATGCTTCCTTGCTTTATCTGTGCTTTAAAAGGATTGGCTAGAGAATATTAATGGGTGTGACCAACTGTAACAAGTTTCTGCCACATCTAAGGACTGAGCATGTGCAGAACATAATGGACGTTGACCCAATTGTGTGATACTAGAATGCTGTGTAAAGCACAAAACATATGTTAGTTAGGTAAATTTCCCTAACGCCTGTATCAAAATGAGAGGTAAGATACAGATTACTGGTTTTATATCATGGTGTTCTGTCTTCTGGTTCAGTGTTGTTCTGTGGCTTTAGTTGTCCTTTAAAACATACACTACCAAGGGTTAACGTGACTTTAAGACATAACTTATGGTGGTTCGGTGGGTAATGCACAAAACTGCGTCACAAACCGCCGCAAGCTATGTACCGAGTTGATAGCGCCTCTTAAGACAGAAACATAACGCCAGCAAATAGCTGGCATTAAAGGGCAACTGCCTGCAGTATTTCCTTTAAAATGAGAAGACAATCACATCTCTGGAGCCTGGGTGAATGTTCATACTTCCTGATTTCAGCAGGTTAAGTGACATCACTAAATAGCTTTAAAAAAAAAAAAAAAGAGGGTGAATAGGTTGGACATGATGTCTTTATTCAACCTCAATTACTATGTAACATCACCTGACCTCTGTCCCACCCGTTTGCCATGGGGGAGAAGCATGCTCAGTTAAGACTTAATGCTGGGGAAATGAGGAAGTACCTGGGGGGAAAATTGACAGTTGAGAAGGGGAGCCTGTTAATGCAGGCTAAGGCTTGGTCACATGACTACAAGCTGGTCACATGGCTGAAAACAGGAAGAGTTTAAGCAGGAAGTAATATTGCTGAACCTTTCCAGCAATAACTTCTCACAATTTATCTAGAGATGTGATTTAGGTTTTATTTTGAAGGTAAGATGGAAGGGTTTGTATATAATTCTTACTAGTTTAGAAGAATTCAATACCACAGTTACCCTTTAATGTTTTAGAATGGGAAAACTCCATTCACTATGCACCGAGTGACAGCTTAGTGCTTTCCAGGGGAGGCAATAGAGAACGATTCCGGCTCTCTGTACATAGCCCCATTAGTTTATAGCAGGGGTGCACATCCTGTGGTCCTCCAGATGTTTGCAAAGTACAACCCAGCATTTCCTGCTGCTATCTGCTATTTGTAAACACTGACAGGGTTATTCAATAAAAGTTCTTATCGTTTAAAATGGTGGTAATTTTGCCCCAACCAATCAGATGTTAGCTTTCAAATGTTAAATAAGATCTGGTTGGTTGGGGCAAATTTAGCAGCATTTTAAACGATAAGGACTTTTATTGAATCTCCCTGTAAATGCTTTAGTTTTCAAACCTCTGCAGGGCCACACTAGAGACATATTCTCTATCAACCACACAGACAAAGGTACATACACCTACTGAGACTCACTCACAACTCCGTTTCCATGGAAACCATACACGTAATAATAAAAATATATGTATTTAATTAGAATGAATTAAAAAAAATCAAATGTGCTCTTTCATTGGCACAAGATTGTTCTGTTCTAAAACCTGCAGCACAGACACACACATTCCTTTCAAAAATACAGCATTTCAGGCCAGTTTCAAAGTTTATACTTTCCCTTTCTAGTGAACTAGCCACCTTTCACACAGAATATATAGCAATATCTACCCTGTATCCACCTTTCACACAAAATATATAGCAATATCTACCCTGTATCCACCTCTTACAAAGAATAAATAGCAATGTCTACCCTGAATCCACCTTTCACACGGAATATATAGCAATATCTACCCTGCCTCCACCTTTCACGCAGAATATATAGCAATATCTACCCTGCCTCCACCTCACACAGAATATATAGCAATATCTACCCTGCCTACACCTCACACAGAATATATAGCAATATCTACCCTGTATTCACCTCTCACAAAGAATATATAGCAATATCTACCCTGCCTGCACCTTTCACACAGAATATATAGCAATATCTACCCTGCCTGCACATCTCACACAGAATATATAGCAATATCTACGCTGCCTCAACCTCACACAGAATATATAGCAATATCTACCCTGCCTCCAACTCACACACAGAATATATAGCAATATCTACCCTGCCTTTACCTTTCACACAGAATATATAGCAATATATACCCTGCCTCCACCTTTCACACAGAATATATAGCAATATCTACCCTGCCTGCACCTCTCACACAGAATATATAGCAATATCTACACTGCCTCCACCTCACACAGAATATATAGCAATATCTACCCTGTATCCACCTTTCACACAGAATATATAGCAATATCTACCCTGTATCCACCTTTCACACAGAATATATAGCAATATCTACCCTGCCTCAACGTCACACACAGAATACAGTAAATAGCAATTTTCACACTGCTTCCTCCTTTCACACAAAATATATAGCAATTTCCACACTGCCTCCACCTCTTACACAGAATACAGTAAATAGCAATTTTCATACTGCCTCTACTTCACATACAGAATATATAGCCTTTGCTTCTCACACAGAGTACATAGCTATTTCCTCACTGCCTCTGAGGTTAAATTGTTTGCAGTGTGTTTTTGATCATGTGTAATAAATATTTTGCTTTGTTGACATTTTGACATTAACTGTTTGAGGTCTCTGCATTTAAATTCACAAATATGTGTCTCATTTAGCTTTTTAATCCCTAAAGCGCCTGAAGCAAATTACTTCTTGCTGCTGTGTTTGTTTAAAATCATGATGTAAATATTCTGACATCATTCCTAGGAATACTTTTCACTTAATTAAAATAAACTCAGAGAGAGACTTCCCATAGACACACCATATGCATGTAAAAAACACCTTTTTTTGCAGTTGGAAGTTCCTGTGTCTTTGACTTTCCTCTTCCAGTATGATCATACTGTACTATGATTATAATATTAATGGGCATGGTACAAATGTCATTGTTAAAGTACAGTATACAAACTAATTTTCTTGACCCAGACCCAGTGTTATCTGAGAATGGTAGTTCATTATCCCTGTCATAATGTAAATTGTATAAAACTGAGTAACAATACCGACAACTATCTGGGGACAATATTGGTATTGGTACCAACAGGATTGGCCCTTTATCACTAAACTTACTTATGTTAATTTTACTTACTGATTGAGCTCCTTCCTCTACTCTGCAGCTTCTGTGTCTGGCTGTTAGTGAAAATCGTACCCAGGATTGACAGGGTTGCCATGCGTTCCCTTATTTGGCAGGATTGTACAGACTGATGGGGCAAAATCCTGAAATCTCGTCCAAACACTGGCCCTTGCCCTGCTCCCAGTACACCCACTCCCAACCCCGGAATACCCTAACCCTACCTCCACTCCTCCTAGTCTCTGTCTCCTGCTCCACTACACAATGCTCCCTTCTGCTCAGGTGTGGGAAATATCTGTCAACCCTGGCAGCAGAGGATGTGTCTTCCAGCTGGTGAGGAATTCAGATGTGTAAGTAAGGTCAGAAGCATTAAAAATTTGTTTCTGGGGGTACTTAAGTAAAAGAAGGATGGACTGGTCAACAACAATATATAATTGATGCATGTTTCCTTTTTTTGTTTTCTGTTTAAATTCAATAAAGTTGTTCTCCACAGAAAGCCCCCTCCCATTCCCTACACTTCTATATATACTCTGCTCTTAGCACGGTGAAATAAAAAGTTGCTGAATAGAGAATTCCTCTTTGAGAATCATAAATAATAAGTTTATTTGATATATTTCCTGATATGCAGCACAGAAACTGTAGCAACTTATTAATGTAACAAATATATATATATACTGTAAATCAGGAAATATATATTTTAGTATACTTCATGCATATTTGCAGATTAGATTTTCCTACCTCACTTAAGATGCTGGTAAGTTCTTCTGAGCAGTCTTTATAATGTATGTCAAAGTCTGGTAAGAATGAATGTAAAGCCAGACAACCACCATGTTTGAGAATGCGAGCTGCTTCCGGCAAGAATTTTTCTGTGTTGAACCAGTGAGCAGCTGTATCTGCATTTACCAGATCCACTGAAGCATCTTCCAATGGCATATTCTCAGCAGGGGAATTCCAGGAGAAAAAAAAATCAGGGAATATTATATCAAAATACTTTCTAAATGTTTAATGTCAATTATTATGTAAAATGACACGCACACCTTTTGAGTGAACAGGAATTTCGAGCAAAATTTTTTTTAAAGGGCATGTAAACTGTGCTAAATAATTTTCCAGCTAATCACACAGCAATATGGATTAATTTCCACAACCTTAAAACTGTTTCCCCCCCTTTCTCTAGCCCTCCTTTATTTTCAGCTCTTGGAGTTTTACTTAAAAATCTGTCTATCATCCACTTCCATTGGATATCCCAGCTCCTCTACCAGGCACCATTATGTGTAAAAATTGTATATTTTTATGAAAGCAAAGCATATTCCTCTGTAACTGCATCGCTGATTGATTCACTATTATGATTAAGCTCTCCCACTCATGGCTTACTGCTGCTAATCAATGCTGGTGTTTGCTGCTTTCTGTGCTGTCTGTGTTTTTGCAGAACAGTCCCAATCTAGCACTGCATCTATAGAAATCGATTCCAAAGCCCACCCCTTCCACACAGTAATTACCGCTGCCAGAGCTGCCATGCTGTGTGGTCTTTTCACTATAACACAACATCACAGGATGAATGCAATTTGCTGTTGGGTGCTGCTCACTATTTTGAGACACACAGCTCATTACTAGAGATGGACTAGAACTCGAACCCGAGTTCGAGCCGAACTATTCGAGTTTGAACGAATATGGGCTTTACGAACTATCCCGGACCTGGATTTTCGATATTTTCTGGACTTTCGATAATTATTGAGTGTTCGACCGTTTGATGAAATCGAATATGCAAGTAAAATGCCTATTATACCTATACGAGAGCATCGAATCCTCAAGTAAAATGTCCATTAACACCTATACGCGAGCATCAAATCCGTGAGTAAAATATCCATGATACCTAGGCACGAGCATCGAATCCGTGAGTAAAGTGTTCATTAAAACCTATACGCGAGCATCGAATCCAGGAGTAAAATGTCCATGATACCTAGGAGCGAACATCGAATGTTTGAACGTGAGAGCTCGAAAATAGCGCGAATGAGAGTAAAATTGATTTTTGAATGTACTGGATATTCGAACATGTTCCCCAGACCATTTCCCAGGTCCCACAGCCATTTACATTAAGTTATCATTGATATTTTAATTGTATTTCATTAGAACTTTTCAAACTATTTGACTCCCATTGACTTTAATGGGTCCATTTTCGAACTTTCCATATAGTTCGAAAGTTCAAAAACAGACCCAACTTTCGAAAGTTCGGCCATCTCTGCTCATTACCATTGGTAGTTGATTGACACAGAGAGAAGGAATGTATATTATTATGAGTGGGCTGAACAGGACAAATGGAGATATGGTAAAAGAGAGCCCTGGTATCAGAAAGAGATCAAGTTCCTGGAGGCTCTAAAAAAAAGAAAAGTATAGACATATAAAGGGAGATTCAATAAAAGTTCTTATCGTTTAAAATGGTGCTAATTTTGCCCCAACCAATCAGATCTTATTTAACATTTGAAAGCTAACATCTGATTGGTTGGGGCAAAATTAGCACCATTTTAAATAAGAACTTTTATTGAATAACCCTGATCATTTTTTTACCGTAAGTGGCCCCTTTAAAATTCATCTAAGTTACCAAAATTGATAAATGCTCAATTATGGCTTCTTAAAGGTTACTGTCTAATAAAAGGAATCTCTTTCCTGTGAACTTCATCTTTGAAATATCATGATTGCAAAGAAAAAGAAAGAAAAATTAAAACAAACAGGTTATGTCAGCAACCAGATAGTGTGCCATTTTTACTATAACTCATGAAGATTTGCAGACGCGCGCAATTGCAGCATACTTCTCCAATATGTCCCACATTGTTTTTAGCGAATTTCGTATCTCTGGCTCTAGAACTGTCCAAAATGCTGGTAATAAAAGGAAAAAACAGCAATTTGCCTTTTTTAAAGCTAAATTATTTATACTTACTGGTAATGTACATTCTTCTGGGAAGTAAATTTTCTGGCTTCGCTTAACTGAGACTCACTCACATCTATTCCAATCACCTTCTGGAAATAAGGAGCCAACATCCGAGTTGACCTCCCAGTCCCACATCCAACATCAATGGCCAGTTCAAAGGGCTCTTCTTTCTAATTAGGAGAAAGAACAAATATTTTACTAACACAGGTAGCAAACTGTGAGCCCAATGCATAAAGGAGTGCTATCAGTAATGTCTGCTATTGCTCATTTATACTGCCTTGGCACTATAGTGGCCTTTTAGTGACCGACTCAATCATTAAATAGTAAGCAGTTTGGTGTACAATCTGTTCAATATTTTGACCAGAACCTTTTATGTATCAGGTTTAAACTACAGATTCTGAAAATTTTTAAACTTTGAAAGTAGCATTTTCAAGGTTTCAACATTAAACTAAATTTGTTTTTAACCTCTTTGATGTGTTATGAATTCTTGAAACATATTAAATAAAGTAATTTTGTACTTTGGAGTGTGCCTGTGTTCTCTTTTCTATATTTTGTGTATATTTATAAAGGATGGCACAAAAGCATCTGCAATATTTAGGGTATTGTTTACTTCAAACACATTAATAATTTGACTGTTTTTGTCCCTGATACTGGTATAGGGGCTAAACTACTAATTTCATTAGAAAATCGGCAAAGTTGGACCTCAAAACTCTATAGCTAATATTTAACTGTATTTTGCAGACCCAGTTGGTTACACTGTACCTCTGTGCCTGCCACTGATATGGTCATTTTCAGAAAGGAGGCTTTACATCTACATTCTCAGTGGGTGTTTTTTACACCTCACCCAAAGTCTTTGAAAGGAAATTCCTATGAGTTGGAGATAATTAGCAATTAATTAGCAAAAGGAATAGTGTTGAAAAAAAGGAAAAATTATTTTATGCACATACACATTAATTCTAAACAAAAACATTTTTTAAATGTATTGGTTTAATTCTGCTCATATAACTGATTTGTGTTCACTTACCTTTTCTTTCAAATATGTTAACACCAGATCTTTTACTTTTTGAGAATCTAGGATGTTCCCTTTCTGGTAAGCTTCAGAGAAGTTCTTGTTTTCAAATATTTGTGCATCCATCTATAGAAAAATAACAAATAGTCTAGAATATTGGCTAAAAATGTATTTATTATAAAGGTGCAATCTGCAGACTAGTGTTTAGAAACCTTACCTGGCACTGTAAGGGAGCAATAGAGACTGTGAGCAGTAATCTGCTGTGAGATACAAAAGGTAAATGAAGGGAAGCTTTGATTGATTTTTGTAGAGACCCAAACATTCCACTGGGGCCACTCAACACTGCCAACACTATCAATTTCTTTAAAAAACATGATTGATGGCAACAGTTACAGAACAGCCAAAACTATGTGGTGCGCAGTAGCTATTTTTATTAAACATCTTATTACCCACTGATTTTTCATCACATACAAGGCAACAAGCTTGGCAATAATGACAGGCAGAAAGTGCTCACGAGTTAAAAAACAAAAAATCCTGCATAATTCATGCTACAAGCCAACATAACATAACTTATTAACAGACAGAAAAACAAGCTCAGTCTGGCCTCAAGAGAATGACAGGCTACCCCATACCTCTGGGAATTGCAGTTTATTAAGAAAAGGGATTATACCTTTAAAACATTACATTCTGACTGCAGGGTATCTCTAAATTAAATTCTGCATGTTTTTTGCATTTTCTGAGCTCTGTAGCCCTCCTTCCTTGTAAATAATGATTATGTTTCTTCTTTCTGTTCACTCTTGTTTAGATAGAGGCCATGGACAAGTCACCAAGTAGTTACTTGCCAAGTAGGGAGAGAGCACGTACAACTGTGTATTTTGTGACATAAAAAACAGGAAAATAAAGGAAATCTTTAGGCTAAATTATATTTAAACCAGGGACGTTTTTAGGCATAGACCACCTAGGCAAAGAGCTAGGGTGCCTACGTTATACCAGGGCGCCCAGTGTTCTCCCTACCATCTCCCTGTCAGCTTTTACTTGCTGTGTTTGAGTTGTTCTTCTTGTTCTGCTGTAATTTGTAACATTGTAGTGAGTAGAGAGCCTGAACTCAGCTCCCTCTACTCTCTATCCCTGCCTCTTTCTTCCTTCCATCCAACTCTCCAATTAGAACGGTGAGGAGTGAACAATGCAATGGAGGAGAAATGAAAAGCAGGTACATACTGTATATCATGTCAATGCTGGCAGCTGAAGGGTTAATGGTAATACTCTGCTGGCACTGGAAGTGTTAATAGCAATACTCTAGGAAAGTGCTGGCACTGAAGGGTTAATGTAATTCTCCGGGAAAGTGCTGGCACTGCAAGTATTAAAAGGAAAGTCTGCTGGCACTGAAAGTGTTAAACATCTCAGATCATACTAAATTTCCATTTTCCGCCCCACTCATCTACTTTTTCTTGCCACCCGACTGGAAACAATTTCTGAGAACACTGATGCTACTTTCCCTGCATCTACTGAAAACCTATTTTGACCTTCCGATTGGTATTTTATTGGTGGCCCGTGATGATGCATATGCACAAATGTACGTATGCACACCCGTCTGCCCTACCTGGTACAACATGTGCCTCCTACCATGTACTAAATTCGTCCCACTATAAAGAAAGCTTTAAAAGGAAACGAAGAGCACTTCCGGTTCCAGTAAGACCAACAATTTTGTTATGTGTCTAATGCAATAAAGTTGGTCTTACCGGAACCGGAAGTGCTCTTCGTTTCCTTTTGAAGCTTGTACTATTGGCGGTCTGGAGCCGTGTGGACGTGCACTCTGGGACAGGTACATGCTGCGTGCCACCTAGGAGTGGGGCTCTCTGCTATATTTCCACTATAAAGAAACATCCACAGAAGCATTTGACAGTCTCTCAGAAGGAATTGAGTGGGGAAACCAGGCTAAAACAGTTTGGCTGGCCAATGTTTGTTTGTTTTTGGGGGGGAGGGGAGAAGGGGGCGCATTGGTGGCAGGGCGCCTAGGGCACCAAGATGACTAGAAACGGTCCTGATTTAAACCAATATTTAAAGTGTATCTATACTGAAAAAATTACTTTGGTCATCTTAATATATATATACTCTGAAGTGTGTGTGTGTTGCTACATACCTTCAGTATAATACTTGCTTTGCTCATGCTCTGACCACTGTCCTGACTATTTTCCCACACACATGTCAAAACTGCATACAGCATGCAGCACACCAACTGCCAAACCATTCCAGCTACAGCAAAACTGCTTACAGAAATTTTAAAACATAAGATGTTTCAGATCAAATAGGGGGCAGATCAACAAAAAAATGGTACAGTGATAGCTGGGATGAAATATAGTTTCCACTAATTGGCAATATAAAAGAACAAATTTTTACATACCCTTTAAGATAATTTTTATTTTAGCTTTAGTTGGTGTGCGGTTTAAAAAAAGAAAATATAATGTAGATTGGAAGAGCGAAAACAACCATTTGTCTGAGAAAAAATATCTGATGCATTTTATTTCCTAAAGAAGATTTTGCTTGATTAGTTACAAGTTAAAATGTACAGTATGTGCCAATACAAATAACATATACATTAAAAGTATCTAAATTCTGGTTTAGATTTACCAATTGAAAATTTACTCAAAGTAATACATTTACTTGGTATAAATATAGATAGTACCTATATATCTAGGGAGATCTATGAAAAGTTAGTATCTGTTATCAAACTGACTTTATCACATGGATGTCATGGCTTTGCCACAAATTTAGACATGTAATTAAAGGGTAACTTAAAAAAGTTTCAGATTTCAAAGGATTACCCCCCAAAACCAAGATTTTGATTTACACTTTTTACACTTACCTGCACCCGACGCTCCCTTGGGGAGTTATTAGAACTTACTGAACAAGGATCCTTTGACGGTCAGGTAATGCCTGTCAGTCATGGCCGCAAAGGTGAAGTCACAGCCAATAGCTGAGAGACTGATCAAACGGTGGCGAGTGCTCTGCTCCTGAATGTGCTCAAAAGCAGAGGAGGAGGGACAGCAGAAGAGGTGCGACTTCTGGCAGGGGGTCCTTGTTCTGTAAGTACTAATAACTTACTGTGGGAGTGTTGAATGCAGGTAAGAGTAAAATGCTAAAATGCAACCTAGTTGTTGGGGGGTAATCCTTTGTAATCTAAAAAAAAAAGAAATTAAGGCCCGGAGTTACATTTAATGACACCTTTCAAAATGTAATTTTATTGGTGCATTCTTTTATTTCCATCAACCATACAGACAAAAGGGTCCGATACACATGTGATCAACACAAATTTGTGGCAGCGTTCATGGTAAAATTTTTATGGAAAAACAGTATACAGCAGTTTAATCCCTATATGCTATATCAGTGGTTCTGAGACTTTTTTGAACCGTGGAGCACTTGGCAATGCAAATTTTTCTCAACTGTTCTCAACACCTGTGTACTTAAGTTGAAATGACCCATATTTTATGCACTCTACAGTGTTAATTGTACTCAACTTAAAGGGGAATTGTAGTCTCCAAACAAGTTGAGTTTATATGAAAGGCCAGTTTCCTACCTTTAAAATGAGCCATCACCCACCTCTCTACGTGCTCCACAGCCCAAGATATAAAGAAATGACTGACCGGAAAGTTAATGGGTGGGAGGCTAACGTGACATTCCTAAGGCTTCTCCTGCATAGTGCCGCCGGCGAGCACAGCCTCAGACTCCCTCAGTGTGTGAGGGAGACAGGAAAGTTCCTCCCCCTCCCTGCTGTGTGAAGGACCTGCAGCTGCAGAGAAGGTAAGGGAATCTACAGCCCTTCTCTCTCACTATGTGAAAACAACCTTTTCTGGCAGAGTTCTCACTCTGCCTGAAAAGGCTGTTTCCACAGAGTTTTCTGTAGGGGGGGTCTGAGTGGCCCACTGCACCCGCAATGAGTGGGCAGGGACTTGTGCAACCATGAGTGGGTGGAGCTTGTGCACCCACGAGTGGGCAGGGCATGTGCACCCGTGAGTGGGTGGGGCTTGTTTACCCGCAAGTGGGCGGGGCCACGTGGGTCTGTAAGAGAATGGGCCAAAGGGGTTTGCAACTGGAGGGACCATGGGGTCCATGAGATATGTAAATATCTTCAAAACTATGCAAAATAAACAATGAAAATAAGTTGCAAAAATTCTCAGGAGAGCAATTCCTATCAATTTACCTAAAGTCATTTTTGGACCACAGTTCCCCTTTAATGTAGTGTAATGTTACACTACATTGACTGTGTTGAAAATTTCAGAAAATAGATTTTATGTACAAAATAACACAAATCTTAGTTATACTGGTGAAAATATTTCCACTAACAAAATTTTAACACACACCTCTGGGTCTTTGAGAAATCCTGCACTATATATGTAAGTGATTACTGTATGGCCACACATATACAATGTTGTCAGCTCCCTCTGCTAGTATTAAAGGGAGCAGATACTGACTGACAAAAATTGTTTCCTTATGGATTGGTTAATCCAGATGGAGGTAGTTTTAAAGTAAGTTTTATGATGATAACTAAAGGTGAATGTACACATTCCAGATATTAGAAGACGTGCCTGATTTTAGCAAAATGTATCACAATCATGGAATCTGTTCACATTTGCCCATGTACATGCACATGGAAAACAATATGTACAGGTCATAATAATATGGCTGGTGGAGAAGCTTATAAAACATGACTTGTTTATGTAGGGAAGATGAGTCATCATCTATGGGAAAGGTTGGAATTGCTGTTAGTCACGCAAGCTGTAGAAGTGCAAAAAAACTGCAGAGGGTGGGGGATGAATGGGTTAAAGGTGGTAGCAATAGGGTTGGGTGTGGTGCCTATAGATGTTTTCTTGTCAAATCTGGCCCAGTTTGTAAACCATTATACTACACCGTAGTAGTTAACATAAGTTAACTAACATCCTTCACCACTGTTGGCGGTCAAAGACCTACCAAGAGCAAGTCACATAAGCCATCCCCTGTCTGCAATATGATGGAACAATTTGGGATGCAGCATTAAAGGAATAGCTAACTCAGAAAGTGAACTATTCCTTTACTGCTTTAATTGAAGAACAGGAGGTAAAGGAACTATGGCTTACGTTCAATTAATTTAGAATGTAGCAGAAAGGAAGAGAGGAAAATTTACCTTGTGCACGATTCACCGCCGTCTCCAGTGGCTGGTTCCGACCACTTCTGCGTTCAGTTTAACTATAGCGTGCATGCAAAAGATTGCACAATATAGTTAAACTGAGTGCGAAAGTGGTTTAGACCTGTCAGTGGAGCCGGCGGTGGATTGCATGCAAGGTAAATTTTCCTCCCTTTGTTTTTGGCACAGTCTAAATTAATTGAAGAATGGAAGGTAAGGCATTCCTTTACCTGCTGTTCTTTAATTAAATCAGTAAAGGAATAGTTCACGCTCTGAGTGAACTATTCTATTAGAGTGCCCATACACTACTTAGACAGATGTCAAATCTATCATTAGACAAATGTCCAATCTATCTAAAGGTGCTCATACATACAGCTTACCTGCAGACTGATCCCGCAACATACAATCATTTCTGAGTTACCTCTTTTCCAGATTTTGTTTACAGCCAACATACAATCAGAAAATGAATGGTAAAGGCGGGACCTCATGATTGTATGTCACCCGCAAATAAGATCTGGAAAGGCGGTTCCTCCAAATTGATTGTGTGACACGGGATCGGTCTGCAGGGAAGCTGTAATGTATGGGCACCTTTAGAACCACCTAGCCCATTCTTTTATGCAACCAAGATAAAAAATGCTGCTTGTAAAATGCAATCTTCAGACATTAGATAGATATCTCTAATCTATCCAATGATTTCCTAGTGTATGGCCAGTTTAAGAGGAACAAGTGGGAACTCCTGCTGTAATTGAATGCATTGAGACGTGACCTTAATAGAGACAAAATAGTCAGATTCTATATTGTGGATTAAGTGTATTGTATTGTGTATTGTTATTGATATATTTACATTTTTGTGGAGTAATCTAAAATTTACATTTGCAGCTGATCATTTTATACCAACCCAGGAATAAATATCTCTGGAATTTGTGCTATTGTGTTGTTTGGTTTGCAGATGTGTTGTCGCTTAATAATTCTAGCTCAAAATATTTATTTACATCTGTCTATTTTACACGTGTAACCACATAACAGAAAAAAATGTAAATGAATGTAAATAACCATGTATGAAAGAAGAGATTTGTGGTATAAGAGTTATAAAGAAAGAAAATGACATTTAATTAGAGATGGGATCCAGGATCGACGGATGGATCCTCCGGATTTTGGGACTTCGGAAGACATTTTTAATAATTTTCGAATGTACGGGGCAATTTTTGCTAATTTTACAAAATAGCCTTCAACTCGAAAATGGTCTCCGAACGTTTGGGGCTATTTTAGAAAATTATTGGAAATAGCCCCGTACTTTAGAAAATTATCAAAAATTTGTTCCGGTTTCGGATCTTCCAGAGATCCGGGAATCCGAAAATGGAATGAAACTAGTGAGTTTCTGCCATCTCTACATTTAATATATTGTAAAAAAACAATAATAGGCTTGGAAATTAGAAAAAGTGCACAATTAACTATTTTGAATGTTTCATTTTTAATAAGCTATAGTTTGTACATTATTTAACTGAATTGAATTCTTTTCCCCTAGTTAGAACATTTTTTTAAAAACCAAAAATAAACTACCGGTATGAATAATAAGTTTAATTGAACAACAAAAATTTAATCTTAAAATTTAATGATCTTAATCATTGACCTCTTGCCTATTAATTTTTCCATCTTGTGCTGGATATCTAGAAAAAGTGCCCAATTCATGTATTTAGGTATTAGTAGCAAAACTGTTTTGTTTCATTGAATTCTCCAACAAACAGAATTTTTCTGTTTTTTTAATCCTACTTTAGGATTTTGTTTTACCTTAAAATATCACATTTGGGGAAAAATGCTGATGTAGATACTGTAATACCAAGATTTATCAGAAAATCTTCCATGTCAGAAGTTGGGATAGAAGCTCTACACTTCTTGTTTCTCTTAAATCTTTTTTTTACTATCATACTATCATAGAGCACTTACTATCATACTATCATAGAGCCTCCCTCTCCTCCCTGTTTTGCGATCCCTTCCCCTACTACAAATTCATTGCCAAATAAGTTCTTCTTCCCCCGAGCCCAACGCTATAAACATTTGGTTAGAAACTCCCCCGATCTCACTTACCTTCCCTCTCTTCCCCTGCGTTCTTGCAACCGGCAGCCGCGTCTTGTGACTGGCCGCCTCTCACCAATCAGGATGTGGCTCCCCGTCCGGTCCCGCTTCTTGAGTTTCCATGCAACCAAAGAGGGCCGGTACTTTGCGGCGGAGGATAGAGGGAAGGTAGTAACTATCGGGGCACTTTCTCAACATATCTTTTATAGCATTTGGGGCTAGTGAAGAGAACTATTATTTGGCAAAAAGTTGGGGAAGGGTGCCATGCCCTTTAAGGAAGAATGTTCTAAACCTTTAGGTGAAACGATAACAGCCTTGCAAACTTGAGTCTGAACTAAACAAGAATATGAGAGTTTAAGGATTTTGGTCACTTCCCACAATAAATAGGAGGAAATGGATAGCTGTACCTCAGTTACTACAGAAATTTCCTACTGCTTAAAATTCGTTATGCAGAATCCGGATCAAGGAGTTTAATGCAGAAGCTGTAAAATAAACACTTTGTCAGTTACTCCATAGAGAAGATGCCAGATCCATTTATGGCTCGCTGTATCAAGAGCTGGAGGGTATTCAATTTGGAAGTCAGATGGCATGAAAAAAAACGGGGGCACAGCACGTTAATGCAGCAAAAACATATTATAGAGAAATGAAAATTTATGCCCAAGAAAGGAAATGTTAGCCCACAAGAAAAGTTAAAATGCTGGAATCAGAGAGAATTTAATGTGTATGCAGAGGAGAAGAATCAAATCAGTGTTTAAATAGGAGATATTGGAGTAGGGTTTCCAGATTTTGAAATCCAAATAGAGGACAAGCAAGAAGTGTGTGTGTTGTTGCGTGGGTGTAAGTGTGCGCCGAAATTGTCGGGCCACTTCCACTTTTCCAGAGATGTCCCCAATTTTGAGTTTATGCCCACTTTGATGTCACAGCACCCATTTTAAAGAATGGTATTTTAACATTTTTGAGCCAATTACATGGCTAATGAAGTAGATGGATAACTGCATGTACCAGTGTAAAGTGAATGTCCCCCATAAAAAACTGAATGTATTATGTATTAACTGCATTACTAACCAGATTTTAAATATAATTAATTATTCCTGTTCTGGCAAGAGACCCTCCAGTCAAGACCTACATTGACAGTCATGATTGAACTGCTGTTTCACCCTCTCTCCGCTCACATGGCGGAAGCTTATAAGCTCTGAGAAGATGGGATAAGCCCTAAAAAAATAGAACATATTAAATGTCTAGTTAAAAATGCATAATAAACGGGTAAAAATAGAGTTGGGGTGTGCTGGCAGATAACCGACTAGTCACCAGTTTTTTTTGTTTTAAAGTGTACATGCCTGTTAATAAGGGCAACATTCTAAAAACTCTCCTTGTCTTAAAACTATAAATAAGATAAGTGCTACGTACACATTGGTGTGTATGTTGCTGCATACCTTTAATCCACTACTTGGTTGGCTCAGGCTCCCCCCCTTCTTTTAATCACTGCACTCCCATCGGACCAACTTATGAGGGCAAGCATGCTCAGTAATGATTATGAGGCAGACCTGAAAGGAATTTCCTGCAACTGTCAAAATTGCCCAAAGCATACTGTTTACCATTCCAGCTACATCAAAACCTTCTAACATGTATAGTATATGGACCTGATTGACATCTGACATGTAAGATAGTAAAGAATATCTAAAGAAATAGGGGATAGATTAAAAACTGCCAGGCATGCATTTTATACCGTGTTAGTTTGTCAACACACTATTTAAATGCTTGGCATAAAATCTGCTTAGAACACCGGGCAACTGGTAAATGCTTAGCACACAGACAATAAAAATGGTTTGGAACTGATACTGGTAAATGGTTGGGCACTGATCACACAACAACTATAAATGCTTGGCCACAGACAATGGTAAAAATGCTTGTCATGGGATACTGTAAATGCTTGACACAACCTGATAAATTGGTTGGAAACTACTGATACTGTTTAATGGTTGGAACAAACATTAGTAACTATCAACCAGGGACTGGAGCTACCATGCTTCTTCCTAAAAACTAACACTTTACCCAGTAAATTAACTTTCATGATGGAATTAAACAGTCAGACCACACTGATTGGTGAAAACAATAAGGCCAAAGCTTTATGACACATTCCATTAACATGTGATCAATTTAAATTAGCCATATTTTAATTTTATGCATCCTTGCATATTAATTAATAAACCCTGAGCCATAGCCAATGCTAAATGCCAAGCCTCTGGGTCCCCAGGGGCATGTAACGGCTCCAAAACAATGCATCTGCCAGCTGTGCTCCAACAATCCCTTTTCCAATAAATATATACCACCCACAATAATTATCGAACTTTCTAACTATAGGGAGGGAGGGTGGGAAGTACCTTCTCCCCTGTTAGCACTTCACAAATGGCGCCCGGCCCCCGGGGCCTGCCCCTTTTGTGCTTTTGGATGACATCAGCGCATCACACACAGGCCATGACCGGAACTCGCGGCAAACCCAGGGAGGCGGCATGGACCGAGACAACTCCCAGCATCCCGGGGAGCACCGCCAGCCCCAACCAGACGATCCAGTCCCTAACCCGGCCAGAAATACCAAAATGGTTGGCACAGACATTGGAAAATAGTTGGAAAATTGGCAGTGATAAAATGGCATTTAATTCACAATGCCAACCATTTAACAACTGCCCATTTGTTTCCAACAATTTTGATTTTACCAAGATGACTACAACATTGGTTAAAATGTTTGGCAAATGGGCGTTGTAAATGGTTGGCATTGTCTGCCTTGATGCAAGACAATGCCAACCATTTCCAACTGCAGACAGAGAATACTTGTAGTTGTAGTTTCCAACAATAGGAAATCAATTCCTGATAATTGTACTGAGTTCTGTTGACTTTAAGGTTTCTCCATCACTATATTGACTTTTAGGAATCCAGTTCAATTGAAGAATGGGAGGTAAGGAGCTGTGCCTTACCTTCCATTCTTCAATAGAACAAACAGAGCCAGAGAGAAGGTAAGAAACTTACCCGATCAGCTCGCTACCCCCTATCGGTTAGCTGACAGGTCCCGACGGACCTTGTCTTCTATGCGCAAGTCCGTCGGGATCTGTCAGACTAACGCCGGGGAGTGGAATAGCGGGTAGTTTCTTACCTTCTCTCCTGGCTCCTGTTTGTTCTATTGAAGAACGGAAGGTAAGGCACAGCTCCTTTACCTCCGCTTCTTCAATAGAGCTGGATTCCTAAAAGTCAATATTATGAGTGGAGATACCTTTAATACTAATGCCACTCTGTACAAACTAAAAAAAAGTCCCATCTCAGCTGGAAGATCACCAGTTGCTTAAAACTCCCAGATTCCCCTACAATTTAACACTCTGCTGACAGGGAATGCTGGGAGTTTGTAGTTTTCAAAACACTAGCTCTATCATGGCTGCCATATAACTGTGTGTGGTGTGTTCTATGTAACACTACTAAGAACCTTAATAACTTAAAATGTTAAAGTATGTGTTGAATCTGTCACTTGGGACATAAACTCAACCCCTTCCCCCCTCCCCTCCCACTCTCCTGACCACCAGTCCAGACCTCATTAGGCTGAGCCTGACAATAGCTTACCCTCCTCAGTACAGTCACTTACATTTATGAGGATAGTCAGGCAGGCTGCAGGCAGACAGTGTGCTGCTACCTCCCAACATTTAGAAATGTCAATGGGGACAAAAAAAGAGTAGTTCGGGCGCGGAAATTTTTTGACCAACCCACTTTTCTAAAGCCACTGCACTTTCTCTCTATGGCCACTCCCACTTTGTTCAGATTCACATGTTTTAAGGACCACTTTCACATTTTACATTGTTGCCTGTGACTTTTTAAGTGTATGACGTGATTAAGATAGCAGAAACTGACTAATAAACTGCTAGTGAACGGAGGGCTAAATAACACTGTGTAATAATTTGGTGGGCTAAATAACACTGTGTAATAAACTGGTGGGCTAAATAACACTTTGTAATAAACTGAAGGACTAAATACACCGTGTAATGAATTGGTGGGCTAAATTACGCAGTGTAATAAACTGCAGGGCTAAATAACACCATGTATGAACTGGTGGTCTCTATCACTGTGTAATAAACTGGAGGGCTAAATAACACCATGTAATGAACTGGAGGGCTGAATAACAAACATGTAATGAACTGGGGGCAAATAGCTCTGTGTAATAACTGAAGGGCTAATAACACCATGTAATGAACTGGAGGCTAAATAGCTCTGTGTAATAAACTGGAGGCTAAATAACACCATGTATAAACTGGAGGGCTAATAGTTCTGTGTAATAAACTGAAGGGCTAAATAACTACGGCGAATTAACTGGTGGGGCCGACTTTAACACTGGTTGGAGGGGCTGTTTTTTCCATAGGCCAAGTGGAAGGATGATAGGGATATAAATAAAAAGTTTAAGGCTGAGACCCAAGTTCATTGCTCTGATCTAGGCTTCCTTTAGAGTCCTGTCAAGGCTGGAAATCTAAACTTCAGACACTGCTGTGCTGCTTCTATTATTGTGACAGTCTGTGCAGGACTTTAAAGGAAGCCCAGATCAGAGCAATGAATGAGGGTCTCAGACCAGAAAAAGACTAGGAGCCCCTCTCCCCTCCACACACACCATTTCCAGCGATAAAAAATGTCATTGTCCCCAAACCTTTGTTACTGAATGCATCATGCACCTAGTGTTAATCTGAGACTTATTAACCATCACTGCCTCTGCAGAGTCAATCCAGGGAAGGCTGCAAAACAACAGTAATGATCTATTACAAACTTTAACAGTTCCAGGCATTGCCATTTTGCAACAGCAACAATAATTAGAACCTAGGACCCCCAAACCCCCCCCCCCCCTGAAAATAAAACCCAGGACCATTGTTATTAAAGACCCTCACCTCAACTATCTGTACCTACAGTGTAAATATTCTCAGCATCCAGTCACACGTACAGAGCAATGGAATGTGCCCTGTATACACTGTAGCAGAGGAGTTTCTGTCCCATAGAATTCAGGTAAGTCTCTGCTCCTCGCATGATCCTCCTAGTAACCTGCTGACATTTCTGGCATTGTCAGGTCTCATTAAAGTTTTTTTTTTTTTTAAAGGAACTTCTGTTTTTTTTTTAAACTTTACCATAACCTGACAATGCGGGGTATGCTCAGCAAACCGGGACATTCACCTGGGAGACAGATCTGCATGTTCTTCAGGCACCACAACAGCCCACCTCATGCTGTGCCCACCCCTTCACTTCCTTTAGAGTTTTACCTTCTCCAGGGACAGGATTTGAGGAGTTGTCGCAGCAAGGTAGGGGGCGAGCCATGCATGCGCAAACACTCTTACTGTTTAAACATTGAAAATAACGATTTTTCTCCCCGATTTTGAAAAATCCGTTCAGACCCTAGATTCGGGAAAAAATGGACATCTGGAATACCTATATTGGAGTATAAATACAATGTACCCAAACTCAGCTTCCAGTACAGAATGACCACACTCCACATTCCCAAATACAAAAAATGCCTTAGCTTCTAATTGTTTAAAAGGAAATTTATTCCAGGGCAAATGAATCTTCACTGATTCAACACAACAAAAATCTCTGTCAACAATTAGACTTCCAGCTCCAGAACCATTTGTGTTCACAGGAGATCCAATTAAATTCACAGAATGAGCACCGTTTTCAAGGCTCTAATAGAAACAATTGCACAAACTCATCTCATAGACTGTTCTATTTGAAAAAATATAAGTGGAGAAGCCTTTGTGTGCTAAGATCCTTTTATAGAAGTGATGAAGATGCCTATACACAGCTTGGAGGCATAAGCAAACGCTTTGGTCATCCCTTTGTATAACAACACATTTTGAGGAAATTAAGTACCTGGCCAAAGATTGGGTTTAAAGTATCTCTTAAACTGAGAGAGTTTAGTGATTTTCTCATATCCCGCAGAATGCAATCCCTCATGTACAGGGCTAAAGGTTTTTAGATTACTGTGAGGAGAACCAAAGTTATTACAGAAGATTCCAGACTGGATAACAGCTCAGTGGAATCGTCAAGTCACAAGGCACTGGATGAAAGAAACCATTATCCCAAGCTTTAACGGTTTGCTAACTTTGTAGCAGAGGAGGCACGCATTGCAGGTAATCTAGTTTCTTCACTTCATGCTTTAAAAAATGCAGCTGAAAAGCCTACAAGGGATCAGAAACATATCAAGGCCAGTAAAGGTATCTCAGAACATGAAGAATACTTCAAGTTTATTAGAAAGTAAGAAGGATCCAAAGGTCAATTTCTCTTCCATTCAAACTAAGAGTGAAAATTAAATGTATATGATGTCAACAAATCACTATATTATATATATATATATATAATATTGATATATTTGCACAATGACTCTTTAAGAAAGGAAGGAATTTGTCATGACAACAATGTGTGCTTTGGTTGCCTTAAAGTTGGCCATGTCTCCAAAATTGAAAAAAAAGAGTCACTTGCAATATCTGCAGAAAAAGTCACCCTACACACCACTCATAATCGTCCTCAAGAGGAGACCAGATTCACCACAACAAGAGGAAAAAGTTCCACAGCTCTATGTAATATGAGAGTGGATATGAATGTACTTCATTGATGTTCCAGTATGGCTTCTTTGTGAGCGGAGACAACAAGATCTTAGTGTATGCATTACTGGATACACAGAGCATTAATACATAATCAATCAGATGTTTGTGAAAAACTTAAAGTACTGTAGATAAAACCTGTTAAATTGAAATTGTCAACAATGACTGACAAGGGTTCAATAGTTAATTGCAGAAGATTAGTTGGATTAAACGGGGGAGATACTTTTCTCTAGAGTATATTAAACTAACACCACAAACACTCAAGAATATATCCCGTTTGAACAGAATAGTATTCCGACTCGTGAAACTGCAAAAGATGGGGCCACCTGCACAGCATAGCAGAAGAAATACCTAATCTACTAAAATGCCCTGTAGGACTTTTGATTGGCTATGACTGTGCAAGAGCTCTGAAACCAAGAGAAGTAATAACAGGAGAAGATTTGAATCCATATGCAGTCAAGACTGATTTGGGATGGAGTATAGTAGGATCTATAACACCTTATACTAGCTCAGTGAAATTGACAAGACATTGTCATCGCATTTTCTGTGAAAACTTCCATCCATCACACCTACCTCTGTGATTAAGGCATTGCTACATTGTTAAAATAGGAAAGAATGAATACTGCTGCTTCAAAGGTATATTTCATAGAATTAATAGTATGTTTTTCATTTGTTTTTCGGTGTTCTCGGTGTTCAAGGTGTTTCATGGTGTAAACTAGTGTTTTTAGTAAAGAAAAGAAGTTAATAAACACCTACATACATTAGTTGATTCGAGTGTTTTATCTGTACCAAAAGAAAAACTTTGGGAGCAGTTTCAGTGTACATGTACATTTCTATACAACTTTTACAAACCACCCATTATAACCTTTTTTTTACCCCCTTTCTATAATGTCTAAGTTCATTGGGGATGTCACAAATTCATTAAATAGGGTAGGAGAGAATTCAGACTTTGATCCCTTTTCAGCAATATGCAAATAAGGAACAAAGACTTATGGGAATTTACCATGTTTTATACATGGAAGCACTTAGAACACTATCAGGGTTATTTAAAAAAGTTCTTATCGTTTAAAATGGTGCTAATTTTGCCCCAACCAATCAGATTTAGCTTTCAAATGTTAATAGATCTGATTGGTTTGGCAAAATTAGCACCATTTTAAACAATAAAAACTTTTACTGATCTCCCTGTATGTCTTTAAAGACTTACAGGGATTCAATAAGAGTTCTTATCCAGTAGTGCCCCTACCATGAACGCAAACAAACATTTGCTTAGGGTGCACCCTGTGAAACGCTAAAAAGTGCGGCAGTTTATAAAAATCCTCCTTCCCTGCAATACTGCATTTCAGCACCAGTCCAACATCAGTTTTTAAGTCAGCACTCCAGTTCACCAGTCAGTGTTATTCAGCCCTCCCACCCCTCCCTAATATATAGCGGCATTTAAAAGTTGTTTCAGGTGCCAAAAACCCTAGAACACCCCTGTTCTTATTGTTTAAATTGGTTCTAATTTGGCCCCAACTATATAGATATTATTTAACATTTGAAAGCTGACTTCTGATCGTTGGTGCAAAATTAGCACCATTTTTAATGATAAGAACTTTTTTGAATAACCCTGATAGTGTTCCTAGAAGAAACATGGTAAATTCCCAGAATCTTTGTCCCTTACTTGTTAATGGGGGATAGATCTGACATTTTTGTTCTGCCATCTGTTGGTGAAAGAGATGAACTCCTTGCTAAGAGACGATAGAGCCCTATGGCCTCTCATTTACATTTTTTAATGCGGTTTCCCTTTCTTTTGATGTTAGGCTGCAGTTAAGCCTCTAAATATAATTTTTGTGTGCCTTATGAGCTAACTAAAGGTGCATACACAACATGTGATCGCATTAGAATTTACTACCAAAGACAATCTTTTGGTGGAATAGTTAAGTATTTAAGAGGAGAGGGTGCTGTCAAACTTTTTTTTTTTATGTTAAATTAAAAAAAATATTGCTAACTTTTTAGGTCCAGGATTTTCTCCAAAGAAGACAGGAAATTTATACTTCTCTCCACAAGGTTTTCAATGGAAAAAACTGGGCAATGCCAGGTAACCTGCTAGTTGCATTTTAAATTTAAAAGGAAATGTTGATGAGTATGATACATACAGTGTTCATTTCTTCCCTTGGAAACATTATAATTTATAATACTCTTCAATATTATCACTTTAATGATAAACTCATAGTAGTAGGTACACTCATAGAAACACATGGCGCAGAACTGCAGGTATAGGATAATATATAACCTGATCTCTGCTCTGCGCAATACATACCTACAATCGTACTCTAAAGGTGGGTGGTTGGGAATGGATTTAATCTGTTTAGGGAGATGAGAACCCCATCTTAGTATTACACAAGCATGCCCTTTGGTGGCTTCCACAATATGGACATATGACGTTGTCACTTTCTTGTGTCAGTCCACCAGTCCAGATATATATAAAAAAACAATCCTTTTTAGAGCATACATTTTACAGCAATTATATCCATAAGGACAGGTGCAATGGACACTAATATGCTGAAGGTTGTTGTTTTTTTTGGGAACGAGATGTGCAAATCACAATAAAACTCTTTTTGTGACAGAGCACATTTACTAAAGTAAGTCCTTACATCACACACCTGGTGTGGTGTGACATACTGTCTAACAGCCTCCAGAAATTACAACTGTTACTGAAGCATGCAATACCCATCATCAAGGGATGTCACACAGTAACTTAAACCTTATTTTACCTTATTGGCACATATATGTTGTGCAAATAGTGGCAAAACGCATTTAGCGGCTGAGCCCCTGAGACGTATTCCTCCTCTCCCCAGCTGCTCCACATCAGCTGTTTTTAAACAAAACCGATCGGTGCATATGCAGTAAAGGTACATGCGATCATCTGTTAAAGACTGGAAACCGAACCAAAAGCAGTTTAAAAGATCAGATTGTGCATATCTTTACTGAGATTGCGAGCCCTCTTGCGTCCCTGACCCTCCGCCGTCGAGGCCCTGGTAGTTATGCCACTGGTTGTAAATAATAAATGCACAGGTAAGAATGGCTGGATGTTCTCTGTAGGAAACTAAAACTATTACCCATTTTCTTTGTTATAATATGATCCTGTGCCTATTGAACTCAGAGATGACAAAATTTTAGATTTTCGAATGGAATTTTCAAAGTTTCTTGTGATATTTCGAGTTTACATTTCCATGAAAAGTTCAGAGTTTCAAAAATGTGGAAAAATTCATGGATCCATGGATTTTTGAAAACTGGTAGTTCCGAATCTAAACTATTTTCATTTAAAAACTGAGAAAAGCCAGACATAACTGATGAAATATTTGCAACATACTGTATATAATGATTAAGGGAGGAAATTGTAAGCTTTGTTTTTACTTGTGTGATATCACTGTGCATGCTGGGAATTGTATGTTTTACAAAGAATCTGTTTTGATGTCGGCAGTGCTGCTTATTCTGATCTGTAAGTGTGAAGGTAAAAAAATATATATATTTCTTTGTAATTATAAATTTTGTCCTACTAAGAACTACTTTCCTATTACCTATATATCCATATGTAGTAACAAGTGATTAGCCGCAGTAATTCTTCCCCCCCAAATGCTAGGACTCTGTATTTAGTAACAGGTTATAAATACAGAGTCCTAGCACTTATCCAGGTATACGTATATATGGAAATAGCTACAACAAAGTCCCAAATGACTGTAATTGGGGCGGAAATCACATATAACGTGGGTGTGATCAGTAGATCGGCCAAAAAAAACCCAGCTAGATAAAGTTGTTGTGTAAAAAAACTGGTATACTCTGACCCAGATGCACTGTACCACTTTACCTCAAAAAACATAAACAAGGTGTGCTGAAGCCAAAAGGGCAATACAAGCCACACCCAAAAGAGGTATATACTTGGTGCACATATAAATACCAATTTATTTTACACAAATACATATGCATGCCATAAACATTGTCCAGAATAAATCACGGAGAATCCAGGTTGAAGGAGGTGTCCTATCCTATATATCAAAAAACTTTCCTAAAATTGCTACATGATTTCCCTGAGTTTCCAATAAAAAAAAATCTTAAAATAGAACCACGAGCACGTCAAATTTCAAACCGGGAAAAAATCAAAATAATAACACACGCAGATTAGTAAGATTGGACTCACAACAGGAGTCAGTCTCTTTCAACACGGAAACGGTGTACATGGATCCCTTCCTCCAATATGTAAAATGTGCAAAAATTTCCAAGCCACCTTCCATGATAACTTCACAGATCTGCATAACAGACCAACTTGGGGGAGAAGAAATTCGGGGTGGGAGCTCCTCCATGGGACTATTTTTTAACATCCAGGTAAGTGATAAGATAGTCGAACTTCATAATGCGGGTTTGTTTTCGAACTCCTAACTTCAGTAAAAGTTCTAACAGTTCAAATTCTGACCCATTAAAGTCAATGGGAAGTTATAGTTTCAAAAAGTCCGGATGATTTACAAGTTAAACTAACAATGGTAACTTACTGTAAATGGCTGTTGCACCGGGAATTGGTCTGGGGAACATGTCACTCTCACCAAAACTTGCTAAAACACTTCTTAAAACATTAGCGAGCAATTGTCGGGTTTTGCAAACTACATTCGAAGGTCATGGCCAATTCGAGGGCTACCGACCACTACTTCGAAGGTTAGCGAAAATAGAACCACCATTCGAGGGTTACCGAAATCGAATGATAAATTCAAGGTTATCGAAAACAAATGATACCTTTAATGGTTACCAAAAACGAATATACTTTCAAGGGTTAGCGAACGATAAATTCGAGGGTTGTGAAAACCAATCCATACATTCGAGGGTTACTAGAAACGAACAATCACTCTCGAGGGTTACCGAAAATTGAAGCTACATTCGAGGGTTACAAACAATACATTCTAGGGTTAGCTAAAACAATCCGCACATTCAGGGTTATCGAAAATGAACGATACTTGCAAGGGTTATCAAACGATAACATTGAGTAAGCGAACAGCTAATACGATAATTATCGAAGATACAGCCACGAGTTCAGAAAAACAAACTAGTTCAAATAGTTTGAGTTTGTCCGAACTCATAAAGTTTGGCTTGAAACTCGGTTCGAGTTGTTTTTGGCCATCTCTAGTGACTTTTCATTATGATCATCTACAAATGGGTGTTTTCACTATTTGATTGTTGTTTTTCCAGTCACCCTTTAGGAATACAATGCTAGTTGTTCTACAACTGTTAACCCATTTGTGGATGTGACTTCTCAAAAGGATCATCAAATTATTGCATTCATGTGATTTTATTAATTCATGAAACTAATGCCACTCATATTAATATATTTCAATTTCTTCTTTCATGTTTGATCAATTATACAAGACTTTTCTGTATCTGGTTAAATGTGTATGATAGACATAGGTAATGTAAATCTATACCTGGATTAAGTAAAAAGTTATTTAAGGTGTTTTTCTACAGAAAAGGCATGACTGTAAAATAAAAAACACTATAATGCAGGGTCACTCAAGCGCAGTGCCTAGGCCCTGGAGCCAGGGGGCCCGTCAGAGCCATCTTGGGCCAAGTATCTTTTTTAGGGGGCCCGGCCCTGGCTTCCAATCAGAGTCAGCACAATCCTGGAGGTTACTCTGTCGTTGGTGCGCAGCACCCTCATTATGCTGTCGCCTGCGTGCCGTTGTTACATGGGGCCTGCAACGTGGGTTTTCCTGCTGCCACCTGGGCTGGACACGCAACCAACTGCGCACAGGAGGAGGCGGAAAGCATCAGCTTCGGCTAACCTTCCAATTTCCACCCTCAGCCACAGCCTCACACTGGTACCCGGATATCGTCTTTAAAGGGCATGTCCACTCTAAATACTTTTTGCCAGGTATAGAATACTGCCCCCCAGCCCCAACCGCTATAAAATTAATTTAAGAAAGTCCCCAGTTCTTTACTTACCTTCCCTCTCTCCTCCGGCGCCCGGCCCGCTTCTGCTTGCGAGACACTGCAGCAGGGGGCGGGACCGCAGCCGCGTCCATGATTGGCTGAGAGCGAGCCAATCACGCTGCCGGCTTCTCAGAATGCCGGGGGAGCGAGGGAAGGTAGTACAGTTCTGGGACTTTCTAAAAATATTTTTATGCTTTGGGGCTGGGAGAACATATTTTAATTAGTTGGCCAAGGGGTTTTATGGTAGGGGGAGGGATAGCAAAACGGGAGGGAGAGGGAGGGGGAGGGAGGGGAGAAGGGCTGCATTACGCAGGCCACACTTCTCCCGGAGGACAGAGAGGCAGAGTCTATATGGACTCTGCTATCCTCCTGGTGGGCAGTTTTTGGGACTTTGGGGGGGGACTACAGGAGAACATATGGAGCTGGGATGTGAGGTAAGTATTAAACTACACTACATAATGGGGCCATTACTGGGGGGGATTATAGTTTTGGGGGTGGACATGCCTTTAATTTTTTTGTAAAAAATTGTATGTCGGCAGGGGTGGGGGTGCTGGTGGTGCATAAATAAAGACTTAAAAAAGAATAAGGGGATCACCCCCTGACATTTATCCACAAGGACAAATCACTTAACTATGTTGCTAAGAGCCTGTACCCACATTAGATTGTTGGCCGTAGCAGCCTGATGGACAAACTTTGGCTGTTTATCTTAAAGTGTAGCATCCTTTAGCCATTGCTCACATGCTGGATTGCACACTAGGTGACTCAGGTGTTAGTCTCGGCCATTAACAGGAGAGTTAGCTTGCCAAGAATATAATCTAGAGAGAAAAACTTCATAATAAACATACCCCATATGCATTGTACACAATTTTTGTGAATATTTATTATTATTTTTTATAGATGGGATGCCTCAAATATTTGAAAACAAACTTCTCTGAAGCTTACCAGAAAGGGAAAATCCTAGTTCTCTCAAAAAGTGAAGGATCTGGTGTTAACATATTTGAAAGAAAAGGTAAGTGAACACAATTTTTGTGCAATTAAGATTAAGCTAAGTTATCCTTTTAAAAAAAAATTTAACTGACTAATATTTGCTGAAATTATATCTCCATCTTCAGGAAAATCGTAAGTCCTTTTGAAAATTGCTCTTCTTAATTATCTCACAAGAACTCTTCCTTAAAAGAGACTTGGGGTGAAGTAGAAAAAACCAAAACTATTGAGAATGAAGCTTGTTAAGTCTCCTTACGAAAATGACAATTTCTGTGGCAGTCCTCCAAAATACAACAGTCAAATACAACACTTTACATTGGCCTAGGGGCTTATCCTGTATATTGAAATAAAAATAGACACACAACCTGTACATCTTCAATTGTCTTCAACTCCCATTCTATTGTGCAACTTTACCCAGTTTACATTATTTTGTTTTCCGGGGGCACTGGAATCTTTTCTGGTTGTACAGTATTGGCTTTTTTATATTCTTTGATTTTTAAATGTAGTGCCCAGAACTATTTGTTACACAGTTAATTCTGGGTTGAAAAAGGACAAATAAAAAGACAACAGCCCATCAATTTCAAACCCCTCACAAAAAAAAAAAACCAAAAACAGCCCCCCCCCCACCAACCCAACAAAAGAACTCTGTCTCCTCCACTCAAATGATTAAGCCCCCAAAATAGTTGTGTTGGGACCTTAATCAAAATAATGTAAACTGGGTAAAGTGCACAATAGAATGGGAGTTGAAGACCATTGAAGACTGTACAGTTGTGTGTCTATTTTTATTTTCAATATACAGGATAAGCCCCTAGGCCAATGTAAAGTGTTTGTATTTGACTGTTGTATTTTGGAGCCTGCCACAGAAATTGTCATTTTCAGTAAGGAGACTTAAACGCTTCATTCTCAATAGTTTTGGTTTTTCTACTTCACCCCCAAAGTCTCTTTAAGGAAGTTCTTGTGAGATAATTAAGAAGCAATTTTCAAAAGGACTTACGATTTCCTGAAGATGGGAGATTAATTTCAGCAAATATTAGTCAGTTAAATTTTTTTTTAAAAGTATACTTAAGCTTAATCTTAATTGCACAACTAAATTGTGTTCACTTACCTTTTCTTTCAATCTGCCTGCACAGTAACAACCTCTTCCCAAGGGATGCCTGATATTAATAATGACTTCTTAGTCTCGGCTATTAATACAGCTTACAGTCTGGACAGGCATAGAGGACAAGGGGGTTCAAGCACAGCAGAAGCAAGTTGAGGCATTGCATACGTTAGGTAAGATACCTGTGGAATGTTGTTAATATATTGTTACTTGGTTAATATGCTAATTTATGCTTATACTGAAGTATAATTTATAAGTTAAAATATTGTTCTAGGAATATGGTTATTTAAGTAAAAATTGCTGCAGCCTTTTCAACTCAATAAAGAGAACCGAGGTAAACCAGTAGAGGAGGGGAGAAGCCTATGTAAAGATTTGTAGAACAAATCAGGTACGCCAAAAATAGACATCGCCCATCTAACAGGCTTCATGTTCCAGAGCTCACTCTTCTTCAGATGCTCACACTTTTCCCAGGACTTTTGTGATTTATTTGCTAAAGCACCGTCAGTCGATGCGTCAGTGGCCCACTGTCAAAAAGAATGGGCCCTAGCAGTAGATATAAACATCTTTCGCCATGAGAATCCGTGGATAAATGCATTGAAGTGGAATCCAAGGAATTTATATCACAGCAGGAGCAGCTTGTAAAGCAGCAATTGCCCTAACATGGTGATGAAATCTTTAGCAACCAGGAGGATCGATAAACTTGACAAATTCCATAAAGGAACAGAGAGAAGAATAATTTAAATCTTTGCCCATCTCCGACTAGCCACTACATTTGTTGTTTTAGAGTCCACAGCTACCTTTTGAAAACCTCTGGCACTTTGTTTCGGTTTTGAGACGAGCACTCTGGCTGAGATCCTGGTTCAAAGACATGCCATCCAGAAATTCCCTTGTTATCCTCCCTTTGAGGGGAAAAAAACTATTCGGCAAGGCCACTAAAGATGGAGAGCCAGACCACTACCAGATCTACTTCCTGGACAGATGGGACAAGATACAACAGTGGTCTCGAGATTTTCCTAAACCAGGATTGCAAACAATTTCTCGGTGGTGGACACTACCATCGATCTATGTCTGGGGAACCCAATGGATCGAGCTTTATACAGATGCTTGGGGCAAAGGCTGGGGAGCCCATAATGTGGAGCTTGGATGCAAGGCTCTAGAAGGAAAGATCTATCTTATCTACCATCACCAATTATGAAAATTAGAGCGATAATGCATGTGTTAAAAGTTTTTCATTATCTCCTTGTGGCAACTCGGTCAGCATAATAACAGACAATATTGCAGCAGCAGTTACATAAAGAAAACAAGGGAGACCAGGAGCAGAGCCTTATTGAAGGGAAGTAAGCACCAATTTTAGACTGGGCTCAACAAAATCGCTAGATATCACGGCTCTATCCTCCAGGAGAGAGGTAGCGAGGGCGGAATGGAGCCTGAACAAGAATATTTCTAACTAGCGAGCAAATCGGGTGGACTTAATGGCCACATCCCAGAAAGGAAGGTTGAGAACTTCTTTTCCGATTGTTCAGAAGGAAGCTCTTGCTACGGATGCTTTCCATCAAGATTGAGGAAACCTCAAGGCCTACATTTTCCCCCAATACCCCTGATCTTCAGGGTACTGAGAAAATCTTGTATTCCAACACTCAGATCATAGCAATCATACCAGACTGGCTATGCAGGCCGTGGTATCACTCCTGAAGAGACTCTCAGCGGAAAGACCATTGCATCTTCCCCCCAAGAAGATCTCTAAGTCAGGGGGAATCTTGCACCCCAGGCCGAAGTGCTAAACTTACAGCATAGAGGTTGACAGGAGGAATCTGTCAGAACAAGGATGTTCAAAAAACGGTAATGCAGACATACTAAAAAGCTAAGAAAAGTTTCAACTTCATCCAGGTATGCAGATATTTGGGAAACTTTTGTTCCTTACCTTGGAAACCAGATGGATCCTTCGGCTCTTCTATTCCTAACATTCTAGATTTCCTTAAGCAGGGCTGACAAGGTCTTGTTTAAGCACCTTAAAAGTCTACCCTTGGAGTAAAGTTCACTCAAAATGATCTAATAAAAAGATTCCTTCAAACAACCTTAAGAATTAGACCTCTAAAAAAGATCTGCCACAATGAGAGCTTACCCATTAGTCCTGAAATCATTACAATGGTCCATTTGAACCATCGAGGAAATTTCACATCTTCTATCTCTCTCTAAAATGAGTACTTTTAATAGCCTTACATCAGCAGGAGAGCATGCGAGTTAAAAGCATTGTCTATTGAGACACCGTTTATGAAATATTCTGCCAGATGCCATAATTTTCCACCCAGTAAACAGATTTTCTTCCAAATGTTGTCTCCAAGTACCATGTAAATCAACCACTTATTTGCCGTCTTCTCTTCAGATTGCACATCTCCTGATGTTTCAATTATGGGAAACTAGATGTTTACAGATGCATTTCATCTATCTAAACAGTTCAGACAAATCTAACAAAATATTTTCTGAGGAATGGTTTAAGAAAGGAATGTGGTGAAGCAGTAAACACTTTTACCATACACAGATGAATCGTCAAAGCAATTTGTGAAGCTTACAAAGCGCAAAACTTGGACCTCCTCAGTAGTGAAGGCGCATTCTACGAAATGATTGTAACTTTTGGGCAGCAGAAGAGGGAGCCACTACTGCAGAAGTGTGTCAGGCAGGAACATGGCTATGCCAAACACTTTCGTAACATATTATAAATTAGACCTTTCTTTAATACTGGCATAGTAATTAAAGATTTATTTTTCTCTGCAGCTATTGTCACTATTCTTTTCCACCATCATTGCTTGGGTACTACCATATGTTTTGAATATGCTGCCGGGGGGGATGGCCATCCCCTTAGGCAGCATATCCCTACCTGTTAGCTTTGAAAAGACTAAGTCGGTAAGGGGAAGGGACTCCTTTTATATCTTTGCTCTTTCTGTCCAATGCGGAAGGAGAACCCATATGTTTTGAATTTCTGCCTAAGGGGATGGTAGGAAAGGAAAACTTTCGGTAAGCATGATAGGAGTTTCAGCTTTTGAAGATCTTGGAATCTTTCATCCTTATCAGAGGTTGTCTTGTCTTCTTTTTTTAGAGGAGTGGTCCCAAATCACGACACACAGATGGATCCTGAATATTGTCTCAGCAGATCTAAGACCGAACTTATCCTTCTCCTCCGAGAATATTTGCTTCAAGAGTTCCATAAACATTACCAAATGCAAAGCTCTACTTGAGGTAGTCAATTCTCTGAAAAGGAAGGGAATCCTTCCTCCAGATCAAATAAAAACAGGATTTATATTCAAATCTATTTGTAGTTCAGAAAAACATCAGATCATTTGGCCAGTGTTAGATTTAAAAGAATTAATGAGTTCAACCAAAAAGAGAAATTCAAGATGGAAACATTAAGAATGGTGACCAAGTTATATAAAAATAGACTGGTTGGCATCTCTAGATTAACCAAGCTTCTTGCACATCCCAATTTTGTGTTCCCATCAAAATTCAAGATTCCAGGTTCTAGGAATTCATGGACAATTTTGTGGCCATGCCCGTCGGACTTTCCTCCGCCCCAAGGGTGTTTACAAAATGAATGTACAGCAGTAGCTGCCTTTATTCAGCAAAGAGGTTTGGTGGTCGCACCATATTTGGAACACTGGTTAATATGGGGAAACTCATCACTGAGACCCAGAAGACTGTGGAGTTTCACAAAGAAAATTCTGATAAAACTAGGATGTAAGTGAATCTGAAGAAGAGGGAAGTTATTTCTTCCTCAGGAAAAAGTCTTAATAATAATTCAGGTTATGGTAAAAAATTGCTAGGGAATCTGTTTCAGCAAGAAATTGCATGGAACCTTCTAGGTCTAATGACCAGCATCCTAGAAGCAATTCCATGGGCACCGTTTCATGCAAGGGAACTCCAATTTCTTTTTCTTCTGAGTAGAGATGTCCAACTTCGCAAAATCCGGTCCGCTCGAGGATCCGCGGATTTTTGAATGTTCGGACCCATTAAAATAAAAAAAAAACTGAAATACGAGAAATCTTGTAATTTCGAAAATTTTCGAAAATACGAGAGTCCTCGTAATTTAAAAAAATTTCGAAAATAGAGGAATCCCGGTTCGGAAGTTCGGAAGGCGGAAAATCCGAGAAAAATCCACATTCGCGAACGGGATAAGTCCGGGCGGATCCGGGTTCGGATCCACGACCGGCCATCCCTTACTTGAGGTGGAACAAAAAATTCTGAGGATTTGCTAGAGCAATATTTTAATCCCAAGGTGAAGAAGTCTCTGGTTTGGTGGTTAAAGAAAAAATTTAGCAAGGGAAATAATGTTTCCACAATTATACAGTAATATTTACAGATGCAAGTGGGGAGCTACTCTAGCAGATCAAACAATTCAGGAAAATTGGACATATAGAAAAGTGGAGTCTGACATTAATCTAGAACAAAAAACGTTCGTTAGCACTAGGGCCTTTTCTCAAAGTATATGAAAAAAAATGTCAAAATAATGTCAGACAACCGGACGGTTATGGGGGGGGGGGGCAAGGGGGAACCAAAGGCAGAAGAGACTGGGGCAAACGGAGGAACGGGGAATCAAAAAAGGAGAAGAAAGACTGTGATCTCAATTTTCATGGGCAGAGGAAAAATGAAAAAAGGATAATAGATTTCCCCATACCAGGAAAGGAAATTATTGACAGTCTGCAGAGTATCTACCACCGAGGAAATGGGGTTTAAATGCCTGTGCTACCACACAGTCATGAGAAAATGGGGTGCTCCCCAGTGCGATTGATGGCAGATGGGAGAAACCGAAATGCCATCTATTTTTTTCAAGGTTTTCTAATTCCTCAATCTGCTGGGATAGATGCTCTTTCCAACTATGGGATTTCAAACTAGCATGTTTTCCTTCCTTCCGTTAATCCCAACAGCAATTCAAAAAGCCAGGACAGAAAAGTCGACATTTTTTAATTGCCCCAGCATGGCCCACGAACTTGGTTCCCAGAGTAAAACAGATTGTTCAGCCCCCATGGACTTTACCATGTATAAGGATTTAATACCTCAGGGTCCAAATATATCCTGATGTTCAGAATTAAGTAACTGCGTGGCTTTTGAGAGGATAGAAAGATATAGGCTTTTCAGATACAGTTATTCATACTTTATCAGGCCAGGAAGGATCAACTTCTAATGTGTATCACCAGATATGGAAAAATTTATTGACTTGCTGAAACTTATAATACACGACAGAAATTTCCGATTCTTAAATTATACAGGGTTTAATTAGAGTTAAACCATTATTCATTACTCTGTGGTCATGGATCTGTTCTTTCAGGGACTAATGGAGGACCTTTGACCTTTGCCATGTCGATGTGCAGGATTTTCCAACCAAGGGACGTCTCATATTAAATAGAGTTTTTTTTTCTTTTCACAATTATTTAATTTAGTTCTGACTTTTGCTTTTACTCTTTATGTTGTGTAATAGGTCATATTTACAATGAGCTTAGCTAATCCAGTCCAACTAAGAGAGAATTAAGAGGGAGGCTTTATTGGGGAAGTTTTTTGTCTGCTCCGAAAGTGGGAGTGTCTTAACCCATGGTGCACGCGACATGGCAGAGATTAGAAAGAAACTGAATTACCGGTAAGTAATTCAATGTTTAGGTGATTTTATGAAGGTGATTCAAAGGTTAAATCCTACCTAAACTCACTTGAAAGAACCCCACTTAAAGTGCACATCTACCACATGTCCTGAACAAATTTTATGCATATGCATGGAGGACACACAGAGACGTGGCGAACAAACTAGCCTCAAATAGGACACATACACAAGTGCAATTACAAGAAAAGATCAAAGTGCTCTTTAATTTGAAACGCCTACCCTTTTCAAAGGAAAACAACCCCCGAAACTTGAAAATACCCCTACAAACTATATTTTTGGTACCTACACACTTTAGTCGTACGATGCCAGCTTTCTACATACCAGTGAAAGAAGTCCAGATACAGCAATCCAAAGAACTCTGTGTCTTTAGGAGATTTTGTGAAAAATAAATTGATTCACAAGGTTGAAATCCTTCATAATCCCACTTGGCAAGCAAAAATCACATAAATATCAATCTCCACATGTCCTGAATCAAAATGGTATGCCAATGCATGGTGCACACAGAGACATGGCCACCAGCTAACTCAAATGGGATGCATGTTCAATTACAGAAAAAAATCAAAGTGGACTGTAATTTGAACAGCGTACTTTTTTCAAAGTAAACCAGCCCCTACTTGGAAATACTCCCCACAAATAAAAAAACCCACACTTAATGTCCATTCTCTCACATGCCCTGAATCAAACGGTAGGCCATATGTGTGGATGCACACAGAAACGTGGCCACCAACTACAGTATGTGCAAAAATGGTAAAATGAATCATAAATCTCAAGACATAAAAACAATAAAAGTACAAATTAAAGTAGAACTAAACCCAATTTTTTTTAAAATCCAGAATCTGAAAAACAACCCCCCCTTAAAACCACCATAAGCTATAAAATCCACTTCAGTAAATTGTTTTAAAGTAAAAAAATGTTAAGAACTGGATGAAGTATCTGTGTGTATGTGCAGTGTCAGACCACACCTCCTGACCTCATACATGCTCCTTGCTTATCTGTGCTTTAAAGGATGGCGAAGAGAATATTATGGGTGGGACACACTGTAACAAGTTTTGCCACATCTAAGGACTGAGCATGTGCAGAACATAATGGACGTTGACCCAATGTGTGATACTAGAATGCTGTTGTAAAGCAAAAACATAGTTTAGTTAGGTAAATTTCCCTAACGCCTGTATCAAATGAGAGGTAAGATACAGATACTGGTTTTATATCATGGTGTTCTGTCTTTGGTTCAGTGTGTTCTGTGGCTTTAGTTGTCCTTTAAAACATACACTACCAAGGGTTAACGTGACTTTAAGACATAACTTATGGTGGTTGCGGTGGTATGCAAAAACTGCGTCACACAACCGCCGCAAGCTATGTACCGAGTTGATAGCGCCTCTTTAAGACAGAAACATTAACGCCAGCAAATAGCTGGCATTAAAGGGCAACTGCCTGCAGTATTTCCTTTAAAATGAGAAGACATCACATCTCTGGAGCCTGGGTGAATGTTCATACTCCTGATTTCAGCAGGTTAAGTGACATCACTAATAGCTTTAATAAAAAAAAAAAAAAAAGAGGTTATAGGTTGGACATGATGTCTTTATTCAACCTCAAATACATGTAACATCACCTGACCTCTGTCCCACCCGTTTGCCATGGGGGAGAAGCATGCTCAGTTAAGACTTAATGCTGGGAGGAAATGAGGAAGTACCGGGGGGAAATGACAGTTGAGAAGGGGAGCCTGTAATGCAGGCTAAGGCTTGGTCACATGACTACAAGATGGGCACATGGCTGAAAACAGGAAGAGTTTAAGCAGGAAGGAATATTGCTGAACCTTTCCAGCAATAACTTTCTACAATTTATCTAGAGATGTGATTTAGGTTTTATTTGAAGGTAAGATGGAAGGGTTTATATATAATTCTTACTAGTTAGAAGAATTCAATACCACAGTTACCCTTTAATGTTTTAGATGGGAAAACTCCATTCACTATGCACCGAGTGGACAGCTTAGTGCATTTCCCAGGGGAGGCAATAGAGAACGATTTCCGGCTCTCTGTACATAGCCCCATTAGTTATAGCAGGGGTGCACATCCTGTGTCCTCCAGATGTTTACAAATACAACCCAGCATTTCCTGCTGCTATCTGCTATTTGTAAACACTGACAGGGTTTCATAAAAGTTCTTATCGTTTAAAATGGTGGTAATTTTGCCCCAACCAATCAGATGTAGCTTTAAATGTAAATAAGATCTGGTTGGTTGGGCAATTTGAGCAGTTTAAACGCATAAGGACTTTATTGAATCTCCCTGTAAATTTAGTTTTCAAACTCTGCACGGGCCACACTAGAGACATATTCCCTACAAAACCACAGACAAAGGTACATACACCTACTGAGACTCAATCACAACTCCGTTTCCATGGAAACCATACACGTAATAATAAAAAATATATGATTTATTAGAATGAATAAAAAAAATCAAATGTGCTCTTCATTGGCACAAGATTGTTCTGTTCTAAAACCTGCAGCACAGACACACACATTCTTTCACAAAATACAGCTTCAGGCCGTTTCAAAGTTTATACTTTCCTCTTCTAGTATAACTAGTGTAGCTATTAAAAGCTGATGATTGTTGTACAGATAGTACACGGGACCGACATACTATAAACCTCCACAACAGCTAAATCCCACTCTAATCCAGGAATACTTGGAAGTTTTAATCTTGACCTAAAATTACATTCCAAATAAGATTTGCATCAAGGATATCACATTAGAAGATAACATGTTTAGAGAAAGTAATCTTTACAATATTTTTGTCAATCTGGAATAATGCCATTGTCTTTTTATAAAAAATACTCATCCCTTACTTTACTAACTTTTTCACTGTACGTGATTTTTAACCCAGAACCCCCCCAAAAAAAAAAATGTACTCACTGGTAATGAATGTTCTTCTGTGTAAATTTCTGGCTTCGCTTAACTGAGACACTCACATCTATTCCCAATCCACTTCTGGAAATAAGGAGCAACATCCGAGGGAGTCTCCCGTCCCACATCCAGCATCAATGGCCAGTTCAAAAGGCCATGCTTTCTATTTATGAATTAGAACAGTTAATAAAAGTTCTAACGTTAAAATGGTGCTAATTTTGCCCCAACAATCCAATGTGTGATTTACATTGAATGCTAACATCTGATTGGTTGGGCCAGATTAACACCATTTTTAACAATAAGAACTTGTATTACCGGGTACATCTCCCTGTAATTATATAAACAGGTTTTGCAACAGTAAACAGGGAATCTTAAACCAGATTTCAGTCTTATACCAAAACCTTACATTTAAAAGGACTTAAATGAACAACAATTAAGTGTCCCAAACAACTATTTTGGGGGCTATCATTGAGTGGAGGAGACAGAGTTCTTTTGTTTTGGGTTGGGGGGGGGGGCTGTTTTATGGTTTTGTTTTTGTGAGGGGGTGAACTTGATGGGCTGTTGTCTTTTTATTTGTCTTTTTAACCCAGAATTAACTGTGTAACAAATAGTCTGGGCACTACATTTAAAATCAAAGAATATTAAAGCCAATACTGTACAACCAGAAAAGATTCCAGTGCCCAGGAAAACAAAATAATGTAAACTGGGTAAAGTGCACAATAGAATGGGAGTTGAAGACATTGAAGAATGGACAGTTGTGTGTCTATTTTTATTTCAATATACAGGATAAGCCCCTAGGCCAATGTAAAGTGTTTGTATTTGGACTGTTGTATTTGGAGCCTGCCACAGAAATTGTCATTTTCAGTAAGGAGACTTAAACGTTCATTCTCAATAGTTTTGGTTTTTTCTACTTCACCCCCAAAGTCTCTTTAAGGAAGTTTTGTGAGATAATTAAGAAGCAATTTTCAAAAGGACTTACGATCCTGAAGATGGGAGATTAAATTCAGCAAATATTAGTCAGTTAAATTTTTTTAAAAGTATACTTAAGCTTAATCTTAATGCACAACTAAATTGTGTTCACTTACCTTTTCTTTCAAATATGTTAACACCAATCCTTCACTTTTTGAGAATCTAGGATTTTCCCTTTCTGGTAAGCTTCAGAGAAGTTCGTTGTTTCAAATATTTGAGCATCCATCTATAAAAAATAATAAATATTCACAAAAATTGTGTACAATGCATATGGGGTTGTTTATTATGAAGTTTTCTCTCTAGATTAATTCTTGGCAAGCTAACTCTCCTGTAATGGCCGAGACTAACACCTGAGTCACCTAGTGTGCAATCCAGCATGGAGCAATGGCTAAAAGGATGCTACACTTTAAGATAAACAGCCAAGTTTGTCCATCAGCTGCTACGGCCAACAACTCAATGTGGGTACAGGCTCTTAGAACATAGTTAAGTGATTTGTCCTGTGGGATAAATGTCAGGGGTGATCCCCTTATTCTTTTTTAAGTCTTTATTTATGCACACAGCACCCCCATCCCCTGCCGACATACAACTTTTTTACAAAAAAAATTAAAGGGCATGTCCACCCCCAAAACTTAATCCCCCCAGTAATGGCCCCATTATGTGTGTAGTTTAATACTTACCTCAACATCCCAGCTCCATATGGTTCTCCTGTAGTCCCCCCCCCAAAGTCCAAAAACTGCCCACCAGGAGGATAGCAGAGTCCAATATAGACTCTGCCTCCTACCTGTCCTCCGGGAGAGAGTGTGGCATGCGTACTGCAGCCCTTCTCCCCTCCTCCCCTCCCTCTCCTCCCTTTTGCTATCCCTCCCCTACCATAAAACCCCTTGGCCAATATAATAAAATATGTTCTCCAGCCCCAACCGCATAAAAATTATTTTAGAAAGTCCCAAGAACTGTACTTACCTTCCCTCGCTCCCCCGGCATTCTGAGAAGCCGGCAGCCGTGATTGGCTGCCTCTCAGCCAATCATGGACGCGGCTGCCGGTCCCGCCCCCTGCTTGCAGTGTCTCGCAAGCAGAAGGCCGGGCCGGGCGCCGGAGGAGAGAGGGAAGGTAAGTAAAGAACTGGGGACTTTCTTAAATTAATTTTATAGCGGTTGGGGCTGGGGGGCAGTATTCTATTACCTGGCAAAAGTTATTTAGAGTGGACATGCCCTTTAAAGACGATATCCGGGTACCAGTGTGAGGCTGTGGCTGATGGGTTGGAAATTGGAAGGTTAGCCGAAGCTGATGCTTTCCGCCTCCTCTCCTGTGCGCAGTTGGTTCGCGTGTCCAGCCCAGGTGGCAGCAGGAAAACCCACGTTGCAGGCCCCATGTAACCACGCACGCAGGCGCACAGCATAATGAGGTGCTGCGCACCAACGACAGAGTAACCTCCAAGGATTGTGCTGACTCCTGATTGGAAGCCAGGGCCGGGCCCCCTCAAATAGATACTGTGGCCCACAGATGGCTCCTGACGGGCCCCCTGGCATCCAGGGCCTAGGCACTTGCCTTGAGTGACCCTGCATTAATAGTGTTTTTTATTTTACATGTCATTGCATTTTTCTGTAGGAAAAATCACCTTAAATAACTTTTTACTAATCCAGGATATAGATTTACATTACCCTATGTCTATCATACACATTTAACCAGATAACAGAAAGTCTTGTATAATTGATCCAAACATGAAAGAAGAAATTTGAATATATTAAATATGAGTGGCATTAGTTTCATGAATTAATAAAATCACATTGAATGCAATAATTTGATGATCCTTTTGATAAGTCACATCCACAAATGGGTTAACAGTTGTAGAACAACTAGCATTGTATTCCTAAAGGGTGACTGGAAAAACAATAATCAAATAGTGAAACACCCATTTGTAGATGATCATAATGAAATGTCACTAGAGATGGCCATAAAAACAAACTCGAACCCGAGTTCAAGCCAAACTTTATGAGTTCGGACAAACTCAAACTATTTGAACTAGTTTGTTTTTCTGAACTCGTGGCTGTATCTTCGATAATTATCGATTAGCTGTTCGCTAATACTCAAATGTATCGTTTGATAACCCTTGCAAGTATCGTTCATTTTCGATAACCCTTGAATGTGCGGATTGTTTTAGCTAACCCTAGAATGTATTGTTTGCTAACCCTCGAATGTAGCCTTCAATTTTCGGTAACCCTCGAGAGTATTGTTCGTTTCTGGTAACCCTCGAATGTATGGATTGTTTTCACTAACCCTCGAATTTATCGTTCGCTAACCCTTGAAAGTATCATTCGTTTTTGGTAACCATTAAAGGTATCATTTGTTTTCGATAACCCTTGAATTTATCATTCGATTTCGGTAACCCTCGAATGTATGGTTCTATTTTCGCTAACCTTCGAAAGTATTGTTCGGTAGCCCTCGAATTGGCCATGACCCTCGAATGTAGTTTGCGCAAAACCCGACAATTGCTCGCTAATGTTTAAGAAGTGTTTTAGCAAGTTTTGGTGAGAGTGACATGTTCCCCAGACCAATTCAAGGTGCAACAGCCATTTACAGTAAGTTACCATTGTTAGTTTAACTGTAAATCATCCGGAATTTTTGAAAATACTTCCCATTGACTTTAATGGGTCAGAATTTGAACTTAGAACTTTTACTGAAGTTAGGAAGTTCGGAAAACAAACCGACTTTATGAAGTTCGACTATCTCTATCACTTACCTGATGTTAAAATAGTCCCATGGAGGAGTCCCACCCCGAATTTCTCTCTCCCCAAGTTGGTCTGTTTATTGCAGATCTGCTGACAAAGTTATCATGGAAGGTGGCTTGGAAATTTTTGCACTTATACCTATTGGAGGAAGGGATCCATGTACACCGTTTCCTGTGTTGAAAGAGACTGACTCCTGTTGTGAGATCCAATCTTTACTAATCTGCGTGTTTATATTTTGATTTTTTTCCCGGTTTGAAATTTGACGTGCTCGTCGGTCTATTTATAAGATTTTTTTTTACATTGGAAACTCAGGGAAACTCATGTAGCAATTTTAGGAAGGTTTTTTTGATATATAGGATAGGACACCTCCTTCAACCTAGGATTCTCACGTGATTTATCTTTGACAATGTTTATGGCATGCATATGTATTTTTGTAAAATAAATTGGTATTTATATGTGCACCAAGTATATACCTCTTTTGGGTGTGGCTTGTATTTGCCCTTTTGGCTTAGCACACCTTGTTTATGTTTTTTGAGGATAAAGTGGTACAGTGCATCTGGGTCCAGAGTATAACCAGTTTCTTTTTACCAACCCTTTATCTAGCTGGGTTTTTTTTGGCCGATCTACTGATCACACCCACGTTATATGTGATTTCCACGCCCAATTACAGTCATTTTGGGACTTTGTTGTAGCTATTTCCATATATACAGTATACCTGGATAAGTGCTAGGACTCTGTATTTAATAACCTGTTACTTAAATACAGAGTCCTAGCATTTGGGGGAATGAATTACTGCTGCTAATCACTTGTTACTACATATGGATATAATAGGTAATAGGAAGTAGTTCTTAGTAGGACAAAATTCTATAATTACAAAGAAATATATATATTTTTTTTACCTTCACATTTACAGATCAGAATAAGCAGCACTGCCGTACATCAAAACAGATTCTTTGTAAAACATACAATTCCCAGCATGCACAGTGATATCACACAAGTAAAACAAAGCTTACCATTTCCTCCCTTAATCAATTATATACAGTATGTTGCAAATATTTTCATCAGTTATGTCTGGCTTTTCTCAGTTTTTAAATGAAAATAGTTTAGATTCGGAACTACCAGTTTCAAAAATCCATGGATCCAATGAATTTTTCCACATTTTTGAAACTCTGAACTTTTCATGGAAAATGTAAAACTCGAAAATATCACAAGAAACTTTGAAAATTCCATTCGAAAATCTAAAATTTTGTTCATCTCTAGAGTTCAATAGGCAACAGGATCATATTATAACAAAGAAAATACGGTAATAGTTTTTAGTTTCCTACAGAGAACATCCAGCCATTCTTACCTGTGCATTTATTATTTACAACCAGTGGCATAACTACCAGGGCCTGCGACGGCGGAGGGGTCCAGGGACCAAGAGGGCTCGCAATCTCAGTAAAGATATGCACAATCTGATCTTTTAAACTGCTTTTGGTTCGGTTCCAGTCTTTTAAACAGATGATCGCATGTACCTTTACTGCATATGCACGATCGGTTGTTTAAAAACAGCTGATCGTGGAGCAGCTGGGGAGAGGAGGAATACGTCTCAGGGGCTCAGCCGCTAAATGCAGTTTTGCCACTATTTGCAACACATATGATTGCCAATAAGGTAAAATAAGGTTTAAGTTTACTTGTGTGACATCCCCTTGCATGATGGGTATTGCATGCTTCAGTAACAGTTGTAATTTCTGGAGCTGTTAAGACAGTATGTCACACCACACCAGTGTGTGATGTAAGGACTTACTTTAGTAAATTGTGCTCTGTCACAAAAAGAGTTTTATTGTGATTTGCAATCTCGTTCCCATAAAAAAACAACAACCTTGCAGCATATCTAGTGTCCATTAGCACCTGTTCCTTATGGATATAATTGCTGTAAAATGTATGCTCTAAAAAGGATTGTTTTTTTATTATATATCTGGACTGGTGGACTGACACCAAGAAAGTGACAACGTCATATGTCCATATTGTGGAAGCCACCAAAGGCATGCTTGTGTACTACTAAGATGGGGTTCTCATCTCCCTAAACAGATTTAAATCCATTCCCAACCACCCACCTTTAAGTACTTGAGGTATGTATTGCGCAGAGCAGAGATCAGGTTCAATATATTATCCTATACCTGCAGTTCTGCGCCATGTTGTTTCTATGAGTGTACCTACTACTATGAGTATTATCATTAAAGTGGTAATATTGAAGAGTATTATAAATTATAATGTTTCCAAGGGAAGAAATGACAACTGTATGTATCATACTCATCAACATTTCCTTTTTAAAATGCAACTAGCAGGTTACCTGGCATTGCCCAGTTTTTTCCATTGAAAACCTTGTGGGAGAAAGTATACATTTCCTGTCTTTCTTTGGAGAAATCCTGGACCTAAAAAGTTAGCAATATTTTTTTTTAATTTAACATAAAAAAAATAAGTTTGACGCACCCTCTCCTCTTAAATACTTAACTATTCCACCAAAAGATTGTCTTTGGTAGTAATATTCTAATGCGATCACATGTTGTGTATGCACCTTTAGTTTAGCTCATTAAAGGCACAAAAATTATATTTAGAGGCTTAACTGCAGCCTAACATCAAAAGAAAGGGAAACCGCATTAAAAAATGTAAATGAAGAGGCCATAGGGCTCAATCGTCTCTTAGCAAGGAGTTCATTCTATTCACCAACAGATGGCAGCAAAAATGTCAGATCTCATCCCCCAATTAACAAGTAAGGGACAAAGATTCTGGGAATTTACCATGTTTATACTTAGGAACACTATCAGGGTTATTCAATAAAAGTTCTTATCATTAAAAATGGTGCTAATTTTGCACCAACGAATCAGAAGTCAGCTTTCAAATGTTAAATAATATCTCATTAGTTGGGGCAAAATTAGAACCAATTTAAACAATAAGAACAGGGGTGTTCCTAGGGTTTTTGGCACCTGAAACAACTTTTAAATGCCGCCTATATATATGGAGGGGTGTGGAGGGCTGAATAACACTGACTGGTGAACTGGAGTGCTGACTTAAAACTGATTGTTGGACTGGTGCTGAAATGCAGTATTGCAGGAAGGAGGATTTTTATAAACTGCCGCCTTTTAAGCGTTTCACAGGGGTGCACCCTAAGCAAATGTTTGTTTGCTTCATGGTAGGGGCACTACTGGATAAGAACTCTTATTGAATCTCCCTGTAAGTCTTTAAAGACATACAGGGAGATTCAGTAAAAGTTTTTATTGTTTAAAATGGTGCTAATTTTGCCACAACCAATCAGATCTTATTTAACATTTGAAAGCTACACATACTGTGATGTGTTGCGGGGTGCAAAAATTAAGTAACTCTCATTTAACGATAAAGAACTTTTTTTTAAATAACCTGATAGTGTTCCTAAGTGCTTCCATGTATAAACATGGTAAATTCCCTAAGTCTTTGTTCCTTTGCATATTGCTGAAAAGGGAGTATCAAAGTCTGAATTCTCCCTACCCTATTTAATGAATTTGTTGACATCCCCAATGAACTTAGACATTATAGAAAGGGGTGTAAAAAAAAAGGTTAAAGGGTGGTTTGAAAAGTTGTATAGAAATGTACATGTACATGAAACTGCTCCCAAAGTTTTTCTTTCTGGTACAGATAAAACACTCGAATCAACTAATGTATGTAGGTGTTTATTAACTTCTTTTCTTTACTTAAAAACACTGTTAACACCATGAAACACCTTGAACACCGAGAACACCGAAACAAATGAAATACAATACTATTAATTCTATGAAATATACCTTTGAAGCAGTATTACATTCTTATTCCTATTTTAACAATGTAGCTAATGCCTTAATCACAGAGGTAGGTGTGATGGATGGAAGTTCTTCACAGAAATGCGATGACAATGTCTTGTCAATTTCACTGAGCTAGTATAAGGTGTTATAGATCCTACTATACTCCATCCCAAATCAGTCTTGACTGCATATGGATTCAAATCTTCTCCTGTTATTACTTCTCTTGGTTTCAGAGCTCTTGCCAACATTGATTGGTTTGGGCCAGATTAAACACCATTTTTAACAATAAGAACTTGTATTACCGGGTACATTCTCCTGATAATTATTAAACAGGTTTGCAACAGTAAACAGGGAATCTTAAACAGATTTCAGTCTTATACCAAAACCTTACATTTAAAAGGACTTAAATGAACACAATAGTGTCCCAAACAACTATTTTGGGGGCTTATATCATTGAGTGGAGGAGACAGAGTTCTTTTTGTTGGGTTGGGGGGGGGGGGTTTGGTTTTATGTTTTTGTTTTGTGGAGGGGTTGAAACTTGATGGGCTGTTGTCTTTTATTTGTCCTTTTTCCAACCCAGAATTAACTTGGTAACAAATATTCTGGGCACTACATTTAAAAATCAAAGAAATAAAAGCCAAATACATGTACAACCAGAAAAGATTCCAGTGCCCCAGGAAAACAAAATAATGTAAACTGGGTAAAGTGCACAATAGAATGGGGTTGAAGACCATTGAAGAATGTACAGTGTGTGTGTCTATTTTTATTTCAATATACAGGATAAGCCCCTAGGCCAATGTTAAGTGTTTGTATTTGACTGTTGTATTTTGGAGCCTATCAGAATTGTCATTTTCGTAATGGGACTTAAAAGCTATCTCAATAGTTTTGGTTTTTCTATCTTACTCCCCCAAAGTCTCTTTAAGGAAGTTTTTGTGAGATAAATTAAGAAGCAATTTTCAAAAGGACTTACGATATTTCCTGAAGATGGGAGATTAATTTCAGCAAATATTAGTCAGTTAAATTTTTTTAAAAGTATAACTTAGCTTAATCTTAATTGCACAACTAAATGTGTTCACTTACCTTTTTTTCAAATATGTTAACACAGACCTTCACTTTTTGAGAACTAGGATTTTCCCTTCTGGTAAGCTTCAGAGAAGTTCTTGTTTTTCAATATTGAGCACCATCTATAAAAAATAATAAAATATTACAAAAATATTGTGTACAATGCATATGGGGTATGTTTATTATGAAGTTTTTCTTCTAGATTAATTCTTGGCAAGCTAACTCTCTGTAATGGCGAGCCTAACACCTGAGTCACCTAGTGTGCAATCCAGCCATGTGAGCAATGGCTAAAGGATGATACACTTTAAGATAAACAGCAAAGTTTGTCCATCAGCTGCACTACGGCCAACAATTAATGGGGGACAGGATCTTAGCAACATAGTTAAGTGTTGTCCTTGTGGATAAATGTCAGGGGTGATCCCTTATTCTTTTTTAAGTCTTATTTATGCACACAGCACCCCCATCCCCTGCCGACATACAATTTTTTACAAAAAAAATTAAAGGGCATGTCCACCCCCAAAACATAATCCCCCCCATAATGGGCCATTATGTAGTGTAGTTTAATACTTACTCAACATCCAGCTCCATATGTTCTCCTGTAGTCCCCCCCCAAAGTCCCAAAAACTGCCACCAGGAGGATAGCAGAGTCCATATACTCTGCCTCCTACCTGTCCTCCGGGAGAAGTGTGGCATGCGTACTGCAGCCCTTCTCCTTCCTCCCCCTCCCTCTCCCTCCCGTTTTGCTATCCCTCCCCCTACCATAAAACCCCTTGGCCAACTAATATAAATATGTTCTCCCAGCCCCAACCGCAAAAATTATTTTTAGAAAGTCCCCAGAACTGTACTTACCTTCCTCGCTCCCCCGGCATTCTGAGAAGCCGGCAGCCGTGATTGGCTGCTCTCAGCCAATCATGGACGCGGCTGCCGGTCCCGCCCCTGTTGCAGTGTCTCGCAAGCAGAAGGCCGGGCCGGGCGCCGGAGGAGAGAGGGAAGGTAAGTAAAGAACTGGGGACTTTCTTAAATTAATTTTATAGCGGTTGGGCTGGGGGGCAGTATTCTATTACCTGGCAAAAGTTATTTTAGAGTGGACATGCCCTTTAAAGACGATATCCGGGTACCAGTGTGAGCTGTGGCTGAGGGTTGGAAATTGGAGGTTAGCCGAAGCTGATGCTTTCCGCCTCTCTCCTGTGGCAGTTGGTTCGGTGTCCAGCCCAGGTGGCACAGGAAAACCCACGTTGCAGGCCCCATGTAACACGCACGCAGGCGCACAGCATATGGGTGCTGCGCACCAACGACGGTAACTCCCAGGATTGTGCTGACTCCTGATTGGAGCCCCGGGCCGGGCCCCCTCAATAGATACTTGGCCCACAGATGGCTCCTGACGGGCCCCTGGATCCCAGGGCCTAGGCACTTGCCTTGAGTGACCCTGCATTATAGTGTTTTTTATTTCCTGTCTTGCATTTTCTGTGGACCCTTAATAATTCTTTTTACTTCCAGGATTAGTTTCTTACCCTTGTCTATTCCCTTTCCAGTCGAGTCTTGTATAATTGTCCCATGAGAGATTTGATATATTAATAGGTGGCTAGTTCATGAATTATACAATACCTTGAATGCATGTTTGTGTCCTTTTGATAGTCACATCCACAATGGGTCAGTTGTGAACAACAGCATTGTATTCCTAGGTGAGCTGGAAAACACCATATGTGAAAACACCCTTTGTAGATGTCATTTGATGTCACTAGGATGGCCATACAACCTCGACCCGGTTCACAGCCAAACTTTATGGTTCGGCACACTCAACTTTTGAACTGTTTGTTTTTGCACTCGTGGCTGTATCTTCGATAATTATCGTTAGCTGTTCGCATCTCAAATGTTCGTTGATAACCCTGCAAGTATCGTTCTTTTCGATAACCCTTGTGTGCGGATTGTTTAGCTAACCCTAGATGTATTGTTTGCTAACCCTCGATGTAGCTTCATTTTCGGTAACCCTCGCGGAGTATTGTTCGTTTCTAGTAACCCCTCGAATGTATGGATTGTTTCACTCACCCTCGAATTTATCGTTCGCTAACCCTTGAAGTATCATTCGTTTTTGGTCCATTAAAGGTATCATTGTTTTCGATAACCTTGAATTTATCATTCGATTTCGGTACCCTCGAATTAGGTTCTATTTCGCTAACCTTCGAAAGTATTGTTCGGTAGCCCTCGAATTGGCCATGACCCTCGATGGTTTGCGGCAAACCCGACAATTGTCTGCTCATGTTTTAAGGGTTTTTAGAAGGTTTGGTGAGAGTGACATGTTCCCCAGCCACTTCCCAGGTGCAACAGCCATTTACAGTAAGTTACATTGTTAGTTTTAACTGTAATCATCCGGACTTTTTGAACTATACTTCCCCATTGCTTTAATGGGTCCGATTTGAACTTTAGCTTTTACTAGGTTGGAGTTGCGAAAACAAACCGCTTTATGAAGTTCGCTATCTCTATCACTTACTGGATGTTAATGTCCCATGGGGAGCTCCCACCCCCCGATTTCTCTCTCACCCCCAGTTGGTCTGTTTATTGCAGATCTGTGAAGTTATCATGGAGGTGGCTCTGGAAATTTTTGCACATTATACCATTGGAGAAGGATCCATGACACCTTTCCTGTTGAAAGAGACTGAACTCCTGTTGTGAGATCCAATCTTTACTAATCTGCGTGTTTTATTTTGATTTTTTTCCCGGTTTGAAATTGACGTGCTCGTCGGTCTTCTATTTATAAGATTTTTTTTTACATTGGAAAATCAGGGAAACTCATGTCAATTTTAGGAAGGTTTTTTGATATATAGGATAGGACACCTCCTTCAACACAGGATTCTCACGTGATTTATCTTTGACAATGTTATGGATGCATATTGTATTTTGTTTGAAATAAATTGGTATTTATATGTGCACCAAGTATAACCTCTTTTGGGTGTGGCTTGTATTTGCCCTTGGCTTAGCACACCTTGTTTATGTTTTTTGAGGATAAAGTGGTACAGTGCATCTGGGTCCAGAGTATAACAGTTTCTTTTTACCAACTTTATCTAGCTGGGTTTTTTTTGGCCGATTACTGATCAACACCACGTTATATAGTGATTTCCACGCCAATTACAGTCATTTGGGACTTGTTGTAGCTATTTCTCATATATACAGTATACCTGGATAAGTGCTAGGACTCGTATTTAATAACCTGTCTTTAAATACAGAGTCCTAGCATTTGGGGGAAGAATACTGCTGCTAATCACTTGTTACTACATATGGATAATAGGTATAGGAAAGTAGTTCTTAGTAGGACAAAATTCTATAATACAAAGAAATATATATATTTTTACCTTCACACTTACAGATCAGAATAAGCAGCACTCCGTACATCAAAACAGATTCTTTGTAAAACATACAATTCCCAGCAAGCACAGTGATATCACACAAGTAAAACAAAGCTTACCATTCCTCCCTTAATCAATTATATACAGTATGTTGCAAATATTTTCATCAGTTAGTCTGGCTTTTCTCAGTTTTAAATAAAATAGTTTAGATTCGGAACTACAGTTTCAAAAATCCATGGATCCAATGAATTTTTCCACATTTTTGAAACTCTGAACTTTTCATGGAAAATGTAAAACTCGAAAATATCACAAGAAACTTTGAAAATTCCATTCGAAAATCTAAAATTTTGTTCATCTCTAGAGTTCAAGGCAACAGGATCATATTATAACAAAGAAATACGGGTAATAGTTTTTTAGTTTCCTACAGAGAACATCCAGCCATTCTTACCTGTGCATTTTATTTACAACCAGTGGCATAACTACCAGGGCCTGCGACGGCGGAGGGGTCCAGGGACCAAGAGGCTCGCAATCTCAGTAAAGATATGCACAATCTGATCTTTTAAACTGCTTTTGGTTCGGTTAGTCTTTAACAGATGATCGCATGTACCTTTACTGCATATGCACGATCGGTGTGTTAAAACAGCTGATCGTGGAGCAGCTGGGGAGAGGAGAATAGTTTCAGGGGCTCAGCCGCTAAATGCAGTTTTGCCACTATTTGCAACAACATATGATGATCCATAAGGTTAAATAGGTGTAAGTTACTTGTGGACATCCCCTTGCTGATGGGTATTGCATGCTTCAGTAACAGTTGTAATTTCTGGAGCTGTGTTGCAGTATGTCACCCACAAGCCAGTGTGTGATGTAAGGACTTACTTTAGTAAATTGTGCTCTGTCACAAAAAGAGTTTATGTGATTTGCAATTCGTTCCCATAAAAAAAAACACTGTGAGCATATCTAGTGTCCATAGCACCTGTTCCTATGGATTATATTTTGTGTAAAATGTATGCTCTTAAAAAGGATTGTTTTTTTATTATATATCTGGACTGGTGGACTGACACCAAGAAAGTGACAACGTCATATGTCCATATTGTGGAAGCCACCAAAGGCATGCTTGTGTAATACTAAGATGGGGTTTCATCTCCCTAAACAGATTTAAATCCATTCCCAACCACCCACCTTTAAGTACTTGAGGTATGTATTGGAGGCAGAGATCAGGTTCAATATATTATCCTATACCTGCAGTTCTGCGCCATGTTGTTTCTATGAGTGTACCTACTACTATGAGTTATATCATTAAAGTGATAATATTGAAGAGTATTATAAATTATAATGTTTCCAAGGGAAGAAATGACAACTGTATGTATCATACTCATCAACATTTCTTTTTAAATGCAACTAGCAGGTTACCTGGCATTGCCCAGTTTTTTCCATTGAAAACCTTGGGGAGAAAGTATACATTTCCTGTCTTTCTTTGGAGAAATCCTGGACCTAAAAAGTTAGCAATATTTTTTTTAATTTAACATAAAAAAAATAAGTTTGACGCACCCTCTCCTCTTTAAAACTAACTATTCCACCAAAAGATTGTCTTGTGTAGTTAATATTCTAATGCGAGACATGTTGTGATGCACCTTTAGTTTAGCTCATTAAAGGCACAAAAATTATTAGAGGTTAACTGCAGCCTAACATCAAAAGAAAGGGAAACCGCATTAAAAAATGTAAATGAAGAGGCCATAGGGCTCTATCGTCTCTTAGCAAGGAGTTCATTCTATTCACCAACAGAGGCAGCAAAAAATGTCAGATCTCATCCCCAATTAACAAGTAAGGGACAAAGATTCTGGGAATTTACCATGTTTATACTTAGGAACACTATCAGGGTTATTCAATAAAAGTTCTTCATTAAAATGGTGCTAATTTTGCACCAACGAATCAGAAGTCAGCTTTCAAATGTTAAATAATATCTCATTAGTTGGGGCAAAATTAGAACCAATTTAACAATAAGAACAGGGGTGTTTCTAGGGTTTTTGGGACCTGAAACAACTTTTAAATGCCGCCTATATATATGGAGGGGTGTGGAGGGCTGAATAACACTGACTGGTGAACTGGAGTGCTGACTTAAAACTGATTGTTGGACTGGTGCTGGAATGCAGTATTGCAGGAAGGAGGATTTTATAAACTGCCGCTTTTAAGCGTTTCACCAGGGTGCACCCTAAGCAAATGTTTGTTTGCTTCATGGTAGGGGCACTACTGGTAAGAACTCTTATTGAATCTCCCTGTAAGTCTTTAAAGACATACGAGATCAGTAAAAGTTTTTATTGTTTAAATGGTGCTAATTTTGCCACAACCAATCAGATCTTATTAACATTTGAAAGCTAACATCTGATTGGTTGGGGCAAAATTAGCACCATTTTAACGATAAGAACTTTTTTAAATAACCCTGATAGTGTTCCTAAGTGCTTCCATGTATAAACATGGTAAATTCCCATAAGTCTTTGTTCCTTATTTGCATATTGCTGAAAAGGGATATCAAAGTCTGAATTCTCTCCCTACCCTATTTAATGAATTTGTGACATCCCCAATGAACTTAGACATTATAGAAAGGGGGTTAAAAAAAAGGTATAATGGGTGGTTTGTAAAAGTTGTATAGAAAATGTTACATGTAATGAACTGCTCCCAAAGTTTTTCTTTCTGGTACAGATAAAACACTCGAATCAACTAATGTATGTAGGTGTTTATTAACTTCTTTTCTTTACTTAAAAACACTGTTAACACCATGAAACACCTTGAACACCGAGAACACCGAAACAAATGAAATACAATACTATTAATTCTATGAAATATACCTTTGAAGCAGTATTACATTCTTATTCCTATTTTAACAATGTAGCTAATGCCTTAATCACAGAGGTAGGTGTGATGGATGGAAGTTCTTCACAGAAATGCGATGACAATGTCTTGTCAATTTCACTGAGCTAGTATAAGGTGTTATAGATCCTACTATACTCCATCCCAAATCAGTCTTGACTGCATATGGATTCAAATCTTCTCCTGTTATTACTTCTCTTGGTTTCAGAGCTCTTGCACAGTCATAGCCAATCAAAAGTCCTACAGGGCATTTTAGTAGATTAGGTATTTCTTCTGCTATGCTGTGCAGGTGGCCCCATCTTTTTGCAGTTTCACGAGTCGGAATACTATTCTGTTCAAACGGGATATATTCTTGAGTGTTTGTTGGTGTTAGCTTAATATACTCTAGAGAAAAGTATCCTCCCACGTTTAATCCAACTAATCTTCTGCAATTAACTATTGAACCCTTGTCAGTCATTGTTGACAATTTCAATTTAACAGGTTCTTCATCTACAGTACTTTAAGTTTTTCACAAACATCTTGATTGATAAATGTATTACTGCTCTGTGTATCCAGTAATGCATACACTAAGATCTCCTTGTTGTCCTCCGCTTCACAAGAAAGCCATACTGGAACAATCAATGAAGTACATTCATTATCCACTCTCATATTACATAGAGCTGTGGAACTTCTTTCCTCTTGTTGTGGTGAATCTGGTCTCCTCTTGAGGACGATCTTTATGGAGTGGTGTAGGGTGACTTTTTCTGCAGATATTGCAAGTGACTCTTTTTTTTACAATTTTTGGAGACATGGCCAACTTTAAGGCAACCAAAGCACACATTGTTGTCCATGACAAATTCCTTCCTTTCTTAAAGAGTCATTGCTGCAAATATATCACATTTATATATATATATATATATATATATAGTGATTTTGTTGACATCATATACATTTAATTTTCACTTTAGTTTGAATGGAAGAGAAATTGACCTTTGGATCCTTCTTACTTTCTAATAAACTTGAAGTATTCTTCATGTTCTGAGATACCTTTACTGGCCTTGATATGTTTCTGATCCTTTGTAGGCTTTTCAGCTGCATTTTTTAAAGCATGAAGTGAAGAAACTAGATTACATGCAATGCGTGCCTCCTCTGCTACAAAGTTAGCAAACTCGTTAAAGCTTGGATAATGTTTTCCTTCATCCAGTGCCTTAGTGACTTGACGATTCCACTGAGCTGTTATCCAGTCTGGAATCTTCTGTAATAACTTTTGGTTCTCCTCACAGTAATCTAAAACCTTTAGCCCTTGTACATGAGGCATTGCATTCTTGCAGGATATGAGAAAATCACTAAACTCTCTCAGTTTAAGAGATACTTTAAACCCAATCTTTGGCCAGGTACTTAATTTCCCTCAAAATGCTTGTTGTATTACAAAGGGATGACCAAAGCGTTTGCTTAATGCCTCCCAAGCTTGTGTATAGGCATCTTCATCACTTCTATAAAAGGATCCTTCTAGCACACAAAGTGCTTCTCCACTTTATATTTTTTTCAAATAGAACAGTCTATGAGATGAGTTTGTGCAACTTGTTTCTATTAGAGCCTTGAAACAGGTGCTCCATTCTGTGAATTTAATTGGATCTCCTGTGAACACAAATGGTTCTGGAGCTGGAAGTCTAATTGTTGACAGAGATTTTTTTAGTGTTTGAATCAGTGAAGATTCATTTGCCCTGGAATCTAAATTTCCTTTTAAACAATTAGAAGCTAAGGCATTTTTTGTATTTTGGGAATGTGGAGTGTAGTCATTCTGTACTGGAAGCTGAGTTTGGGTACATTGTATTTATTACTCCAATATAGGTATTCCAGATGTCCATTTTTTCCCGAATCTAGGGTCTGAACGGATTTTTCAAAATCGGGAGAAAAATCCGTTATTTTCAATGTTTAAACAGTAAAGCGTGTTTGCGCATGCATGGCTCCGCCCCCTTACCTTGCTGCGACAACTCCTTCAACTCCTGTCCCTGGAGAAGGTAAACTCTAAAGGAAGTGAAGGGGTGGGCACAGCATGAGGTGGGCTGTGTGGTGCCTGAAGAACATGCAGATCTGTCTCCCAGGTGAATGTCCCGGTTTGCTGAGCATTACCCCGCATTGTCAGGTTATGAGTAAAGTTTAAAAAAAAAACAGAAGTTCCTTTAAAAAAAAAAAAACTTTACTGAGACCTGACAATGCCAGGAAATGCTCAGCAGGTTACTAGGAGGATCATGCGAGGAGCAGAGACTTACCTGAATTCTATGGGACAGAAACTCCTCTGCTACAGTGTATACAGGGCACATTCCATTGCTCTGTACTGTGTGACTGGATGCTGAGAATATTTACACTGTAGGTACAGATAGTTGAGGTGAGGGTCTTTAATAACAATGGTCCTGGGTTTATATTTTCAGGGGGGGGGGGGGTTTGGGGGTCCTAGGTTCTAATTATTGTTGCTGTTGCAAATGGCAATGCCTGTAACTGTTAAAGTTTGTAATAGATCATTACTGTTTGTTTTGCAGCCTTCCCCTGGATTGACTCTGCAGAGGCAGTGATGGTTAATAAGTCTCAGATTAACACTAGGTGCATGATGCATTCAGTAACAAGGTTTGGGGACACTGACATTTTTTATCTGCTGGAAATGTGTGTGTGGAGGGGAGAGGGGCTCCTAGTCTTTTTCTGGTCTGAGACCCTCATTCATTGCTCTGATCTGGGCTTCCTTTAAAGTCCTGCACAGACTGTCACAATAATAGAAGCAGCACAGCAGTGTCTGAAGTTTAGATTTCCAGCCTTGACAGGACTCTAAAGGAAGCCTAGATCAGAGCAATGAACTTGGGTCTCAGCCTTAAACTTTATTATTTATATCCCTATCATCCCTTCCACTTGGCCTATGGAAAAACCAGCCCCTCCAACCAGTGTTAAAGTCGGCCCACCAGTTAATTCGCCGTAGTTATTTAGCCCTTCAGTTTATTACACAGAACTATTTAGCCCTCCAGTTTATTACATGGTGTTATTTAACCCTCCAGTTTATTACACAGAGCTATTTAGCCCTCCAGTTCATTACATGGTGTTATTTAGCCCTTCAGTTTATTACACAGAGCTATTTTAGCCCCCAGTTCATTACATGTTGTTATTCAGCCCTCCAGTTCATTACATGGTGTTATTTAGCCCTCCAGTTTATTACACAGTGATATTTAGACCACCAGTTCATTACATGGTGTTATTTAGCCCTGCAGTTTATTACACTGCGTAATTTAGCCCACCAATTCATTACACGGTGTTATTTAGTCCTTCAGTTTATTACAAAGTGTTATTTAGCCCACCAGTTTATTACACAGTGTTATTTAGCCCACCAAATTATTACACAGTGTTATTTAGCCCTCCAGTTCACTAGCAGTTTATTAGTCAGTTTCTGCTATCTTAATCACGTCATACACTTAAAAATGTCACAGGCAACAATGTAAAATGTGAATAGTGGTCCTTAAAACATGTGTAATCTGAACAAAGTGGGAGTGGCCATAGAGAAAGTGCAGTGGCTTTAGAAAAGTGGGTTTGGTCAAAAAATTTCCGCGCACCGCAACTACTCTTTTTTTGTCCCCCATTGACATTTCTAAATGTTGGGAGGTACGCAGACACTGTCTGCCTGCAGCCTGCCTGACTATCCTCATAAATGTAAGTGACTGTACTGAGGAGGTAAGCTATTGTCAGGCTCAGCCTAATGAGGTCTGGACTGGTGGTCAGGAGAGTGGGAGGGGAGGGGGGAAGGGGTTGAGTTTATGTCCCAGTGACAGATTCAACACTACTTTACATTTTAAGTTTATTAATGTTCTTAGTAGTGTTACATAGAACCACACACACTACAGTTATATGGCAGCCAGTGATAGAGCTAGTGTTTTTGAAACTACAACTCCCAGCATTCCCTGTCAGCAGAGTGTTAAATTGTAGGGGAATCTGGGAGTTTTCAAGCAACTGGTGATCTTCCAGCTGAGACTGGGACTTTATTTTTAGTTTGTACAGAGTGGCATTAGTATTAAAGGTTATCTCCACTCATAATATTGTTTAGGGAATCCAGCTCTATTGAAGAACGGGAGGTAAAGGAGCTGTGCCTTACACTTCCGTTCTTCAATAGAACAAAACAGGAGCCAGGAGAGAAGGTAAGAAAACTTACCCGCTCATTCACTCCCGGCGCTAGTCTGACAGATCCCGACGGACCTTGCGCATAGAAGACAAGGTCCGTCGGGACCTGTCAGACTAAGCGCCGGGGTAGCGAGCGATCGGGTAAGTTTCTACCTTCTCTCCTGGCTCCTGTTTGTTCTATTGAAGAATGGAAGGTAAGGCACAGCTCCTTTACCTCCCATTCTTCAATTGAACTGGATTCCTAAAAGTCAATATTATGAGTGGAGATAACCTTTAAAGTCAACAGAACCTCAGTACAATTATCAGGAATTGATTTCCTATTGTTTGGAAACTACAACTACAAGTATTCTCTGTCTGCAGTTGTAAATGGTTGGCATTGTCTTGCATCAAGGCAGACAATGCCAACCATTTACAACTGCCCATTTGCCAAACATTTTAACCAATGTCTGTATGTCATCTTGGTAAAATCAAAATTGTTGGAAACAAATGGGCAGTTGTAAATGGTTGGCATTGTGAATTAAATGCCATTTTATCACTGCCAATTTTCCAACTATTTTACCAATGTCTGTGCCAACCATTTTGGTATTTCTGGCCCGGGTTAGGGACTGGATCGTCTGGCTTGGGGCTGGCGGTGCTCCCCGGGGATGCTGGGAGTTGTCTCGGTCCAATGCCGCCTCCCTGGGTTTGCCGCGAGTTCCGGTCATGGCCTGTGTGTGATGCGCTGATGTCATCAAAAGCACAAAAGGGGCAGGCCCCGGGGGCCGGGCGCCATTTTGTTGAAGTGCTAACAGGGAGAAGGTACTTCCCACCCTCCCTCCCTATAGTTAGAAAGTTCGATAAATTATTGGTGTGTTATATATTTATTGGAAAAGGGATTGTTGGAGTCACAGCTGGCAGATGCATCTGTTTTGGAGCCGTTACATGCCCCTTGGGGACCCAGAGGCTTGGCATTTAGCATTGGCTATGGCTCAGGGTTTATCTAATTAATATGCAAGGATGCATAAATTAAAATATGGCTAATTTAAATTGATCACATGTTAATGGAATGTGTCAATAAAAGCTTTGGCCTTATGTTTTCACCCAATCAGTGTGTCTGACTGTTTATTCCATCATGAAAGTAATTTACTGGTAAAGTGTTAGTTTTTAGGAAGCAGCCATGGTAGCTCCAGTCCCTGGTCTGATAGTTACTAATGTTTGTTCCAACCATTAAACAGTATCAGTTTTCCAACCAATTTATCAGTGTCTGTGTCAAGCATTTTACCAGTATCCCATGTACTAAGCATTTTTACCATTGTCTGTGTGCCAAGCATTTTATTAGTGTCTGTGTGATCAGTGCCCAACCATTTACCAGTATCAGTTTCCAAACCATTTTTATTTGTCTGTGTGCTAAGCATTTTACCAGTTGCCCGTGTTCTAAGCAGATTTTATGCCAAGCATTTAAATAGTGTGTTTGACAAACTAACACTGGTAAAATGCATGCCTGGCAGTTTTAATCTATCCCCTATTTCTTTAGATATTCTTTACTATCTTACATGTCAGATGTCAATCAGGTGCCATATTACTATACACTGTTAGAAGGTTTGCTGTAGCTGGAATGGTAACAGTATGCTTTGGGCAATTTTGACAGTTGCAGGAAATTCCCTTTCTCAGTGCTGCCTCATAATCATTACTGAGCATGCTTGCCCTCATAAGTCTGGTCAGATGGGATGCAGTGATTAAAAGAAGGAGGGGGAGCCTGAGCCAAACAAGTAGTGGATTAAAGGTATGCAGCAACATACACACCAATGTGTAAGTAGCACTTAATCTTATTTATAGTTTAAGACAAGGAAGTTTTTCAGAATAGTTGCCCTTTAAAAGGCATGTCCACTCTTTAAAACAAAAAACTGGTGACTAGTCGGTTATCTGCCAGCAACCCCAACTGCTATTTTTACCCGTTTATTATATGCATTTTTAACTAGACATTTAATATGTTCTATTTCTTTAGGCCTTATCCCTCTTCTCAGAGCTTATAAGCTTCAGCATGTGCAGGAGAGAGGTGAAACAGCAGTCAATCATTGACTGTCAATTGTCAGTCTTGACTGGAGGGTCTCTGCCAGAACAGGAATAATAATTATATTTAAATATCTGGTTAGTAATGCAGTTAATACATAATACATTCAGTTTTAATGGGGGACATTCACTTTACACTAGGTACATGCAGTTTATCCATCTACTTCATTAGCCAATGTAATTGGCTCAAAAATGTAAAATACCATTCTTTAAAATGGGTGCTACATCAAAGTGGGCATAACCTCAAAATTGGGTACATCTCTGGAAAAGTGGACGTGGCCCGACAAATTTCGGCGCACACTTACACACACGCACACACACACACACTTCTTGCTTGTCCTCTATTTTGGATTTCAAAATCTGGAAACCCTACTCCAATATCTCCTATTTAAACATTTGATTTTGATTCTTCCTCTGCATACACATTAAATTCTCTCTGATTTTCCAGCATTTTTAACTTTTCTTGCTGGGCTAACATTTCCTTTCTTTGGGCATAAATTTTCATTTCTCTATTAATCTGTTTTGCTGCTATACGTGCTGCTGCCTCAGTTTTTTTCACTGCCATCTGACTTCCAAATTGACTACCCTCTCCAGCTCTTGATACAGACGAGCCATAAATGGATCTGGCATCTTCTCTATGGAGTAACTGACAAAGTTTTTCTTTTACTGCTTCTGCATTAAACTCCTTGATACCGGATTCTGCATAACGAATTTTAAGCAGTAGGATAATTTCTGTAGTAACTGAGGTACAGCTATCCATTTTCCTCCTTATTTATTGTGATGGAGTGACCAAAATCCTTAAACTCTCATATTCTTGTTTTAGTTCAGACTCAAGTTTTTGCAAGGCTGTTATCGTTTCACCTAAAGGTTTAGAACATTCTTCCTTAAAGGGCATGTCCACCCCTTCCCCAACTTTTTGCCAAATAATAGTTCTCTTTCACCTAGCCCCAAATGCTATAAAAGATATGTTAGAAAGTGCCCCGATAGTTACTTACCTTCCCTCTATCCTCCGCCGCACAGTACCGGCCCTCTTGTTGCATGGAACTGCAAGCAGGGGACCGGACGGGCAGCCACATCCGTGATTGGCTGAGAGGCGGCCAGTCACAGACGCGGCTGCCGGTTGCACAGAACGCAGGGGAAGAGAGGGAAGGTAAGTGAAGATCGGGGGAGTTTCTAACAAATGTTTTATAGCGGTTGGGACTGGGGGAAGAAGAACTATTATTTGGCAAATGAATTTGTAGCTAGGGGAAGGGATCGCAAAACGGGAGGGAGAGGGAGGGGGGAGATGGATGCATGCCAAACTTCTCCCGGAGGGGAGACAGGAGGCAGAGTCCTATATGGACTCTGCAGTACTCCTGGTGGGCTGTTTTGGCTCTTTTGACGGGGGGGGGGATTACTGGAGAACCATATGGAGCTGGGATGTAAGGTAAGGATTTTATTACACTACATGGTGGGGCCAGTAGTGGGGAGGATTATAGGTTTGGGTGTGGACATGCCCTTTAAGTTTACCTCTAATTAACTGAACTTCTGCATAAAGTTTACACAAATCAACATAAACTTTCTTTCCCTTTTTACTGTCTCTTCCTTTCTAAACTCTAACATTTTTTCTGTTGGATGTTTAACCCTTTCAGAGTGTCTCATCTCCTGCTTAGTTGGCTCTGGGAGCTCAATTCGGTGTATCTGTAAATCTGTAAATATTTCAGCTATATGATCTTCAATTCTCTGTCTTTTTGAGCTTTCAGTTTCTAATTCTAATTGCTCCTCTAACTGTTCCTTTTCTGCTTCTAGAGCCTCAATTACTTACTTTAGTACATGAATTCCTAGGTACTTTGTTCCATTTTGCTATTCTACCTTGAAATCTAAACGTGGTTATATACTGTATCTGGTTATATATCTGCTGATGTATTACCATACACTATACAATCAGCTATCGGGCAAATTGCTTTCACTTTTACATACAATCAACTGAAAAATTTGCACATAATAGTTTCAGTTTGTTTCTTAACCCCTTCTAAAGATTAAGTTCAAATAAATGTAAATATAACATGAACAAATACAAATAACATTATATTACCTTTAAACAATGCAGTCTGAATGAATAATGATTTATTGTAAACTCCAAATATTACCAACTTGTTATTGTCTGGCAGCTCCAGCAATAAGTCATTACTGCATGAGGAGTCACTTTTACACTTGTAGCTTGTGAAAACAATTCCTCCAACATTCTGGCAAATGTTGTTGTTCAGTTCCATAAACAGCAAAGTCTCTCACTTTAACAAATTAATGTATTCCACTTGCATCAATGGAGAAATCTTTCAGGTATACATTGTGACTTTCTTCACTAAATATTCCCTTGATTGTCAAGTTTTCACTTTAACATGTTCAATCTATGACAAAGTTTTCACTATAGGGCACTTCATCCTTTTTGTGGTTATGTTTCCACTTTAAGGCAGTTTCACTTTCAAGCTCTCTTGTATACTGTAAGTACACGTTTTCACTGTAACTGCTCCCTAAGTTTTTCATTCTGGTACAGATAAAACACTCCAATTGACTGATGTATGTAGATGTTTATTAACTTCTTTTTTTTACTTTAAAACACTGTTAACACTATGAAACACCTTGAACACCATGAACACAGAAACAAATGAAATACAATACTATTAATTCTATGAAATATACCTTTGAAGCAATATTACATTCTTATTCCTATTTTAACAATGAAGCTTTAACTAAACATCTCTCTAAACCATATCACATTACATAAACATTCTGCAGCATGAATCAGTTTCACAAATATAGTTACAAATATATAAAATGTACAAATAAACTTCACATACCGTGAGCACCTTCTGACCAGAAATTTAGGAGATGTTCTAATTGTTTATCTCACTGCTTTTCTTCAGTGAATACAGCTCTCCTCTCAGCTTAATAAGCTTTCAGCTCAATAACCTTCTGGCTATTTTCCAAAAGTAAGGCGTGGTCACATTAACTTTCTATGTAATGGTGCATTATTATTTACAATAATTACAAACAAAGAAAAAGCAAACAAACATTTTCTTGATATTAACCCAGCGACAGCTACACATATACTTCTGACTTCAAAATCATCCCAGCTATTCTGAAATGTTTCTCACTCGAGTATAAGACGAGGTTTTCAGGCTTTAAAAAAAAGGCGGAAAATTAAACCTCGGCTTATACTCGAGTCACTAACGCACTCACCTCTCTGCAGGCTGCAGCTCGCTCTGCATCTCCCGCTGATGTTACTACTCAGTGACTCTCACTTCCTGGCGCCGAGTAGTGACATCACGTCAGGCAGGCAGATTCGGAGCGTGCGGCAGCCGGCAGAGAGTTGAAGATTGAAGACTGCTGAGGTAAGTGAACACTGAACTGAGGGGCTCTAGGGGGGACAGTAATCCCATACAGGAACCCCCAATACCTTTCCACTATAGATATTTGGAAACTACAGCTCCCAGCAACTAAAGCATGCTGGAAGTTGTAGTTTCCAAACATCTAAAGTGGAAAGGTATTGGGGGTTACTGTATTGGATTACTGTCCATTTAAAGGGCAACTAATGCTTAAAAACCATACTATATATTGTTGGAAATATTGCTTTCTGATTCTGTATTGTTTTGAGGCCTTAATTGACCTTTAAATCGACAGCAGAATTACCATACATTAGTCCCATACAGTAATAGCAAAATCCAGTATGGCTATTACTGTATGGGACTACCGTATGGGAGTTCTTCTGTCCATTTAAAGGGCAACTAAAGCCTCAGAACAAAACAGAATTTAGAAGGCTATAGTAATATATTCGGGTTGGCTTATACTCAGGACTTAACAACAACTTTTATTTTAACATGTATGGTCAGTTTCACTGAGCTCTTCCGTTTCAGCCTGGAGCTCGGTGAAACTGACCATACATGTTTGAATAAAAGTTGTTGTTAAGTCCTCGGAGTGCCCAGTATCCTGTTTATGCTGTATGCTGTATCTACCTTTGACTGTCGGCACCCAGGCCATTGAACTCGGACTGGAGTGCATATATATATATATATATATATTCTATATTTTTATGTTATCTAATATAATAAAACCCTAACCTGTGTCCGTGTGTGCCCGGCTTGGTGCCGCTGCGCATGCACCAGTCTGCTCAAGATGTATGTGCGTGTGCGTGTACGTATGCATGCGTGACATATTTACAGGTCAGTGGGTGTTGGACAAATTTACAGGTAAAGCTAGGTACACACAGTACTGTGTGCTTCCATTGGCCCTATAGAGGAGTTTAGCGCGGTCGATGGAAATTTTCGGCCATTCCCGAACGAGCGTTCGGTCGACATGATCGTTTGGCGGCCGTGCGCTCGTTTGGGAAATGAAGGTACACACATAACTATAAAGCCCCGATACCGTCGGATCTGACGGTAACAGAGCTTTATCGTTACTGTGTGTACCCAGCTTTAGTGGGTGCTGTGCTGTACATATTAATAGGTCAGTGGGTGTTGTGCTGAACATATTTACAGGTCAGTGGGTGCTAGACAAATTTTAAAGTTTAGTGGGTGTTGTGATGGATATATTTACAGGGTGCTGTGCTGTACATATTAATCGTTCAGTAAGTGCCGTGCTGTACATATTTACAGGTCAGTGGGTGCTGTGCTGTACATATTAATAGGTCAGCGGGTGCTGTGCTGTAATATTTACAAGCAGGTCAGTGGGTGCTGTGATGGACATATTTACAGGTTAGTGGGTGCTGTGATGGACATATTTACAGGTCAGTGGGTGCTGTGATGGACATATTTAATGGTCAGTGGGTCCTGTGATGGACATATTTACAGGTCAGTGGGTGCTGTGATGGACATATTTACAGGTGAGTGGGTGCTGTGATGGACATATTTACAGGTCAGTGGGTGCTGTGCTGTACATATTAATAGGTCAGCGGGTGCTGTGCTGTAATATTTACAAGTCAGTGGGTGCTGTGTTGGCCATATTTACAGGTCAGTGGGTGCTGTGATGGACATATTTACAGGTCAGTGGGTGCTTGACAAATTTACAGGTCAGTGGGTGTTGTAAATATTTACAGGTCAATGGGTGCTGAACAAATTTACAAGTCAGTGGGTGCTGTAAATATTTACAGGTCAGTGGGTATTGGACAAATGTACAGGTCAGTGAGTGCTGTGCTGGACATATTTACACCGTATTAGATTGCAGGGATGTCTTTTAAAGTGTGCATTGGGACAACTGAGTTTCTGGTTTGGTAGAAGATCTAAAGCCGCTTGTATAACATTCAGCAATGCCTCCAAATGCCCTGGACATAACATTAAGTTAATCTGTTTTATAATATCCAGCAATGCTTCCAAATGTCTAGTCACACCCTGGACAGACAGTATGTTAATCTTCTTTTTATTAATACCGGCATGCCCTCCAATGAATGCCTCCAACCACGGACATAACATTAAGTTAATCTGTTTAATAATATCCAGCAATGCTTCCAAATGCCTAGTCACTCCCTGGACATAACTTTAGTTAATCTGTTTTAATAATATCCAGCAATGCTTCCAATGTCCTAGTCACACCCTGGACATAACATTATGTTAATCTGTTTTTATAATATCCAGCAATGCCTCCAATATGCCTAGTCACACCCGGGACATAAACATTAAGGTTAATCTGTTTTATAATATCCGCAATGCTTTCCAAATGCCTATTCACAAACCCTGACATAACATTAAGTAATCTGTTTTATAATATCCAGCAATGCTTCCAAATGTCTAGTCCACAACACCTGGACATACACTTAGTTAATCTGTTTTATAATATCCAGCAATGCCTCCAAATGCCTACACACCCTGGACATAACATTAAGTTAAATCTGTTTTATAATATCCACAAATGCTTCCAAAGTCCTAGTCACACCCTGGACATAACATTTGTTAATCTGTTTTATAATTCCACAATGCCTCCAAATGCCTAGTCCACACCCTGGACAACATTAAGTTAATCTGTTTTTATAATATATCCAGCAGCCTCCAAATGCTTAGTCACACCCTGGACATCACATTATTTAATCTTGTTTTAATATATCCAGCAATGCCTCCCAATGCCTAGTCCAACACCTGGACATAAATTAGTTAATCTGTTTTTATAATCACAGCAATGCCTCCAATGCCTAGTCACACCCTGGAACATAACATTAGTTAATCTGTTTTATATATTCAGCAATGCCTCCAAATGCCTAGTCACACCCTGGACAAACATTAAAAGTTAATCTGTTTTATAATATCCGCAATGCTTCCAAATGTCTAGTCACACACCCTGGACATAACATTATGTTAATCTGTTTTATAATATATCCAGCAATGCTCCAAATGCCTAGTCACACCCTGGACATAACATTTGTTAACTGTTTTATAATATCCGCAATGCTCCAAATGCCTAGTCACACCCCTGGACATAACATTATGTTAATCTGTTTATAATAATATCCAGCAATGCTTCCAAATGCCTAGTCACACCCTGGACATAACATTATGTTAATCTGTTTTTTATAATATCCGCAATGCTTCCAATGCCTAGTCACAACCCCTGGACATAACATTAGTTAATCTGTTTTTAATATCCAGCATGCTCTCAATGCTAAAGCCAACACACCCTGGACATAACATTATTTAATCTTGTTTATATATCCAGCAATGCCTCCAAATGCCTAGCCACCCTGACATAACATTAGTTAATCGTTTTATTAATATCCGCAATGCTTCCAAATGTCTAGTCACACCCTGGACATAACATTATGTTAATCTGTTTTATATATCCCACAATGCCTCAAATGCCTAGTCACACCCTGGACATAACATTAAGTTAATCTGTTTTATAATATTCAGCAATCTCCAATGCCTAGTCACACCCTGGAACATAACATAATTTAATCTGTTTTATAATATTCAGCAATCCGCCAAATGCCTAGTCCACACCTGGACATAACATAAGTTATCTGTTTTAAATATCCAGCAATGCTCCCAAATGCCTAGTCACACCCTGGACATAACATTAGTAATCTGTTTTATAATATCAGCAATGCCTCCAAATGCCTATCCACAGCACTGGACATAACATTAAGTTATCTGTTTTATAATATCCAGCAATGCTTCCAATGTCTAGTCACAGACCCGGACATAACATTAGTTAATCTGTATTATAATATCCAGCAATGCTTCCAAATGCCTAGTCAACAACCCTGGACATAACATTAGTTTAATCTGTTTTATAATATCCGCAATGCTTCCAATGCTATATCACACCCTGGACATAACATTAGTTAATCTGTTTTATAATATCCAGCAATGCTTCCAAATGTCTATCACACCCTGGACATAACATTATTTAATCTGTTTTATAATATCCAGCAATGCCTCCAAATGCCTAGTCACACCTGGACATACATTATGTTAATCTGTTTTATAATATCCAGCAATGCTTCCAAATGCTAGTCACACCCTGGACATAACATTATGTTAATCTGTTTTATAATATCCAGCAATGCTTCCAAATGCTAGTCACACCTGGACATAACATTAGTTAATCTGTTTTTTATAATATCCAGCAATGCTTCCAAATGCTCTAGTCACACCCTGGACTAACATTATTAATCTGTTTTAATATATCCGCAATGCTTCCAAATGCCTAGTCACACCCTGGACATAACATTAAGTTAATCTGTTTTATAATATCCAGCAATGCTTCCAAATGTCTAGTCACACCCTGGACATAACATTATGTTAATCTGTTTTATAATATCCAGCAATGCCTCCAAATGCCTAGTCACACCCTGGACATAACATTAAGTTAATCTGTTTTATAATATCAGCAATGCCTCCAAATGCCTAGTCACACCCTGGACATAACATTAGTTAATCTGTTTTATAATATTCAGCAATGCCTCCAAATGCCTAGTCACACCCTGGACATAACATTAAGTTAATCTGTTTTATAATATCCAGCAATGCTTCCAAATGTCTAGTCACACCTGGACATAACATTATGTTAATTGTTTATAATATCCAGCAATGCCTCCAAATGCCTAGTCACACCCTGGACATAAACATTAAGTTAATCTGTTTTTATATATCCAGCAATGCTTCCAATGTCTAGTCCACCCCTGGACATACACATTATGTTAATCTGTTTTATAATATCCAGCAATGCTCCAAATGCCTAGTCACACCCTGGACATAACATTATGTAATCTGTTTTATAATATCCAGCAATGCTTCCAAATGCCTTAGTCACACCTGGACATAACATTATGTTAATCTGTTTTATAATATCCAGCAATGCTCCAATGCTAGTCACACACCTGGACATAACATTATGTTAATCTTGTTTTAATATATCCAGCAATGCTTCCAAATGCCTAGTCACACCCTGGACATAACATTATGTTAATCTGTTTTTAATCCAGCAATGCTTCCAAATGCCTAGTCACACCCTGGACATACATTATGTTAATCTGTTTTATAATATCCAGCAATGCTTCCAAATGCCTAGTCCACACCCTGGACATAACATTAGTTAATCTGTTTTATAATATCCAGCAATGCTTCCAAATGCCTAGTCACACCCTGGACTAACATTATGTTAATCTGTTTTAATATCCAGCAATGCTCCAAATGCCTAGTCACACCCTGGACATAACATTAAGTTAATCTGTTTATAATATTAGCAATGCCTTCCAATGCCTAGGCACACCCTGGCATAACATATGTTAATCTGTTTTATAATATCCAGCAATGCCTCCAATGCCTAGTCACACCCTGGACATAAAATTAATTAATCTGTTTATAATATTTGCAATGCCTCCAAATGCCTAGCACACCCCTGGCAAAAATTGGTTAATCTGTTTTAATAATATTCAGCAATGCCTCCAAATACCTAGCCATACACAGGACACCTGAACATAACCTTATGTTAATCTATTTGAAACGTTTCATAATTTCAGTGACAATAATGTTAACATTGCAGTATGGATGAGATAGACCTGAATTGTGTTGTGAAATTTTAATGTACACACCACGGCCTAATAAGAAAGAAGTATTAGATCTCAGTATGAGACATTGGGACATATTTATAAATGAGTGTTAATTTTGCCTTTTAATTACAACCGTATATCATGTTCATGTTTTTGTCTATTTACCCCGTAATATATACAGTAGCTTGCAGCTGGATCAGCTCCGTTGCGAGTGGTTTGGACTGAATAGAAGGCAACAGTGAAATTGGCCATCGTATGTAACTAATTGCTTTCATTTATTCATAAACATGGCGGCAATATTTCAGAACTAATAAAAAATAATAGCAATATGAATGGGTTTTGAATAATGTTGTTTTTTTATAATGTATTTTACACAATGAAATTGTAAAATGGATTGCAGCTTGTTGCTTCTAATCAAACCACCCTACAGTATGTGAGTAAATGCAAATTTGCATCAATTTTTTAACTAATACAAATAATTCACATGAATTTATGCAATAATAATTTCAGCATTTATTGCCGCCACTGCAAGCGGGGGCGAGGACTGTCAGGCCTCTCGGTCTGGTTTTAATCACTAGGTGTGTATGGAACCAAATCAGTTGGAGAGGGGGGGGGGAGGCTGCATGTGTGATGCCCAAACTTCTCCCGCGCAGGGCAGACAGGAGGCAGACGGATGTATATGGACTCTGGCTACCTCCTTGTGCCAATTTTATCCGACTTTTTGCAGGACTCTCCGGATTACAGGAGAACCATTGGAGCTGGGATGTACAGTAGGAATTATACACTACCAGATGGTGCCAGTAGTGGGGAATATCAGCTTTTTGGTTGGTGGACTTGCCCTTTAAAACAGCCCATAAAGTCAATAGGGAGCTAATAGTTTGAAAAGTTCGGATGATATTACAGACAAACTAACAATGGTTTTACATACGTAAAACTGGCGGTGGCCCTGGGAAATGGTCGGGGGGACATGTCACTATTCACCAAAACTGGTTTAAACAAACTACTATGACGGAGCGATTGTTAAGTTGCTCACGCTACATTCAAGGGTTTACGGCTCATTCAAGGGTATCAAACGATTACTTTCAAAGGTGTTAATGAAAATAAGGTGTACCCATAAATTCGAGGGTTACACCAATCTAACGATACGTTCGAGGGTTAACAAAAATCGAATGACTACATTTGAGGGGTTAGTGAATGATATACCTCTAGGGTTGCTAAAGGGTCAGATACGCTTCTTATCGATTTTGTTTGATTACTATCGAAAACACAGCCGCAAACCCAAAAAAATGAACTAGTTCGAATACGATCGAGTTCGCCCAAACCCTAAAGTTCAGCTACTAAATCATGTTTCGAGTTGGTTTGTGTCCATCGCTAACAAACGCGTGAGTGGCTTTTTTTTTTATCAATTAATCCGTTAATTATGACTCGAGTAAAAAAACTCCCGGAGTATAAACAGGAAGGGTACCCTAGTTTTTAGCTAAAAAAAAACAAAAAAAGGACCCACATTGACCTTCGGGAATAACGGGGGTACGTATTGCCCACTAAAGATGTTTGTGAAACTACACTCCAGCATGCTTATTGCTGGGAGTTGTAGTTTTCAAACATACCTTAAGTTGGGCAAATACTCCAAATAAGAGTAAAACCTTCTTATTGTGCATACTGTATGCACAAATATAGAGGATTTACCCCTAATTGCAAGTATTGCCACTAAGAGGTTGAAACTACAACTCCAGAATGCTTTATTGCTGGGGTTGTAGTTTCAAACATCTGATAGTGGCAACTACTTGCAATAGGGGTAAATCACTCCTATTTTGTGCATACAGTTATGCACAATATAAGAAGGTTTTGGTTACTCCTATTTTGGAAGTATTTCGCCAATGTTGTGTATTTGCCCTGTGGAAGTAAAAGTTCTCCTACTTGTCCGCCGGCATGCGATCCGCATCCTTTCCACAGCTCGTCTGTCCCGGCACTGGAGAGAATCACCCATACAACCGGCGCCTCCACTTTTGCCACGGCGCCGGGTAGTGACTATCATCCGGATGACGAGAAGCTGTGGAGCAAGGATGGCGGATCACGTGGCCGGCCAGGAAGGCAAGGTGAGAGATAGGTCTGACCTCGATTAAACCACAAGGTAAGATTTTCAGCTTTTTTTTAAAGCTGAAAACCTCGGTTTTAATACTCGAGTATATAACGGGTATGTTTCTGCGTTTACTTGTTATTGAAGGTCATTGCACATTTAATTTTGCTGTCATAAGCAAATATCAAAATTAGTAAGTTATAAAAGGGAATTATTGAATTTTGCACAGAAAACTAAAAAAAAAAAGGGTTTTAAGTAGTTATCCAAAATTTTATTTTTACAAATTGTTGTAAAATAATTTATATAATAATTTTTATGAAAGCTAACTTACAGGAAAACTGGACAATTCATGAGGCATTTAATGATGAATAGTACCGGCTAAGACTTTGAATCTAGGATAAGGGGCACTAACGGGGATAGTTGGGAGATTCTATCCCTAACTGATAAGCAAGAATTTGCTTTGAGAGAAAGATGGATATTTATACCCGCATTATATTTTCCATGTGATATTTTAAGTTAAAAAAAATGTTAAATAGAAACACAAAATATGTGCGTTTATGTAAGGATTCACGATTACCAGCTCAGAATGTTGGATATTTCTTTGTAGGAATAGTTCACACAAAAAGTTGACTATTCCTTTAAGCAAGTGATGAAGACCGTGAGGTTAAGGCCCTATTCCTTTACATCCTTAAATGCACTTGACCAGGATCCAGGGTAGAAGGGGTATATTACCTCCACGACAATCCACGCGGCTCGGTTGACAAGACCTGGTCGCTCCTGGTTAGTTTCACTATAGCGCGCATGCGCAAATATGTGCTATGAAAACCGAAACCAGGATCGGTCTGCAATTTTCACGACTGTGGTGGATGCGTGCGCAGAAGTAAATATACTTACCCCTACGATCCTGATCCTGGTCAATTTCTAAGTGATGACGAACGGAAGGTAAGGATAGGTCGGTTTGACCTCCTGCTCCTCAACACTGCTACAAAGGAATAGTTCCCTTTTTGTTGTAAAAAAATTCCTTAAAGGATCGCCATATAAAGGAGAATGAAAGTCGAATTAATGTTATGGATTTTCCTTTTGTATTGGGACCCCGGACAGCTATATTTTAAACTATCAGCCTAATGCTATCAGCTGTTTAGGTGCACTCTTTCTATTTTTTTTTCTCCAAGCTAATCACTGTGGGTTAAAAGCTCCCTGTGAGATAAATTTGTTATTTGGCACCAGCCCGGTAAGGGTAGCCTGAATAGGGCTTATTATTGCCAGCCACATGACCTTGGGAAATATAAAGGAAAGGAAGCCTCTATGGTTGTAAGATTTGGTTAGCGGATCACCCTGAATCTAATTATCTATTAGACTGTCCATACTCTGGACAAGATATTAACATGATTCACTTTACTCATAACAGCATGTCTATTCCATATATAAAAGACCATTGAGTCTAGATTTACTCACTTAACTGAGACTCACTCACATCTATTCCAATCACCTTCTGGAAATAAGGAGCCAACATCCGAGTGGATCTCCCAGTCCCACATCCAGCATCAATGGCCAGTTCAAAAGGCCATGCTTTCTATTTATGAGATAGAACAGTTAATAAAAGTTCTAATCGTTAAAAATGGTGCTAATTTTGCCCCAACAATCCAATGTGATTTACCATTTGAATGCTAACATCTGATTGGTTTGGGCCAGATTAACACCATTTTTAACAATAAGAACTTGTATTACCGGGTACATCTCCCTGTAATTATATAAACAGGTTGCAACAGTAAACAGGGAATCTTAAACACAGATTTCAGTCTTATACCAAAACCTTACATTTAAAAGGACTTAAATGAACAACAATTATGCAAGCGGGGGCGAGGACTGTCAGGCCTCTCGGTCTGGTTTTAATCACTAGGTGTGTATGGAACCAAATCAGTTGGGGAGGGAGGGGGGGAGGCTGCAGTGTGTATGCCAAACTTCTCCCGGCAGGGAGACAGGAGGCAGCGAGTCGTATATGGACTCTGCTATCCTCCTGGTGGCCATTTTTTCCGACTTTTTCAGACTCTCCCAGGATTACAGAGAACCATTTGGAGCTGGGATGTAAGTAGGAATTTTATTACACTACAGAATGGGCCAGTAGTGGGGAATTATTTTTGGGTGGACATGCCCTTAAAACAGCCCATTAAAGTCAATAGGGAGCTAATAGTTTGAAAAGTTCGGATGATTTACAGACAAACTAACAATGGTTACTACTGTAAATGGCGGTGGCCCTGGGAAATGGTCCGGGGAACATGTCACTATCACCAAAACCTGTTTAAACAAACTAACTTTATGATCGGCACATTGTTAAGTTGGCTCACGCTACATTCAAGGGTTACGGCTCATTCAAGGGTTATCAAACGATACTTCAAGGTTAATGAAAATAGACCCATAAATTCGAGGGTTACCAAAATCAACGATACTTCGAGGGTTAACAAAAATCGATATGCTACATTTGAGGGTTAGTGAATGATATACTCTAGGGTTAGCTAAAGGGTCAGATACGATTATTATCGATTTTTTTGATAACTATCGAAACACAGCCGCAACTCCAAAAAATGAACTAGTTCGAATGATCGAGTTCGTCCAAACCCATAAAGTTCAGCTCTAACTCATTTTCGAGTTTGGTTTTGTGTCCATCGCTAACAGTGAGTGGCTTTTTCATTTATCGTATATACTCGATAATAAAACCTCCCGAGTATAAACACGAGGTACCTAGTTTTTAGCTAAAAAAAAACAAAAAGGAACCACATGACTCGAGTATAACCGAGGGGTAGTATTTGCCACTAAAGATGTTTGTGAAACTACAACTCCCAGCATGCTTTATTGCTGGGAGTTGTAGTTTTCAAACATCTTAAGTTGCAAATACTTCCAAATAAGAGTAAAACCTTCTTTATTTGTGCATACTGTTGCACAAATATAGGAGGATTTACCCCTATTTGCAAGTATTTGCCACTTAAGAGGTTTGAAAACTACAACTCCCAGAATGCTTTATTGCTGGGAGTTGTAGTTTTCAAACATCTTAGTGGCAATACTTGCAAATAGGGGTAAATCCTCCTTTTTGTGTGCATACAGTATGCACAAATAAAGAAGGTTTTACTCTTTTTGGAAGTATTTGCCAATTGTGTGTTATTTGCCCTGTGGAAGTAAAAGTTTCTCCTACCTTGTCCGCCGGCCATGCGATCCGCATCCTTTCTCCACAGCCTCTGCGGCATCTGGATGATGTCACTACCCGGCGCCTCTCACTTTGCGGCGCCGGGTAGTGACATCATCCGGATGCGCAAGGCTGTGGAGCAAGGATGCGGATCACGTGGCCGCGCGGACAGGTGAGAGATAGTCTGCCTCGAGTATACCCCAAGGTAGATTTTTTCAGGCTTTTTTTAAAGCCTGAAAACCTCGGTTTATACTCGAGTATATACGGTATTCTGAGTTTACTTTTATTGAAGGTAATTGCACATTTAATTTTGCTGCAATTAAGCAAATATCAAAATTAGTAAGTTATAAGGAATTTATTTTGCAAGAAAACTAAAAAAAAAAGGTTTTAATGTAGTATCCAAAATTTATTTTTACAAATTTGTAAAATAAATTTATATAATAATTTTTATGAAAGCTAAAATATACAGGAAACACTGGACAATTCATGAGGCATTTAATGATGAATAGTACCGGCTAAGACTTGATATCCTAGGGATAAGGGACACATAGGGGGATAGTGGGAGATTTTCTATCCTAACTGATAAGCAAGAATTGCTTATGAAGAAAATGGATTATTTACACCAGCATTTATTTTTCCAATGTGATATTTTAAGGTTAAAAAAATGGTTAAATAGAAAACAAAATATGTGCGTTTATGTAAGGATTCAGATTACCAGCTCAGATTTGGATATTCTTTGTTAGGAATAGTTCACACAAAAAGTGAACTATTCCTTTAACAAGTGATTGAAGACCGTGAGGTTAAGGCCCTATTCCTTACCATCCTTAAATCACTTGACCAGGATCCAGGGTCGAAGGTGGGTATATTTACCTCGCAACAATCCACCGCGGCTCAGTTGACAAGACCTGGTCGCTTCCTGGTTTTAGTTTCACTATAGCGCGCATGCGCAAATAATAGTGCTATAGAAACAAACCAGGATCGGTCTGCAATTTTCAACTGAGCTGTGGTGGATCGTGCGCAAAGTAAATATACTTACCTACGATCCTTGATCCTGGTCAAGTGATTGAAGAACGGAAGGTAAGGATAGGTCGTTTACCTCCTGCTCCCAATCACTGCTACAAAGGAATAGTTCCACTTTTTGTGTAAAAAATTCCTTTAAAGGGATCGCCATAAAGGAATGAAAATCGAATAATTTATGGGATTTTCCTTTGTATTGAGGACCCCGGACAGCTATATTTTTAAACTATCAGCCTAATGCTATCAGCTGTAGGTGCTACTCTTCTATTTTTCCCAAGCTAATCTACTTGTGGTAAGCCTCCTGTGAGATAAATTGTTATTTGGCACCAGCCCGGTAAGACCTGAATAGGGCTTATATTGCCACCAAAAGGACCTTGGGAATATAAAGGAAAGGAAGCCTCTATGGTTGTAAGATTTGTTAGCGATCACCTGAACTAATTATATTAGACTTCCATACTCTGGTACAAGATATTAACATGATTCACTTTACTCATAACATTGTCTATTCATATATAAATGACATTGAGCTAGATTTACTCACCTGGACATAACATTATGTTAATCTGTTTTATAATATCCAGCAATGCTTCCAAATGTCTAGTCACACCCTGGACATAACATTATGTTAATCTGTTTTATAATATCCAGCAATGCTTCCAAATGCCTAGTCACACCCTGGACATAACATTATGTTAATCTGTTTTATAATATCCAGCAATGCCTCCAAATGCCTAGTCACACCCTGGACATAACATTATGTTAATCTGTTTTATAATATCCAGCAATGCCTCCAAATGCCTAGTCACACCCTGGACATAACATTATGTTAATCTGTTTTATAAATTCAGCAATGCTTCCAAAGTGCCTAGTCACACCTCTGGACATAACATTGTTAATCTTTTTTATAATATCCAGCAATGCTTCCAAATGTCTAGTCACACCCTGGACATACATTATGTTAACTGTTTTATATATATCCAGCAATGCCTCCAAATGCCTAGTCCACACCCTGGACTTAACATTAATTTAATCTGTTTTAAATTCCAGCATTGCTTCCAAATGCTAGTCACACCACTGGACATAAACATTAGTTAATCTTTTTTATAATATCCAGCAATGCTCCAAATGCCTAGTCACACCTCTGACATAACATTAAGTTATCTTTTTAATATTCAGCAATGCCTCCAAATGCTAGTCACACCCTGGACAACATAAGTTAATCTGTTTTATATATTCAGCAATGCTCTCAAATGCCTAGTCACACACACCTGGACATAACATTAGTTTAATCTGTTTTATAATATCCACAATGCTTCCAAATTCTAGTCAACCTGGACATAACATTATGTTAATCTGTTTTTATAAGTATCCGCAATGCCTCCAAATGCCTAGTCACACCCTGGACAAAACATTAAGTTAATCTGTTTTATAATATCCAGCAATGCCTTCCAAGGCCTATCCCACCCTGGACATAACATTAAGTTAATCTGTTTTATATATATCCAGCAATGCCTCCAAGGCCTATCACACCCTGGACAATAACATTAATTTAATCTGTTTTTATATTATCAGCAATGCTCCAAATGCCTAGTCACACCCTGGACATAACATTAAGTTAATCTGTTTTATAATATCCAGCAATGCTTCCAAATGCCTAGTCACACCCTGGACATAACATTAAGTTAATCTGTTTTATAATATCCAGCAATGCTTCCAAATGTCTAGTCACACCCTGGACATAACATTATGTTAATCTGTTTTATAATATCCAGCAATGCTTCCAAATGCCTAGTCACACCCTGGACATAACATTATGTTAATCTGTTTTATAATATCCAGCAATGCCTCCAAATGCCTAGTCACACCCTGGACATAACATTAAGTTAATCTGTTTTATAATATCCAGCAATGCCTCCAAATGCCTAGTCACACCCTGGACATAACATTATGTTAATCTGTTTTTTTTTATATATCCAGCAATGCTTCCAAATGTCTAGTCACACCTGGACATAACATATGTTAATCTGTTTTTATAATATCCACAATGCTTCCAAATGCCTAGTCACACCCTGGCAAAACATTAATTTAATCTGTTTTATAATATCCAGCAATGCTTACAATGTCTAGTCACACCCTGGACATAACTTAGTTAATCTGTTTTATTAATCCAGCAATGCTCCAATGCCTAGTCACACCCTGGACATAACATTAGTTAATCTGTTTATAATATCCAGCATGCTTCCAAATGCCTAGTCACACCCTGGACTAACATTATGTTAATCTGTTTTATAATATCCAGCAATGCTTCCAAATGTCCTAGTCACACACCCTGACATCCATTATGTTAACTGTTTTATAATATCCAGCAATGCTTCCAAATGCCTAGTCACACCCTGGACATAACATTAGTTATCTGTTTATAATATCCGCAATCCTCCAAATGCCTAGTCACACCCTGGACATAACATTAATGTTAATCTGTTTTATAATATCCAGCAATGCCTCCAAATGCCTAGTCACACCCTGGACATAACATTAAGTTAATCTGTTTTATAATATTTAGCAATGCCTCCAAATGCCTAGCCACACCCTGGACATAAAATTGTTAATCTGTTTTATAATATTCAGCAATGCCTCCAAATACCTAGCCATACACAGGACACCTGAACATAACCTTATGTTAATCTATTTTGAAACGTTTCATAATTTCAGTGACAATAATGTTAACATTGCAGTATGGATGAGATAGACCTGAATTGTGTGTGTGAAATTTTAATGTATCACACCACGGCCTTAATAAAGAAAGAAGTATTAGATCTCAGTATGAGACATTGGGACATATTTATAAATGAGTGTTAATTTTGCCTTTTTAATTACAACCGTATATCATGTTCATGTTTTTGTCTATTTACCCCGTAATAATATACAGTAGCTTGCAGCTGGATCAGCTCGTTGCGAGTGGTTTGGACTGAATAGAAGGCAAACAGTGAAATTGGCCATCGTATGTAACTAATTGCTTTCATTTATTCATAAACATTGCAGGCAATATTTCAGAACTAATAAAAATAATAGCAATATGAATGGGTTTTGCAATAATGTTGTTTTTTTATATGTATTTTACACAATGAAATTGTAAAATGGATTGCAGCTTGTTGCTTCATAATCAAACCCTACAGTATGTGAGTAAAATGCAAATTTGCATCAAGTTTTTACTAATCCAGAAATAAATATCACATGATTTAGTGCAATAATAATTTAGATTTATTGCCAGTGAGTAAATCTAGCTCAATGTTCATTTATATATGAATAGACATGTTATGAGTAAAGTGAATCATGTTAAATATCTTGTACCAGAGTATGGAAGTCTAATTATAAATTAGTTCAGGTGATCGCTAACAAAAATCTTACAACCATAGAGGCTTCCTTTCCTTTATATTTCCCAAGGTCCTTTGCTGGTGGCAATATAAGCCCTATTCAGGCTTACCGGGCTGGTGCCAAATAACAATTTATCTCACAGGGAGCTTTTACCACAAGTAGATTAGCTTGGGAAAAATAGAAAGAGTAGCACCTACAAGCTGATAGCATTTAGGCTGATAGTTAAAAATATAGCTGTCCGGGTCCTCAATACAAAGGAAATCCCATAAATTATTCGACTTTCATTCTCCTTTATGGCGATCCCTTTAAAGGAATTTTTTACACAAAAAGTGAACTATTCCTTTGTAGCAGTGATTGAGGAGCAGGAGGTAAACGACCTATTCCTTACCTTCCGTTCTTCAATCACTTGACCAGGATCAAGGATCGTAGGTAAGTATATTTACTTTGCGCACGATCCACCACAGCTCAGTTGAAAATTGCAGACCGATCCTGGTTTAGTTTACTATAGCACATATTATTGCGCATGCGCGCTATAGTGAAACTAAACCAGGAAGCGACCAGGTCTTGTCAACTGAGCCGCGGTGGATTGTGTGCGAGGTAAATATACCCACCTTCGACCCTGGATCCTGGTCAAGTGATTTAAGGATGGTAAGGAATAGGGCCTTAACCTCACGGTCTTCAATCACTGCTTTAAAGGAATAGTTCACTTTTTGTGTGAACTATTCCTTTAACAAAGAATATCCACATCTGAGCTGGTAATCTTGAATCCTTACATAAACTGCACATATTTTGTTTTCTATTTAACCATTTTTTTAACCTTAAAATATCACATTGGAAAATAAATGCTGGTGTAAATAATCCATCTTTCTCTTCATAAGCAAATTCTTGCTTATCAGTTAGGATAGAAAATCTCCACCTATCTCCCCTTCATGTGTCTCCTTATCCCTAGGATATCAAAGTCTTAGCCGGTACTATTCATCATTTAAATGCCTCATGAATTGTCCAGTTTTCCTGTATATTTTAGCTTTCATAAAAATTATTATATAAATTTATTTTTACAAATTTTGTAAAAATAAATTTTGATACTACATTAAACATTTTTTTTAGTTTTCTTGCACAAATAAATTCCTTATAACTTTACTAATTTTGATATTGCTTAATTGCAGCAAAATAAATGTGCAATGTACCTTCAATAAAAGTAAACTCAGAAACCGTATATACTCGAGTATAAACCGAGGTTTTTCAGGCTTTAAAAAAGCCTGAAATCTTACTTGGTTTATACTCGAGCAGTACTATCTCCTACCTTGTCCGCCGGCCACGTGATCCGCATCCTTGCTCCACAGCCTCTGCGCATCCGGATGATGTCACTACCCGGGCCGCAAAGTGGAGAGGCGCGGGTAGTGACATCATCCAGATGCGCAGAGGCTGGGGAGAAAGGATGCGGATCGCATGGCCGCGCGGACAAGGTAGGAGAAACTTTTACTTCCACAGGGCAAATACACACAATTGGCAAATACTCCAAATAAGGTAAAACCTTCTTTATTGTGCATACTGTATGCACAAATAAAGGAGGATTTACCCCTATTTGCAGTATTTGCCACTTAAGATGTTTGAAAACTACAACTCCCAGCAATAAAGCATTCTGGGAGTTGTAGTTTTCAAACATCTTAAGTGGCAAATACTTGCAAATAGGGGTAAATCCTCCATATTTTGTGCATACAGTGCACAATAAAGAAGGTTTACTCTTATTTGGAAGTATTTGCAACTTAGAGTTGAAAAACTACAACTCCCAGCAATAAAGCGATGGGGAGTTGTGAGTTTCCAAACACTATAGTGGCAAATACTACCCCCTCGGTTTATACTCGAGTCAATGTGGTTTCCTTTTTTTTTTTTTTTAGCTAAAACTAGGTACCTCGGTTTATACTCGGGACGGTTTATACTCGAGTATATACGATAATGAAAAAGCCACTCACTGTTAGCGATGGACACAAAACCAAACCGAAAATGAGTTAGAGCTGAACTTTATGGGTTTGGACGAACTCATCTATTCGAACTAGTTCATTTTTTGGAGGTGCGGCTGTGTTTTCGATTAGTTAGTTTAGTTAGTTTTAGAGTTTTGTTAAGCTTTTTTAGTTAAAGTTTTGTAGTTGAGGTTGTGTAGTTTAGTTTAGTAATTAGTTTTAGTTTAGTTTTAGTTCTATCAAAAAACGATAATATCGTATCTGACCCTTTAGCTAACCCTAGAGTATATCATTCACTAACCCTCAAATGTAGCATTCGATTTTTGTTAACCCTCGAAAGTATCGTTTGATTTTGGTAACCCTCGAATTTATGGGTCTATTTTCATTAACCCTTGAAAGTATCGTTTGATAACCCTTGAATGAGCCATAACCCTTGAATGTAGCGTGAGCAAACTTAACAATCGTCCGATCATAAAGTTAGTGTTTAAACAGGTTTTGGTGATAGTGACATGTTCCCCGGACCATTTCCCAGGTGCTACCGCCATTTACAGTAAGTTACCATTGTTAGTTTGTCTGTAAATCATCCGAACTTTTCAAACTATTAGCTCCCTATTGACTTTAATGGGTCTGTTTTAAAGGGCATGTCCACCCCCAAAACTTTAATTCCCCCCACTACTGGCCCCATTCTGTAGTGTAATAAAATTCCTACTTTACATCCCAGCTCCAAATGGTTCTCCTGTAATCCTGGAGAGTCTGAAAAAGTCGGAAAAAATGGCCACCAGGAGGATAGCAGAGTCCATATACGACTCTGCCTCCTGTCTCCCCTCCGGGAGAAGTTTGGCATACACACTGCAGGCCTCCCCCCCTCCCTCTCCCAACTGATTTGGTCTCCCTCCCCCTAGTGTTAAACCCTGACGCGGCTGCCAGTCCCGCCCCCTGCTTGCAGTTCTATGCAAGCAGAGGGCCGGGATTGTGCGCCAAAGGATAGAGGGTAGGTAAGTAACTATCGGGGCACTTTCTGGATATAACATTATAGCCGTTGGGACAGGGGGAACTAGCCCTACCACATATCAAAAGTTTTTTTTCACAGGTGGACATGCCCTTTAAGTTCAAAATTTGAAAACGGACTGAACTTTATGAAGTTCGGTCAGCTCTACTCACCGTTTTAGATTGAATAGATTGCAATGGAACAAATGAGTTTCTGTTTTGGTTGAAGAGAAAGAGAAGCTTTTGTAATATTAAGGAAAGCCTCCACTCCAGTAAACCTAGTTACACCACGGACATAATATCTGTTGGGAACCTTTCCTAGTTAAAATTAATACTTTGACTATACATACAGTATGTAGCTTTAAATGGGAAAATGTAAACATTTGTCCTGAATTGTGTTTATTTACAGGGTTGTACTTTGTTAGCTTTTGTTTTCTGGTTTCGCTAAAGATCCAGAGCAGCTTTTAGAATATTTAAAGGGACTGTAAACTCCCATAATCCAAAAAAATAACTATTTGCCATTCGTTTCTATTATTCACAGGGAGGTGAGATTGATTATTCTCACTCCCTGTGAATAATAGGGCAGCTCGGGGGACCTGGAACTTACCTTACCACACGCTCCACTGCAAGCCGCTCCTTCACTGCAAGCCGCTCTGTCCCGACGCACGCCCTACCTTAGGTGCATGCGCGCCAATACAAAAGGTAGGGCGCGCGATCGGGAGAGAACAGCTGTTCAGTGAAGAAGCGGCTTGCGAGTGGAGCGCGGTAAGGTAAGTTCCAGGTCCCCCGAACGTCCTATTATTCACAAGGAGGTGAGAATAAGCGTTCTCACCTCCCTGTGAATAATAGAAACGAATGGCAAATAGTTATTTTTATGGATTTAGTGTTCCTATAAGGAAAATTATACTCACCTCCCTTATGCTCCTCTTCTTCCACACATTGGTCTTGGTCCAAAACCACCAAGTCCTCACCGCTCGGTACTTAATTGCTGTTATACTTGCAAAAAGTTTCCTTCGCTTTCTGATTCTTTCTGCAGTCAGTGATCTAGTCTGTAGGAAGTCTGTGCAAAGAAATATCTTTCCACTGGTGTGATTGCGGAAAGTCTCTGATAATAAGAGGGGCAGAGCAGACTGAAAAGGTAAGGGGAACTAAGTATTCCAGCAGCTCTGTAAAGTACCCAGGGGGGAGGATTTAGTGGTCTAGTTCCTCACCCAAGGTACTATTTAGGTGTGGAGTGAAAAAAGGTGAGTATAATTGTCCTTGGAACAGTGCCTTCAATGTACCTAGCCACACATGACATGACTACTGCTGTGATTTTTTACAGGTTAAAATGATTACACTTAGTAGACTACCAGTCCAAATACATATAAATCTTAGGGCTAGGCCACACTGAAGCACTTTTTTCGATTGTGATTGTGATTCGATTCCGCTTTTAAAAGAGCACACTAGTGTGGCCCAGTTGATGTGGTTACACTAGTACGCTAGGGAGCAATGCGTTGGGATTTGTAAATCATTGCGATCGGGTGATCGCAAGCACATGCCAACGCGTGCTTGCGTGTCGGGAATGCATGCACACGAGTGCAGTATGGTGTGGCCTCATCCTTACAGTACAGGGCTGTACTGTGTTAGCATAGCCAGGGACGTTTTTATACATAAGCCACCTAGGCAAAGTGTTCTCCCTCTCAGCTTTTATTTTGTTAAATCTGCTCTCATTGTTCTGCAGTAATTTGTAACATTGTTGTGAGTAGAGAGCTGGAACTCCACTACTTGAAAACAATGTTGCAAATGAACTGAAGGTGGAGGAAGGAGGGGGGAGGATGAGATGAGCTCAGCTAATAGTACTGAGGAGAACAGTTCTAAAAGTGCAAGTGAAAGCTGCTGCAGACTTTATAACAGTGGCCCCTGTGACTAGCAGCCATAAGATCCCTGTCCCAGCCTTTTTCTTCCTTCCAGGTGAACAATGCAATGGAGGAGACATGGAAAGCAGGCACATACTGTATATCATGTCAATGCTGGTACATACTGTATATCATGTCAATGCTGGCAGCTGAAAGGGTTAAAGGTAATGCTCTTTTGGTACTGAAAATATTAATAGCGATAGTAAAGTGCTAGCACTAAGGGTTTAATGGCAATACTCTGGGTCAGTGCTGGCACTAAAATTACTAGTAGGAAAGTGTGCTGGCACTGAAGGGTTAAATGTAATACTCTGCTGGCACTGAAGGGTTAATAGCAACACTCTGGGGAAGTGCTGGCACTAAAAATGGTAATGCCAATACCCTTGGATAGGCCACACTACTGCACTTTTAAGCACGATGGGATTGCGTTCTGATCATGCTAGAGCACCAAAATGGCTAGAAATGGCCCCGAGCATAGCAACTAGTTATAGAAGAGATGCAAGACCTGTGATATACCTGTATATATAACTGGATATACCACATTTACATTGAAGCTATTACAACAGGTACACAAAATAAGTGGCATATTCAAATGCCGATTAGAAATGGACCCCCTTCCCTGTCACTTGTGGCCCTTGGAAGGGCACTTGCGGCACCAACAAGTGCCTTTGTTGGGGGTCCTGCATCTTGAAACCAGGAATTTTGCAGATCAATCCGCAAACCAGACATCTGTTATGCCAATAACCTAATTTGGTGGTATGGTATCTATGTACAATTTCCCACTGCAGGTCTTTATGCAGGGAAAACATGGAGAACAGGTTGTTAGCATATGAGTTCCGATAGAAGTTATATCAGTAGTGGGAAGTCTCACAAATTTCTCTAGACTACAACATCCAGGCCATAAAATCATGATAAAATCAGCCTTAGCGTCTACCTTGCGCTCTAAGACCTGGGGGTAACTGTGTACAGCGAGGCGCACCAAGTCTCCTGACGATCGGGAGCTTGTCTATAGGTGAAGACAGCGGCTGTAGATTTGGGTATAGGCGCTGAAGGTATACTCAGGGATAGAGATGTCCGAACTTCGAAATCCGGTCGCGCGAGGATCCGCGATTTTCGAAAAATCCGTAAATTCGAAAATCCGCGGAGCGGACCCGTTAAACGATATTAAAATGAAAGTTCGGCAAAATCCGCATTAAAGTGGTCTAAATAGCTTGTAATGTCACTTATCATCAGGGCAGGGCCTGGTAATGTCCTTAGAAACACGTATCAATGCCTAACAATACCTAAAAATTACAGTCCGCTAGCGTGAATTTTAAAAAACGGTACTTTTCGAAAATAAGAGGATTTCCGGAAAACGATGGATTTCCGGAAAACAGGACTCGAAAACGAGATCCCGTAAAACGAGGATTTCGATAAAAACGAGGATTTTCGTAAAAACGAGGGTTTTTCGTAAAAACGAGGAAACCACAGGAGGAACCGGAACTTCTGCCTAGCAAAATGGCTAGTTCTGCAAGGCAGTTGTATGCCATGAATTACCTGTGCTCAGGGGGTCGTGAGTTCCCCCCTGGCACCCATCATGTGCGGCGCCGGAGGCGCAGGATTATGGAGGGGCTCCAGCGCCGGACTGCGGCGATTTGGATACCAGACCAGTCTCTACCTCCAGGGACAGTGGTCTGACCTCAAGAGGGAGAGGCCTCAATATGTGGTGCCGTACGGCAGATGATAGAAGGCAAGTATACTTTTATTATATTACTGTATTATAATACGTAGTAAAATATTTTAATTCACTCTGACAAAAACATTTATATATATGTTTTTTAAAAACATCAATAATCCTTAAATTTGGCTTGTGGAGAGAGAGAGATCCAAGTTCTTGTATTTCTCATTCACTGGTTATTATTACATTATTCTTCTTCTTATATTATTCAATATCAGCCCTATTTAAAGGGTAAGTAAAGTCAAAAAATAAATCACTGAAAAGTGACTTTATTTAACATACACCTATAAATTCAAAATGATACCCACACATAGACACAGGTAAACACACTTGGTGGCCCACCCTTCCTTCCATGCAGCCTTATTTAAAGGCTAAGTAAAGTTTAAAATGAAATCGATCATTAAAAATTGATTTCTTTTTACCTTATAAATGCAACACTGATACCCACACATAGACAGTTAAACACACTTTACTGACCCACCATTTTAGTTACAGGCAGCCCTATTTGAAGGGAAAGTAAAGTCAAAAATAAAATGTGATCAATTATTAAAATTTTAAATCTTTTTGTTATGGTTTTGTGCAATATATTGTATATACAATATTCCGAGTGAGTTTTGTGTGTCTTTTTTTCTATCGGATCTAAACGATCCCTGACTGAATGCCCAAAATGGCCATTAGCCATGCACGTTTGTACTTTAAGTATAATATCCATTTTATATTGTCTCTGTGTTCTATCTGTCTCTCTCTCTATCTCAACCTCCCTTTTAGTTACATGCAGCCCTATTTGAAGGGAAAGTAAAGTCAAAAATAAAATGTTGATCAATTATTAAAAATTGATTTTTACACTCCAAAATTAAAAATGTGTGTTACCCACAAAATCTATACAGATACAAGTACACACAGCTACTGATGCTCCCTACACCCAACCAACTTTTCCCTTTGTGGTACAATACACACAATAAGAATATAAGTACTTAGCCAGAATAAGGTATGAAATCATTGCCATAGAAATATGATTGACTTTAAAGAAACTATAACATATTGCCTTATTTAATCTGTATTTTCAAGCAGAATTCAAAGTATATAATTAAATATATCCTTTAGATAATCATTCATTATGGATTTTTTTTATTTTAATTTGCAGGGGAATCTTCCTCAGATACCCCACCCCCACCACCGTCCCGCCAGAGGAAGAATGTAAGTGCAGCCTATTGAAAAAAAATTTTTTTCTAAATCTTTCATTTGTCCAAGGCCAAATTACAGCAAACACGGAGCCTAGAAACAAGCAACAAGCACGTGTTTGGGTGCGCTCATGTGTATTGCCATGCGAGTGCAGTAGCATAGCAAATTGTGCAAAAATTGAGGATCACATTAATTGTGCCACACTATGTGGGCTTTTTAACACGTTGATGTCCAAGCCCTTTATCCAAATGTTTGCATAATGTTTGACAACTTCTCCGAGAATTGTTTTAGTAATGTATTCGAACATTTAATGACAGTGAGAGTTAAAATAAATTTCCTTTTTTAGCTCTACACACCAACTAGCCCTCAGGCTACGGGCAGCCCATTGCCCCCCAGGCAGTGCCTTGCCCCCCCGGGCTCTCCAAGCCCCACCGGGCAGTCCAACGCCCCAAGAGGAGGCACCGGCACAAGCCAGACACGTAAGTGCATCCTAAGCAATTTTTTTATCTTTTTGACCTTGATGTCAGCAAATAAATTAGTGATTATCAGTGATAATTAAGTGAATTTTATTATTTCACTGATAAAAATTTTGTAAAAAAAAATGCAACAAAATCTATTAATTTGGCTTGAGAGACGGGCTTCTCATTTCTCATTCCATTATTGTCCCCGACTCTGGGCTGTATCTTGTCCCTCAGTTTTTGAGCTTAAGTCACGAATTCGGTCCAAACGTCCAAAATTATCCAAGAAATGTTCACTACATAGCCTTTAGGAAATGTTCTTATACATGTAAATATTTACTAATAGATTGGACGGTGATTGTTGAAATAAAAAATTTTTTTTTCTAGAAGCAGGACCAGCCTCTCCAGGCCCTCCACCCTCTCCAGCCCCTCCACCCTCTCCAGCCCCTCCAGGCTCTCCACCCTCTCAGCCCCTCCAGACTCCTGCCTCTCCAGTCACTCTGGCGGCCATGCTTGAGAATCGTAAGTAAATCATATGCAACGTTAATGAAATGTTAATACAAGACTATTAATATCTGTATTTTCCCAGTGTAAAATCCACGTACATGATGCAACATTGGGTACTGGGGGTTTGACAATGCTTTAGGGGGCTGCAACCACTTCCAAAAAATGTTGTATGTAGCACAGTCCTAGTGATACAAAACCAAGAATGTTCTGATACAATTTAGCCATAAACGTAATGTTTATGCCAGCATTACCTACTGCTGTTTATCAGTGATCCCCCATGATGCATAATATCACTATTCAAGCTAAGTAGAGAAGTATATCATCCACCCAATGACCTTATCATAATCGCCATTCAGCAATCACAGATTGTTCTGTGTAAATAATGCAAAGGAAATACTGACTTCCTGTTTGCAGGACCCCTAATAGAGACCGTTATGGTCTTGCCTGACCCAGTCCTGGGTTGATTCAGTTGGTCGAGTAGAGATCTGAGCATGGCTGTGTGACCCATCCAACAGCCAATCGTAGATAAAATCACTGTTACCATAACTAGGTATGAATATATAAACTAAGAATTTTAGAAATAATGATATCTTATACTGAGCTTTCCTTTTTATGACCTACCGCAACATTATAGCATTGCAGTACCATGTATGTGTAAGTAGTTTATCAGGTGCAAATTTGCATCTAAGCATGGTGCTTTAGGAAATGTGCTCGAACAATCTTCACACAATTCTCTTCAATATCTTTCTCCACAGAACTACAGAGCATGGGCGGGAGATGGCCACATGGTGCGGGCCTGGACCGCGCCTGGACCGCCGCCGCTGACCAGACTGGAGAGAGGAGGCACCCCAGTAACCCCAGTGTTTTTTTTTTTTTTTTTTATTTTTTGTAAATAGTTTAAAAAAAAAAAAAAATTATATACATATATTATATTAAAATATGTTTGGAAAACAAAAATGTTTTGGGCTTTATTTTTCACATATCAAATTATTCAGATAGATCCATAATAAATTTTTATTTGAAAAATTACAATACACATATCTTTTAGCTAGCTATATGTCTGGTACTTATAATTGATACCCTACATAATGCCATTACACACACCACATTGGCCACATTCCCCTATATGTAGTTTGCACACAACAAGGGAAAGAAGGCGATGGGGGTACTGGGTACATAATGTCCACTGCAGTTTGCCACCATTGTTGTGGGGCCAGGCAGACTTGGCCCCACTGGACATACCCCTCACCCCATTGGCTTCTTCCCTCAGAGTATGTTCGTGCAAGGGAAAGCACGTGAACGGGTAGGAACCGCACCATTGAGTTACAGCAGGCCCACACTTTGTAATATGGAGTACTGCTCTCGGGCCAAGCAGGATTGACCCGAGCTGAAAACATGCCACAGAGTAGCACTGTCAGCTACACAAAACACACAGACATGACACACAGATACAGAAAGACAAACAAAAAAACAGGACACCTCGACCTCTAACAGGTCTAACCCAAAATTTGTCCAAAGGACTTATAGGGGGGTTAGTCCTTAAAGGACTGTTGGGTCTCAAGATGTGTGAATACAGGGGTGGGTAACAACAAGTGCTAAACCACCACACTGAAATCCACACAAAGAAAGCTCAAAAAAGCGCAAAAATTCTCTCCAACTTTTCACTGTCGGGTTCCCTAAACACACTCCAACACATGACAAAATGTCGCCTGTGAAGCAGCGTTTTATACCCAGGGGGCTGGCAATAACATGTTTGCTGCATTGGTTAATTTGGGTCATGTGGCTTGCTCCGTCTTGAAAATAAGCCCCAAAAATTCGAATTTACAAGAATTTCTCGTTTTTACGAAAAATCTCGTAATTAGAGAATCCGCGTAATTACGAGGATCTCCGGTTTTTCGGGTCCGGAAGTCGCAGATTATCGTAATTACGGAGATACTCGTATTTTCGAAAATTTTTGTAAAAAAAAAAAAATCCGGGTTCGGAAGTTCGGAAGGCGGAAAATCCGGAAAATCCGGAATAATCCGCCGTTCGCGGACGGGATAAATCCGCGGCGGATCCCGGTTCGGGTCCGCGAACCGGCCATCTCTACTCAGGGACTCTGGGCATCACAACAAACTGGTTAATATAAAGAAACTAACCTCTATTATTGTGTTTTTCTAATGCCTGCAATTTTTTTTCCTTTTTTTTCAAAACTGCACTTAATTTAAGTCTATGAATGCTCATATAAAAGCTAACACAAGTGTATACAAGAGAATGTAACTAAGCCATGCAATTTTTAGGGTGCATTTTTACCCACATTACCCTGGGAAACTCAGGTGCAAACGCATGTAAAGTGGATACAAGTAGTAAAGTATTTGAGGTTGAATAAAGACATACATCCATCCAGTCCAACCTACTCAGCAATACCCACATTTCCTGCCTAACTGTTGATCCAGAGGAAGGCAAAAACCCCATCAGAATTATGAAGGGGAAAAAAAATTCCTTTCTGACTCCAAGTGGCAATTGGAAATATCCCTGGATCAACTCTACTTTATGTGTCAATACTTGTAACTTGCAACATTCCTTGTTTACCTACTCTGCATTGTATCCATCAACCAATTTTCTATCCATGTACAAATGTGCCACCCCAGACCAACAGACCTTAACTTATACATTAGTCACCTATCACAGCCTTAGCAAAATCCAAGTAAACTACATCTACTGCTATGCCGGAGTCTAAATTCCTACTCACTTCTAGAGATGAGATCCGGGTCCGACACAAAACTCCTCGGGTCTGAAATCCGAATGATCCAGATGGATCATCCAAGTTTTGGGAATTCGGAGCGAATTTTTGATATTTTTCGAATGTACGGAGCTATTTTCGATAATTTTTGAAAATAGCATCAAATGTTCGAAAATCCTCGAAAAAACTATTGAGAAAAACTTGAAAAATGGCTCTAGCAGGCACTTTTCGAAAATTATCGAAAATAACACTGTACATTCGAAAATTAGTTCTGGTTTTAGATTTTCAGATCTTTGGGATTTTCCCGAGATCTAGGAATCCAAAAAACTGAACAAAACTAGTGCGTTTTGGACATCTCTACTTACTTCCTTGCAAAAAAGCCAAGCAAGTTAGTTTGACAAGATCTATTTCTCCTAAATCCATGTTGATTACTACTTTTTCAAGTCCTTGAAACATACTCTAGAATATACTCCTGTATCAAACTTTCGAGTTTCTTCCCTACCACTGAAGTTTAACTTAAAGGCATGTAATTACTCGGCTGTGAATGACTACCGTTTTTGAATATTGGAATTTTATTAGCCTTTTTCCAATCCAAGAGGAAATCTGCAAAAATAAGAAACAATGGCCTAGATAAAACTGAGCTTAGTTCCCTAACTACCCGATGTATTTTATCCGGTTCCAGGAGCTTTAATAATATTAACCTTGTTTAATTATCTTTGCACCACATCCTCAGTCAAAGTGCAATTGCATATTTTATACCATTATTGCTATTATACTATATGATATCTGTACTTCTGTGATCTTCTATAGTGTATACAGAGGGAAAAAATTGTTGAAGATATTTGCTATTTTGTCATCCTCTATAACTTACTATTCCCCATTAATTAATGGTGCCACATTTTCAGTCCTCATCTTCTTACTATTAAAGGGCTAGGCCATACTAGCGCGATTTTGAAGCGTTTGCGCATGCGTTTTTTTTACTTTGCAATCACTGCAACACACCAAAAATGTACAATTTCGGATGCGATTGTGAATCGCAAATGCATTCGACCAGCATTTTTATGCGCAATCGCATGCATTTACCCCCTTCTAAGAAAAAGGACAGCAAGCACACAGCATCAAAATCGCACTAAATCGCACATGTTGCTTGTGCGTTTTGTGGTGCGTGCAGTGTGGCCTTGCCCTTATACTGTAAATATTACTGTTTTGTATATATTTCAGTTGAATAGGACCCTCCAACCACCCATGGTTATTTTTACCTTGATTTTCCTCCTGAAATGTACTCCACTGTAATCCACAGTTTTGGCATGCCCTGTATATGGATCTGCTGCCGTGTGCCACTTAACATAATTAGAATAATGTTAATGAATGTTACGGACATGTTACGGACATGCACGTAACCAAAAGGGGCAATAGTGGATGTGTGTGTGGTGACAAAGGTGCCCTGTCTGTTCATGGTCCACATGGGGCATGTGGTGACAAAGGTGCCCTGTGCTGCTGCCCCTGTCTGTTCCTGCATGCACGCAGACAGGCAGAGATCAAGAAGGAAAGGGCAGCGCGGACACTCTCTCACGATAAAAAAAAAAATGCCCAAAAACCTGCAACCTTATATTAATTTCTTGTGCTTGCCTGCTGCTGCAAAAACCTGCACCGCTACACAGCTGCAGTAAATGACACTTTATGTAATTTATCCAAATAACAGTTCATTGTTATGTTAATTATGTAACACTGCAAGCAGCAAGGTACTTTTTAAAAGTTTACAAAAAGAATGGCAAACACTCGTGAACATTTCTATAAATATTGGGACACTCCCTTGACAAATTTTCAGCAAGTTTATGTAAAATGGAGTAACTTCCCCGGGACACTTATCTGCAGTTATGTAAACAAACCACACCCTGGCAAAGTATCAGCAATAGTAAGAATACCTTCTAATAAGTTAAAGACCCTATCTCAAGGTTAGGAAAGTCCCCAAAATGCCTTAACATCACCTCAAATTTTGGTGTCTTTTTTTTTTTTTTTGCTGCTTTTTAAACACAAATTAATTTTTGCCATTTTTATACATATGGCCAGATGTTAACTACTTTCTGTGCAATGTCATGCCTGATTAAAGGTCACTTCCACCCTCAAAATAAAAATTTTAAACCAGAATCTCCCTAAAAAGTTTCAATGTCTGGCAGCTGCTACTGATGCTACTTCTTCTCTGATGTGGTGCAATCTCCAAACCAGAAGAGGATATACATATGAGATAATGTACTAAAGCTGTTTCGCAAATTTATGTTATGTTAATCCATTAATGGGCATCTATAGCGGAAAAAAAGGTTCTTTTAAATTGAACATCATTGGAAACTATTTAAAAGTATCTTGCTTGCGCTTGGGGGTATGGGTAGGGGAAGGGTTAAAACCAGAAATAAAAAATAAATAGGTTAAGATCAAGATCTCTGTAAAAAAAAGCAGTTTAATGACACTTATATTAAAATTAAAATTCAACCACTCACTTATGTCTATCCACCACTAGGGGTAATGCAGGCTTCACTCTGTGCTGTTTTGATGCTTTCTGGTCTGTATAGTTCCCAAAAACCTCTGCACACAGGAATAAGGTTGCCAACAAACTTATTATAGCAATTAAAAACAATAAAAAGCACTAAAAAACCTTGCAGAAAACGTCCATTAGCAGTTTTTGAAGTTGCACCTCTCTGCTATGGTGGTGGCCCTTTAAGCATGGCTTTGTGAGGAACAGGAGCTAAATGCACTATTTCTTACCTCACCCGTTCTTCAGTAAATCTTGCAGCAGAGCAGGAGAACTTACCGGATCGTTCCAGCGCTGACAGAGCCGCGGCCGAAATCCCCGACGCCTCCGACGCATTTCCAGGCCTTTGCACAATGCGCGCATGCGCACACTGTGCTAAGGAGAGTGGAAGCTCGGAGGTATCGGGGATTTCAGCCGTGGCTCTGTCGTGCTGGACGATCCCGGTAAGTTCTCCTCTCTCCTGCAAGATTTCTGACGAACGGGAGGTAAGAAATAGTGCATTTACCTCCTGTTTCTTCAGTAAAACAGATAAAAGCAGTTAATTTTTGAGTGGACATACCCTTTAACCTATTTATTTTATTTTTTACTTCTTGTTTTAACACCCTTCCCCTACCCATACCCCCAAGCGCAAGCAAGATACTTTTATAGATTTTATAAACAGTTCAGTGGACAACTTGCAGTGCAGCCACCCTACTTAAGGAGACATTCCCTACCACACCATAGCGCGGAAGTAACCCAATTTACTATCATTGGAAACTATAATTCTTCCCAACCACCACTGGTTTTTGTTGATCTGCCCCCTATTTCTTTAGATATCCAATCTTAAACTTCTTATATTTCAGTTGTCAATCAAGTTCCTTGCTCTCAAAAAACTATTCTTCTGTGAGTAGTTTTACTGTAGCTGGAATGGTGACAGAGTTTTTGACAGTTGGATGCTGTATGCTGTGTGCAGGCTTGACAGTTGGTTTTTGGGAAAAAGTCAGGTCAGGTGGAAGTGGGAGTGGTTAAAAGAGGGAGGGGGGATACTGCTCCTAAACAAAATGTGTGCTGGATTGAAGGCATGCAGCACCACACGCAAATCAGAGTAAGTGCTACTTACATGTATTTAATTATAGATTGAAGGGGAACTGTGGTCTCCAAACAAGTTGAGTTTAAATAAAAGACCAGTTTCCTACCTTTAAAACGAGCCATCAACCACCTCTCTACGTGCTCCACAGCCCAAGATATAAAGAAATGACTGACCAGAAAGTTAATGGGTGGGAGGCTGACATGTGACATTCCTAAGGCTTCCCCTTCACAGAGCTGCCGGCGACCACAGCCTCAGACTCCCTCAGTGTGTGAGGGAGACTGGAAGTCCCTCCTCTTCCCTGCTGTGTGAAGGACCTGCAGCTGCAGAGAAGGTAAGGGAATCTACAGCTCTTCTCACTCCCGTTTCCACACACAGACAGGGAGATGCAATATCCCGCGCTAACGAGAAAATAAGCTCTAAAATCACGCTAACCTATGTACTAACGTGTTAATGAAGGTTTTGCACTGCCTGCGCCAAGTCACAATTTTTTTTCTTTGCGCAGCACAAAGTGATGCAATAAATTTTGCATCGGTTTTTGTGCTAGTTTTTTGCGCGACAATTAACGCCTCTTCAATAGTGTCTTTAAAATATGCGCAAAAGGTCGCAACTTACCGCTAGCGTTTTTGCAATGTATTAACAGTCGCAAAGTGGTTAATACATTTCGTAAATAAGTGCACGTCGGTTGCGATAGCGAAATATATTGTATCTCCCCCAGAGTGTCAGAGTGGCCCACAGCAACTGAGTGGGTGGGGCTTAGGCACCCACAAATAGGTGGGGCTTAGGCACCCATGAGTGGGCGGGTCCACAGCTCCCATGGGTGGGCGGGTCTACAACATCCATGAGTGGGCGGGGCCACGTGGGGCTGTAAGGGAATGGGCCAAGGGGGGCCTGAAACTGGATGGACCATGGGGTCCATGAGTGGGAGGGACCAGGGGGGGCTGCAAAGGGGAGGGGACACAGGACAGATTGACTGACAGGTTTCAGAGCAGGAAGTGCAGGGGACCTGGTGATGCTGCTGCCATATCACACACAAAAATGTAAATATCTTCAAAACTATGTAAAATAAACAATGCAAAAATTCTCAGGAGAGCAATTCCTATCAATTTACCTAAGTATCAATTTTGGACCTCAGTTTCCCCTTTAAGATGATGCAAAGTTATTCTTTAAGTATAGTGTCCCTTTAAGTGGGATTTAATAACACTTAACGTGATTTTTAGACGTAATTCACAATGAATTACTTACTGTAGGTTAGCGTCTCTAGACAGGTAACAAATCTTTAGATCATAAATGCGGGATTCCAAAATGATTTTTGATGATTATTTTCAAAGCCACCAAAATTATGTTCTTATGCAGACGTAAAAGGAAATCTCATCACATGAGTAAAATGTTTGCTGTGGTCATGTGATCAGAAACACAATTGTAAAGTAGTTAATAATCAGGTGCCATGTCCACCCCCAAAACTACAATTTAACCCACTACTGGCCCCACTATATAGTGTAGGAAAATCCTTACCTCACATCCCAGCTCCAAATGGTTGTCCAGTAATCCCCCCCTAAAGTCCAAAAAACTGCCCACCAGGAGCTCTGCAGAGTCCATACAGGACTCTGCCTCCTGTCTCTCATCCCGGGATAATTTTGTCATGCTCAGTACAGACCTCCCTCCCTCCCCTCTCGTTTCTCTCTCCCTCCCCCTAGCACAAAACCCCTTTTCTGTAGTGTAGGAATATGGTTATTGAGACCACCATCTACGGTAGTTTAAAGTGCCATAGTTAAAAGTGTGGGCAACACCATTCTCCACGCTGATCGCGTGTATGTTTTCTTCATATGCACAATCGGCTGTTTAAAAAGACTGCACACTACACAGATTATGGGCTTGTCGTAGGCCCTACTACTATCCGGGCCCCCTTGCAGTCGCGGGGGTGGTAGTTACGCCACTGTTTAGCAGTTTTCTCAGTTTTTTTGGGTGAATCAGCTGTGGGTCACCCGGGATGTTCCCTTTAGCCCTATGGGCTAGTCTGACAGTGACTGAAACCAATGCAGTTTGCAGTAGAGATGGACTAGAACTCGAACTCGAACACGGGTTTGAGCCAAACTTATCGAGTTCGAACAGATTTGGACTTCTCGAACTTTCCCAGACCCGGATTTCTCAGACTTTTGAACATTCAATAATTGTCCCATAAACGATTCGAACATTTGATAATTATCAAATCGAACGATCTTCGAATCGTTCATGGGATAATTATCGAATGTTCGAATTGTTTGTAGGGGTGATTATCAAATGTTTGAATGATTATGGAATGTTCGAATATGTATCACATATTTAACACAGTTACAGCCGCAGACAAGGTGTATACAGCTGGCGAGAGATTGGGGTCTGTTAGTATAGATAGAGGCAGTTTTGCTAAAGATAAGTAAAGTGAGGTTTCTGCCACTGGGAGGTGGTTGCGGCTGAAAAATTAAAATTATCGGATGGGGGTGGACATTCTCTTTGAATTCACCCAATTAAGTTAATAGGAAAGGAGCACAAGGCTTTAGTCCTGGTTCTAGTTATTACGAAATTGGGAGGTGCTGCAGGCAATGTTAATTCCCAGATACTTACAGGGCGATGATACATGCCCCCCTTCCTGCCTACCAATATGCCCCCCACCTATGCCTGGAAGCCAAGTTTGGCAGGGTGGTATGTCCGAGGAAGCAAGGCTGCAACTTCCTTGCTAAGGTGAATTATGGGAGCTAAGCTAACCTCTAGAACCCACAGGTTAATTTCATAAATAACCCAGCAGCTACAGCAAAGGGAGAGGTGAGATACAGCTTGTTTTATGTTTGTGAATGTGAAAGACAATGTTGTCTGGAGACTTTCGTTCTCCTTTAAGGTGTATATATAGTAAAACATAAGATGCCCCAAGACTGGGAGGACCTTTGTATTAGGAATGAAGAGTTTTTGCTATCTAGCAATGTAAACGTATATTTAACTTTTTAAGTACACTAAAGCTTAAATGATTTTTTATGCTCTGAAATGATTTTGTTTTATTTGCACTTAAAGGATAAGTACACTCAAAAAACAAATTAAGTTTAAATGGAATCTGTATCTTTAACTAACCCCCCTCCTTTTTTTTTTAGGTCCCTTCAGAGCCTACGTGTGCAACAGTAAAGTTCTGGCCATCTTGGTTCATGTCTTCAGTCAGGTAAGCTCTGCCCCCTGAGACTTGCTGGACGTCGTTGCTGTCTGTGTCTAAAAATCCAGTAGCAGTTTGTTTTTTGAGTGTACTTATCCTTTAAAAACACCTGCACTTATTTATATCAAGATGGGGTTGAAGGTTTTCTGAGTGGCCAAATCCCAGATTTTTACGTGCTTTTAATTTTGTTGGTTTTTAATGTGTGAATATAGGTTTTTTTACTATTGATGTATCACAATTTAATGGATAAGTACAGTCAAAAAACAAATAAAGTTTAAATAGAAGCTGTATCCCTAACTAACCTTTTTCTGTTAGGGATAGTTAGGGATACAGCAAACTTTATTTGTTTTTTGACTGTACTTATCCTTTAAGACTGATGTTATTTTGCCCCAACCAATCAGATCTTATTTAACATTTGAAAGATAACATCCGATTGGTTGGGGCAAAATTAGCACCATTTTAAACAATAAGAACTTTTATTGAATAACCCTATTTTAGTCCTACACTTTTTTCTTAGCTATAAATTTTTATTTACTTTTATAGGACATGTCTAGTTAAAAAAAGAAGACTTGATAGAAATACAAAGCACCCCTCCCCCCAAACCCCAATTTCGCATCATAGAGAATTGCCAAAGATGCCCCTGGAGAAACCTGGTACCTCGCTGCCCCCTGCTCTTGTTTTGAGCAATAACAGCTCACTGCTGTCAAGCAATTGGGCGTGATGTCACGTTGCATCTTGACTGACTGCCAGAGCGGCGAGGGACCGGGTCAGGTAAGTCCCTTTAGGGGCATCTTTGGCACTTCTTTATAATAAGAAAATGGTGTTTGGAGGGGGTGCTCTGCATTTCTATCAACAATTTTTTGACTGGACATGCCCTTAAGAGCAAACAGGAGTCTCTACATCTCATGGGGTCTGTTGCTGGTTCTAATGGAAACTAGCTATTGATGATGATTATTCAAACTAATACTTTGGTAATAAGGTGAGCTCCATTTTTTATTACCTGTTTTATATATTATGCAACTTTGTAACTATGGAGATTTACAATACCTATAACAACATTGCAATTGTATAATATCGTTTTAATTGTTCTTAAGTTGCTATATTCCCCAATGAATTTTCTAATCTAATAAAAGTATTTTAATTATATATATAGAGAGAGAGATGGCCGAAACTCACCAGTTTCGTTCCGTTCTCGGGAAATCCTGAAGATCTGAAAACGGTACGAATTTCCAATTATTATCGAATGTTCAAGGCTATTTTCGAGGATTATCAAAAATAGCCTTGAAAGTTCGATAATCCTCAAAAATGCGATCAGAGTGTACTTTCGAGTTTTTCGTATTTTCAAAGATTATCAAACGTTTGAGGCTATTCTTTTCAATAATCCTTGAACATTCGATAATTATAGAAAATATGCTCAGAATTCCCGAAATCTAGATGATCTGTCTGGATTCGGACAGATCATTCAGATTTCGGAACCCAGGGGTTTCATGTCTAGTCCGGTCTGAATTCAGACCCGGATCCCATCTCTAAATATATATAATAAGTGTCACAGATTTTTTTCTACTTCATGATATGCTTGTGTTCCTGCTTGGCATTTCCCTCCCCCTTTTTAGGGTAATCTAGTGCCCTGCATACCCTCTTGTTCTTGGAGTGTGCTGGACTAAAAGATAGGCTGGTATTGCACTATTGTATGTAATATACCTGGACTTTGATATATGGGAGTTTTACTATTTTTTGGACAATTGAGTCTTTGATTATTATTATATAATCACAGTAAGGAGTCAATTATTGTATTACACTGTATAAGTGGTTTATTATTTACACAGGATCCTTTTATTGCCATACAATTATGTATACGTATAATTGGTATTTTATGAAGTTAAATGTTTGGTATTTAAAGGGCATGTCCACCCCTAAAACTATAATCCCCCCCCACTAATGGCCCACCATGTGTGTAGTCTATCCTTACCTCACATCCCGCTCCTAGGGTTCTCCTGTAGTCCCCCCCCAAAGCCCAAAAACTGCCCACCAGGAGGCTAGCAGAGTCCATAAGGACTCTGCCTCCACCTGGCCTCCGGAGAAGTTTGGCATGCGTACTGCAGCCCTTCTCCCCCTCCCTCTCCCGATTCCCTCCCCCTAGCGTAAAATGTGAATATATAAGATCCCCAAGGGCTCCCCACCCCAACCGCTATATTTGTATCTTTAGAAAGCTCCCCAAACTTTACTTACCTCTCCTATTTCCTCCGGCGAGTGAGCTGCCGGCAGCCGCGTCTGTGATTGGCTGCCGCTCAGCCAATCACAGACGCGGCTGCCGGTCCCGCCCCTCTGCTTGCATTTTCTCAAAGCAGAGGGCCGGGCGCGGCGGAGGAAAGAGGGGAGGTAAGTAGATTTTGGGGGGCTTCTAAAGATACAATATAGCGGTTGGGGCTGGGAGCCCTGGGAATCTTGTATCAAAAATTTTTATTTTGGTGGATATACCCTTTAAAAGGAAACATTTTAATTTTACTGTTAAGTATAATTTTTTAAAACTTACAACGAATATCTGTTGTATTCAGTTAGATCAACCGGACTAAAGGTTTGTACAAAATAAAAGTGTATAGTAAAGAGCAACCAAAAACTCAGGCATCCCCACAGGTGTTGCTATAAACAAACCAAGTGTGAGAAAGGACCTACTGTCCGAAACATGTCGTGTGCACAATATGCATGTTATTATAGCAATACCTGTGGGGTTGCCTGAGTTTTGGTTGCTCTTTACTATACACTTTTATTTTGAATTTATGTCCAGGAACAGACATCTGGGCAACCAAAAATCTATAGGGATGTGGTGAGCTTAATTGTACTAAAGGAATGAGCACGAACAGCCGTTTTGGCTGATAATCGTGCCGTCTATGGGCACTTTATTAAACGGCCGCTCGTTCGGAGATCCGCCTGGCCGTACGGGCATCAATCCCCAACAAAAATGGGCGTTCATACACATCGTTCGTTCGTTGGCACCTGCGATCACACGTGTGTACAAATCTTTAAAGTTTAGTTTGTTTTTTGAAAATTCTTCTTAATTTCTAGGAGGCCCTTGCTACATATGAGATGACCATGTTCCTGTCTTACTTTCCTCTTTTGACAAAGGCCCAGTCTGGATATTGACAAGTTTTAAGGGTTCCTCTGAGATGTTTAATTTCTTTATCCTTCGCCTCTGTGCTAGTGGGGAAGAGGTGAAGGGGGTATATGTATCTGATCCAGATTTACCACCTGTTTTTATACTACTTTGGGACCACATATTTATTGGCAGATAAATCGATAGATACTGTAAGTAGATTAAAGTTAGTGGAATGATACAATTTTTTTATTGTGTATATATTGTGTATATTTATGAACTTCCCATTTAAAGCCCTTTTTCAAAAGATTTTAAATAAAATATTTAGCATTATCCTATTTTATTTTTTTATTGTTTTGCATGATATCCTGTACAGAGATTGATGAAAACAAGACATTTTGCAGAGCCAATATCAATTACATCTACATATTCTACACAATTAATTTAAAAGAAGAGATGTAGTCAGACCTGGTGGATAAGGAAATAAGCTGTTAAAAGATTGCTAAAATGCTACAGCTGTCTGAGTCTCTAGTATGTGGCACAGCTCTGACTTTTGAAAGAGGTTCATTGTTTAGTTGCAAGAAGACAGAAGTAAGTTGCAGTAAATTCTAGTTGGCGCACACTAGTGGATTCTCCCAAAACACATAGGAACCTGTATGTAAAAAGGATAAAAATACATTTATTAAAACATAGTTTATCATAGAAAAGAGACCAAGAAAATAAACAAGAATCTAAAGAAACCGAAACTGTCTCTCTTCCATTATATGTATATATTTGTATTGATACACATGTTTTTTTAACTATATATTTAGCCCATTGGTTCCTATTTTATTTCCCAGCTTACTGTGCAACAGTTTTATAATGGTTATTACCCTTTAAAATAAAGCAATATGTTAAATGGCAGAATTTATCCTCCCATTGATTTTTGGTTTCACAAAATGAGTAGTGGGCTCGTCGACATAGGGTCACAATTGTTTGTTTTGGTGCCTCCCATGGCAGTGGGAGACACTGATCTTGCTGTGTGATGAGTACCCCACTAGGTCATCTAATTGGAAGGACACATAGCAATCAAACTTAAAGATTAAAAAACAAAAAAATCCAAAAGGGCAAGTTCACCCCTCCTGGTTCCTCCTGTTATCACAGCCAATGACTGAACGCTATTCCTCTAGCTGCCTCCTCTGAGCATGAAAAAGCTTGTAAAAATTTTTGGAGAGTTTGAAGAGGCAGAAACTTTCAACAGACAGAGGGAAGGGGAAGAGCATCATTTTTCTGCGTAACAGATTAGCCCTACGTCTGTCAGCATTCTAACTATTGTAGTTTGTGGGTAGATTACCTATATATCATTTTTCATTTGACAGATGAACAAGACCTTTAGGACTTATAACCCTTATATAATATTAATACAATATGCTTTCTGTAGGATAGAGGATGTTATATGTGAAAATACTGTATTACATTTTGCCTGTTAACAGAGACATTTAGTGGTGATAATTCAGAAAACTTATTTAAAGGGTAAATTTTTTTTCAAATATATTGTGGGGCATCCCTGCCCACCCTTGACCGCCATATTAGATTTAAAAAAAAAGCTTTAGAAATCTTCGCTCTTGTGGCGCTCTGATCTGGCCCTCTGTTTACCGGAACAGGGGCTGGACCGGCAGGTGCGTCTGTGATTGGCTGAGAGTCAGCTGGCAGTGCAGAGATTTGTTGGAGTGAAGGGCTTTAAGTATGTTTCTGCTGCTTTTTTTTTAGCAATCCAACATGTTGGTTGGGGGTGGGCAGGGATGCCCTACACTACAGAAAATTATTTTAATGCTAGGTGGAAGGGCAGCCATGGAGGGATCCGAAGGGTGGGAGGGAGGGGGGGAAAGGGCTCCCCCGCGCATGTTACAATCCCTCCCGGAGAACATGGAGGAGGCAGAAACCTTTTCACAGGAAGACAACTCCTACTCCTCAGTTTTCTGGACTTTGGACAAGCACTACAGGAGAACCATAAGGAGCAGAGTTGCAAGGTAAGGGTTTTCTCAAATTATACAGTGGGGCCAGCAGTTGGTTAAATGTTAGTTTTGGGAGTGGAAATGCCCTTTAATGACTAACAAAGAAAACACAAATAAATATAGCTATTGCTAATACAGATACATTAACAATAAATGCAGCATAAACTAAATTGATGCCGTGTGTCAGGTGCAGGTAACTTGAATGGGATCAGATGCAGGTCCTAAAGTGCACATGTAAAATCCATGCATCGGATTGGGTATCTGCACAAAAGAAAATATGTTTTTCTGCTTCTGTTTGCTAATGAGTTCTCCATACCTTTTCTCAATACTTTTCAGAAATTCTGTGGCTTGATCTTGGTTTTTTTCAAAGAATTCTTGGTAAAAACAAGCTGCCCGAAACAAATTCATTATATCTTGTACATTTAATAGAAATGTTTCTTTTATACCAGTGATCCTGAAAAACACAAGTGGTAACTGAATCTTTAAAAGGGAACTTAAGTGTTTAACAAGCATAGAAAAAATAATCAATGCACATTCCTAGGCCCCATACAATATCATATAATCTGCACACTGGCATACATTATAAACAAAGGGGTTTTAGTATGCATTACTGTGATCACATGAAAGAAAAGCCTTCCAATCATGTCAAGGTAACCCCAGTCTGGAAGGTCCTAACTTCAAACCTTTTTAAATTTCTTTACTTCAATTATGAATAGCAAACTTTTGCATTTCTCATAGTTGCACACTGGATCAATGTAGCAGGCTTTCTCACTTCCCCCCAGCCCTTTGGCTTTTTAAAATGAAGGAAGAGGCCACCCATCCAGTGCTTTATATTAAAAGTATAGGACCTCCCATTAAAGGGGCATGTGTTGGGGGTGCTATAACCACATGGAAGCTTGACCATGCTTCCTAATAAATACATACAATAGAAGGGTTGTGGAAGCAACCGCTTCCACAACCCTTCTGTTGTATGAACTCAAGTGTTAACCCCATATCTACATGTTGTACCTAAGGATGAGGACCCAAAATGCTAGGTCTTCATGCCTGGAAGAACAGACGATATACAGAAAACTTACAAAGTCCTGTTTGGTCCTGTCCTTTTTTGGAAGACATGCCATCTTTCAGGGTACTTCTCACCATAGATTGGTCCACTTGCCAAATAAAGTGGACTGAATGAGGACAATAGAGGAAATAATTTGGATATTGACTGTACACCTAGGGGTGTGGACATCGCATTCTAGACTCATACACTGTGTACAGTGTGTTTAAAGGGAGGGTTGAGTTAACCCTTTATTTCCCTTTTAAAATACATTTTTTGCCCTACTTATTAAAATATGAATGCAACTAACATATAAATGTTGATATTATGTTGTGTTCTCCACACAGCCTAGAAACTGATGATAAAAATGATGTATCCCTTGTCTTCTTCACTATGAAATTATCCTTTTTTTACTATAGTAAACAGTCCAAACAACTTACATTTCCCTCCTCTTAGAACAGAGGAATATGAAGTAGCTGAGTGACTGGAGAGCTGCTCTCTCTCATTTACACAGAAAACGCAGAGCAATCTGATCATTTCAATGTGATCCCAAATTTAGAAAATAAAAAAACAAAAAAGAATTTTTAAAAAAACTCTACTTTTTTCTTTCATTTGCTTAACTGATTTTCTATTCATTTGCTTAACTTCTATTTTTATCATATATTCTTATAGAACTTTTTTTTGAATATTACAAAGTAGAGATGGCATCCGGGTCCGACACAGAACCCCTCAATTCCAAAATCTGAATGTTCCATTTGAAACCGGGCAGATCGTTTGGATTTTTTTACTTCAAAGAGAGTTTTCGGTTTTTATCGAACATTCAAACTATTTTTGTAAATTCTCGAAAATAGCCTTGAACGTTTGATAATACTCGTCGGAAACTTGAAAATAGTTTCCAATCGTATTTTCGAGGATGAACACTGGCGTCCTTTTTGCAAGTGCGCACTGTTCCTGAGCATGCTCGTAACCAGCTTGCAACAGAGGAGGAGGGACAGCAGAAGAGGAGGTACTTCTGACAAGGCATCATCTTTCAGTAAGTTCTAATAACATACTGTGGGAGCGTTGGATGAACATAGTAATTTGAGTTTGAATAAAGACATACGTCCATCAAGTCCAACCTTTTTACCCTCTAATTTAACCCTACCTAACAGTTGATCCAGAGGAAGGCAAAAAAAGCAGCTAAAAAGGGGGGGAATTCCTTCCTGGCAATTGGAAAGTATCCCAGGACTGCAGTACACCATATGTATTCATATACCAGTAATTCTCAATATTTTTTAGTTTCAGTGAACTTGCCATTACCACATCTGCTGGGAGACAGTTCCAAAGTTTCACTGTTCTCACTGTAAAGAACCTTTCCTAACCTGAAGATAAAACTTATTTTCTTCCAATCTTAAAGGTAAATGCAACCTGGTATTTAAGGGGTAAGCCTTTATAACTTAAAAGTTTTTTTTTAAAGGGCATGTCCACCCCCAAAACTATACTTTAACCCTCTACTGGCCCCACTGTGTAGAGTTGAAAAATACTTTCCTTGCATCCCTGCAATGTCTGTTTAAAGTCCCAAAAAACGAACAGCAGGAGCCTGGCTTTTTCCCAAATCGTCTTTGCCTCCTGTCTCTTGTCTGTCATCTTTCAAAGGTCTGACATGTGTGTACCTAGCTTTAACTGCCGGCACTTGTCTTGCAGCTTCTCACCACCCGATAGTGCGCTGTCGCACCTATAATAAAGTTAGGGACAGCGTGCTAATCAGCTGGAAATAAGTAGCGAGTGCCGGCAGGTAAGTTTAACTTTATAACTGTGTGTTACACTATTGTTCACAGAGAGGTGTGAATAAGCGATCTAAACTCCCTGCAAATAATGGAAGATGCAAGGTACATTAAATTATCAGTTTAGTTCTCTTTAATTCATTTTCCAGTCTCTATTTATTTTGGATTGTTGCCAATTGGATAAGGTCCTCTCTGCTTTATGACAATTTCAAATCAGTGCACTAAATTATTTTATTTGAATTTAGAATGTTCTACGATCACTGCCTTTTAATTACTGTTTATGCTATGGAATTAAATTACTCTTGGAGCTTTACAATAAAGATTTTTTGCAGATTTTAACTCTAAACTGTGTTGCTTCCAGGAATGAACAAAGATTAAATAGGGCTCTATTCAGGACTCTGATTAAGGGCCCATCCTCTTTGTTATAAAAGAATGTAATGTACATGCTTATGGCCTGTCCAGTCTTGGGATGGGGAAAAGTCAGTGTTGAGGTGCCAGGGTGAATCAGTCACCTTGCCTCAGCATCCCTGTTCCCCTATTAGTCATGAGTCCCCTGGGGAAGAGTACTTAGGCCCCTAGAGACAAGAGGTCATTGGTCAGCTGGTTAGTGGGGACCGGGTATAAAAAGGACGTCATTCCTCACTCACCATCTAGTTATTCCTTGTCTCTGTTGATAACAGGAGTACATAGGAGCAGCGGTAACAGAATGGCAAGCTTGGCAGAGTGGGACTTGTATTGGATAAGGAGCTTCGGCAATCTTGAGAAGGCGGAGAGGATCCTGACTGTGTTCCTGGCAGCTGTGTACTTTAGGTCAAAGCAAGCAGAGGAGAAGATAGCAGTAGTAGAAAGGGGAGGAGCGTGTCTTACTATGTTAGGAGGGGCATGACATTAGCAGAGGAGAGCCGGTAGCCATGGAAGAAGAGGAAGCAGCCATAACGGAGCAAGGAGGCCCGGATGGAGATTTCAGGTCCAATTCATTTAGGATTGGAGCTGCTACTCATGCATCAATTTTAAGGTTAGACTCAACCGATATTAAGCTAAGAGAGCGTTAGCAATCTGAGAGATTTAAAGGACATCTATAGTGAGAAATTGTAAATATATTTCTCTTTCTGTGTGTTCTATAATTCCCCTCAACCCCCATAGTACCTTTATTTGCTTTAATTTCCTCCTCTGTCCAAAGATTTATAAGTTAAAAGAAGCCAAAATTTAAATACATCACTCCTGCTTGAGCTCTCAATCAAATCCCCTAATAGCATGCCGGTGTAGTATGTAGGCTTACACAAGTTTTAAAGCAAGTCTCCCAATGAGTCCTTCCTGGTCACTAAAATGCTTGACAAATACTGGGTTAAAAACAGAAGTAAAGCGAAAGAGAATGAAGCAGAATGAACAGCACTGGGTCACCCTTTTCCCAAGCTATCACCAATGTAATGCCTGTCAAAGGGAGGTCAGGCTGCAGTGATAAGGAAGGACTCAGTCTCTCCTAACTCACCCCCTCCCACTCCTTAGGTGAAATGAATACACTTCATTTTCTACAGGCTTATATACCAAGGTTTTTTTTTTATTTACAAAGGTTAGAGTGAAGTATAGGAGGATTCATGTGCTTGGTTCACAGCCGATTATGTGAATGGGGGAATGCCAAGAGAGGGGAGGGGGAATAGTGAGCTCTGCAGTAAATCAGACTGTGCGCAAACACAGAGCCACAGAGGAAGGTGGGAATAAGGCAGTATACACTAACCTTTTTTTATGTCTGGATTGGAGCAATGTATAAATTTCACTATAGATGCCCTTTAAGATTTATGTCCGCCCAGAGTTGTCCTTTAAAGGAGAAGTAAACCCAAAAAATCAAAGTGTAAGTTAGAAAGTACCCGCCTCAACATCCTTCTCAGCATGGAAGATTCCACTCAGGGGCCTTTTCTGTACCTCTGTGAGCTCATTTTAGATTATGTTTGTTCCCCAACTCTGAAGACATCTCTGACATTTTCCCCTGCCTGCCAGTACTTTTGCCTTGATTACATTTTCAGGACCTGTGTGATTTCCACTCCCACCCCTAAACCCCTATGATGTATGAATATATTAAATCATCAATAATCAAATTGGTGATGCAGCTGATTAACACTTTCCTAGTAGCTGTGTTTTTAGTGTGATGTATATAGGTCTGGGTATCTAATGTGTTTGGATCTGAAATAATGTATGTCTGACCTACGGCTTTCACTACACCAAATCCGATATATAAACAATAAATTGCAGGTGAAACATATAAAGATACAGGTCTGTAGCTGTGAATATTGCAAGTTTATTGCTAAACATGCGTGCTACATGTTTCAGACCCACTCAAGCACTTGAGGAAGGACAAGTGGGTCAGAAACATGTAGAATGCATGTATTACAATAAACCTGCACTATTCACAGTTACAGACCTGTGTCTTTGTATGTTTCACCTGCACTGTATTGTTTAAGTGTTGGAGGGTCTTATTTAAAAACTTGCGATACTGCAGGTTTTCGTTACTGTACGACTGTGGCAGTAGTATACCATAACATGTGGTAATAAACTACCATAATGATATTCTACGGGCGGTCTTATATTTACGTTGGCTATCGTACATTTACAAGATTTCCGATAGTGATCATAAATTGATGATCGCCATAACGATTGCTAAAGAAGGCGATACCACACCTTTATAAATATGGCCCGTACTGTGAAGGTCTCAAGCTCTCCCTGTCAGCTGTAGCAATATAAGTGGAAAGTGTAGCTTCTTAAATGGGAATATTGGGGGTATAGGAGGGTAGGAAGAGTGTGTTTTTATAGAAACCACATGGGGGAGGATAGAGAAGTGAACCTGAACTTAGCACCACCTCTGTGCAATGCATTTCTTATTAAAGAGAATGTTGGAGGGTCGGAAGAGTGTGTTTTTGATTCAGCTGTCTGTATAAAAACAACAAACTGTAGTACAGAGCTAAGCTGAGAAATGCATTGCACAGAGCTGTGCTAAGATCAGGATCATTATATTATCCTCCACCTAAAACACTGCACTGTATTTAATCAGTGTATGTATTAAAGGGGAATGTGGGAGGGTATACCACTTGCAGCTCTGCACCATGTTGTTTATAGAAATGTACATATTAATAGGAATTATTAGAGGGAATGCCAATTAAAGGGGCACTGTTAGAGGGAATACAAACATGTTCTATAAAATTAATGCAGCAGGAGAGCTGCCTGTGGGAAGTTTGGTGCTGGTATCCGGACACCCTGCCATATCCACTGTGAGAGCAATATGAAATTAGGCACCACACACACAAGGGTGTGCTTTTTTCAAATTTTGGTTTTCTGTAAACCCTTTACTTCCAGTTTAACATTTTCCCTGACTTCTACCAAGCAGTCCAAGAAAGCTAGTTTGTTGTTTTGTACCCCTTCTTTTGTTAATTTGATGTTCTGGTCTACATCATTGATGTGTTCTGTGAGGGCTTGTACTTCCTTCTGGTGGATTTTAACCCAGGTGCCATCCACGTGTTTGAACCAGTGGCTGGGTGCCATGTGCAATGCTGTTTTGACACCTTACCCTGGGCGTTCCTATAACACCTCAATGCCACAATGCAATCACACCTTGCATTCACAAGGTCCCTAACAACTGGCTGTAATATGCTAATTGGGACTATCCAGGGTACATAATTGCCAACAGATTCTTGTACAAGTCATTCTGAATTAAGAAAGCCAGTCGGATGACTAGCGAAATGTCTTCAAGGACTAAACTTTAAGTCCAGTTGATCTAACTGAATACAACAGATATACCATGACCTGGATGAATGAGAATCTTCACAAGCATTTTGTACATACTGACACAGGGAATTGGAGGGTGAGGAGACAGGACTTTACTGTGAAGATGGTATAGATCTTTCTGATATCAGTTGGACATCTTTAATTCGGGCTTGCAATCGGCAATTGAAAAAGCTTTGGCATGGAAGGGATCAAGCACAATTAAAGGTGTTAAACGCACTTGACGTGGCATGATTTGAATTGCAAGGTTGACACAAAAGGGCTAGGTGGACTTAATTAACAGGCAGGCTTTAAAATAAAAGGGGTTTCATTATTTAAAGATTATCAAATGTTAGAAACTTTAACTTGGGAGATTAACAGGGGCAGGCTTGATAATAGAACGTGATTAATTATTTCAAATATGTTATGTTATGCAAGTTAAGAGCTGTCCACTGGGGAGATTAACTGGTAGACTTGTAAAAGTGAGTAATTCATTTCAAAGTTCAAGAAATTTGTTGTAAAATTTCTAAATTAATAAAATGTTGCAGACTTTTCTCCCACCTCTCTGTGCCAGTGTCAAATTATTTGAAGTATATGTTAAGTCTAGCCATTTCAGTGTATCAGGTTTTAGAGGGACTCCATCATCCCTAGACCATGCAAATTTAAGAAGGAAATAGTCTTTTAATTTCTGCAGGTCCTTCACATAGCAGAGAGGAGGGACTTCCTGTCTCCCTCACACACTGAGGGAGTCTAAGGCTGTGCTCGCTGGCGGCACTATGCAAGAGAAGCCTTAGGAATGTCACATGTCTGCCTCCCACCCATTAACTTTCTGGTCAGTCATTTCTGTATATCTTGGGCTGTGGAGCACGTAGAGAGGTGGCTGATGGCTCGTTTTAAAGGTAGGAAACTGGCCTTTCATTTAAACTCATTTGGAGACCACAGTTCCCCTTTAAAGCCTAATTCAACCTTTACCTTTATAGTTTTATATTTATAATTATCTTTTAGAAACAATTTTTTGGAGTTTCCAGAACCCTAGATATATACACATGAAAAAAATATAAACTGATTTCCTTCACTAGGTTTATATCTATAATTAGTCAATCCTGCCTTTAATGGGTACTGCTCCCCTTTAATGGGTACAAGACAAGACATCACGGCCATGCACCCAAATGGTAGGGGCAGATCCCCAAACATCACGGGCATGCCCCCAAGTGTCCACCCCACATACACCACCAAATGGTTTGGCCACCCTCAAATGTCATGGTCATGCCCATAAACCCGCATTGTTATGGTCAGGCCCCTAAATGCCATAGTCACCCCCATACCCCAACTGATATGGCCATGCCCCCAAAGATCACTGCATGTACAAATGTTGTGATAACACCCCCAGATTTTGTGGTCTGGGCCATGCCCCCAAACTTCATTGCCACTCCCCCAAACATCATGGTCCACCCCAAAATGGTACAGACACCCCCCAAACATCACAGGCATGCCCCCAATCATGCCCTCACCACTAAACATCACCCCCACACCCCCAAACACCCCACCCACACCCCCTAACATTAGAGGTATGCCCCAAAACATCAAGTTCACCCCCAAAACATTGCACCCGTGCCCCCAACTGGCACAGCCATGCCTTCTGGACACCCAACATCTCGGACACCCCCCAAGACCGACATGGACTTAGGTACCAGACACACTGTTCGCACATCACACACTTCACAGGCAGCGCAACATTATGATGCCTGGCTTCAACAACACAGACAAAGAACCCGCCGTTTTGGAATGAACACAAGTCACAAGTTTTGGAATGAACATATCTGCTATGCGGCCCTGAAGCAGTGTCACCTCCTCAAATCATAACTAGGGATGGAATACAACTGGAACTCGAACCCGAGTTCGAGCCAAACTTTATGAGTTTGGATGAACTTGAACTATTTGAACTTGTTTGAATTTTCGGACTCGGAACCAATCAGATTTCAGAAAATCTGAAAATCTGATTGGTTAATATAAGCCATGTAAAAAAAAACAACAAACAAACCATGTTTTGAAAAATTGACCAATCAGAAATGGATTAGGGTTTTCTGCAAACCTATATAAAAAGGTGCAAGGAGCTCAGAAGCCATCGCAGTAGATGGCAGAAGAAAGAAGGGGCTAGCAACATCAGCTCCACAGAGGCCGGCAGTGCCAACAGGCTCACTGTTGGCCGCAGTGAGCCTGCCTGGCATCGGCGACCTCAGTGGTGTTGGTGTCGCTAGCCCAAGGATGTCGTGTCTGATCAAGATGCCGGTAACATCGGCCTCGTTGAGGCCACCGGAGTCAGAGGCACCCCTGGTGCCCGCAGGGGTACTTCTTGGGTCGGTGGCCTCAGCAGAGCTGGTGTCACTGGATGGAAGACAGAAGACGCCGCCCAAGGGCCCTTTAAGAGCCGCCGGGGGTCCTGGTTTGAGCTGCGGGACCCCCAACAAGGGCACTTATCAGTGCCGCAAGGGCCCTTACAAGGGCTGAGGAGGATTGTCCTGGTTTGAGCTGCGGGACCCCTTAAACCCCAAAGGGCTCTTTCCAGGGAGGGGGGCCCAGTTCAAGCTGCGGGACCCCTTAAGTCCCAAAGGGCCCTTACCAGGGAGGGGGGCCCCGTTTGAGCTGTGGGACCCCTTAAGCCCCAAAGGGCCCTTGTCAGGGCCGCAAGAGCACTTCTTAGTGCCGCAAGGGCCCTGGTGGGGCTGGGAAGGGGGGTCCCGGTTCGAGCTGTGGGACCCCTTAAGCCCCAAAGGGCCCTTGTTAGGCCCACAAGGGCACTTATAAGTGCCGGGGAGGGAGTCCCCAGTTCGAGCTGCGGGACCCCTTAAGCCCCAAAGGGCCCTTGTCAGGGCCACAAAGGTCCTTATAAGGACCCAGGAGGGGGTCCTGGTTTTGAGCTGCGGGACCCCCAAACGTCTGGCTGGGTTGTTGGGAATCTCCGGCTGTTCGGGGATTTTTGGAAGTGGGCGTTCGAGTTTTGAAGGACGATCGATTGAACGTTCAAGGATTACCGAAAGCAGCAAGCAGAAACCGGAAGTAGAGCGTGTGTGCGCTACGTTCGGTTTTTATGCTGTTCCCCATGCACAGACGTGTTCCCCAGACCATTTCCCAGGTTCTAGGGGCCTGAAAGGTATGGTAGGTTTACACTGCAATATTTAGGAAAGTTCATTTGAAGCCCTCATTGATTTAATGGGTCTGTTTTCGGACTTTTGAAAGTTCGGCCAGAAATATTAAACACATGACATATATTACCAACTGTGCACTTCTTTTATCCTTGTCTCTTCCATCTAAACCAAACACACATCTGCAACAAATACTGTAACCACATGTGTACAAAGGTAAAACTGCTACAGGGTTATTCAATAAAAGTTCTTATCGTTAAAAATGGTGCTAATTTTGCCCCAAACCAATCAGATGTTAGCTTTCAAATGTTAAATTATATCTGATTGGTTGGACAGAAATTAGCACCAATTTTAACAATAAGATTTTTTATTGAATCTCCCTGCTAGTGTTTTATAAAAGTCAACTTTTAGTCCATATACCCATAGCAAGTAACCCAATAGCTTAATCCATTAACATATATTAAACTCTCTGAGCAGTAATACTTATAACTAAAAATAAAGATAGTAACCCCTATGGACAACTTATAAGTGCAATTCATTACAAAAGGTTATTTATAAACAGATGGTTAATAAAAATATTGCGTACAGTATATTATTTACAAGTTGTTTGTCTGAATAGATGTCCTCTTGGGCTCATGCGGAATATATTTACGTACGCAGAAATGTAAAGTTAATGAATCTGCATTTGCTCCTTACCTTTTTTTATCTGCAAATGGAATGGCTTGGAATATATCCTCATAGTGGGACCTTACAATATTTATCAATTGTTCATTATATGAATAAATCATTTCCAATGCCTTTAGGATCAGAAGAATAAGAGAAACAGGTGAACTTAATCGCTTTTGCATTGCAATCAATTCACAGTTATAGTATGAAAATCCTATATACTAATACATATACATGGACCCATCTGCGCACCCATGTGACGTCATACAACCAGCATACACAGGTAGGTCTGAAGGTGGGGGGATCCAGGGAGGAATGTGTTCACAGGAGTGTGTGCATGTGGGGAACAAATGCTAAAAACAATACTAAAGTTCTGGTAATTAAAGGATAACTGTGGTCGAAAAATGACTTCAGGTAAATTGACAGGAATTGCTTCCCTGTGTATTTTTGCAATTTACTTTAATTTTTTACTTTACATGGTTTTGAAGATATTTACATTTTTATGTGTGATATGGTAGCAGCATCACCAGATCCCCTGCACTTCCTTCTTCCTGCTCTGAAACCCTGTGACAATCCTTCTTCCCTTTGTCTCCTAGTCCTTGTGGGCCCCTTTGGCCCCTCCCCTTGAGGTCCCCCTGAAACCCCCTCTGGCCCCTCCCACGCCTCCTTAAGTCTTTAACTGGTTTCTTTTGCTTTCTTCTGCACTGAGCATGTGCCAACTGCAGATTAGAAAGAGAAATATAGTATTGTGACCGCAGATTCAAAACCTTCCACCCCCTACCTTTCTGATCAGTGATTTCTTCATATGTTGGGCTGTGCAGCACGTAGAGAGGTGGTTGATGGCTCATTTTAAAGGTAGGCACTTGGCCTTTCTTTTAAAATCAACTTGTTTGGAGACCACAGTTCTTTAAAAATGTTAAATTGTCACACAGAATATATAGCAATATTTACCCTGCCTACACCTCACACAGAATAAATAGCAATATCTACCCTGCCTCCACCTCGGATGGAAGACAGAAGCCGCCGCCCAAGGCTCTTTGAAGGCACTTATCAGTGCTGCAAGGGCCCTTACAAGGGCCGGGGAAGCGGGTCCCGGTTCGAGCTGCAGGACCCCTTAAGCCCTAAAGGGCCCTTGTCAGGGCCGCAAGGGCACTTCTTACTGCTGCAAGGGCCCTGATAGGGCCGGGGAGGGGGGTCCTGGTTCGAGCTGGAGGACCCCTTAAGCCCCAAAGGGCCATTGTTAAGGCCACAAGGGCACTTATAAGTGCAGAGGAGTGGGGTCCCGGGTTCAAGCTGCAAGACCCCTGACATCCGGTTGCCAGATTGTCGGCCATCCGGCAATCCGCGAGCGGCTGTTTTCGTGAATCTCCGCCCGTTCTGGGATTTTCGGAAGAGGCTGTTTGAGGCCTGCCGAATGTTCGAAAATCCTCGTACATTCGAGATTTTTAAAAATAGTCCCGTGAGTCCGGAAATCAACTAGTTCGAACCCTTCTATTCAAGATTTCAAGTTCTAGTCCATCAATAGTACTTAACGAAGTACATAATCTGCTAAGTGTCCCTTTAAGGTAACTGTATTGGATCAGATACATGACTTCAATACTTAACGCTGTGCCCAGTGTTGATTCTCCTGGATACTGCATAATAAATGATGCAGAGCAGAATAATTCCCAAGGCAACCAAGGCACATGCCTAGGGCCCAGTAAACATCGGCCCAGCTTTAGTATTACAGCTGATGCAAGTATATAGAACAAAGGGACCCCAAATGACAACCCTGCCTAGGGCCCTATTTGATTGTAATAAATCTCTGTGCTTTTGTTTTTTCTTATACGTATGCCTTTTTATCTGGTTCTGTAAAAACTCTTCCATAGTATTCAGGAAACAATTCAATTATTGAGTCTAATGGATGATATGTTATCTCTACTCCTTTGAGGATTAAGCCTTTTTTTTTTAGATGGAAAAGAAGTTTAGCAATATGACTACAGGGAAATCCATTTTCCCAGCAAGTAGAAAAATAAATTACACTGAAATAAATCGCTGTTATGTGTGCGGCTCAGTACTCCCACTATGTGGCATTTTATACAGCAGAATTCAAATTTTCCTTGAAGCCACTAGAGGCCAGTAATACATTTGTTACCAATATCTTCACATTCTAAAATTGAAGCCTGAACAAGTAAAAGTGTGTGAATTGCACAGAGAAATCCCGTGACTTGTTCTGATCATACGTAGCAAGTCTAATCTAATATTTTCTGTCACAGATCCAAACTGTTTACTTTACAGATGGGTAGAGGCCTCAAGGACAAATTGCATTGCAGGCCAATAGTAATGAATGCAAATTTTAATAAAAACTGTTTATTCCACATAAATGTATAGTTAATTAAGGAATAACTCATTTTCATCCTTAGGTTCATGATATATATGTGGGCAGGCTTAGTTGCTTAGTATTCATTGACTTTGAGGCTGACAATTGCTAGTATCTGGTTAAATCCTCAATGACAAGGCTGATTAAAATGCTAATGGCTCTTAAATAGTAACACCAGGCCGATGTTACCAGCATCTTGATCCGACGCAACATCTTCGGGCTAGCGACACCAGCACCACTGAGGTCGCCAATGCCAGGCAGGCTCACTGCGGCCAACTACTGCAACAGTCATTGCAGTAGATGGCAGAAGAAAGAAGCGGCTAGCAACATCGGCTCCACTGAGGCTGACGCTGCCAACAGGCTCACTGACCTCAGTGGTGTTGGTGTCGCTAGTGTCGGATCAGGACACTGGAAACATCGGCCTTGTTGAGCCAGAGGTACCACTGGCAGCTGCAGGGGTGCTCCTGGGGGGGGTCTGTCGCCTCAGCGTTGTACAAGTCACTGGATGGAAGACAGAAGACGACGCCCAAGGGCTTTTTTAAGAGCCGCCGGGGGTCCTGGTTCGAGCTGCAGGACCCCCAATAAAGGCACTTATGAGTGCTGCATGGGCTCTTACAAGGGCTGGGGAGGGGGGTCTCGGTTAGAGCTGCTGGACCCCTTAAGCCCCAAAGGGCCCTTGTTAGGACCGCAAGGGCACTTCTTAGTGCCGCAAGGGCCCTGATAGGGTCGTGGAGGGGGGTCCCGGTTTGAGCTGCGGGACCCCTTAAGCCCCTAAGGGCCCTTGTTAGGGCCACAAGGGCACTTATAAGTGCCGGGGAGGGGGGTCCCGGTTTGAATTGCTGGACTCCTTAAAGGACAACTCCACCCTCATAATAACATCTTTTAGAAAGAATGGCCTCTTTAAAATATGTTGATATATCATAGTTTGTCCTATGAATTCATTACTGTATGCCTGCTATGCTTCTGGATGCCTCATGGAAACTGAGCAATTTAGAAACCTGTACTAAGCCTGAGCATGCTCAGAAGAGGTAGACAGGGGATTAACATTTAGTCATTGGCTGTGATGTCAACTGTCAAATCTAGAACTGACAGTTACTAACTGGAAGAACCAGGAAGCAGAAACTGGGGAAACAGGACATTGTGCAGGATTTCAGGTTAGACTTTTATATTTCAGATTTTAAACTATTACCATTTAGAGCTTTGGGGGTGATTTACCTGTATGTAAGTTTTCATTTCAGGGCTGGACTTGCCCTTTAAGCCCCAAAGAGCCCTTGTCAAGGCCACAAAGGTCCTTGTAAGGACCCAGGAGGGGTTCCCGGTTTCGAGCTGTGGGACCCCCAAACGTCCGGCTGGGTTGTTGGGCATTCGGCAATCCGCGAACGACTGATTTCGGGATCTCTGGCCTTTTGGGGATTTTCGGAAGCGACCATTCGAGTTTTTCTGAACGATCGAAAATCCTCGAACGTTTGATCGGATTACCGAAAGTGGCACGCTAAAACTGGAGGTAGTGAGCGTGCACGGTTTTTATGCTGTTCCCCACGCACGGGGAACGTACCCATTAAAGTCAGTTTGGCCATCTCTATTAAGTACATGAAATCTGTATCTATTATTCACAGGGAGGTGAGAAGACTCATTTCCACCTCCCTGTGAATAATTAAATGCCTGGGTAACAGTGCAACACTTAACTACGGCTCTCCACTCACATCTCCTTCCCAGTTGACAGGCACGCTGTCCCAACCAAGCGCCTATCTTCGGTGCATGCGTGCCAATACAAAAGGTAGGCGCACAATCGGGACAGCACGCCTGTCAACTAAGGAGATGCCAAGTGGAGCGTTGGTAGGTAAGTGTTGCACTGTTACCCAGACATTCTATTATTCACAGGTAGGTAGGAATAAACGTTCTCACCTCCCTGTGAATAATAGATACAGATTTCATGTACTTAAAAATTTCCGATTTAGTGTCCCTTTAACTTCTTGCTTGCTGATGCTGCGCAAGTATCGCATTAGACACCCACGCAGCCACCGCAATTGATTTAATCCCACTTATGTGAATGTTAAACCCATGCTAAACCAATATTATTTTATTAAATTGGGGAATATGGATTTTACACTCATATTGTCAATAGGATTTTGCATTCCACCAGGTGTTTCAGTGCATTTTCTCCATATTTTTCCTCTCCATTTGCAATAATTTATATAGACTACAAATACATTGCTTATCCAGAAGTACATGTGGAAATGCATCACCCTGCAATGGGAATGTTTACAAGTGTTCCTGTTAAACAAACTTTACTTGTATCACAAAAATAAAGAAATGATGTAAAACATCTAAGACATGAGAATATTATTTCGGAAATGTAAAAGCAATGAATACATTTAGTACAAGAAGGTATAGATTCAACGGGGACATTTAAAAGTCCCCCTTTTAACAACAGTTGAGGTTTGTACCATGTTAGCCATAAACAAGAGAAGAAAAGTGGAGCTGTGACCTTTTACTGGCTAACTAGATGACAAAAAAAATATAGCAAGCTTTCGGGTGTCCTAAGCCCCCTTCATAAGGCTAGATGTAACAAAGCACTGGTAAGGCCTCATTTGAAATATGCAATGCAGTTTTTTAATCCTGTATACAAAAATAAAATCTTGAACTGTATAGGTTTCAGATAAGGGCTACTAAATCAATAAGAGGAAAGGAGAAACAGATTATATTAGGAGGTTGTTAAACTACTGCTAAACTATTTGTACATCTAAGGGCATGGTAGGAAGCCTCCAAATTGTTGCCTGTTGTAACGTGAAAAAAAGGTCCAATTGGTTTTGATGGTATGCACTTGTGCCCTGTAATTGTGATGTTTGTTACTGCTTATCACAATGATGATGGCTCAATAAAGCCGAAACCGGTCTGTAGTTGGCGCTCTGGTTTTGCATTTAGCTTGTGGAATGCTGTAAAAGTCTTTTTAAAGGACAACTCCACCCTGATAAGAACATATTTTAGAAAGAATGGCCTCTTTAAAATATCTTGATATATCATAGTTTGTCTTATGAATTCATTACTGTATGCCTGCTATGCTTCTGGATGCCTTGTGGAAATTGAGCAATTTAAAAACCTGTACTGAGCCTGGGCATGCTCAGAAGAGACAGACGGGATTAACATTCAGTCATTGGCTGTGATGTCAACTGCCAAATCCATAACTGACAGTTGCTAACTGGAAGAACCAGGAAGCAGAAACAGGGGCAACAGGACATTGTGCAGGATTTCAGGTTAGACGTATATATTTCACATTTCAAACTATTACCATTTAGGGTTTTGGGGGGTGGTTTACCTTTATGTAAGGGGCTGGACCTGCCCTTTAAAGATATAGCTTTCCTAAGAGCTTACATAGAAACATAGTAAATTCCCAGAAGTCTTTGTTCCTTATTTGCATATTGCTGAAAAGGGAGTTTCAAAGCCTGAATTCTCTTCCTATCCTATTTAAATGTATTAGTGATTACTGCTTATCCAAAGATGTATGCTAAACAGGTGAATCAGCTAAGCTTTTACATTAAATTTCACTGTCCTGGTAAGATGGGTAAGATGGCTAACTTTTTCGACACCATACAAGCAGTAATCTAATATAGTTAATTGAAAATTTGGTGGGCAAATATATAAAGGGATGGTATCTGTATTTTAAATGGTACCTGGTTTGTACCAGTGCCATGCAGAATTTTGTGACTGTGTGGTATTTCAGATTGATGGGCACTTTAACCAACCGTTAGTTTGCAACTGTGGTCTTAATATAACACTGTGGGATTAAACTACCAATAAAGATTGTTAGATTACAGTTGTGTTATAAATTTCCAAATGTGCTGTCTAACACACCATATAAGGTTTACATGGGTAAGTAATAGTCCTCTTGATGTGTTAAATATGCATAGTTTCACATCTAGCTTAATAATACTAGGAGAAAGCTTCTGACTAAGTATGGACTAGAACTTTAACTCAAACCCGAGTTTGAGCTAAATTTTATGAGTTCTTATGAACTCAGACTTTTTAAAACTCTACAAACTATGAACTTTTGGGCTTTTCAAACTCACGCACATATTTTCGATAATTATCGGAAATTCGAGGATTATCAGATTTTCGAATCGATAATCCTCGACTTTATCGATTCAAAACCCTAAAAAGCAGTGTTTGGTAATCCTCAAAAATGGCAATAACCCTCGAATGTAGCTTTCGCAAACCCTCGAATTTGGCCATAATCCTTGAATAACCCTCAAATATAGCATTCACTAATCCCTCAGATTCGGCCACAACCCTCGAATGCGGGGTTTGGTAAACCTCAAATGTGGCATTCACTAACCCTTGAATTCGGTGATACCCTCCATATGGTATATGCTTACCCTAAAATTCGTTGATAACCCTCGAATGTGGCAATCGATTTCAGTAATCTTCAAAAATTCAATGTGAAAACCTGAAAATAGCTCAATCGTGAATAGAGATGGCCGGATCCGCCGCGGATTTCTCCCGTCCGCGAACGGCGGATTATTCCGGACTTTCCGGACTTCCGAACTTCCGAACTGCGTTCCGTGTAAATTTTCAAGACGGAGCAAGCCACATGATCCAAATTAGCCAATGGCAGCTATCATAGTTACAGAAAGCCTCATTTTTTTACGGAAATCTTCGTTTTTACGGGAATCCTCGTATTTTCGAAAAATACCGTTTTTTTTAAGTCACGCTAGCGGACTGTACTTTTTAGGTATTGTTGGCATTTATAGTAGATAATTTCTATATATTTGTGGCAAGTGTGGGAAGGGGATCCAGGGTAAGTATTGCTATATATTCTGGTGTGAAGATGAGGCAGGGATGATTTGCTAGCTATTTCTTTGAGCGAGTTGATACGGGTCAGATACTGCTATATATTCTGTGTGAGGTGGAGGCAGTAGATATTGCTCTATATTCTGTGTGAAGGTTGAGGACAGGGTAGATATGTATTATTCTGTTAATGGGTGCAGGCAGGGTAGATAGTCTATATATTTTACGGTTTTGGATACAGGGTTAGATATTGCTTATATTCTGTGTGAGGTGTAGGCAGGTTAGTAATGCTATATATTCTGTGTGAGGTGGAGACAGGTTGATATTGCTATATATTCTGTGTGCAGGTGCAGTATTGCTATATATTCTGTGTTGAGGTGTAGGCAGTAATGATATTCTATATTTCTGTGTGAAGAGTGCAGGTAGGGTATATTGCTATATATTTTTGTGTGAGGAGTAGGCAGTAATTTGCTAATTTCTGTGTGATAGGAAGGAGGGTAATTTGCTATATATTTGTGTGTGAGTGCAGGGTGATATGTATATATTCTGTGGAGGTTGGAGGCAGGGTAGATATGCTATATATTCTGTGCGTTAGGTGGACAGGGTAGATATTGCTATATATTTCTGTGGTGGTGAGTGTGCAGTGCTGGTAAGATTGTCTATTATTCTGTGTGAGGTGCAGACAGGGTAGATATTGCTATTATTCTTGTGAAAGGTGCAAGGCAGGGTAGATATTGCATATATTCTGTGTTGAGGTGAAGAGACAGGGTAGATATTGTCTATATTCTGTGTGAGTGGAGGACCAGGTGATATTGTATATATTCTTGTGCAAGGTGCAGAGTCATTGCTATATATTCTGTGTTAGTGTAGGCAGTATAGATATTGCTATCTTCTGTGTGAAACTGCATGTAGGAGGATTGCTATATATTTTGTGTGAGGAGGCAGGCAGGGTAATTGCTATTATTCTTGGTAAGTAGGGGTATATTGCTATATTTCTGTGTGAAGTAAAGCAGGGATTGTTGCGTTGTTAGTGTTGCTAATATTCTGTGTGGAGTTGGAGGCAGGGTAGATATTGCTATATATTCTGTGTGAGGTGGAGGCAGTGTAGATATTGCTATATATTGTGTGAGGTGGAGGCAGGATAGATATTGCTATATATTCTGCAAGAGTTGGAGGCAGGGTAGATATTGCTATACTTCTGTGTAAGTGGAGGCAGGGTAGATATTGCTATATATTCTGTGTGAGGTGGAGGCAGGGTAGATATTGCTATATATTCTGTGTGGGTGGTGGAGGCAGGTGTAATATGCTATATATTCGGTTGCAAAGGTGCAGGCAGGGTAGATATTGCATATATATTCTGTGTGAGGTTGGAGGCAGGGTTAGATATTGCTTTTATCTGTGTGAGGTGGAGGCAGGGTAGATATGCTATATTTTGTGAAGTGAGGCAGGGTAATATGCTATATTCTGTGTGAAAGGTGGAGGCAGGGTAGATATTGCTATTATATTCTGTGAGAGGTGGAACAGGGTAGATAATTGCTATATATTCTGTTTGTGAAGGTGACGAGGGTAGATATTGCTATATATTCTGTGTGAGGGATAGGGCAGGGTAGATATTGCTATATATTCTGTGTGAAGGTGGATACAGGACTAGTTGCTATATATTTTGGAAAGGTGGAGGCAGGGTAATATTGCTATAATTTCTGTGTGAGGTGGAGGACAGGGTAGATATTGCTATATAATTCTGTGTGAGGTGAGGATAAGGTATATATTTAGTATATATTCTGTTGGGGTGAAGGTGGAACGGGTAGATATTGCTATATATTCTGTGTGAAAGGTTGCTAGGCAGGGTAGATATGCTATATATTCTGTGTGAAAGGTGGTAGGCAGGGTAGATATTGCTATATTTCTGGTGTGAGTGAGGGCATAGGGTAGATATTGCTATAGTATTCTGTGGTGAGGTGGAGGCAGGGTAAGATATTGCTTATATATCTGTGTGAAAGGTGGTAAAGTAGATATTGCTATATATTCTGTGTGAAAGGGGATTCAGGTAGATATTGCTATATTCTGTTGTGAGGTGGATACAGGTAGATATTGCTATATATTCTGTGTGAAGGTGAGGCAGGGTAAGATATGCTATATATTCTGGTGTGAAAGGTGGAGACAGGGATAGATATTGCTATATTTCTGTGTGAAGGTGGATACAGGGTAGATATTGCTATATTTCTGTGTGAGGGGAGGCAGGTAGATATTGCTATATATTCTGTGTGAAGGTGGAAGGGCAGGTAGATATTGCTATATTGTCTTGTGTAGGTGTAGCAGGGATAGATTTGCTATATTTTCTGTGTGAATGGAGGAGGGTAGATATTGCTATATATTTGTGTGAGGAGGGATAGGTAGAATGCTATATATTCTCTGTTTCGATTATCTGCTGTGTTGAACGGGTGGATACATTGTTATAATATGGCTAGTTAGATATCTGTTTCTGTGTGAGGTGAGGCAGGGTAGTATTCATTATAAGTCGTGGTTGCTATTCTTGTGAGAATAGCTTGAAGGCGTGTAGATATTGCCTATATATTCTGTGTGAGAGGTGACGGCAGGGTGAGTATTATCATGATTGGTTCCGTATTGCTATATTATTCTGTGTGAAAGGTGGAGTGCAGGGGTCTATATATTGCATATATACTTGCTATAATTCTTGTTGAAGGGTTAGCAGGGTAGATATTGTGTAGTATTATTCTGTGTGTGAGTTGTATACAAGAGGGTAAAGATTATTGCTATATCATTCTGGTGAGTGTGAGGGTGGAGGCAGGTAGTAGATATTGCCTAATATTCTGTGAGGTGCAGGCGGGTACGATATATTTGCTTGGTTATATATTCTGTGTGTATGGAGATCACTGGCAGGGAGGAGGTATCTGCTATAATATTGCTTGTGTGAGCATGTAGCTGGTGGAACAGTGTGAGTCTTCTGCGTGCTGTGCAGGTATTGCTATATATCTCTGCCAGGTGTAGATATTTATTTTCTGTGGTGAGTAGTTTATGTATTCTTTCCGGGTAGAATATTGCTATATATTCTGTGTGAGGTGTAGGCAGGGTAGATATTGCTATATATTCTTTGTGAGAGGTGGATACAGGGTAGATATTGCTATATATTCTGTGTAGGTGGAGGCAGGGTAGATATTGCTATATATTCTGCGTGAAAGGTGGAGGCAGGGTAGATATTGCTATATATTCCGTGTGAAAGGTGGATTCAGGGTAGACATTGCTATTTATCTTTGTGAGAGGTTGATACAGGGTAGATATTGCTATATATTCTGGTGTGAGGTGTGGCATTGTAGATATTGCTATATATTCTTTGTGAGAGGTGGATACAGGGTAGATATTGCTATATATTCTGTGTGAGGTGGAGGCAGGGTAGATATTGCTATATATACTGTGTGAAAGGTGGAGGCAGGGTAGATATTGCTATATATTCCGTGTGAAAGGTGGATTCAGGGTAGATATTGCTATTTATTCTTTGTAAGAGGTGGATACAGGGTAGATATTGCTATATATTTTGTGTGAAAGGTGGATACAGGGTAGATATTGCTATATATCTTGTGAAAGGTGGAGGCAGGGTAGATATGCTATATATTCTTTGTGAGAGGTTGATACAGGGTAGATATTGCTATATATTCTGTTGAGGTGGAGGCAGGGTAGATATTGCTATATATTCTGTGTGAAAGGTGGAGACAGGGTAGATATTGCTATTTATTCTTTGTAAGAGGTGGATACAGGGTAGATATTGCTATATATTCGGGTTTAAAGGTGGATACAGGGTAGATATTGCTATATATTCTGTTGAGGTGTAGGCAGGGTAGTTATTGCTATATATTCTTTGTAAGAGGTGGATACAGGGTAGATATTGCTATATATTCTGTGTGAGGTGGAGACAGGGTAGATATTGCTATATATTCTGTGTGAGGTGGAGGCCAAGGTGATATTGCTATAATTTCTGTGTGGCAAGGTGCAGGGCAGGGTAGATATTGCTTATATTCTGTGTTAGGTGTAGGCAGTAGATATTGCTATATTTTCTTGTGAAACGTGCAGGTAGGGTAGATATTGCTATATATTTTTGTGAGGAGGAGGCAGGGTAGATATTGCTATATATTTCTGTGTGAGAGGTAAAGGCAGGGTAGATATTGCTATATATTATCTGTGCGAGTTGGATGCAGTGTAGATATTGCTATATATTCTGTGTGAGGTGGAGGCAGTGTAGATATGACTCTATATTCTGTGTGAGAGGTGCAGACAGGGTAGATATTGCTATATATCTGTCGAAAGGTGCAGGCGGGTAGATATTGCTATATATTCTGTGTGAGGTGCAGACAGGGTAGATATTGCTTTATATTCTGTGTGAAAGGTGTAGGCAGGTTAGAAATTGCTATATATTCTGTGTGAGGTGGAGACCATGGTGATATTGCTATATATTCTGTGTGCAAGGTGCAGTCATTGCTATATATTCTGTGTTAGGTGTAGGCAGTTAGATATTGCTATATTTTCTGTGTGACAAGTGCGGTAGGGTAGATATTGCTATATATTTTGTGTGAGGAGGAGGGCAGGGTATCTATTGCTATATATTCTGTGTGAGAGGTAAAGGCAGGTGTAGATATTGCTATATATTATGTGTGTGAGTTGGAGGCAGGGTAGATATTGCTATATATTCTGTGTGAGGTGGGGGCTGGAGATATTGCTATATATTCTGTGTGCGGTGGAGGCAGTGTAGAATGATTGCTATATGTTCTGTGTGAGAGGTGCAGGCAGGGTACATATTGCTATATATTCTGTGAGAGGTGCAGGCAGGGTAGATATTGCTATATATTCTGTGTGAGGTGGAGGCAGGGTAGTTATTGCTATATATTCGTGAGGTGGAGGCAAGGTAGATATCGCTATATATTCAGTGTGAGGGGTGGTGGCAGAGTAGATATTGCTATATATTGTGTGTGAGGTGGAGGCAGGATAGATATTGCTATATATTCTGCAAGAGTTGGCAGGGTATATTGCTATATATTCTGTATAAGGTGGAGGCAGGGTAGATATTGCTATATACTGTATTCTGTGTGAGGTGGAGGCAGGGTAGATATTGCTATATATTCTGTGTGTGGGGTGGAGGCAGTGTAGATATTGCTATATATTCTGTGTGAGAGGTGGAGGCAGGGTAGATATTGCTATATATTCTGTGTGAGGTGCAGGCAGGGTAGATAGTGCTTATATTCGTGTGTGAAAGTGCAGGCAGGGTAGATATTGCTATATATTCGTCTGAAAGGAGCAGGCAGGGTAGATATTGCTATATATTTTGGTGTGAGGTGCGGCAGGGTAGATATTGCTTTATATTCTGTGTGAGTGGAGGCAGGGTAGATATTGCTATATATTATGTGTGAGGTGGAGGCAGGGTTATATTGCTATATATTATGTTGAGGTTGAGGCAAGGTGATATGCTATATATTCTGTGTGAAAGGTGCAGGCAGGTGATATTGCTATATATTCTGTGTTAGGTGTAGGCAGTATAGATATGCTATATTTTCTGTGTAGAAGGTGCTGGCAGGGTAGATATTGCTATATATTTGTGTGAGGTGGAGGTAGGGTAGATATTGCTATATATTCTGTGTGAGAGGTAAAGGCAGGGTAGATATTGCTATATATTCTGTGAGAGGTGCAGGCAGGGTAGATATTGCTATATATTCTGTGAGAGTGCAGGCAGGGTAGTATATGCTATATTCTGTGTGAGGTGCAGGCAGGGTAGATATTGCTATATATTCTGTGAGAGGTGCAGGCAGGGTAGATATTGCTATATATTCTGTGAGAGGTGCAGGCAGGGTAGATATTGCTATATATTCTGGTGTGAGGTTGAGGCAGGGTAGATATTGCTATACATTCTGTGAGGTGGAGGCAGGGTAGATATCGCTATATAGGAAAAGGCAATAGAGCCTTTCTTCACCTGAAGAAGGGGGCATCCCCCCGAAACGTTTGTCGCGTGTGATGTGTGGATCACAATAAAATTGTTATAATTTCTTGGAGTGCGACCCTCTATTGCCTTTTTCCTGTAAAACTACTGGTTCCAAAGGGAAGAACCCACGAGGCGTCTGCACCCACAGTTGGATAGAGTGCACCTCCACCATTGTTTATCTGTTTAGATATCGCTATATATTCAGTGTGAGGGATGGTGGGCAGAGTAGATATTGCTAATATTGTGTGAGGTGGAGGCAGTATGATTTGCTATATATTCTACAAGAGTTGAAAGCAGGGTAGATAGTGCTATATATTCTATAGTAGGAGGAGGCAGGGTAGATATTGCTATATACTGTATTCTGTGTGAGGTGAAGGCAGGGTAGATATTGCTATATATTCTGTGTGTGGGGTGGAGGCAGGGTAGATTTTGCTATATATTCTGTGTGAGGTTTAGGAGGGTAGATATTGCTATATTTCTGTGTAAGGTGGAGGCAGGGTAGATGTTGCTATATATTCTGTGTGAAAGGTGGATACAGGGTAGATATTGCTATATATTCTGTCTGAAAGGTGGAGGCAGGTTAGATATTTCTATATATTCTGTGTGAGGTGTAGGCAGGGTAGATATTGCTATATATTCTGGTGAACCCACCTTTCACACAGAATATATAGCAATATCTACCCTGTATCCACCTTTCACACAAAATATATAGCAATATCTACCCTGTATCCACCTCTTACAAAGAATAAATAGCAATGTCTACCCTGAATCCACCTTTCACACGGAATATATAGCAATATCTACCCTGCCTCCACCTTTCACACAGAATATATAGCAATATCTACCCTGCCTCCACCTCACACAGAATATATAGCAATATCTACCCTGCCTACACCTCACACAGAATATATAGCAATATCTACCCTGTATTCACCTCTCACAAAGAATATATAGCAATATCTACCCTGCCTGCACCTTTCACACAGAATATATAGCAATATCTACCCTGCCTGCACATCTCACACAGAATATATAGCAATATCTACGCTGCCTCAACCTCACACAGAATATATAGCAATATCTACCCTGCCTCCAACTCACACACAGAATATATAGCAATATCTACCCTGCCTTTACCTTTCACACAGAATATATAGCAATATATACCCTGCCTCCACCTTTCACACAGAATATATAGCAATATCTACCCTGCCTGCACCTCTCACACAGAATATATAGCAATATCTACACTGCCTCCACCTCACACAGAATATATAGCAATATCTACCCTGTATCCACCTTTCACACAGAATATATAGCAATATCTACCCTGTATCCACCTTTCACACAGAATATATAGCAATATCTACCCTGCCTCCACCTCACACACAGAATACAGTAAATAGCAATTTTCACACTGCTTCCTCCTTTCACACAAAATATATAGCAATTTCCACACTGCCTCCACCTCTTACACAGAATACAGTAAATAGCAATTTTCATACTGCCTCTACTTCACATACAGAATATATAGCCTTTGCTTCTCAAACAGAGTACATAGCTATTTCCTCACTGCCTCTGAGGTTAAATTGTTTGCAGTGTGTTTTTGATCATGTGTAATAAATATTTTTCTTTGTTGACATTTTGACATTAACTGTTTGAGGTCTCTGCATTTAAATTCACAAATATGTGTCTCATTTAGCTTTTTAATCCCTAAAGCACCTGAAGCAAATTACTTCTTGCTGCTGTGTTTGTTTAAAATCATGATGTAAATATTCTGACATCATTCCTAGGAATACTTTTCACTTAATTAAAATAAACTCAGAGAGAGACTTTCCATAGACACACCATATGCATGTAAAAAACACCTTTTTTTGCAGTTGGAAGTTCCTGTGTCTTTGACTTTCCTCTTCCAGTATGATCATACTGTACTATGATTATAATATTAATGGGCATGGTACAAATGTCATTGTTAAAGTACAGTATACAAACTAATTTTCTTGACCCAGACCCAGTGTTATCTGAGAATGGTAGTTCATTATCCCTGTCATAATGTAAATTGTATAAAACTGAGTAACAATACCGACAACTATCTGGGGACAATTTTGGTATTGGTACCAACAGGATTGGCCCTTTATCACTAAACTTACTTATGTTAATTTTACTTACTGATTGAGCTCCTTCCTCTACTCTGCAGCTTCTGTGTCTGGCTGTTAGTGAAAATCGTACCCAGGATTGACAGGGTTGCCATGCGTTCCCTTATTTGGCAGGATTGTACAGACTGATGGGGCAAAATCCTGAAATCTCGTCCAAACACTGGCCCTTGCCCTGCTCCCAGTACACCCACTCCCAACCCCGGAATACCCTAACCCTACCTCCACTCCTCCTAGTCTCTGTCTCCTGCTCCACTACACAATGCTCCCTTCTGCTCAGGTGTGGGAAATATCTGTCAACCCTGGCAGCAGAGGATGTGTCTTCCAGCTGGTGAGGAATTCAGATGTGTAAGTAAGGTCAGAAGCATTAAAAATTTGTTTCTGGGGGTACTTAAGTAAAAGAAGGATGGACTGGTCAACAACAATATATAATTGATGCATGTTTCCTTTTTTTGTTTTCTGTTTAAATTCAATAAAGTTGTTCTCCACAGAAAGCCCCCTCCCATTCCCTACACTTCTATATATACTCTGCTCTTAGCACGGTGAAATAAAAAGTTGCTGAATAGAGAATTCCTCTTTGAGAATCATAAATAATAAGTTTATTTGATATATTTCCTGATATGCAGCACAGAAACTGTAGCAACTTATTAATGTAACAAATATATATATATACTGTAAATCAGGAAATATATATTTTAGTATACTTCATGCATATTTGCAGATTAGATTTTCCTACCTCACTTAAGATGCTGGTAAGTTCTTCTGAGCAGTCTTTATAATGTATGTCAAAGTCTGGTAAGAATGAATGTAAAGCCAGACAACCACCATGTTTGAGAATGCGAGCTGCTTCCGGCAAGAATTTTTCTGTGTTGAACCAGTGAGCAGCTGTATCTGCATTTACCAGATCCACTGAAGCATCTTCCAATGGCATATTCTCAGCAGGGGAATTCCAGGAGAAAAAAAATCAGGGAATATTATATCAAAATACTTTCTAAATGTTTAATGTCAATTATTATGTAAAATGACACGCACACCTTTTGAGTGAACAGGAATTTCGAGCAAAATTTTTTTTAAAGGGCATGTAAACTGTGCTAAATAATTTTCCAGCTAATCACACAGCAATATGGATTAATTTCCACAACCTTAAAACTGTTTCCCCCCCTTTCTCTAGCCCTCCTTTATTTTCAGCTCTTGGAGTTTTACTTAAAAATCTGTCTATCATCCACTTCCATTGGATATCCCAGCTCCTCTACCAGGCACCATTATGTGTAAAAATTGTATATTTTTATGAAAGCAAAGCATATTCCTCGCTGATTGATTCACTGATTGATTCACTATTATGATTAAGCTCTCCCACTCATGGCTTGCTGCTGCTAATCAATGCTGGTGTTTGCTGCTTTCTGTGCTGTCTGTGTTTTTGCAGAACAGTCCCAATCTAGCACTGCATCTATAGAAATCGATTCCAAAGCCCACCCCTTCCACACAGTAATTACCGCTGCCAGAGCTGCCATGCTGTGTGGTCTTTTCACTATAACACAACATCACAGGATGAATGCAATTTGCTGTTGGGTGCTGCTCACTATTTTGAGACACACAGCTCATTACTAGAGATGGACTAGAACTCGAACCCGAGTTCGAGCCGAACTATTCGAGTTTGAACGAATATGGGCTTTACGAACTATCCCGGACCTGGATTTTCGATATTTTCTGGACTTTCGATAATTATTGAGTGTTCGACCGTTTGATGAAATCGAATATGCAAGTAAAATGCCTATTATACCTATACGAGAGCATCGAATCCTCAAGTAAAATGTCCATTAACACCTATACGCGAGCATCAAATCCGTGAGTAAAATATCCATGATACCTAGGCACGAGCATCGAATCCGTGAGTAAAGTGTTCATTAAAACCTATACGCGAGCATCGAATCCAGGAGTAAAATGTCCATGATACCTAAGAGCGAACATCGAATGTTTGAACGTGAGAGCTCGAAAATAGCGCGAATGAGAGTAAAATTGATTTTTGAATGTACTGGATATTCGAACATGTTCCCCAGACCATTTCCCAGGTCCCACAGCCATTTACATTAAGTTATCATTGATATTTTAATTGTATTTCATTAGAACTTTTCAAACTATTTGACTCCCATTGACTTTAATGGGTCCATTTTCGAACTTTCCATATAGTTCGAAAGTTCAAAAACAGACCCAACTTTCGAAAGTTCGGCCATCTCTGCTCATTACCATTGGTAGTTGATTGACTGCGCACACAGAGAGAAGGAATGTATATTATTATGAGTGGGCTGAACAGGACAAATGGAGATATGGTAAAAGAGAGCCCTGGTATAAGAAAGAGATCAAGTTCCTGGAGGCTCTAAAAAAAAGAAAAGTATAGACATATAAAGGGAGATTCAATAAAAGTTCTTATCGTTTAAAATGGTGCTAATTTTGCCCCAACCAATCAGATCTTATTTAACATTTGAAAGCTAACATCTGATTGGTTGGGGCAAAATTAGCACCATTTTAAATAAGAACTTTTATTGAATAACCCTGATCATTTTTTTACCGTAAGTGGCCCCTTTAAAATTCATCTAAGTTACCAAAATTGATAAATGCTCAATTATGGCTTCTTAAAGGTTACTGTCTAATAAAAGGAATCTCTTTCCTGTGAACTTCATCTTTGAAATATCATGATTGCAAAGAAAAAGAAAGAAAAATTAAAACAAACAGGTTATGTCAGCAACCAGATAGTGTGCCATTTTTACTATAACTCATGAAGATTTGCAGACGCGCGCAATTGCAGCATACTTCTCCAATATGTCCCACATTGTTTTTAGCGAATTTCGTATCTCTGGCTCTAGAACTGTCCAAAATGCTGGTAATAAAAGGAAAAAACAGCAATTTGCCTTTTTTAAAGCTAAATTATTTATACTTACTGGTAATGTACATTCTTCTGGGAAGTAAATTTTCTGGCTTCGCTTAACTGAGACTCACTCACATCTATTCCAATCACCTTCTGGAAATAAGGAGCCAACATCCGAGTTGACCTCCCAGTCCCACATCCAACATCAATGGCCAGTTCAAAGGGCTCTTCTTTCTAATTAGGAGAAAGAACAAATATTTTACTAACACAGGTAGCAAACTGTGAGCCGAATGCATAAAGGAGTGCTATCAGTAATGTCTGCTATTGCTCATTTATACTGCCTTGGCACTATAGTGGCCTTTTAGTGACCGACTCAATCATTAAATAGTAAGCAGTTTGGTGTACAATCTGTTCAATATTTTGACCAGAACCTTTTATGTATCAGGTTTAAACTACAGATTCTGAAAATTTTTAAACTTTGAAAGTAGCATTTTCAAGGTTTCAACATTAAACTAAATTTGTTTTTAACCTCTTTGATGTGTTATGAATTCTTGAAACATATTAAATAAAGTAATTTTGTACTTTGGAGTGTGCCTGTGTTCTCTTTTCTATATTTTGTGTATATTTATAAAGGATGGCACAAAAGCATCTGCAATATTTAGGGTATTGTTTACTTCAAACACATTAATAATTTGACTGTTTTTGTCCCTGATACTGGTATAGGGGCTAAACTACTAATTTCATTAGAAAATCGGCAAAGTTGGACCTCAAAACTCTATAGCTAATATTTAACTGTATTTTGCAGACCCAGTTGGTTACACTGTACCTCTGTGCCTGCCACTGATATGGTCATTTTCAGAAAGGAGGCTTTACATCTACATTCTCAGTGGGTGTTTTTTACACCTCACCCAAAGTCTTTGAAAGGAAATTCCTATGAGTTGGAGATAATTAGCAATTAATTAGCAAAAGGAATAGTGTTGAAAAAAAGGAAAAATCATTTTATGCACATACACATTAATTCTAAACAAAAACATTTTTTAAATGTATTGGTTTAATTCTGCACATATAACTGATTTGTGTTCATTTACCTTTTTTTCTTTCAAATATGTTAACACCAGATCTTTTACTTTTTGAGAATCTAGGATGTTCCCTTTCTGGTAAGCTTCAGAGAAGTTCTTGTTTTCAAATATTTGTGCATCCATCTATAGAAAAATAACAAATAGTCTAGAATATTGGCTAAAAATGTATTTATTATAAAGGTGCAATCTGCAGACTAGTGTTTAGAAACCTTACCTGGCAGTGTAAGGGAGCAATAGAGACTGTGAGCAGTAATCTGCTGTGAGATACAAAAGGTGAATGAAGGGAAGCTTTGATTGATTTTTGTAGAGACCCAAACATTCCACTGGGGCCACTCAACACTGCCAACACTATCAATTTCTTTAAAAAACATGATTGATGGCAACAGTTACAGAACAGCCAAAACTATGTGGTGCGCAGTAGCTATTTTTATTAAACATCTTATTACCCACTGATTTTTCATCACATACAAGGCAACAAGCTTGGCAATAATGACAGGCAGAAAGTGCTCACGAGTTAAAAAACAAAAAATCCTGCATAATTCATGCTACAAGCCAACATAACATAACTTATTAACAGACAGAAAAACAAGCTCAGTCTGGCCTCAAGAGAATGACAGGCTACCCCATACCTCTGGGAATTGCAGTTTATTAAGAAAAGGGATTATACCTTTAAAACATTACATTCTGACTGCAGGGTATCTCTAAATTAAATTCTGCATGTTTTTTGCATTTTCTGAGCTCTGTAGCCCTCCTTCCTTGTAAATAATGATTATGTTTCTTCTTTCTGTTCACTCTTGTTTAGATAGAGGCCATGGACAAGTCACCAAGTAGTTACTTGCCAAGTAGGGAGAGAGCACGTACAACTGTGTATTTTGTGACATAAAAAACAGGAAAATAAAGGAAATCTTTAGGCTAAATTATATTTAAACCAGGGACGTTTTTAGGCATAGACCACCTAGGCAAAGAGCTAGGGTGCCTACGTTATACCAGGGCGCCCAGTGTTCTCCCTACCATCTCCCTGTCAGCTTTTACTTGCTGTGTTTGAGTTGTTCTTCTTGTTCTGCTGTAATTTGTAACATTGTAGTGAGTAGAGAGCCTGAACTCAGCTCCCTCTACTCTCTATCCCTGCCTCTTTCTTCCTTCCATCCAACTCTCCAATTAGAACGGTGAGGAGTGAACAATGCAATGGAGGAGAAATGAAAAGCAGGTACATACTGTATATCATGTCAATGCTGGCAGCTGAAGGGTTAATGGTAATACTCTGCTGGCACTGGAAGTGTTAATAGCAATACTCTAGGAAAGTGCTGGCACTGAAGGGTTAATGTAATTCTCCGGGAAAGTGCTGGCACTGCAAGTATTAAAAGGAAAGTCTGCTGGCACTGAAAGTGTTAAACATCTCAGATCATACTAAATTTCCATTTTCCGCCCCACTCATCTACTTTTTCTTGCCACCCGACTGGAAACAATTTCTGAGAACACTGATGCTACTTTCCCTGCATCTACTGAAAACCTATTTTGACCTTCCGATTGGTATTTTATTGGTGGCCCGTGATGATGCATATGCACAAATGTACGTATGCACACCCGTCTGCCCTACCTGGTACAACATGTGCCTCCTACCATGTACTAAATTCGTCCCACTATAAAGAAAGCTTTAAAAGGAAACGAAGAGCACTTCCGGTTCCAGTAAGACCAACAATTTTGTTATGTGTCTAATGCAATAAAGTTGGTCTTACCGGAACCGGAAGTGCTCTTCGTTTCCTTTTGAAGCTTGTACTATTGGCGGTCTGGAGCCGTGTGGACGTGCACTCTGGGACAGGTACATGCTGCGTGCCACCTAGGAGTGGGGCTCTCTGCTATATTTCCACTATAAAGAAACATCCACAGAAGCATTTGACAGTCTCTCAGAAGGAATTGAGTGGGGAAACCAGGCTAAAACAGTTTGGCTGGCCAATGTTTGTTTGTTTTTGGGGGGGAGGGGAGAAGGGGGCGCATTGGTGGCAGGGCGCCTAGGGCACCAAGATGACTAGAAACGGTCCTGATTTAAACCAATATTTAAAGTGTATCTATACTGAAAAAATTACTTTGGTCATCTTAATATATATATACTCTGAAGTGTGTGTGTGTTGCTACATACCTTCAGTATAATACTTGCTTTGCTCATGCTCTGACCACTGTCCTGACTATTTTCCCACACACATGTCAAAACTGCATACAGCATGCAGCACACCAACTGCCAAACCATTCCAGCTACAGCAAAACTGCTTACAGAAATTTTAAAACATAAGATGTTTCAGATCAAATAGGGGGCAGATCAACAAAAAAATGGTACAGTGATAGCTGGGATGAAATATAGTTTCCACTAATTGGCAATATAAAAGAACAAATTTTTACATACCCTTTAAGATAATTTTTATTTTAGCTTTAGTTGGTGTGCGGTTTAAAAAAAGAAAATATAATGTAGATTGGAAGAGCGAAAACAACCATTTGTCTGAGAAAAAATATCTGATGCATTTTATTTCCTAAAGAAGATTTTGCTTGATTAGTTACAAGTTAAAATGTACAGTATGTGCCAATACAAATAACATATACATTAAAAGTATCTAAATTCTGGTTTAGATTTACCAATTGAAAATTTACTCAAAGTAATACATTTACTTGGTATAAATATAGATAGTACCTATATATCTAGGGAGATCTATGAAAAGTTAGTATCTGTTATCAAACTGACTTTATCACATGGATGTCATGGCTTTGCCACAAATTTAGACATGTAATTAAAGGGTAACTTAAAAAAGTTTCAGATTTCAAAGGATTACCCCCCAAAACCAAGATTTTGATTTACACTTTTTACACTTACCTGCACCCGACGCTCCCTTGGGGAGTTATTAGAACTTACTGAACAAGGATCCTTTGACGGTCAGGTAATGCCTGTCAGTCATGGCCGCAAAGGTGAAGTCACAGCCAATAGCTGAGAGACTGATCAAACGGTGGCGAGTGCTCTGCTCCTGAATGTGCTCAAAAGCAGAGGAGGAGGGACAGCAGAAGAGGTGCGACTTCTGGCAGGGGGTCCTTGTTCTGTAAGTACTAATAACTTACTGTGGGAGTGTTGAATGCAGGTAAGAGTAAAATGCTAAAATGCAACCTAGTTGTTGGGGGGTAATCCTTTGTAATCTAAAAAAAAAAGAAATTAAGGCCCGGAGTTACATTTAATGACACCTTTCAAAATGTAATTTTATTGGTGCATTCTTTTATTTCCATCAACCATACAGACAAAAGGGTCCGATACACATGTGATCAACACAAATTTGTGGCAGCGTTCATGGTAAAATTTTTATGGAAAAACAGTATACAGCAGTTTAATCCCTATATGCTATATCAGTGGTTCTGAGACTTTTTTGAACCGTGGAGCACTTGGCAATGCAAATTTTTCTCAACTGTTCTCAACACCTGTGTACTTAAGTTGAAATGACCCATATTTTATGCACTCTACAGTGTTAATTGTACTCAACTTAAAGGGGAATTGTAGTCTCCAAACAAGTTGAGTTTATATGAAAGGCCAGTTTCCTACCTTTAAAATGAGCCATCAACCACCTCTCTACGTGCTCCACAGCCCAAGATATAAAGAAATGACTGACCGGAAAGTTAATGGGTGGGAGGCTAACGTGACATTCCTAAGGCTTCTCCTGCATAGTGCCGCCGGCGAGCACAGCCTCAGACTCCCTCAGTGTGTGAGGGAGACAGGAAAGTTCCTCCCCCTCCCTGCTGTGTGAAGGACCTGCAGCTGCAGAGAAGGTAAGGGAATCTACAGCCCTTCTCTCTCACTATGTGAAAACAACCTTTTCTGGCAGAGTTCTCACTCTGCCTGAAAAGGCTGTTTCCACAGAGTTTTCTGTAGGGGGGGTCTGAGTGGCCCACTGCACCCGCAATGAGTGGGCAGGGACTTGTGCAACCATGAGTGGGTGGAGCTTGTGCACCCACGAGTGGGCAGGGCATGTGCACCCGTGAGTGGGTGGGGCTTGTTTACCCACAAGTGGGCGGGGCCACATGGGTCTGTAAGAGAATGGGCCAAAGGGGTTTCCAACTGGAGGGACCATGGGGTCCATGAGATATGTAAATATCTTCAAAACTATGCAAAATAAACAATGAAAATAAGTTGCAAAAATTCTCAGGAGAGCAATTCCTATCAATTTACCTAAAGTCATTTTTGGACCACAGTTCCCCTTTAATGTAGTGTAATGTTACACTACATTGACTGTGTTGAAAATTTCAGAAAATAGATTTTATGTACAAAATAACACAAATCTTAGTTATACTGGTGAAAATATTTCCACTAACAAAATTTTAACACACACCTCTGGGTCTTTGAGAAATCCTGCACTATATATGTAAGTGATTACTGTATGGCCACACATATACAATGTTGTCAGCTCCCTCTGCTAGTATTAAAGGGAGCAGATACTGACTGACAAAAATTGTTTCCTTATGGATTGGTTAATCCAGATGGAGGTAGTTTTAAAGTAAGTTTTATGATGATAACTAAAGGTGAATGTACACATTCCAGATATTAGAAGACTTGCCTGATTTTAGCAAAATGTATCACAATCATGGAATCTGTTCACATTTGCCCATGTACATGCACATGGAAAACAATATGTACAGGTCATAATAATATGGCTGGTGGAGAAGCTTATAAAACATGACTTGTTTATGTAGGGAAGATGAGTCATCATCTATGGGAAAGGTTGGAATTGCTGTTAGTCACGCAAGCTGTAGAAGTGCAAAAAAACTGCAGAGGGTGGGGGATGAATGGGTTAAAGGTGGTAGCAATAGGGTTGGGTGTGGTGCCTATAGATGTTTTCTTGTCAAATCTGGCCCAGTTTGTAAACCATTATACTACACCGTAGTAGTTAACATAAGTTAACTAACATCCTTCACCACTGTTGGCGGTCAAAGACCTACCAAGAGCAAGTCACATAAGCCATCCCCTGTCTGCAATATGATGGAACAATTTGGGATGCAGCATTAAAGGAATAGCTAACTCAGAAAGTGAACTATTCCTTTACTGCTTTAATTGAAGAACAGGAGGTAAAGGAACTATGGCTTACGTTCAATTAATTTAGAATGTAGCAGAAAGGAAGAGAGGAAAATTTACCTTGTGCACGATTCACCGCCGTCTCCAGTGGCTGGTTCCGACCACTTCTGCGTTCAGTTTAACTATAGCGTGCATGCAAAAGATTGCACAATATAGTTAAACTGAGTGCGAAAGTGGTTTAGACCTGTCAGTGGAGCCGGCGGTGGATTGCATGCAAGGTAAATTTTCCTCCCTTTGTTTTTGGCACAGTCTAAATTAATTGAAGAATGGAAGGTAAGGCATTCCTTTACCTGCTGTTCTTTAATTAAAGCAGTAAAGGAATAGTTCACGCTCTGAGTGAACTATTCTATTAGAGTGCCCATACACTACTTAGACAGATGTCAAATCTATCATTAGACAAATGTCCAATCTATCTAAAGGTGCTCATACATACAGCTTACCTGCAGACTGATCCCGCAACATACAATCATTTCTGAGTTACCTCTTTTCCAGATTTTGTTTACAGCCAACATACAATCAGAAAATGAATGGTAAAGGCGGGACCTCATGATTGTATGTCACCCGCAAATAAGATCTGGAAAGGCGGTTCCTCCAAATTGATTGTGTGACACGGGATCGGTCTGCAGGGAAGCTGTAATGTATGGGCACCTTTAGAACCACCTAGCCCATTCTTTTATGCAACCAAGATAAAAAATGCTTCTTGTAAAATGCAATCTTCAGACATTAGATAGATATCTCTAATCTATCCAATGATTTCCTAGTGTATGGCCAGTTTAAGAGGAACAAGTGGGAACTCCTGCTGTAATTGAATGCATTGAGACGTGACCTTAATAGAGACAAAATAGTCAGATTCTATATTGTGGATTAAGTGTATTGTATTGTGTATTGTTATTGATATATTTACATTTTTGTGGAGTAATCTAAAATTTACATTTACATTTTTTATACCAACCCAGGAATAAATATCTCTGGAATTTGTGCTATTGTGTTGTTTGGTTTGCAGATGTGTTGTCGCTTAATAATTCTAGCTCAAAATATTTATTTACATCTGTCTATTTTACACGTGTAACCACATAACAGAAAAAAATGTAAATGAATGTAAATAACCATGTATGAAAGAAGAGATTTGTGGTATAAGAGTTATAAAGAAAGAAAATGACATTTAATTAGAGATGGGATCCAGGATCGACGGATGGATCCTCCGGATTTTGGGACTTCGGAAGACATTTTTAATAATTTTCGAATGTACGGGGCAATTTTTGCTAATTTTACAAAATAGCCTTCAACGTTCCAAAATCCTCGAAAATACGATTGGAAACTCGAAAATGGTCTCCGATCGTTTTTTCGAACGTTTGGGGCTATTTTAGAAAATTATTGGAAATAGCCACGTACTTTAGAAAATTATCAAAAATTTGTTCCGGTTTCGGATCTTCCAGAGATCCGGGAATCCGAAAATGGAATGAAACTAGTGAGTTTCTGCCATCTCTACATTTAATATATTGTAAAAAAACAATAATAGGCTTGGAAATTAGAAAAAGTGCACAATTAACTATTTTGAATGTTTCATTTTTAATAAGCTATAGTTTGTACATTATTTAACTGAATTGAATTATTTTCCCCTAGTTAGAACATTTTTTTAAAAACCAAAAATAAACTACCGGTATGAATAATAAGTTTAATTGAACAACAAAAATTTAATCTTAAAATTTAATGATCTTAATCATTGACCTCTTGCCTATTAATTTTTCCATCTTGCGCTGGATATCTGGAAAAAGTGCCCAATTCATGTATTTAGGTATTAGTAGCAAAACTGTTTTGTTTCATTGAATTCTCCAACAAACAGAATTTTTCTGTTTTTTTAATCCTACTTTAGGATTTTGTTTTACCTTAAAATATCACATTTGGGGAAAAATGCTGATGTAGATACTGTAATACCAAGATTTATCAGAAAATCTTCCATGTCAGAAGTTGGGATAGAAGCTCTACACTTCTTGTTTCTCTTAAATCTTTTTTTTACTATCATACTATCATAGAGCACTTACTATCATACTATCATAGAGCACCTCACACAGAATATATAGCAATATCTACCCTGCCTGCACCTTTCAGACAGAATATAAAGCAATATCTACCCTGCCTCCACCCCACACACAGAATATATAACAATATCTACCCTGCCTCCACCTCACACAGAATACAGTATATAGCAATATCTACCCTGCCTCCACCTTACACAGAATGTATAGCAATATCTACCCTGCCTCCAACTCTTGCAGAATATATAGCAAGATCTTTGTGGAAAGAACCATTTTAACCCTGAGAGCAACCGGGCAAATACATTAAAGAGCATATCCACCTTTACTAAACTTTATTCCTTTAATACCCACCAATCCACTTTTCACTATACTTATCTATACCAAAGATGCTTCTAAATATACATACATAACCCTCACTGGGTGGAATATTCCTACTTTGCTGCTGTACACGTTATTTACATGCTGCACAGCAGCAGACATCCAATCAGTGAAAAGGGTCCTTAACCCATTTATTAAAGGTGAAACAACAATCAGTGAAAAGGGTCCTTAACCCATTTATTAAAGGTGAAACAATAACATTTGGTTGTTTCACCTTTAATAAATGGGTTAAGGACCCTTTTCACTGATTGGATGTGTGCGGTCATCATTATCTCAACTTACCTTACTAAGGACATGGCAGAACTTTCAGGTGACCAGCTCCACCAGGAAATCAACTAGAGGCACATGCTAGTGCCCAGGGTGTGCAGCTTCTCTTCTACATATATATTGCACAGCAGCAGAGGAGGAAGCCTGTGGAATGGACATCAGTCATTGATGATAGCCAATACCCAGAAGTGAGAATGTCTTTGGTAAAGAATAAAAGAGGGTTTTGGAGGGTACTTTAGGGGGCATATTTATAAAAGAGCGAAAAGTAGCGAAATGTTTTCGCATTCGCTTTTCGCATGGGTTTTCGCCAAAAAGACAGTTAACGCTATTTATAAAGGTAGCGTTAACGAATGGCAAATAGGTTGGACTTGATGGACGAATGTCTTTATTCAACCTTAATTACTATGTTACTATGTTACTATGTTACTATGTTACTATGTAGATGCATATATATTTTCTAGGTTATTTGGCGAGCCTGGACATGATTTTACACATACATATGCTCTGTCTGCTTCAAGAGAGGGAGCAACTTGTGTAGTTGTAGTCGGACTCATCCAGATCCTATATATGAGTGAAAGAACTTAAATTCAAGTTGTGTAAGCATACAGACAGTGGTGTAACTGGCAGACACAGTGACATATCCTGTTTTCTGGAATTTGGTAAAGTATGCACTCTTCCTTCAAAACTATACAAGTAAACCAAAACGTGATACGAGAAACTTGCAAGGTTGGAATAAATTATGCAACACCCGGAAGTACCAAAGATTTCTGTTATTACCAAGGAACAGGAACATAGCTTTATCCCAGACATAAATGACCTAACAATAGAGTACAGAATGGCAAAGCCACAGTTAAAAGTTAGCAAATGGTTGATAGGAATTTCTGAGAAGCGTCCTGCATTTGATGAATCATGAGATTTATTACATAATTCTGATATTTGATTTGAATCCTGTTGATTGAAATTCCATCTTTGGGAAATATTTTCAAAATAGGGTTGCCATGTACCTTGTTAAAAAAATTAACCATATAAATTATTGATACAGAGAACGAAGGAAGGGAAAGTAATGAGTATGAAAGGCTCAATCAATTGTTTAATTGAGTTGCCTTCTCTTGAGATTATAAGTAGGTTTAAAATATTAGGGATATTTTCCAATATGCATGCCTAAAGATGAATAAACAAAGTAGTGATGGGAGTTTTCAATTCTGTACATGCAAAATTTCCATCTAGTAAAAAAATCATGACACGCTGCATTGGCTTTTATTGAAAAAAGTACACAAGCAACAGTCAGATAACATAGACAGAGAAAGAATAGGTCAGGACTGATTAAGAAGAAACCTTATAAGTTCTCTATTTATTTTATTTGTAATCATATCACCCATCATCTGGAAAAGTGTTTCAGATTAAGAAAATATTTAAAGAACTTTGGTATTGATAATAACAGCTCAAACAGCTCCAGTTATTAGTGTAGAATAGGCAGAATTGTAAAACTAAATTGTCCGTGACTAGACCACAGTAACAAAAAAGCTATTCTTTCTAAGAAAGTTTGGAAATTATTCTTGTGAAGGTTCTCATTCATCCAGGTCATGGTATATCTATTGTATTCAATTAGATCAACTGGACTTAAAGGGCATGTCCACCCCCCAAAATGAACTTTTCCCATAATGTAGTATTGAGGTGCCCTACCTGAAACGCCATATTAGTTTTATCCAAATCGATTTAGTTCAAAAGTTCTGAGTCTCTGTAAATCTGCAGCCTAAGGCTGTCTCTGTGTCTATGCAGCTGTCAATCGCGTGACGCAATCACGCTGTGCGAGCTCTTAGTCTCGCGCTTGTAAACCCGGTTCTCAGATTATACTATTTAGTTCCGCCCACAGTTTGACGTCAGAGCCGCACATAACAACAAATACACGTGCAGTCTTGAGCATTTTGCACCTCGCGGGTAGTGTTGTTTAGGATACATCGACTCTCACTGCGCAATTTGCTGTCTGGTTACCAAGTGGTATCTACATATACCCGATTGGTGGAGGCAGCAGAGGACATTCCATTGCAGCCATTGGCTGACACAGTGCTGATGCGCGATTGGCCGTTCAATGCAAGCACTTAGGATCCAAATCTCGTTTTTTTTTCAGAGGCGCGTCACTGGAAGGGAGGGGGGAGCGAATGCTTCCGTGTTTGGGGAGGTGCGCGATACTGCGCAGGACAAAATTCTCCCGGAGGCAGAGGAGGGGGAAAGATAGAACGCTATCTAACACCTCCTAGTTTCCATTATTTAACTTCATTGCTGTCCATACTCAGCAGCCACAAGGATTTCAGAGGAAAGGTAGGACTCTATTTAAACATCACAAGGTGGGCTATTAATGGTTAATTTTTGGTTTTGGGGGTGGACATGCCCTTTAAGACTCAAAAGTCCAGTTGATCTAATTGAATACAACAGATATTTGGAAATTATTCAATAACTGTTGGTAAAGTTTAGAGATCCATTTTTTTGAAATACAGTAACATCTATATGGAAATATGCAGTTAGTTAAAATTGGTTGGAATATTTGAAATAATAAATTGCTGTGCATTTATGTTATGATACATATAGGGATATGCATTGAGAGATGTTATCGGCTTTATCATCTTAAAGCCACGTTAACCCATGTACCAAGGGTTAACGTTACCTTAGGACATAACTAATGGTATGAATGTACTGTGCATAGCCCTATAAAACTGTTATTTTTTGTCACATATAAAGAGTTTCTGCAAGTGCACCAAAACCAAAGCAGAATTGCATATTTCTCTATATATGGTCTACATACACTATTGATTTAGGAAATAAATGCCGCTATTGGGTAATGTGTTGGAAGTAGATATAGGTACATTAAAAGTATAAAGGGTATTCATTAAAGTGTAAGAGGAAGTAGATAAAAATGTTAAAGATTGTGGGGAATGTTTTAGATTTGTGTAAGGGTTGTTCAAGTCCATACAGATGTGTGAGTCGCCCCCGCAATTGCAAGTCTGTATGGATCTTTACTCAGCAAGATAACTACCGTATATACTCGAGTATAAACCGACCCGAGTATAAACCGAGGTACCCAATTTCAGCTAAAAATCCTAATAAAGTTATTGACCCAGTATAAACCGAGGGTAGAAACTTGGCATTCAAGATGTTTGGAAACTACAACTCCCAGCTAATAAAGCATGCTGGGAGTTGTAGTTTCCAAACTCTTGAAGCCAAGTGAGGGTGGCATTCAAGATGTTTGGAAACTACAACTCCCAGCATTCTTTATTAGCTGGGAGTTGTAGTTTCCAACATCTTGAATGCCACCCTCACTTGGCATTCAAGATGTTTGGAAACTACAACTCCCAGCTAATAAGCATGCTGGGAGTGTAGTTTCCAAACATCTTGAATGCCAAGTGAGGGTGGCATTCAAGATGTTTGGAAACTACAACTCCCAGCATTCTTTATTAGCTGGAGTTGTAGTTTCCAAACATCTTGAATGCCACCCTCACTTGGCATTCAAGATGTTTGGAAACTACAACTCCCAGCTAATAAAGCATGCTGGGAGTTGTAGTTCCCAAACATCTTGAATGCCCCCCTCAGTTCAGTTTTGTACCTGTGGGCTCTTCTCCCTGTGGACTCTTCTCCCTGTGGACTCTTTCCCCTGTGGACTCTTCTCCTGGACTCTTCTCCCTGTGACTTTCTCCTGTGGACTCTTCTCCTGTGGCGACTCTTCTTCTTCTATCTTCCTCCATCCAGGTACGGTATCAGCATTCTGGCAGCCGCGCGCCCATTCCTGTACCGGCGCGCCGGCTGACGTCACTGCCCGGCGCCGGGCTTGGCGCCGGGCAGTGACGTCAGGCCGGCGCGCCAGTCAGAAAAGGATCGCGCGGCTGCCGGAATGCCCGGTAAGTGGTTGACTCGAGTATAAACCGAGTCCGAGTTTTCAGCTGATTTTTCAGCCTGAAAAACTCGGTTTATACTCGAGTATATACGGTAAACTCATGTTAACCTTTGTTCCTTCCGTCTTGCAAAATGAAAGTTTTGTTAGCCAAACACCCGTTCAGATAGAAAAGGGAAGGTTTTCTACCAAAAGAAAAGTTACTTATGTAAGCAAGGACTTTCACTATAAGTTTTCCTTAACCCTTAAAGGATAAGTGCACTGTAAAATCCAGTTGTGTTTATTTGGAAGCTGCAGCTTTAAAATTACTGTTGCCATATTTGTTTTACCTATGTCCCTCTAGAGCCTAGCTTTGTGCCTTGGAAGTTGCTGACATCTTGTTACTGGTTTGCTGAATGTTAAGCTCCGCCCCTCTGAGATTTCCTCTGCTTCCTCCTGCTTGAGCCTCAAACAGAAATGCTTGTGAGTTCCACACCACAACTTTAGTCAAACATTTAACTCCCTAATTTCCTCCTAACGTAGTACATGGGACAGGTAAACAGGGAGGATAAACAATGGTGGAGGTGCACTCTGTCCAACTGTGGGTGCAGACACCTCGTAGGTTCTTCCCTTAGGAACCAGCAGCTTCACAGGAAAAAAGATAACTGACGTGTGACGTGTGATGTGTGGTTCACAATAAATTTTCTAAAGATTTGGAGTGCGACCCTCAGTTATCTTTTTTCCTGACAGGTAAACAGGGACAGGCATCATGCAATGGAAATTGGGCTAAAGGATAACACTTCACAACATCAGAACCAGGAGTTAGCGAAGGTTCACTGCAGTTTGCCACCATTGTTGAGGAGCTACAACGAAATGTCTGTTTTAGTAAAAGGGCTAAACTTTTTTCCAGCCCGAGATGTGCATCACTTTGATATAGCAAAAACTTTTTTTTTTGTAGATTGGTACTAAAGGCACACTTTAAAAATACTGATATAGAGGACCAGATAGAGCATCTTAGCTCAAAGCAATCAAGAAGTTACATGTAGTAAATCATTTCTACCTAAATCGTATTTTACTCCATCTTTTACAGATCATCCCAATACTAACTGCTTCTATAATTGTGTTCTTAGAGAATTAAGCCAATTCCTATGTAATCTAATAATTATAAACAATCTCTCTCTCTCCTGAAGGGAATGGCAGGCTTTAAGGGCACTAAAATATAATAAGGATTTCCTAATCTAAAGAGGTACTGTATTTTAGTGCTGTGGTCCAGAGATGTATACTTAGAAGCAGCATTTAAATTATTGAATGATAATATGAATTATCATACCCTCTATAAATTTAGAAAATTCGAAAAGTACGTTTGAATTGTAAAATCCGATCCAAACTCGGGTTTGAGTTCGCATTTTAGTCCACCTCTCTAGTCTTTACCTGCTGGCATTGGATTCATGAACTTGATTTTTTAACTACTCCTTCTTAAAAGCAGACAGCCTTTAAGACTGTTTTCTTATAATCTGTGAATTGATTGACCAGCATATTTTGGGACCACACCTGGCTATAATGCTAGAATTTTTCAGTATCCTGGCTTCCTGATTCCTGTCCTTTTTTCTTGGTACCACGGTTTCCAGAAATCTAGATTCTAGTGGGACTGTCCTGACTTCCCCAGCAGTCATTCAGTCCTGCTTATAGGACATCACCCACTGGCCCAGAATCATCATTCAACACCTGGAATCAACCATCTCTTCTGAACTGTGGCTTCTTACTTAAGTCCAACAACCAGCCCCCCTTTTCCAGAAAAAAAGATATCAAACATATAGAGATGTTATTCAGATCCAACACGGAACCCCTAGAATATTCCACCCGACACCGGCAGATTGTTTGGATTTCTGGTCTTCGGACTGCATTTTTGAGGGTTACTTACTACAGACAACTTGTTGGATGTTGATACTATCTATCTATCTATCTATCTATCTATCTATCTATCTATTCTATATTTGCTACTTGTTAACTAAATTTGAGAACCTGGTTTCTGAGCTGTGTATCCTAGACAGGTTTTTCTATTCAATCCTGGCTGAGGAGAATGAGAGGTGTAACAGGGAATACTTATCTGACCACACTAGAGAATCTCTGCTGGAGCTGATTAGTCATTTGCTTTTGTCCCAAGGGAATGTTTTCTGGCCAGTCAGTCCAGTCCTTAATAAATAGATGGTCAGATATAGCCCTTTTGCCACTAAAGATTTTAGTCACTTTAATCCCGATCAGGTGGAATATTTACTTTTTTTACTGGATGCTGAAACAGTTAAAATTTCAATGCAATTGCAAAGCGTTGCATTGAATATATTTGAATTCTAGGCAGTTAGGTCCTCTGTACTGTTGAGCTGGCTAATCCTTTAAAGGAAATTTCCCCCGTAACTGGTAAAGTAAAATTGGCGATTCCTATCTGCATTTCTGCTTCAGCACTATCTTTAATACAGTTCAGGAATAACTAGGCAGGTTATTCTATAGGTGGGGTTCGAGGGGCAGTTGGGAAGGGGGTAGTGTGTCCCACTAGTGCGGCCCACACTATCAGGGGCTTAAGTGGTCCCACAGCTCGAACTGGGACCCCCCTCCCCGTTACTTATAAGTTCCCTTATGGCACTGAGAAGTGCCTTTATTGGAGGTCCTTCAGCTCAAAACCAGGACCACCAGCAACAGATTCTTAAAAGCTCTTGAGCCCTTGCTGCCCTCGAGAGAGCCACTGAGAATAAGGGGGTCCCGCAGCTTAAAACCGGGACCACCTCATATCCTAAAAAGGAGGCGGAAAACCGGCAGGCAGAGCAGAAGATAAATAAAATTGTGGGTGCATGAGCTTGTGCATGCTTGTGGAACCTCTAAGCTCTGCACTAGCTGCTGCCTTCAAGCAGACCCTGCTCTGATCGTCATTATCTGTGTGTGCAGAGCTGAGCACATCTTATTTTCAATGTAGTTTGGGTGATCTGGGCATTAAGGCATGTTATATGTACCAGTTTGTGTGACCTGGACATTAGGGCATCTTATATGTACCCACCTGTGCGATCTGGACATTAGGGCATGTTATATGTACCTATGGGTGTGATCTAGGCATTAGGGAATGTTATATGTACCTATCTGTGCGATCTAGGCATTAGGGCATCTTATATGTACCTATCTGTGCGATCTAGGCATTAGGGCATCTTATATGTACCTATCTATGCAATCTGGGCATTAGGGCATGTAACATGTACCTATCTGTGTGAGCTGACAAGTGCTTTGATTTGTATGTGGGGGAGACCAAACAGCAACTGCACCAAAGTATGCAGCACAGAAGAGTCAATTCCTCGGGCTAGGACTAAGCGGTGTACCTGCATCTTAAGGAAAAAGGACATACCTTTGGAGATTGTAATGTCAACAACTTGGCAAAGGAACAGGGAAGGTTTAAGAGAGGTGTTAAAGAGGCCATGTATGTGAAAACAAAGAAACCAAGCCTGAATAGAGGTGGGGGGTTCAACACCAACTGTCGGTTATTTTGACACCTTATCCTGGGCAGTTTGAAAATACCTTTTAGCCTCAATGAAAACAATACCTTGTATTCAGAAAGTCCCTAACACCTGGCTGTCATATGTTAATTGAGACTTTCCAGGGAACTTTATTGCCTCAAATTTAGTATAGTATGTGAGGTTGAATAAAGACATATGTCCATCCAGTCCAACCCATCTTGCAATATCCTCATTTCCTACCTAACTGTTGATCCAGAGAAAGGCAAAAAAAACCCCCACCAAATTTATGAAGGGGGAAAAAATTCCTTCCTGACTTCAAGTGGCAATCGGAAATTTCCCTGGATCAACTCTACTTTACTTTCTGGCATTGTTTGTTACAGAAAAGTCTGTTATCTACTAGAACCCTCAAATCTTTTTCCATTAGAGATTCACTTAGCACTAGAGATGACCGAACTATATAAAGTTTGGCCCATTTTTGAACTTTCGAATTCGGACCCATTAATGTCAATGGGGAAGTGATAGTTCGAAAAATCTGAGTGATTTACAGATAAACTAACAACGGTAACTTACTGTAAATGGCTGTGGCACCTGGGAAATGGTCTGGGGAACATGTCACTATCACCAAAACCTGTTTAAATACTTCTTAAACACTAGCGGGCAATTGTCAGGTTTTGTGCAACTTACATGCAAGGGTTATGACAAATTCAAAGGTTACCTAACGATACTTTCGAGGATTAGCGAAAACGAACGCTACTTTCGAGGGTTAGTGAAAACAATCCATACATTCAAGGGTTACCGAAAACGAATAATACTTTTGAGAGTTACTGAAAATTGAAGGCTACATTCAAGGGTTAGCGAACGTTACTTTCAAGGGTTAGCGAAAACGATCCATACAATCGAGGGTTATCGAAAGCGAAAGATACATTCGAGGGTTAGCGAACGATAGATTCTAGGGTTAGTGAATGGCCTGTAAATTTGATAATTATCGAATTTACGATAATTATTGAAAATACAGCCACGAGTCCGGAAAAACTAACTAGTTCAAATAGTTTGAGTTCGTCCAAACTCATAAAGTCCATCTCTACTTAGCACAGAGTGTTATGGTGTAGGTGGAGCATGGATTGTTAAAACCTCAACTGCATCACTTTACATTTATCAACATTGAATCTCATCTGCCATTCTGCTGCCATTTTTTGGGGAAAAACAGTGGCAGAAAGCTAACGGCCCTTTATAAATATGCCAATATCAAAAAAAAGGTTGGAACCCATGCACTCTCCTCAAGGCAGGTGTAGAGGTGGTCCCTCAGTGGAGTCCTCAACCCTAGGGCTCAATGCTATAGCACAAGCAAAAAGAAAGATACTGAGGGGCACACTCTTCCAGTGGATTACTTTATTTGTGACTCACACACGACATTTCGAGGGACACGTTGCCCTCTTCAACAGGTATAACGCAGAACAACTCTTACCTAAATAAAGTGAGGACACAGACCCCTCCCCTTCTTTGGGGGGGGGGAGGTGACAAGTGCCAGAGTGGCAAACAAAGAATTCTTTAAATCAAGGTGTGCATGAGTCATTAAACAAAAGTAATAAGTCCACACATGTCCATGTGAAAAGAAACGTAGTATAAGGCAATGCCTTTAACCGTCTACAAATTGTTGAAAGTGGATACAAACATATTATTCATATACTGTATATACTAACCCAAAGTGAAACAATTATACATGAAACAAAAATGTAACAAAATTCTAGCAGGAGCTTAATTCTGTTCTTTACATAAAAGAACACACAAATAAAACCTTGAGTTTTTATAACTTTAGGATACACATTAGTATGTTGCCCTCTAGTGGTTGGAAACATTAATTAGATAAAGTAAGTATACAGTTGTAAAAAAAACTGTTGCAATATACAGTCACAACTAAAATAAAACATAATATTCATACAGTATAACATTGTTTCAACTTAATCAGAATGCTAAGCACATTAAATTATTTAGGCTGTTATTCAAACACATGTAAATGCAACCTGTGTTACCTAATTCAGAAGAAAAAGTATCAATACACCTTTCTCAAAGGAAACTATTTAAACCTGATTCCCCATTAAGGCCCCATTTGTTAATCGTATTTAACTTATCAATCCATTTCGCTTCTTTTTCACTTCTTTTTCGCTTCATCAAGAATTATAAAGTATGTCTTAAAGACACTACAGAGTTCCTGAAACATATAGGGACCCTAGGCATAGTGAATAATGACGCATATCTGTGCATGATGGATATAGAATCCATATGTACCTCTATACCCCATTATCATGGTATGGCATGTATAGAACGAGCGCTTCTGGATTGGGGATATGAAACCAAACAGGTGTATTTTTTAATGGATTTTCTAAATCTGTGTCTAGTCAAGAATTATTTCAGATTCAACTAGAATGAGAAAGCTTTGAATTTGGCTTGAAAGGCCACATTTTGAAAAGGAATGTGTGTGTGTGTTTGTGCTGCAGATTTTAAAACTCAATAATGTCAATGTTGAGGACATTGTTGTTTTTTTACTTACCCTTTAAATATAGCTGTCACAGGAATAAATGGGTATGTCAGTTGGTGTGTACTTGTGGCAGATTGGGGGATAAAAAACTAACTTTTTTGCTGATTGTCAAAATGTGTTTTTTTGATCTATACTTTATCCCTTAATAATGGTTGCCACATGAATGAATGGGCGGCTCATTTGGGTGTGTACCTGTCAGGTTGGAAGTTAAAAAAAAAAACTGTTTTGATTATTGATCAAAATTGTTTTTTGACTATAATTACCCTTAAAGGATAGTTCACACAAAATGAACTATTCCTTAAGCGGTGATTTAAGACCGGAGGTAAAGGACCTATTCCTTACCATCCGTTCTTCAATCACTTCACCAGGATCCAGACTGAAGGTAAGTTTAATTACATAGTAAACATAGTAACATAGTAACATAGTAACATAGTATAAGGTTGAATAAAGACATTCGTCCATCAAGTCCAACCTATTCACTTTTTTTTTTAACCCTACCTAACAGTTGATCCAGAGAAGGCAAAAAAACCCAGCTAAAAAGGGGAAAAAATTCCTTCCTGACTCCAAACCAATCGGAAAGTATCCCTGGATCAACCGATCTATATGCATTAATACCAGTAATTCTCATATTTTTTAGTTTTAGAAACTTATCCAGGCCTTTTTAAAGTTATTCAATGAACTTGCCATTACCACCTCTCTGGAAGACAGTTCCACAGTTCATCACCGTTCTCACTGTAAAGAAACCTTTCCAACTTGAAGATGAAACTTCTTTTCTTCAACCTTAAAGGATGTCCACAAGTCCTCGATATGACCTATTAGTGAACAATGCACCAGAGAGTTCACTGTATGGGCCATTAATATATTTGTATAAGGTTATCATGTCCCCACGCAACCGCCGCTTCTCCAATGTAAACACCCTAACTTTGTCTAATCTGCCTGCATATTCAAGCCCCTCCATTCCCCTTATTAATTTAGTTGCCCTTCTCTTGAACGCCTCAATTTCCAAGATGTCCTTTTGTATATGGGATTCCAAAACTGCAACTGCATATTCCACATGAGGCCTACCGTGCCTTGTAAAGAGGGAGAATAATATTTTTCTTCTTGATCCATTCCCCTCTTTATACAAGACAATATCTTGCTAGCTCTAGCTGTTGCTACCTGGCATTGTTTGCTATAGCTAAGTCTGTTATCTACCAGAACCCACCCAAATCTTTTTCCATTACAGATGCTTTAACACAGAGTTATTATGGTGTAGGTGGCACAGGATTATTAAATCCCAAATGCATCACCTTACATTTATCACATTGAATCTCATCGCCATTCTGCTGCCCATTTTGATAATCTATCTAGGTCTGCCTTGCAGCACTTGCACATCATTGGAAGTTTCCAAAGCTCTGCATAATTTAGTGTCATCAGCAAACACAGAGACCTTGCTCTCAATGCCCCTTCTAAGTCATTTATAAACAGATTAAACGAAGCGGCCCCAGTACAGAACCCTGAGGAACTCCGCTTAAACTTTAGCCCACATAGATGTAGCTCCATTAACCACCACTCTCTGTTTGCGGTCCAATACCAGTTCTCTATCCATGAACAATGTTTTCTTAAGGCCACACAGTCCTCAGTTTTACATTAGTCACCTATTGGCACAGTATCAAAGGCTTTTGCAAAATCCAAATACACCACATCCACAGCTGTGCCTGAATCTACTTCATACTCACTTCTTCATAAAAACCAATTAAATTTGTCTGGCATGATCTATTTCTCATAAATCCATGCTGACTACTACTAATAAGATGATCTCTGGAGACAAAGTCAAGGATATGTCCCTTAACAAAGTTAATACGATCCACCGCTGCTCCATTGATAACTGCCGACTGCTTCCTGGTTTAGTTGCCTATAGCTCGCATGCGCGATATTGCAGGCTATAGTAAACTGAATGGTCTGAGAACCACTATTCTATACTATTTAAAGAGGCTGGTGGGTGGTGTGGAGCTTTGCTTCTAGAAAAGGAGAGCTTAATTTTTTTTAGCAGTGGGTGGGAGCAGAGAGGACTGGGGCCCTGACTTGTGGGACTTCCCCAAAACTAAAATTTAACCCTGTGCTGGCCCCAGTGTGTAATGTAAAAACCTTACCTTTCTTCTCTGCTCCAAATGGTTGTCCTGCAGTGCCTATCCAAAGTCAAGGAAACTGAAGAGTAGGAACCTATCTGTGTGTGAAAAGTTTTCTGCCTCTTCTTAGTCCTCCCTGAGGACTCAAGCATGCTCTGTGAAGCCGACCCCCCCCCCCCATCTAGATCCATCGGCGCTGCACTTTTAGTTTTACATGTAGTCCCTAAAAACCCTATATTTGTAAAAAAAAAGTCTTACTAGACTTATGACTGGGTTCCCTCAGCTAAATCAATAGCCGACAGCCACATCTGTGATTGGCTGAATCACAGACACAGCTCCCGACCAAGCCCCTAATGCAACTACACTCCCAGAAGTTGCATCAGAGGCTGAAGCCAAGGGAACCTGGTCTGGTAAGCAAGTTTCTGGGGACTTTTTTTTTTTTTTTAAATACACCATGTGGTTAGGGTTGGGAAGGGGGCGAGCTACACTACAGAAAGTTATGAATTTTAGGGTGGACATACCCTTTTATATTTGTTCTCTGCAGTAGGATCAATCCCACCCGATTTAGCATGTCTGATAACCCTTCTTAAAGGGGAACTGTGGTCAAAAAATGACTTTAGGTAAATTGATAGGAATTGCTCTCCTGTAATTTATTATCATTGTTTATTTTGCATAGTTTTTAAAGAATTTAATTTTGGGGGTGATATGGCAGCAGCATCACCAGGTCCCTGCACTTCCTGCTTCCTGCTCTGAAACCATGTCAGTCAATCTGCCCTGTGTCTCTCCTCCCCTTTGCAGCTCCCCTGGTCCCTCCCACTCATGGACCCTATGGTCCCTCCAGTTGCAGGCCCCCCTTGGCCCATTCTCTTACAGCCCCATGTGGACCCACCCACCCACGGGTGCCTAAGCCTCGCCCACTCGTGGGTGCCCAAGCCCCACCCACCCACGGACACCCAAGCCCTGCCCACTCACGGATGCCTAAGCCCCACTTGCAGGTGCACAAGCTCCACCCACTCGTGGGTGCCCTGGGCCACTCAGACCCTCCCCCTACAGAAAAATCTGTGGAAACAGCCTTTTCAGACAGAGTGAGAACTCTGCCTGAAAAGGTTGTTTTCACATAGTGGGAGAGAAGGGCTGTAGATTCCCTTACCTTCTCTGTCAGGACTTCACACAGCAGAGGAGGAGGAGGGACTTCCTGTCTCCCTCGCACACTGAGGGAGTCTGAGGCTGTGCTCGCGACGGCATTGTGCAGGAGAAGCCTTAGGAATGTCACATGTCAGCCTCCCACCCATTATCTTTCTGGCCAGTATTTCTTTATATCTTGAGGTGGAGCACGTAGAGAGGTGGTTGATGGCTCGTTTTAAAGGTAGGAAACTGGCCTTTCATTTAAATTCCACTTGTCTGGAGACAACAGTTCCCCTTTAATATGTTCATTAACTGAATTAATTCTGTTGCTGGAGCTACTGGCAACATGACCATATCAATGGCTGTCAAGTCATGTAACTGGACCATGGTGGTTGCAAAAGCAGCCCGAGGGTGGGTCAAAACTATTTTTCTTTTAATTTTGTTTATGTGCATGCAGATAAAGAACATCAGACTTATTTGTACTTCTTACATTGTTTAATTGTTATTTAAGGACAGTTAGCTGTGTACGCACTTTATAGGCCACTCTTTATATAGTTAAATGCTATTTATAGGCCATTTTTTTATTTTATTTATAGCTCAAAACTGTCTCTCTCTGATTGTTAAGGTTCTTATTCATCCAGGTCATGGTATATCTGTTGTATTCAGTTAGATAAGCTGGACTTGAAGTTTAGCTCTTGAAGACATTTTGCTAGTCATCCGACTGGCTTTCTCAATTCAGAATGACTTGTACAAGAATATGTTGGCAATTATGTACCCTGGACTGTGTCCCTATTAGCAGGGGCACTTCTAGGGTTTTTGCTGCCTGAGCCAAACTTTTGAATTCTGCCCATTGTGCACCGCCGCATTAAAGTGGGTGTGGCTTTGTCCATGGACGTGGTTATGCCAATGGCCATGGCATTGCTGGTGGATGTGGGTAAAATTTTACAATTTTACTTCCTATCATGTATTTAAACAGTTCCTCAGACAGTCAATTACCAATAATATAAATTACAAGAAACAGATATTACATCCCTTTCTCAAAAGTGTTGCCTCCACCATATTGTTCCTTTCAGGCTTTTGTTGATCAAAATAACTTATTTTATAGCCTGTGCTATACATGTTGGTTCAACTGTTACAATACATTAGAAATGCCATACTTACTGTAGTATAAAAGATTTTAGACAAAAGATTTGTAAGCCTCATCCATGTCAAGCCCTAACTAGCATAACTAGACTAACGTAGCCTAACAAACTAAAGCTAACCTAACCATATAAAATGTTGAATTGAAGTTGAAGCAACTTCAAGGTACCGTGTATTGGAGTCATGTGGGCGGCGCTCACACTTCTCGTGCACGTTTGCCAGTTAAGTTATTATTTTTTTTTACTACTGCCTGTCTGCCCCCTTTCTTCTTCAGTGCAGAGTTGCCGCCTGAGACAAATGTCTCACTCTGTCTAACGGTAGATGTGGCCCTGCCTATTAGCATATAACAGTAAGGTGTTAGGGACCTTCTTAATGCAGCCTGTGCAGTTTCGATAACACCTCTTAGCCACAATGCATCCACACCTTGCATTTAGAAGGTCCCTAACACCTTGCTGTTATTTACTGATTGGGACTTGACAGGGTACTTATTGCCAACAGATTCTTTTACAAGTCACTATGAAATGAGAAAGCCAGTCAGATGACTAGCGAAAAGTCTTCAAGAAACTTCAAGCCCAATGTTCATCTAACTGAATACAACAGATGTATCTCTCGAATTTTATTAGGATTTATGGATAGTCCTCGTAGTTAGAGATGGCCGAACTTCCTGAAGTTTGGTTCGTTTCTAAAATTCTATAGTTCATAAACAAATCCATTAAAGTGAATGGGAGGAAATAGTTCAAAAAGTTTGGATTAATTACTGCCTACAGGAAAAAATATCAATGGTAACTTACTGTAAATGGATGTGGCACCTGGGAAATGGTCTGGGGAACATGTCCATATTACCAAAACATGTTTAAATACTAACTTCCCCCACAATTGGGCAGTCCTCGGATTTCCGCATGCTACAATCGAGGGTAATAGCCAGTCCAACTCAGACCTGCATCTGACATGGTACCCCTTGGTTTACGAAATCTGAACGATCCGCCAGAAAGCAAGCAGATTGTTCAGATTTCAGGACTTTGGGACTTATTTTTGAGGGTTACCGAATGTAGGAGCTTACATTCGGTAAACGTTATATTCAGATGCAAAAAAGTCACACGATAGTCAGGAAAAAGAGAAAGGGAAGTTATATTTGAACATGAATAAACATGCTGTAATATTTACTTATTCAAGTGAACAGCAATAGTTATACAGATATTCACAATGAGTTTGTAAAACGCAAATTTACAGCAATATGACATTCTAACAAAGATTAAAATTTCATGTTAATACTGTATATTTAAGTGGAACAGCCATTACATGATCAGGCAAACATGCTAATATGTCAGATGACTTACACATAATTGGACCACATAATCTTTAGTTTTGTTTTCCTATAATTAGGTAATTAGGTTACCATAAGTGAATACATTCTAAAGCGGACCAGTAATGGTTGAGCACTCTAGTAACAATTATGGTAGTAGTGTGATAGCTACAGTATTAATGTAGGGTGTGGACAATAATATCTATTATTATATTGTGTGGATAATGTGGTAAAACCAACCATATTGGTCACATGCATTGACAAGAAAACGTGTCAGGACCATTCTGACCAACCTGAACATTTACCTACTACGAACTTCTACATTCTCACTACAGTAGATAACTCATTATGACTGAATATGTAGAAGGGGCAGTGCTTGATATCAATTCAGAATGATTTGTACAAGAATCTGTTGGCAATATGTACCCTGGACTGTGTCCCTATTATCTTATAACAGCAAGGTGTTGGGGACCTTTTGAATGCAACCTGGGCAGTTTTGATCACACCTCTTAGCCACAATGCAATCAAATCTTGCATTTAGAAGATCCCTAAGGGCTAGGCCACACTAGCGCGTTCTTCGCGCATTTGCGCTCGCGTTTGCAAAAATTCCCGCGATTTCTTATGCGCATGCAATTGCGCGTCCGTTCGCGTTATGGTAACGCATGCGTTCACCATTTTTGGTGCGTTAACGCATGCGTGTCCATAACGTGAAAAGGCGAAAACGCATGCGCAAAACGCGAACGCGAGCGCGAAACGCGCAAGAATCGCGCACACAATCGCGTGCGATAACGCTCGCGATTTTGTGCGCGATTCCTGTGCGTTGCAGTGTGGCCTCACCCTAACACCTTGCTTTTATATGCTGATTGGGACTTGACAGGATATTTATTGCCAATAGATTCTTGTACAAGTCATTCTGAATTGAGAAAGCCAGTCGGATGACTAGCGAAACGTCTTCAAGAGCTAAACTTCAAGTCCAGTTAGTCAATATGTCATTGATTGGAAGTCATTATGAATTGAGAAAGCCAGTTGGGTAACTAGCAAAACATCTTCAAGAACTAAACTTCAAGCCCATGTTGATCTAACTGAATACAACAGATGTATCTCTATGAATTTTATTAAGGATTCGTGGATAGTCCTGGTAGTTAGAGATGGTCGAACTTCCTGAAGTCCGTGTTTGTTTCCGTACTACAGAACTTTAGTAAAAGTTCTATAGTTCAGAAACAAACCCAATAAAGTGAATGGGAGGAAATAGTTCGAAAAGTTTGGATTAATTGCAAGTAAAATATCAATGGTAACTTACTGTAAATGACTGTGGCACCTGGGAAATGGTCTGGGGAACATGTCCTTTTCACCAAAACACATTTAAACACTTACTTCCCCAACAATCGGGCAATAGTCGGGTTTCCGTATGTACAAGGTTACTTTCAGTAACCCTCGAAAATAACCTTGAACGTTCGATAAACCTTGAAAATACGACCGGAAACTACTTTAGAATTTTTGCTCATATTTTCAATGTTTGTCGAACATTCAGGGTTATTTTTGAGATTCGTAAATCCATAAACAGAACGGATCTTAGCAGTTTAGGCCATCTCTACCCACAACCGCCTTTTCTGTAATATCCACTAAACATTGATTTCTTGACAGTGGACAATTTAGATTCACCCAATTTGAGAAGCATTTTTTTTTCCAGGTCATAATCGAAATGTTTACTATATAGTCCTAACTAACCATAAACTGGTAAAATGTTATATTCAGATACAAAAAAGTCACAAGATAGTCAGGGGGAAGAGAAGGTTAGTTTGAAGATTTGAACATGAATAATAATACTATAATATTTACTTCTTCAGGTATAAAGCAATAGTTATTTAGATATACACAATGAGTTTGTATGATGCAAATTTACAGCCACATGACATTCTAACAAAGATTAAAAGTGCTTGTTAATACTGTATAGTTAAGTGCAACAGCCATTACACGATCAGGCAAGAATACTAGTAAGTCAGATGACTTAAACATAATTGGACCACATAATCTTTAGTTTTGCTTTCCTATAATTAGGTAATTAGGTTACCATAAGTGAATACATTCTAAAATGGACCAGTAATGGTTGAGCACTCTAGTAACAATTATGGTAGTAGTATGATAGCTACAGTATTAATGTAGGGTGTGGAAAAGTTTTAGTAATGTTTTCCCCTTCTTTTTTCTGTACTTTTTCAAGAATTTGCCACCTTAATTGGGAGATATTATGTTTGCTCTCAAAGAAATGTTTAGCTAGCAATGTTTCCCCATTAAAATCAAAAGCTTTGCATCATGTACCTCCGACAATGTTATCTATCTATTAAAGTGTCCCTGTGGTCTATGCTATATTGGACAAACGAATAGACAGTTTAAAATAAGACTGAGTGAGCATAAGAACACCATCAGAAATTTCAAACCTGACAATGAAGTACTTAAGAGAACCAAAGAAACAGAATCATATAAAAGGGAAACATTGCTAGCTAAACATTTCTTTGAGAGAAACATAATATCTCACAATTAAGGTGGCAAATTCTTGAAAAAGTACAGAAAAAAGAAGGGGAAAACATTACTAAAACTTTGTTAAAGAGGGAATGCCACTGGATTTGGAGATTGGATACACTATCCCCCAGAGGCCTTAACGAACAATGGAATATGAATTGCTTCCTATAATATCTGTATATATTTGTTACTGATACTACTCCTTTTTACTTTCCTCTGCAGATAACCAGCTGGGATATGACACTGAACTGAATATTGGTATGGCTAGAACCCAGCTGGTATGTCTATATTGTATAGCATTTCATAGCTAATTTTTTTTACTTAATTATTTTATGTGTTCTCTTCCTCACATGGACTCACTTTGGATCCTCCACTCTTCCTTTGGATTATTATTGGACTTGGGACTTTTTCCTGATATGGACTAAATTGGACTCAGTACATCATTCTTTATGTGCTCACATGGGAGTGGGGCCACTTGAATCCCATTGGACTCCCCACACTGGACAGGCGGAGCCTAGAATGGGAGTGTGGTTTATGTTTTTTATAAATTGTATATTGCACTCTGTTACCAGCATCTGATGAAGGGTGGCTAGGCCCCCCAAAACGTTATTTGGTTGTTTCACCTTTAATAAATGGGTTAAGGACCCTTTTCACTGATTGGATGGGAGGGCACCTAAGGAACTAAAATGGCTAGAAACTGCCCTGTTTATAAGAATATATTCCACTGATGCTCCCTACACACTTACTGCCCCCTCAGCCTGCCTGTAGATAAGTTTGCTATTCTTACCTAAAATCCTTTCATGAATGCTGCTACTTCACCTTTTTTTGAGGGTCTTAAGTTGGGGATTGTGACGACTAGAGGGATTTGATTTGTTTCTGTTTTTTGTTTGTATTTCAGAAGTTGCACGATCCTGGTGGCTGTATGGATGTTTTTATCCACAATGCTTGGGTTGTAGCCCCTGCTAATTAAGTCCGCTTTGAGTGTTTTTAGGTTGTGGTCTTTTTCAGTAGTGTCAGAACATATCCGATTATATCGTAGGTGTTTAGTGTGGTCAGGGTGAAAGCTGTCATACATTAGATAATATGGTTTATCCGTTGGCTTTCGATATATGGTGGTTTGTAAATTATTTTTCCGGATATGAAAAATATTTTTTAGAAAATGAGTAGGGGAGTAGTTCAGTTTAAAATTGATAGATGGGCGAAAGTCATTAAATTCTTTGTGAAACTGAATGAGTTCTTGTTCAGTACCTGTCCAGATCATGAATATATCTTTGTAGCGGAGGTACATCAGAGGCTTGGTGTTACAGGTGGAGAGAAAGTCCTCTTCTAGCCATGAAAAGATTGGCATATTGGGGTGCAATGCGTGTACCCATACTGGTTTCCATCTTCTGTAGATACATTTCGCCCATAGGGAACCCACGCAAGCATGGGAGAACATACAAACTCCAAATATATGGTCATGGAACTCCTTGGTGGCATAATATCCTTATATTACACTGTAAGTAGTGTATTAATTATCCCTTATATATTTTATGGGGCAATTAAGGGGCACAGGGAAAGGGGAGAAAAATTTAAATTTAATTTAAAATTCTAGGAATTGAGACACAGGTTGAGAGCAAGGTTGAGAGACGTCCCGATTTGGGCTGGATTGTCCTAACTGCAGGGATAAAATCCAGAGTCCCGCAGTCAGGGGCAAAATCCCATGCCTGGCAGCCATGCCCAGGAATAGCCACTCCCAGTTACGCCCCTAATCTCTCCTCCAGCTGTGGCCACGCCTCTAACCCCAGATCAGCCCACCCACCATGATGTCACTGTGACATCATGGCCCTGCCCCCAGAAAAAAAATCTGGCAACCCTGACTGGAAGGGATGTCCTTGGCATTTTTGCTGCATGAGTTGAAGAACAAACATTAAGGTTGAATAAGGTTATTATATCTTTTCGCAAATGCATTTTTTTTTTTTAGTAGAGAAAATAAACCCAAATTCAATTATTTACTTTCATAGTACAATTTCTCCATTCCTTTTACCACTACATGAGGTCATGTCTGTAAATTTTAAATTTATTGACATCCTTTCCGTGGACATATGACTCAATGCTTTTATCTTTCACCATGCTTCCTTTTACATAGCAAATAAGGAACAAAGACTTATGGGAATTTACCATGTTTATACATGGAAGCTCTTAGTGACACTATCAGGGTTATCCAGTAATAGATCTTATTGTTTAAAATGGTGCTAATTTTGCCCCAACCAATCAGATGTTAGCTTTCAAATGTTAAATAATATCTGATTGGTTGGGGCAAAATTAGCACCATTTTAGAAAGACTTTTACTGAATTCCGCAAAACCAGAGCGCCAACTACAGACTGGTTTCAGCTTTATTGAGCCATCATCAGTGTAGTGCAGGCCTCTGGTTTTGAAGTGTGAAGCACCTATCGAGTATCAAAACCTGAATTCTCTCCCTACCCTATTTAATGTAATAGTGATGGCTGTCGATAGGTGCTTCACACTGCAAAGACATACATATAGGTTGTATGTGTCATATAAATGTGCTTAGATTGTAAGTTCTTCGGGGTACTTTCAAAAATAGCCTTGAACGTTCGATAAAAATCCGAAGTCCCGATTGTAAGTTCCAGTTTGTGATTTTCGGATCTTTGGGATTTTCCTGAGACCTAGCAGTTTTAACCGTCTCTACTTCTTATTTGGGCAAGAAATGTATCTACAGAAGATGGAAACCAGTATGGGTACACGCATTGCACCCCAATATGCCAATCTTTTCATGGCTAGAAGAGGACTTTCTCTCCACCTGTAACACCAAGCCTCTGACGTACCTCCGCTACAATGATGACATATTCATGATCTGGACAGGTACTGAACAAGAACTCATTCAGTTTCACAAAAAAGGGATACTCGATAGGTGCTTCACACTGCAAGAACCAGAGGTCTGCACTACACGGATGATGACTAAATAAAGCCGAAAACCGGTCTGTAGTGGCCCTCTGGTTTTGCATTTAGCTTGTGGAATGCTGTAAAAGTCTTTTTAAAGACATACAGGGTTATTCAATAAAAGTTCTTATCGTTTAAAATGGTGCTAATTTTGCCCCAACCAATCAGATGTTAGCTTTCAAATGTTAAATAAGTTCTGATTGGCTGGGGCAAATTTAGCACCATTTTAAACGATAAGAACTTTTATTGAATAACCCTGTTAGTGTTCCTAAGAGCTTCTATGTATAAACGTGGTAAATTCCCAGAAGTCTTTGTTCCTTATTTGCATATTGCTGAAAATGGAGTATCAAAGCCTGAATTCTCTCCCTACCCTATTTAATGTATTAATGACGTCCTTTTACATAGGTAAGTATTTTATTTGCTTTAGCAGGCACCAGCTGTCACTGAGTTCAAAGTCTGTCCAAAATAGTTCCAAATTCTTTATGCCTATCAGGGAGACGTTATATAGGGAAGAATTGCCCAAAATAGTGGAAGACCCACACTACCCAATATCATGTATGATTAGCATGGGTCCTCTAGAGGTTTTGCGAAGTCTGCACTGTTTCTGGTAGATTTTCAGCAGTTAGATATATAGCTCTCTGCTTCAGGATTATTCTGTGCTCTCTGCTTTAGATGTCAGAGATTTGAACCTTCTTTACCATGTGTACAGTTAATGCCATCAGCTCACCTTTGCACCATTCTTTTTCTGTAACAGGCACATGCAAGCAATGCACTGAATGTAAAAACTAAAATGGTGTATTTTTGTTAAAAAAAAATCCTAATCCTAAAAACAAGTAAAATGAAATGACCTCACTTTATTATGTCTAACATGTCATTATGATGTCACAAACCAGCTATCTTTGTGGCTCCTATTTTTATCCTTGTTTAATATAATTACTATATACAGCTCATACCTGCATTGCAAAAATAAATATTTTGTAACACTTCATTGTAATTATAGCTGTAATGTGAATCAACTTATATTGTACATAATAAAACTTTTTTCTGAACTGTAATCGTGTCATTCTGTCAAAAGTTTAATGGCGCCCATAGACGTAGGGATATTGTCCCAGTATCAGGCAAAGATCGCTCCATGCCTATAAAATGTTGTTATTGCGATGGGCAAAAATTTCAGCCGATCAGTATTATTATCGGTCTGTGGGCAGTTAACAGGGCATGTCCAGCATAAAAAAGCTTTGTAGAGCACCCCTCAAACCCTATTTTCGCATTACATATAATTGTCAAAGATGCCTCTGGAGGGACTTACCTGACCCGGTGCCTTGCTGCTCCTCCTGTTCCCTGGCTCTTCTTCCTGGTTGCGTCTTTCAACCAGGAAGAAGAGCCAGGGAAGTAGAGTTGTCACGAACTTACCTGCTGCTCCGGTCCCGCGCCGCTCTGCACTCCCGGGTGGGCGGCGCCACCCGACACGCCGGGTGGCGCGAAAATTCAAAAGCCGGTGTCCTCCTGGACCCGGTGCCCGATTGTAGCGTTTGCGGTGCCCGATTGTAGCGTTTGCTACCTCCCTGGCTCCTGTACTCACCTGCCTTGGATCCTGTACCTACCTTTACCTAGCCTGCATCCAGTGTCAAGTTACTTACCTAGCCTGCATCCAGTGTCAAGTTACTTACCTAGCCTGCATCCAGTCTCTAGATACTTACCTGCAGCATCCAGCCTACAGTTCCCAGCAGCACCTATTCTGGCATCCAGCCTACAGTTCCCAGCAGCGCCTTGTTCCAGCATCCAGCCTACAGTTCCCAGCAGCTCCTTGTTCTGGCATCCAGCCTGCATTTCCCAGCAGCCTCTGTGTCCTGCAATTCCCGGACTATACGCCTCCTCCTAAAGCGTACTTGTAAGTACCTGGCCTCCCGGCCATTTATTACAGTACAATGGGGCATGGAAACGCTGAGGGGGCTATGGCAGAGTTGAGTAAACTCTCCAAATTTTGTTCAAACGCATGGACATTTTTGAACACCATCAGGGCCAGTTGGCTCAGTTCATGGCTCAGTTCAGTTGGCTCAGTTCATGGCTACCCCCAGCTTCTGCCTCTGCTCCGGGGTCTACGCCGCTTCCTTCCACGTCCGGATCCAGTGACCCTTCTCTTCGGAGAGAGCCCCGCATACCTCCGCCCTCACGGTTCAATGGTGATGTCCAAGCCTGCCATGGATTCATTAATCAGTGCCGAATCAATTTGAACTTCACCATCTCATTTTGCATCGGATTGTGCAAAGGTTGGTTATATCATCACCTTGTTGGAGGGCAATGCTCTGTCCTGGGCTTCTCCCCTATGGGAGAAAGACGATCCTCTTATCAATAATTTTACCGACTTCCTGAATATGTTTCGCAAGGTCTTCGATGCTCCAGGAAGAACCTCTGCTGCCTCCTCCCGTTTGATGCAGCTCCGCCAATGGTCTCATTCTGTGGGTCAATATGCTATTGAATTTCGCGACCCTTGCCAGAGACTTCTTGGAACAATGAGGCACTTACAGCAGCCTTTTGGCAGGGACTCTCTGATTGCCTCAGGATGAATTAGTATCTGAGAATTACCTGTCCCATTGGAAGACTTGATTACGCTATGCATCAAAATTGTACCTGCTTTCGTGAACGGCAGGCAGAAAGGTCTGCAGCTCGTTTCAGCTTCCCTAAGACCTTTCCTAGGCCTGCTCAGAACTTTCCGCAACCAATATCTTCGGTTGAAGAGCCGATGAAATTGGCGGTACTCATCTGTTTCCTGAGGAAAAATCACGCCGAAGTACTAATGGACTTTGTTCTATTGTGCGGGCAAGGACAATTTGTAAGAAATTGCCCCCAGAAGTCAGGAAACTCTATGACCTGAAGTTAAGGAGGAGCTCTTCTAGGTAACGTTAAGTCGCCTGCAAAATTTGAACCATTGAAACTCTTTCTACCAGCATCACCTTTAATGGTAAAACTTTTTCCTCCCAGGCCTTTGTCAGTTCCGGTGCAGCTGGAAACTTCATTGATTCTACCTATGCAGCACAATTGGGGCTTCCTCTCCTTCACTTGCAGCAACCTCTTCGAGTTCTGGCTATTGACAATAACCCTTTGGCTTCTGAATTCATCTCCAAATCTACATACGAAGTCCTATTTCACATTGGCATATTTCACCAAGAACGTTTGTCTTTTCTTGTCATCCAAAGCCCTTCCGCTCCCCTGATTCGCAGACTTCCATGGCTCAGATTACACAACCCTGTTATAGATTGGTCTAGCAACGAACTCAAGTCTTGGAGTCCTTTCTGTTTCAAAAATTGCCTTTCTACTCATTGCACCACCATTACCTGTGAAAATAAATCTGAGAAAGATCTCCCTGAATGTTATCGTGATTTCTTTGATGTGTTTTTTAAAAAGCGAGCTGAGAAGTTACCACCGCACCGATCCTACGATTGCCCCATCAATCTTCTTTCAGGTACTATGCCTCCGTGGGGACGCACATACCCACTGTCTCCCTCTGAAACTCTAGCCATGAAAGAGTACATTACTGAACATTTGTCTAGGGGTTTTATACAACCTTCCACTTCCCCCGCTGGAGCTGGGTTCTTTTTTGTTGAAAAAAATACGGAGGTTTACGACCCTGCATCGACTACCGTGGTTTAAATAAAATCACAATAAAAAAAACGGTATCTTCTTCCTCTCATCTCTGAATTGTTTGACCAGATAAAAGGGGCTAAAATATTTACCAAACTGGACCTTCGGGGGGCATACAATCTGATCCGTATACGCAAAGGTGACGAGTGGAAAACAGCCTTTAACACTTGGGACAGTCACTACGAATATCTCATAATGCCCTTTGGCCTTTGTAATGCTCCAGCGGTGTTCCAAGAATTTGTGAATGACATTTTCGGGGATATGTTGGGAATCTCTGTAGTTGTTTATCTAGATGACATTTTAATCTTTTCTCAAGATCTGCCCTCACACTGCCTCCATGTTAAACAGTTGTTACTACGTCTGAGAGAGAATAGCCTATATGCCAAATTGGAAAAGTGTCTGAGTGTTCGCAAGTACCATTTCTGGGCTACATTGTATCAGCACAAGGTTTCCAGATGGATCGTGTGAAAGTTTTAGCCATCCAAGATTGGTCTCTTCCTATGAGAACCAAAGCTATTCAAAGGTTCATTGGCTTTGCCAATTACTACAGACAATTCATTCAAGGGTTCTCTTCTATAATTTCTCCCATATTAGCCCTCATCAGTAAAAGTGGTAAGCCTCATTCATGGACCCCTGCAGCCCTCGAAGCCTTTAAACGACTCAAGACAGCCTTTGCTGATGCACCTGTTCTAGTACATCCAGATCCTAGTCTTCCCTTCTACGTCGAAGTTGATGCCTCGGACTTGGGAGCAGGAGCGGTCCTTTCCTAAAGACAAGGCACTAAAAGGAAACTCCATCCCTGTGCATATTTCTCCAAGAAGTTTCTACCCAACAAGCGGAACTATGATGTTGGGAATACGGAAATTCTTGCTATCAAACTGGCCCTCGAGGAGTGGTGTCATCTATTGGAAGGCACCTCTGTACCTATCACCATCCTTACCGACCATAAGAACCTCGAATACATCCAGAATCTTTAAAGGTTAAATCCCCGTCAAGCATGGTGGTCCTTATTCTTTTCCCTATTCAACTTTGTTATCAATTACCAACCTGGTTCCAAAAACAAAAAAGCTGATGCCCTTTCCAGATCATTTGTTACTTCCGACTGTACTAATCAAGATAAAGGCTCCATTATCCCAACCACTAAAATCTTGGCCTCTATATCTCCTCAACTCTGTTCCAAGATTCAAGCCGCACAAGATTCTGCTCCTCCTGACACACCTTCTGGCAAAATCTTTGTTCCTGTTTCTCTTCGGAAAACTATCCTTCTTCATACCCACTGTTCCAAGCAAGCCGGACATCCCGGTGTTAACAAAACTTTTAATATTATTGCCCGTTCCCTTTGGTGGCCCAAAATGAGAAAAGAGATTAAAGACTTTATTCAAGCATGTACCAGCTGTGCTCAATCCAAATCTTCTAGAACCCTCCCCTGTGGCCTTCTTCAACCCCTCCCCATTCCGTCCGGACCTTGGACCCATCTATCCATGGACTTTATTGTTGAACTTCTGCCTTCCAAGAAAAACACGGTTATATGGGTGACAGTAGACCGCTTCAGCAAAATGGCCCATTTTGTACCCCTCCCCAAACTACCATCTTCAACGGAGTTAGCTCAACTATTTATTTCACATATCTTCCGCTTTCATGGACTCCCTTCTGAAATTGTATCTGACAGAGGTACTCGATTTGTTTCCAAATTTTGGAGAGCACTTTGTAAATCCATGAACATCAAGTTACAATTTTCTTCGACTTACCACCCACAGTCCAACGGGGCTACTGAACGCACTAACCAGTCTTTGGAACAATATCTTCGTTGTTACATTTCCTATACTCAGGATGATTGGGCTGTCCTTCTGCCTTGGGCTGAGTTTGCCCATAACAATTCACCTTAATGCTTCTACTGGGAAATCTCCTTTTTTTGTGTCTTGGGGACGAATCCTAGATGTTTTCCTCAAGATTTTCTTTTCACACAAGTACCCGCTGCCAATGACTCGGCGGCCCAGATGACCGCTATCTGGCATGCTACGTAAATCAGCCTTCAGAAATCTGCTTTGGTACAAAAAACTGCAGCAGATAGGATACCTAGAGAACCCCCAGCTTATTCTGTTGGAGATAGTGTGGCTCTCCTCTGCTCATATTAACCTACGGGTTCCTCCTGGACCCGGTGCCCGATTGTAGCGTTTGCTACCTCCCTGGCTCCTGTACTCACCTGCCTTGGATCCTGTACCTACCTTTACCACTCCAGTTACTTACCTTGCCTGCATCCAGTCTCAAGTTACTTACCTAGCCTGCATCCAGTCTCAAGTTACTTACCTAGCCTGCATCCAGTCTCAAGTTACTTACCTTGCCTGCATCCAGTCTCAAGTTACTTACCTTGCCATCATCCAGCCTACAGTCCCCAGCAGCTCCTTGTTCCGGCATCCAGCCTACAGTTCCCAGCAGCACCTTGTTTCAGCATCCAGCCTACAGTTCCCAGCAGCGCCTTGTTCCAGCATCCAGTTCCCAGCAGCTCCTTGTTCCGGGAAATCCAGCCTGCATTTCCCAGCAGCCTCTGTGTCCTGCAATTCACCGGACTATACGCCTCCTCCTAAAGCGTACTTGTAAGTACCCGGCCTCCCGGCCATTTATTACAAGAGTGACTTTCAGCACAGAGCCTCACTCCTCCTGTTTTTGCTCAAAACAGGAGCATGGCGCAGCGCCCAGGTGGCAAGGGACCGGGTCAGCTAAGTCCCTTCAGAGGCATCATTGGCAATCATACAAAATGCAAAAATGGGGATTGGGGGTGTGCTACATGACTAAAGTTTTTTATGCTGGATATGCCCTTTAACACCAAATTAAAATGTACTGTACCAAGAGACACTATTACATTGTATTAGATGGGAAAGTACTGAGCCATAACCCTTTTCATATCAAAAATTAATGTTAAAAACTATTTTTTGCATTGTGTTAAGCATGAATATTAATAAAATATAACCACTACATACAGTACAGCATTATATATATATATAGCAAAAGTGTGCACGTGGAAATTGTGTGTGTATGTTATGTTATGTGCAAATACAGTGTCTAGAAAATCTTTATACAGGGATATTTTAAACAGTTATTTTAAGAATCATCAGTGGAACATCCAGGGAAACCAAATAGGATAAACCTGCAGGTCTGAGAACAGGCCCAGGCAATACTGCCACAATGTGTAATTCGACATAAACAGCACCATTTTATTTGAAAGCTCGGGGTCACACTTTGTGACACCAACACTAAGTGCACTAACATTCAAGTGGTTAGAGATACATCTGCCTCTCCCTTATGCCCATAACGGGAATCTAGAGGGTGTAAGTGGAATACACCTGCAGATCTGAGAATAGACCCAGGCAATCCTGCCACTGTGAGTCAGTGTTTGTATGAGTGTGTGTAAATATGAGTGTCCGTATCAGAGTGTTAGTGTAAGTATGAGTGCCAGTGTTCGTATGAATGCTAGTATGAATATGAGTGTCAGTGTGTGTCAGCGTGAGTGTAAGCATGTGTTTGAATATCAGTGTGATTGTGCATGTCTGTCGGTATGAGTATCAGTGTGATTGTTAGTTTCAGTGTGAGTATGAGTTTCATTGTGAGAGTGTCAAAGTATTAATGTCAATGTAAGTACAAGTGTCAGAGTGAGTATCAGTGAATATTAGTGTATCAGTGTGAGTATGAGTGTCAGTGTGAGTATCAGTGTCAATGTGGGTGTGAGTGTCAGTGTGAATATAAGTCTGTATAAGTATGAGTGATATTGTGAGTTTGCTAGTATGAGTGATTGTGAATATGAGTGTCAGTGTAGGTGTCGATGTGAGTAAGTATGGGTGTGAGTGTCAGTGTGACTATGCAAATGGGTGTAAGTATGGGTGTATGCAAGTGAGAGTATGAGTGTCAGTGAGTATGAGTGTAATTAATTGTATGTAACTGTCAGAGTGAGTGTCAGTGTCAATGTGATTGAGTCATTGTGAGAGTGAGCATCAGTGTCAATGTTGGTGTGAGTGTGAATATGAGTGACATTGAGTTGGAGTGCTAGTATGATTGATTGTGAATAGGAGTGTCAGTGTGGGTGTCTGTGTGAGTGAAAGTATGGGTGTGAGTGAGTGACTATGCATGTAAGTATGGGTGTATGAAAGTGAGAGTACGAGTGTCAGTGAATAAGAGTGTAATTATGAGTGTATGTCAGTGTAAGTAGGAGTGTCATTGTGGGTGTCAGTATTAGTATGAGTGTAAGTATAAGTGTGTCAGTGTGAATATGAGTGTCAGTGTAGGTGTGAGTGTAAGTACGAGTGTGTGTCAGTGTGAGTAGGAGTGTTGGTGGGATTGTCAGTGTGATTGCCAGTTTGTCATTGTGAGAGTGTCAGTGTTAATGTGGGTGTGAGTGTTTTAGTGTCAATGTAGGTGTGATTATGAGTGGGAATATGAGTGTCAGTTGGTATGGTGTGGGTATTGGTGTGTCAGCATGAGTAAGTATGAGTTTGAGTGTCAGTTGGGGTATGAGTGTCAGTTTGATTTTTAGTATCAGTGTGAGTGCGAATGTAAGTATGGCTGAGTGTCATTGTGAGTGTTAGTATGAGTGTCAGTGTGAGTAGGAGTGTCAATATAAGTGTAACTGTCAGTGTGAGTATTAGTGTGAGTGAAGAGTTCAGTATCAGTGTAAGTGTTGGTGTGATTGTGAGTATCAATGTGGGTGTGAGTGAGTATAAGTGTGGATATGAGCGTGTCTGTGGGTGTCAGTGTGAGTAACAGTGTGAGTGTAAGTATGATTGTGGGCATCAGTGTGAATATGTGTGTAAGTATGAGTGAGTGTCACTGAGTGTGTCCATGTGAGTATGGATATGAGTGTTTCAGTGAGTGTGAATAGGAGTTTGTCTGAGAATGGGTGTCAATGTGAGTATGGATATGAGCGAGTATGAGCATTGGTGTGAGTATGAGTGCCAATATACGTGTCAAAATGGGTGTCAGTGTGAGTATGAGTGAGTATCAGTGTGAGTGTCATTGTGAAAGTTAATATCGGTGTTAGAGTCAATGTGGTGTCAATCTACTGCGATGACTTCTAAGCTCCGCAGAGGATTGCAGCTATTTATATAGGTTTGCAGAAAACCCTAATCTGTTTCTGACTGGTCAATTTTTAAATGCTTGGTTTACATGATTTATATTAACCAATCAGATTTTCCGAAATATGATTGGTCAATTTTTCAATGCTTGGTTTACAGTAACCAATCAGAAATGGATTAGGGTTTTCTGCAAACCTATATAAAGAGCTGTAAACCTCCTGCAGAGCTCAGAATTCATTGCAGTAGATGGCAGAAGAAAGAAGACGTCGGATCAAGATGCCTCTAACATCGGCCTTGTTGAGGTCACCGGTGACAGAGGTACCCCTGGCGGCCACAGGGGTACCTCTCGGGGTTGGTGGCCTCAGCTGAAGACAGAAGATGCCACCCAAGGGCTTTTTTAAGAGCCGCTGGGGGGTCCTGGTTCAAGCTGCAGGACCCCCAACAAAGGCACTTATCAGTGCCGCAAGGGCCCTTACAAGGGCTGGGGAGGGGGGTCCCGGCTCGAGATGCAAGACTCCTTAAGCCCCAAAGGGCCCTTTCAAGGGCCACAAAGGCACTTATAAGTGCCGGAGAGGGGGGTCCCGGTTCGAGCTGGGCCACAATGGTCCATGTAAGGAGGGGGTCCCGGTTTCAACCTGCAGGACCCGCGAATGTCCAGCTGCGGGATTGTCGGCCGTTCGGCAATCCACGAACGTCCATTTTCAAGAAGCTCCGGCCGTTCTGGGGTTTTCGGAAGCGGCAGTTCAAGGCATGCAGAACATTCAAAAATCCTTGCACATTCGAGAAATCTCGAATGTTCGAAAATAGTCCCGCGAGTCCGGAAAATCGAACTAGTTCTAGTTCATCCGAACTCAAAGGTCGGCTCGAACTCGAGTTCTAGTCCATCCCTAGTAGTAATAGTGCTTTTCTGAATCATCTTTATTGTATAAACCTTTTATTTTGTATTGTGCAATAGAGATTATATTTATATATAAAAAAGAATTATTTTACACATACACACAAATATATACCAAGCCAAGGTCAACTAAATCTCCACATTTCATTCAGAAAAAGCCACTTGGACTGTGTTTATCTTGACTTGATGCTTTTTTTTTTTTACTGCCTCCCACTTATATAACATACAAAAATACAAAGTTCTCCATCCAATAATTTACAAGAAGAAAATCACATAACCATGTAAAACAGAACATTGGCTAATGATGTTGTTTTGTCAGTCAGAAGAAGTTCATGCTTTGGAGGCCAGAAGACAAAAGAATTTCACGTTCAACTCTAGCCGGGTGTCACTAGCTGATTCTCCCAAAACACTAAAGAAGCTAGAAAAAAAATAAAATAAATATATATATATATAATATATATATCTTATCTATATATATATATATATATATACATATAATTATATTAATATATATATAATTATCTATATATATCTATCTATATATAATAATACACATACACATACACACACACACACACACACTATATATGCATTAGTTAATAATACCTTCTAGGTATTATTAAACATGGGTGTATGTTTAGCTATATGTGGATACAGAGGATATAAAATCGTTATACACCCTACTATACAATTTCAGTGTTTTGTACTGAAAAATAAATCCTGGTTCTATTAGTGTCACATCCCCTAAATTAATATTTTACATTTAAGGGATCGATCCCAACAGATTTGCCGAGTTAAGTGAAAATGTGGAGGATGGTGGCTCAGAAGAAGCATGTATGGAGCGGGCCGTTCCTTTGAGCACCCAGGGGACGGCCATCTCCAGTACAAGGGAGGGAGAATTGGGGGCTAGGAAGGATAAGCAGGTGGTAGTGGTAGGAGACTCCATTATTAGAATGGTAGATAGGGTAATCTGTTGCCAAGACCCTACATGCCGAACAGTGTGTTGTCTTCCTTGTGCTAGGGTTCGACATGTGGTGGATCGTGGATAGATTATTGGGTGGGGCTGGTGTCCGAGTGACCAGACGGTCTTGGTTCACATTGATGCCAATGACAAAGTTAGAGGTGGAGGGGAGGTCCTTAAAAATTATTTTCGAGAATTAGAGGCCAAGTCAAAAGCAAGGACCTCAAGAGTAGTCAAGGGATTTCAGAAATACTACCGCAGCCACGTGCTCTGTTAAGGAGGCAACGGGAGCTCAGGAGTATAAATGCGTGGGGTAAGGAGGGTGGTGTAAGGAGATGGGGTTTGGATTTTTAGAGGACCGGGCTGACTTTTCTGTTGGCTACAAGCTCTTTAGTAGAGACTGATTGCACCTCAGTGATGATGGTGCAGCTGTTTTGGGGGGAGAAGATTTTAAACTAGGTATGGGGGGGTACGTTGAACTACACTATAGAGAAGTTAGGGATCAGGGGGCTAATAACACAATGGAGGGGGGAGGCATAGAGGATAAGGAGGCATGTTCGACCAAGTATGGAAGTAAATCAATTGATAATCTAAAATGTATGTTTACAAATGCAAGAAGTCTGGCTGCAAAAAAACGGGGAACTAGATCTAATAGCTTTAAAGGAAAGGTATGATGGTACTCCTTAGACATGACAGAGTTAAAAAGAAAGGAGTATGTATGAATGTATGTTAAACCGGAATTGAAGCCAAATCTAAAAGATGGAATAGATGGGGACAAAGGATATGGCAGAAACATAATGGGTAGAGCTGTGTACAGGAAGCAAGAAGGTAGGTAAATTAATTGTTGGAGTATGTTATAAGCCACCAAATGCTGGGGAGGAGGTGGAAATGAATCTCCATATGCAATTGGCGAAGTCTGCTGGTATGAGGCATGTTTTGGTTATGGGGGATTTTAACTACCCTGACATAGATTGGAGTAAGGGAACTGTCAGCACCCCAAAAAGGTATAAAGTTCTTAAATTTCCTATATGAGCATTTTCTTTCACAGAATGAGTTGTTGGATCTGGTGATATCTAATAACCCTGAGCTCATTTTGGAAATGAAGGAAATGGGAAGCTTAGGGAAAAGTGACCATGATATAGTGTCATTTAATATAGGTTGCAAAAAACTAAAGTGCACTGGGTTAACAAAAACGTTTAACTTTAGGAAAGCTAATTTTGTGCTGTTAAAGGAATCACTCCTGCTCAAAGACTGGGGGGAATTGTTTCTAGGTAAAGATATGGTGCAGATGTGGACCACTTTTAAAGGGATATTAAACTAAATCTGTACCTTTAGGGAACAAGTATAAAAAAAAAAGTCCTCTCCTGCATAGCTTAAATGCTCAGGTAAAAAGGGAAATGGAAAATAAAAAACAGCTTTTAAAATTAGAGGGAACAGAACAGTCTTACAGGGAGTATAAAAAGTATATAAAGAGTGCAAGAAAGCAATTAAATTAGCTAAAATAGAAAATGAAATACAGATTGCCGAACAAAGCAAGTCCAACCCCAAAATGTTTTTTAAGTTTATAAATGGTAAAAGATGAGGACTGAGAATGTGGGACCATTAAATGATGAAGCTGAGGTGGTTGTAGAGGATGCCGAAAAGGCTAATCTGCTAAACCGTTTTTTACATCGGTTTTCACTGTTGAGAATCCTAGTCCTTACAGCACGGATTGTAATAATATGCAGGGAAGAAATTAAGAGTATTCACATATGCTGAAGGAGGATATGGTACGGAGACAAAGACAAGGTTAATATCAATAAAGCCCTAGGACCGGATGGAATACACCCTCGGATTTTAAAAGAGTTTAGTTCTTTTCAGATTCACTTTGGTCTGGGGATGTGCCGCTGGATTGGGAAAAAGCCAATGTAATACTAATATTCAAAAAAGGTAGTCGTTCACAGCCTGGTAACTATAGACCTGTAAGCCTAACATCAGTGGTAGGGAAGGTGATGGAAACTTTGTTACGGGATCATATCCTTGACTGTCTCCAGAGCTCATCTTATTAGTAGTAGTCAGCATGGATTTAGGAGAAATAGATCATGGCAGATAAATTTACGATTGGCCGTGGTTTTCCGACCTGTCGAATTCGGACGAACAAACCGTCACCACCAGGAACCATGCAATAATTCGGCCCGACCGAAACACTGAAATGTCGGTCGATTGGACCACATTATTGGATGGTTTAAGGGATTACACCAAACAAATGTCCCATCACCATCCACTTCTATGTACTTTCACTTTCTTTACTCCTAGCCCTTGAGAGCAGGGGTGTCTTATCTTTTATTACTCACTTATACCACCTGCAGGCTAGAGGTAGTATATAAGGAGCCTTGGTGTATATGTCCATTACAACACACATCACGTCCTGTGTAGCAGACAGAAACTTTTGTTGGATTGGCTAAGTCTGCCGCATCATTGGATGTTAAACTGACAATACCTTTCAGTATTCACATGGATCAGACCCAGGGGTGTGGTTTAACCTCCCATTTTGACCATACCCTGTTGAAATAGGAATCTCAGCTTTGTAAGCAAGTTTATATATTTTGTCTTGTACCAAATATACATTTACTGGTGGTCATTTAAATGGTAATAGTGAGATAGTATACACATTCACCTTTCCTTTATGCAATATCCTATACCCCCCACCACATTGGTAGCTCCTAAAAACTCAACACAATCTCCTATGGAGATATTAATATATTTATATAATATAAGGGATATAGTATGAGCCTTAAACAATCATGGATTTCTGCTTATTTAAATCATATAGGATTTTCCAATCACTGACATTTAGATATTTAAAGTGTTATAGGGTTCACCTGCAGTATAAAATGGCCATGTGACTAGCTTACAATCAAATTACGTTATCTTACACACATCCACTATGTTTCTCTGCAGTTCATGAACCTTAAGTATATCTCTCTCATGCAGGCTAACCATGTAATACTTGCATTTAATATCTAGTCAAAGTAAAGTATTTTGAATAAAAAGTAATTGAATTTAAACATTTATTTTTATTTTTGGTCAATATCTGTTTATTTTCAGACTCTCATACCTTTTCTCAAGGTCTTGCAAAAATTCTACAGCTTTTTCTTTGTCCTGTTCTAGGAACGTATGGTATAAACACACTGCACGAATCAAATCCATGATATCTGGCACAGTTACTAGAAACGTTTCCTGTATATCTGTGATTCTAATAAATATAAGGGAGGAGAGAAAGAATTCACTAGAACAATCTTTCCTCAATATACATAAAATTAACAGCAATGATAAATATTTATCTTGTGTCAAATTAGATTTTTTATGTTTATCATTATAAATGTTCTATTTATAAACAGAAACTGTGTACTGTGCCTGCTACCCCCCCTTGCATATTTTGCAGTAATAGGTGTTTTTTTTTTTTTTTTTTTAATGCACAATATCTTGGAGACTGTGGCAGAATTAAAGTAATCTTATGTGTTGCATGTGTTTCATAGCTGTTCCTACGTGTCTTTAATAAACTGCTAAACAGCTTTGTAATATGTAGATTTCATGTATGTATAGGCTATCACAAGATCGCTTTAATTCTGCCACAGTACCATGGATATTCCTTACAATCTGCCTGAATCTTCTAAAAATGTATTCAATTTGTCAGTCTCTCGCAGATAACATTCCATCTGCATACCCTTTAATCGTTACTTATAGAAAACAACATTACACAGCATAAAGCTGCAGAGGGAGGGTAATTAAGTGAACCTGATCTTCCAGGGCTCCATGTCTAATGAGGCAGAGCGAGACATTTGTGTCAGGCAGCACCTCTGGGGTAAAGGGAAAAAAATTAAGCAGTTGCAGGAATCTCCCAGATTTTGTGGTGGTTTCCCGCACTTTTCTGAAGTCTCTGCCTCCGGAGCGCCTATTATCGTTCTCCATGCCCCTAGCCATGCCTCTTCTTTGATGTGATTTCCTGGTGGTCCAGTGTAAGGTAGTGAACTGCGAACTACATTCAGATGGTTCTCCATCAATGAGATCCATTCACAAATCTGGCACTGCACAGTGATCAGCTGTTTGATTACAGTTCAGTACCTGCTATAAAATAAGCCATCACACTGATTGCTTACTATAGTATTTGTGAATGAAACTAGCAAAGACTTATTTTTTAGTCTTTGCTAGTGAGAGGCACAGATCAATATTAGGTGATCAGTTTTGCAGAATATACATTTTAATCTCAACCCACTGTGCAAACTTGCATTATGGTAAACATTAAAGTTACAATGAGCAGGTATCATAACAGAGGATTGTGGGTAGGGAGCATGTGGAGCTGCAGTGAAATATTTAAACCTTTATATGGGTGTAGATATTTATGCTATGTTTTGAAAACTACAACCCAGCATTCCCCGTCAGCACTCCTGTCAATCATCTGGAGGTCCACATACTGTACCTGCTGTAGTTCTAGCTGAACCTCATCAATTGGTAGATTGTTCTTATTACTAGAATCATCCACATCCCATAGATCAAAAGGATTGACAAAGACCAATTAAATCATGTCATCTGTTTTCATGCAGACACTTGCTCTGGCCTCATGCATAGATGCAGATAGAAGTTTGTTACTTTGTTCTATGGGAAATTGTTACTTTTCTGGCTCTGACCTCTGCTAGTAAAACCCAAGGTCAGAAGTTTAACCCCTGCCTTTTAAGTCACTCAACCATTAACTGCTTTTTTACCCATAGACCGTAAAACAAGTTTTTTTTTTTTTTTTTTTTTTTTAAAGACTGGAATTCTTCTACCTGACCCGAACCCGACCCACAGTTCTCTTTACCCAAACCCGACCCGCAACCAATTCAAACTCAATGAGTGTTACCCGACCCCATGCAGGATTCTGGAACAAATACTATTTTTATTGAAATCAAAACCAATAGATGTTTATGTATTCCTTAACCACCTCTTTTTATCTAAAAATGGTATGGCTCGAAAAATATCCTCATATTGCGACTTCAAAATATCTGCAACATGTTTATCGTTTTCTAAAAGCTTTTTAATGGCCTGTAAAAAGAAAATTAAGATTGAATGGGTATCATTTACCTTAATTGGGCTTCTTTTATATTAAATGGGTGCCATTCTGTGAATGTTTTCAGTGTGCCCTGCGAAAGTCACAAGTAGAGAAATATTCTGATTGCCATTATTAGGGGTCCTGCAAACAGACAGTCAGTATTTCAAAAGCATTTAATTATGCAGACAAAATGCTGATGAACAGATTAAAGGGCAACAACACCCCCATAATGTACTAATGACATATTTAAGAAAGAATGGCCACTTTAAAATATGCTAAGATATCCTATCTTGTCCTCTGGAATCATTTGTTTATGCCTGCTTTGCTGCTGGATACCTTGTAAAGGGGGAGTATGTGTTAACAGCTTTAGATTATGTAAATTGCAGGAAGTAGGCCCCATTGTGTGCACTGCAATCCATTGTGATCTTTTGACGAATGCAGACATCCCACACTGCCCCTTCAGGCTTCCGGGCAGGGTGGGAAAAGGGGGCGTGGTGCGGGGTCGTGATGTCACGTGGGGGGCGAGGCATGATGTCACACGGGGTGTTGCCTTGCAAAGTGGGCATGACTGGGGAGGAGACTCAAGTCTCCTCTCAAATCCAGGAGTCTGGGGTAAAAAAAAAAAAAAATCAAACACAAACAGCCCATACAGTTTCTTTAAAGCTTAGTTTTTGCTTTGATTTCCATGATATTAAATTCTAGATATGTTGCAACCTGCTAGTGAGGAATGTAGGCTAAAGAGAATGCTTGTTGGAAATTCTCAAAAGATCTTTCACCAAGTAGTAATAACATTGGAAACAAAGTGAAAATACAGCCTTTGGTCAGGTTTGGATGGGCGACAACTTCTAGCATGGCCGCCATCGGGGAAGGGGGGGGTACAGGATGTACTCCTGTATGGGGCTCGGACTTGTCAGGGACCCAGAGAGTGGGGGAAAGGTGGTAGTTAAACAAAAATTCCACTTTCCTGCAATATTGCATTCAACAACACAGGAGCTCTGTGGTATGTGTGTTTGCTGGAGTTCCTTCTGTCTGCTGCATGGCCCCATGACTCGGTTAGCAAGAGGCTTTACTGTCTATGGGGGGCCTTGCATATTTACAGGTCGGCGTGTACTGGACATCGGAGGCCTTTTACTGCATATTTACAGGCCACTGTGTTCTGGACATAGGGCATTTTTTTTTTTTTTTTACAGGTCAGGTTATGCTGCTGGACATGGGGCATTTTATATATAAAGGTCAGTGTGTGCTGCTGGACATGGTATTTAATATTTTCTGGCTAGTGTGCAATGCTGCTGGCCATGAGGTATTTAATAATGTGTTAATGATTTTATCAGTGTGTGGGTGCCAACCACTTCTCCGAGTCAGTTTGTACCAATGAATTTACCAGTGTCGTGGTACAAACCAGTTAGAGTTTGTGCCAATGTGGTTTACCAATATCTGCGCCAATGATTTTATCAGTATCTGGGTTCCACCCATTTATCAGCATCTGTGCCGATGATATTAGCAGTGTCTCCAACTACTGTATTTACTATATTATAAGTAATCCAAGTATAATAAATTATATTATGTATAAATATATATTTTATATGTGTGTGCTAAAGTGTGTGCATTTAAGATGTTTTCTAGTCTGTGCAGGTTATGGAGGACCCAGAAATTTACCCAGTATAGGGCCCAGAAAAGTATAATTGTGGCCCTAACTTGTGGCTACCCAACGTAGCAAAGAATTACCCATATTTTGTTTATTTTAAAGGGCATGTCCAACCCATAATGAAAATCTATACTTACCTTTCCGACCCCAAAAGCCCAAGATCCATTTAGTTTCTTCCCCATTTTCCCTGAAGCCCAAAATATTTACATTTACCTGCTGAAAGGCAGCATCTCACATCACTGCATTCTGGCATGACTCCTTCTCTGTAAAAGCTCTATAGGCTTACAGAAGAGGTGAGAAACAGGGATGGGGGGTCATTTGGAAGAAGCACAGCTGGAAAATGTAAGTATTGTGGGTTTCAGGGTTTAAGGGGAGGAAAGTAACATAACCATCTCTGGGTTTAGAGGGGTCAGGAAAGGTAAGTAAATATTTTCTTGCTGGAGATGGGCATGCCTTTTAAAGGGCATCTATACCGAAAAATAGGTTAATTTTAAATTGACCATAACTGGAAACTATAATTCTTCCCAACCACCACTGAATCATTTTTTTGTTGATCTGCCCCCTATTTCTTTACATATTCAATCTAAAACTTCTTATATTTCAGCTGTCAATTAAGTTCCTTGCTCTTAAAAACTATTCTTCTGTGAGTAGTTTTACTGTAGCTGGAGTTTTGACAGTTGGAATTCTGTATGCTCTGTGGTTAAAAGTGGGAGGGGAATACTGCTCCTAAACATAACGTGTGCTGAATTGAAGGCATGAAGCAACACACACAAATCAGAGTAAGTGCTACTTACATGTATTCAATTATAGATTAAGATGAGGCAAAGTATTTTTTATAGTGTCCCTTTAAGTTTAACACAGACATCCTGGCAGGGTGGGGAAAGGGGGCGTGATGTCACATCACATGGGGCATGGCCAGTGTTGTAGGGTGGTGGGAGGCGGGGTTAGGAGTATTCTGGGCGTGGCCTTGCAAAGTGGGAGCGTGACTGGGGAGGAGACTCAAGTCTCCTCAAGTCTGGGATGGTCTTGCGGGAGACCACCCCAGAATGAGGGAGACTCCCGGACAATCTGGGAGGGGTGGGATACATGTAGACAAATGTACATTACTTGCAACTTTGGGGATAAACTTTTCTACCTCACTGAAGATTCTGCTTAGTTTTTCTGTGCAGTCGTTATACCGTATCTCAAACACTACCGAAGCGGACTGTAAAGCCAGACAGCCGCCAGGTTTAAGAACTCTAGCAGTTTCCTGTGCAAACATTTCTGGGTCAAACCAATGAGCTGCGAGAGCAGAATGAAGAAGATCTACAGAAGAATCATCCACTGGCATCTTTTCTGCTTTGGAAATCCTAAAGAGAAATAATCCATTGATTAGATTTGCAAGTTAAAATATATTGTGGCACATTTAAACTACAGTACCTGCAGATGTGCGCACAGAGGTAAAGCAGTAGCACACAGAAAATCTGGGGGGCCTGCAACAGGAGAAGCAGCTAGAAGCTCACTACTCTATATTCTCGGGCAGTGTTAGGTATAAAAAAATTTCACGGAGACTAGACAATGGCCAGTAGCTATTAGCATGGCTGTGCACAGAGAGAAGTTATCACTCTCTCCATATCGGTTGTATTTAGTTAGAGCCGCTGGACTTAAAGTTTAGTTCTTAAAGACGTTTGTTTCACTAGTCATCCGACTGGCTTTCTTAATTCAGAATGACTTGTACAACAATCTGTTGGTAATTATGTACCCTGGAAAGTCTCAATTAGTTTATCACAGCCAGGTGTTAACCCTTCTGAATGCATCCTTAAAGGAGAACTAAAGCTACAGAACAACACTGAACCAGAAGGCAGAACACCTTGATATAAAACCAGTAATCTGTGTCTTCCCTCTCATTTTTATTTACCTAAATAACATATGGTTTGTACTTTAACAGCATTTTAGTATTACCCAGTTTGGTCAACGACCATTATGTTCTGCACATGCTCAGTCCTTAGCTATGGCAGAAACTTGTTACAGTTGGTCACACCCATTAATAATCTCAAGCCAATCCTTTTACAGGACAGATAAAGCAAGGAAGCATGTGACTGAGGTCAGGAGGTCTGACACTGCACATACACACAGATACTTCATCCAGTTCTTAACAGGCTTATATTTACTTTAAAGGGTATGTCCACCCTTGAAATAAATTTTTGCTATAACAATCCCCCTGTCCCCCCAGCCCCAACCGCTATATTTATTTTATTAGAAAGTTCCCCAAACTTTACTTACCTCCCCTCTTTCCTCCGCCGCGCTGCCGGCCCTGAGCGGCAGACAATCACGGACGCGGCTGCCGGTCATTCAGTGCGGTGGAGAAAAGAGGGGAGGTAAGTAATGTTTGGGGCACTTTCTAATAAAATAAACATAGCGGTTGGGGCTGGGGGGACAGGGGGATTATTATAGCAAAAGGGTTTTACACTAGGGGGAGGGAATCCTAATCGGGAGGGAGAGGGAGAAGGGCTGCAGTAAGCATGCCAAACTTCTCCCGGAGGCCAGGTAGGAGGCAGAGTCCTATATGGACTCTGCTATCCTCCTAGTGGGCAGTTTTTTGGGACTTTGGGGGGGGGGGGGACTACAGGAGAACCAGACGGAGCTGGGATGTGATGTAAGGATTAACTACACAGGAACCAGTAGTGGGGGGTGGGGTTTTTAGTTTTGGAGGTGGACATGCCCTTTAATACAATTTATGGGATTTATATCTTAGTGTTTTTAGGGGGGTTGTTTTCAGATTCAGAGTATAAAATAAATTTGGTTTAGTTCTCCTTTAACATCTGGCTGTGAAATGCTAATTGTGACTTTCCAGGGTACATAATTGCCAACAGATTCTTGTACAAGTCATTCTGAATTGAGAAAACCGGTCGGATGACTAGTGAAACTTCTTCAAGAACAGTTTAGTTCTTGAAGATGTTTCACTAGTCATCCGACTGGCTTTCTCAGTTGAGAATGACTTGCACAAGAATCTGTTAGCAATTATGTATGCCCACCCCTCAAACTAAAATTTTACCAACTACTGGCCCCACAGGTAAATCCTTACCTAACATCCCTGCTCCTTGTTGTTCTCCTGTAGTGCCTCTGCAAAGATCAGGAAACTGCTGGGTAGTGCCTCATTCGGTGTCTGTAGCTTGGCTAACCTCAGCAAGGTCTGAGGCATGCTCAGTAGAGCCCTTTCCCCCCCTCTCCCTCCCTCCTGATCCCTCCGTGACTGGCAGTGTTTTATCTATTAAAACCCTCCCACCCTATATTCAGAACTTTAAAGCTATTTCAATCTGTACTTACACCTCCTCGTTCTTGCACTGTTCTACAGTGAAGGCAGCCACGGCTGTGATTGGCTGCAGGTCCGGCCCCCTGCTTGCAGTTCCGGCAGGCAGGGGAGCTGGACCAGAACAGTGCAGGAACGAGGAGGTGTAAGTAGAGATTGACATCGCTTTTAAAGTTATGAATATAGCAGTTGGGGGTGGGAGGGTATCCCCTGCATTGTGCCAAAAGATTTTAAAAAGGGTGGACATTCCCTTTAAGTCCAGTTGATCTAACTGAATACAACAGTCATACCATGACCTGGATGAATGAGAACCTTCACAATCTCTATTGCCCCCTTTAGGCAATGCACCAAGCTGATAAGGGCTCTCAGTGCATAGTGAATGCGATTTACCTATTGCGAATCTACACCTGCAATACGGACACTCTAAAACTAAGAGTAAGGGTGTTAGCGTTTTTTTTAAATCATTGAAAACGTGGCAACGCACCGAAAATGCGCGTTTTTCGGGTGCATTGCAATTTGCGTTCCGCATTTTAAATCGCATGCGTTTTTCAATACTTAATTTTAAAAAAAGCATGCGCAAATGCAGTGAAGTCGCATGCGATTGCGTTGCAGTGTGGCCGTGCCCTAAGAGCTAACAAACCATTACAAAGCACAACAGACAGTAAGAGGAGAGCAGGAAGGAAGAGACCGTGACCAATCATTGTACAGTGGGGAAATGTGAGGGAGTGCTGAGCTAACTAAAGTTTCCAAAAAGAGTTTTGTCTGCCCTCTGTTTAACTGTGTGCTGCCCTTGCTTACAGTCTAGAAAATGTGTTTGTGGAGTGGGGTAGCTGCTAGTCTGTGCTTACTCCTGAAACCCCAATACATTGCTCTGTCTTTGCCTTCAAAGTCCTGTCTGTCAGTGATAAAAGTAGCACAGTAGTGTTTGAAGTTTAGATGTTCAGTTTATAACTTCCACAGTCTGGGCAGGACTTTGAATTAAGCAGATATTAAAACCAGATATATCATAAATAGTCCATATGCACACTAATCCCCAGGTGGGTGCACAAAGTCCAATTCCCCTACTTCGCAGGGAACGAGGCAATCACAAAGATACAGGGTGGACTGCACTCCAAAATAGAACGTTTATTTCAAGCCAAACATCAAACAGCAATACAACGTTTCGAGGGTAACACCCCCTTCATCAGGTGATGTGAGCAACACAGTGTAGGTTTAAATAGCCAAGTGCTCATACAGAGGAGCGCCCCCTAAGGGGTGTGTTCAACAAAGTAATGCCAAAAGGACAGTACAATGGTAAATAGTAAATATAAATAGGAGCGATAAGATCACAAGAATGGGTGGGCTAAATTACAACCCCAGTCATCAAGGAAAGTGCACAATGTAATAAATAGCTAAAAAAATAAAACCTATTAATGCCCCATAAAATATTAGAATATACTTGTGTAAAATAGTGTCAAACAGTGTAAAGTGCCTTCATAGTGCATGGATAAAAGCATACATATAAAAACATGAACATAAAAAGTTATCTGCCATCATTGTTTCAGCTAAGAGGAAGTCTAAGAAAGTATAAATGTCTGCAGGCAATCTTTCAGATCCATGTTTCATAGTAGAAAAGTCCACTAGATGGCGTAAGGAAGCAGACAAAAGTGAAACAATGAGAGAAACTGTGTTCAGACCACATTACAATTAACAATTACAACATAGCATTAGTGAGATAATTGTGAGCAGATGACCAGATATATCAAAACGTATCTAAACAGTAGAAGAAGAAAGCAGACCAGTGAAATGATAGTTGCACATTAGTTACAAAAAAGCAGACCAGTTAATTTCCATTCAGACCATGGGGAGATAATGTCTGTAATTTATGTGTCCAAAAACATTCCCTTTGTAATAGTTTAATGTTATGGTCTCCACCCCTCGGAATACCTATCGGAAGCAGAAAGACAGCTCACCATGCAGGAACACTACACCCCATTACAGGGGACCCCACGCCTGGAATCAAGAAGGAGATAGATAATGTACTTTTGGAAGCATTAATTTGGGATTATCGATAACATGCCAAAGATTTCTTATGTTGGATAATCCACGGACTCCTTTTCATATCCCTACCTAAAATCCATAAGAGTATAACTTGCCCCCCGGCCGTGTGAGCAACACAGTGTAGGTTTAAATAGTAAAAATATAAATAGGAGCGATAAGATCACAAGAATGGGTGGGCTAAATTACAACCCCAGTCATCAAGGAAAGTGCACAATGTAATAAATAGCTAAAAAAATAAAACCTATTAAATGCCCCATAAAATATTAGAATATACTTGTGTAAAATAGTGTCAAACAGTGTAAAGTGCCTTCATAGTGCATGGATAAAAGCATACATATAAATAACATGAGACATAAAAAAGTTATCTGCCATCATTGTTTCAGCTAAGAGGAAGTCTAAGAAAGTATAAATGTCTGCAGGCAATCTTTCAGATCCATGTTCATAGTAGAAAAAGTCCACTAGATGGCGTAAGGAAGCAGACAAAAGTGAAACAATGAGGAGAAACTGTGTTGCAGGACCACATTACAATGTAACAATTACAACATAGCATTAGTGAGATAATTGTGAGCAGATGACCAGATATATCAAAACGTATCTAAACAGTAGAAGAAGAAAAGCAGACCAGTGAAATGATAGTTGCACATTAGTTACAAAAAAGCAGACCAGTTAATTTCCTCATTCAGACCATGGGGAGATAATGTCTGTAATTTATGTGTCCAAAAACATTCCCTTTGTAATAGTTTAATGTTATGGTCTCCACCCCTCGGAATACCTATCGGAAGCAGAAAGACAGCTCACCATGCAGGAACACTACACCCCATTACAGGGGGACCCCACGCCTGGAATCAAGAAGGAGATAGATAATGTACTTTTGGAAGCATTTAATTTGGGGATTATCGATAAACATGCCAAAGATTTCTTAATGTGTGATAATCCAGGACTCCTTTTCTATTCTCCTACCTAAATCCATAAGAGTATAACTTCCCCCCAGGCCTGTCCATTGTATCTGGTGTGGATCTCTTGCTTGCAACCATTAGGTATTTACATTGATTCATTCCTTCAGCCCAGTACAGACTGACAAAAAATGCCTGAAAGACACGACAGCATTTCTTAAACATCTCAAAAATATTACAGATTTCACGGAAAATAAACTGTTATGTACTATGGACATAGAGGCATTATATACATCAATCCCGCATGATGAAGGACTACTGGCGGTGGAACACACACTTCTAGACTTTGGTTATGACCATAAGAATGTATTTTTTCTTTCGATTTAACCACTCATGGTACTTACAGGCCCAGGGAACCAGTATGGGCGCAAATTTTGCGCCCGCATATGCTAATTTGTTTGTCACTAATTTTGAAACTCAATTCATGCTTGCTAATGATTTGTTTAAACAGCATATACAGCATTATGTAAGGTACATTGATGATGTGTTTTTTGTTTGGGACAGTGAACCTGTGTTACTCCTTGACTTTGTTAAATTTATAAACAATGTTCATCCTACTCTTAAATTCACAGTACAGTACGATTTCCACTGTGTTAGTTATCTGGATGTATTAGTCACCAAACAGGGTAGCAGTATAGTCACAGACCTTTACATTAAGGATACTGATAGGAACAACATGCTATTAGCTTCCAGCCATCATGCCGAGAGTGTTACTAAGGGATTACCACTGAGTCAATTCTTAAGAATTGTACAAGAATGTAAATTAAGAATGGAGGAGATGAAAAAGAAATTCTTAGCCCGAGGCTATAACGAAAAGCAACTATCTAATGACCTAGCTAGGGCTCTAGCGTCCAATAGAGATTCCCTACTACAGAAAGAAAAGGGCCACTCCGACATGGATAGGGTTCCATTTGTATCTACCTATCATACCCTATCCAAAAGTATCCAGAAAATTGTCAGAGATATTGGCAAATTATGCAATCTGATCCGGAGTAGGTACCCTATTAAAAAATCCCCCCATATCTCATACAAGAGCCAAAACCATTGGTAATGAACTTACAACACCTGACCTGATGTCGTCTAATACTAGTACCCAATCATTCATAGGGAGTCCCCAAATAGGAACATATCCCTGCCGAATTGCCAGGCCTGCAACGCTATCATAGCAGGTAAAAGTATTTCACATCCCCTAAAAGGGAACGAAATTAGATTGAGGGACTATGCCACCTTTAGAACCAGTAAGGTTATCTACCTGCTTAAATGCCCGTGTGGCAAGGCATATGTAGGGAAAACCAAAAGAGAGGCACGGCTTAGAATTGGGGAACACAAACGTGACATCACCAACTATGATGGCACAGAGGAAACAAAGATATGAGACGTCAGTAAGTAAGCACTTTCATACCAACAGACACAGAGCCTCACAACTTAGATGGCTCACTTTGGAAGTAGTTACCAAAGAACCGAGGGGTGGAGACAATAACATTAAACTATTACAAAGGGAATGTTTTTGGACACATAAATTACAGACATTATCTCCCCATGGTCTGATGAGGAAATTAACTGGTCTGCTTTTTTGTAACTAATGTGCACTATCATTTCCACTGGTCTGCTTTTCTTCTACTACTGTTTAGATACGTTTTGATATATCTGGTCATCTGCTCACAATTATCTCACTAATGCTATGTTGTAATTGTTACATTGTAATGCAACACAGTTTCTCCTCATTGTTTCACTTTTGTCTGCTTCCTTACGCCATCTAGTGGACTTTTTCTACTATGAACATGGATCTGAAAGATGCCTGCAGACATTTATACTTTCTTAGACTTCCTCTTAGCTGAAACAATGATGGCAGATAACTTTTTATGCTCATGTTATTTATATGTATGCTTTTATCCATGCACTATGAAGGCACTTTACCACTGTTTGACACTATTTTACACAAGTATATTCTAATATTTTATGGGGCATTTTAGGTTTTATTTTTTTAGCTATTTATTACTTGTGCACTTTCCTTGATGACTGGGGCTGTAATTTAGCCCACCCATCTTGTGATCTTATCACTCCTATTTATATTTACTATTTACCATTGTACTGTCCTTTTGGCATTACTTTGTTGAACACACCCCTTAGGGGGCGTTCCCCTGTATCAGCACTTGGCTATTTAAACCTACACTGTGTTGCTCACATCACCTGATGAAGGGGGTGTTACCCTCGAAACATTGTATTGCTGTTTGATGTTTGGCTTGAAATAAACGTTCTATTTTGGGGTGCAGTCCACCCTGTATCTTTAGATATTAAAACCAGCCCTCCAGCCAGTTTTACAGTTAGCCCTCCAGTTCATTAGCCAAAGGTGTCAGCCCTCTAAATAAATAATAAAAATATAAATATATGTGCCAGATTGCTATACCAGGGTCTTGGAATTCCCAGTTTGCTTTACCAGAGTCATTGATTTGCAAGTTTACTGTACCAGCATCAGGAAACTCAGTTTGCTGCTGTACCATCATGTCAATTGTCAGTTTGTTGTTCCAGTGTATCTCTTATCTTTATCTTAGTCTGTCAATCTGTGTATCTATCTGTTTGTCTTTATCTCTATATCTGTCTGTCTATTTATCTATCTATACTTCTGTATGTCTGCATCTCTTGATTTATCTCCTATTTTTCTCTGTTTCTCTCTTGCTTTGTGCGTCTCTGTCTTTGTATCATTTCCGTCCATCATGAAGTACCTAATGCGTGTGGCTTAACTGGAGCAGAGAAAGGGTTGTGGCCTAAAAATGCATGCCATACATGATAAATATGTTATTCAAAAGCATCCCAGATCTTTTCTGACCCTAGAAATGCCCCTGCTCCATCATTTTAATTTGAAAGTGTGCATAGTGTGAGACTTGACATAACTTTAAAATGTATAGTTATGTAAAGCCTGCACTACTGCTTACTGTTTAAATTAACACTGGATTCACAACTAGATAAGGTTTGCTGCTTCTGTGTCCTCTGTAAATAAAGTAAAGTCAGACTCTGCAATCCAGATAGGGCCTCATCACTGACCATCAAAACAGAAGCACATCAAATCAAAAGAAGACCGGAGAGAGTCAACTGCAGGTATAAACCCATCCGTGAAGTAAATTTATTTTAGAAGGAGTAGCACAACATGTTTCAGACCATAAGTAGGTCCTTCATCAAGTGCATTTACAGACATACTGATCCCACCACCCCTATATACACAATTGAGACGTGAACAAACTGAACACTCATAAACACCAGCTCCATCTAGTGGCCAGGTGTAGAACGCTGTTACAAAAAACTGTACATATCAAATACTACATAAACATGTCTATTTGATCACACCATCTAAAGTCCTCCATGGACTACTGTGGTTTAGAGATGTCCGAACTTCGCAAAATCCGGTCCGCTCGAGGATCCGCGAATTTTGGAAAAAATTAGAAAATTCGAAAATCCGCAAGCGGACCCATTAAAATGAAAAATATCCTCAAAATTACGAGATTTCTCGTATTTTTGAAAATACAAGTAATCCTCGTAATTTCGAAAATATGTATTTTCTAAGATACGAGAAATCATCTTAATTTCAAAAATACGAGAAATCGGAAGTTCGGAAAGGTGGAAAATCCGGAAAAATCCGGGCGGATCCGGGTTTGAATCCGCGAACTGGCCATCCCTACTGTGGTTCAGGCATATTATATACCTGTTAGAAAACCGCTAAGGTAAGTCAGGTAGGGTACATTTCCCCCCCCCCTTCTGCTTCCTTTGCTGATTGGCAACAGTCCTTCTAGGTAGTTCCACAAATCCTATATGGAAAGAGAGAAAAGCAAGCATAAATAGAAGACAAATATTCATAAAACGCATTTTATGCTGAATGCATCATTAAGGCCATGGGGCTCCATTGTATTCAATTTGTCTATCCACTTTAATTCCTTTTGTAATAAGTTTCCTTCTACCACCTCCTCTTGTTGGCAACTGCACTTTCTCCAATACCATCCATTTAAGGCTGGCTACTGTGTGTTTATTATTAAAGAAATGTTTTCCCACTGGTGTGTGTGTTTTCTTAAGGTCAGGGTTGAAATTCCTGATAGAACATTTGTGTTCTGCAATTCTAGTTTTAATACACCTAGATGTTTGGCCCACGCACAGTTGTCCACATGGGCATTTTAATGCGTAAATGACATGATCTGTTTCACAAGTAAAAAAATCTTTAATAAAGATCTTAAAGCCCTGCTGAGGATGTGTGATATAGTCTCCCTTGGTTATAGAATAGCAGCATGTACAGTTAAGGCATGCAAAGGTGCTCATTGAGACACTGACCATAAAAAGGGAAGACTTGCTCAAGTCCAAAGAGGTCTCCCTGTATAATAATAGGATTCCATTTGTCAGCACCTACGGACCACACAGTTAGAGAATTAAAGACACTGTTCTTAAACATTGGTCAATACTGCGGACCGATAAACAGTTTGGTAAACTGTTTAGAGACACCCCTCTTCTCTTATAAAAGAGGCAAATGCATTGCTGATAAATTGGTCCATGCGGACATAAAATCTAAGAGCAATGTAACTACTGGTTTCTTAAACGAACCGAAAATGGGCACCTTTGCATTTTTACATCTAGGTGTATTAAAACTAGAATTGCAGAACACAAATGTTCTATCAGGAATTTCAACCCTGACCTTAAGAAAAACACACACACCAGTGGGGAAACATTTCTAATAATAAACACACAGTAGCCAGCCTTAAATGGATGGTATTGGAGAAAGTGCAGTTGCCAATGAGAGGAGGTGATAGAAGGAAACTTTTTTTACAAAAGGAATTAAAGTGGATAGACAAATTGAATACAATGGGGCCTTAAAGATGCATTTAGCATAAAATGCTTCTTATGAATATTTGTCTTCTATTTATGCTTGCTTTTCTCTTTCCATATAGGATTTGTGGAACTACCTAGAAGGACTGTTGCCAATCAGCAAAGGAAGCAGAAGGGGTACCCTACATGACTTACCTTAGCTGCTTTCTTACAGGTCTAAAATATGCCTGAACCACATTAGTCCGTGAAGGACTTTAGATGGTGCTATTTATTCAAATCGACATGTGTATGTAGTATTTGATATGTAGTTTTTTTGTAACAGTGTTCTACACCTGGCCACTAGATGAAGCTGGTGTTTATGAGTGTTCAGTTTGATCACTTGTTAATTGTGTATATAAGGGTGGTGGGATCAGGATGTCTGTAAATGCACCTGATGAAGGACCTAGTTATGGTCTGAAACATGTTGTGCTACTCCTAAATTAAATTGACTTCACGGATGAGTTTATACCTGCAGTTGACTCTCTCAAGTAATACTGGATAAAAGGGCATGTTCACCCTTAAAAATTATTTTTGATATGCTGCTCCCCCATGTCTGGTAGCCCCAACCGCATGGTTAGTATTTTCCAAAAGCCCCCCAAACTCTTACTTACCTCCCCTCGTTCCTCCGCTGCACTGCCGGCCCTCTGCTTGCGAGAATGCAAGCAGAGGTGCGGGACCGCAGTCGCGTCTGTGATTGGCTGAGCGGCAGCCAATCACGGACGCGGCTGCTGGTCATTCAGTTGCAGCGGAGGAAAGAGGAGAGGTAAGTAAGTTTGGGGAGCTTTTGGAAAATACTAACCATGCGGTTGGGGCTACCAGACATGGGGCAGCCGCATATTAAAAGGGTTTTTTACGCTAGGGGAGGGATATTAGAACGGGAGGGAGAGGGGAGGGGGAGGAGGAGAGGGGGGAGGAGGGAGGGGGAGAAGGGCTGCAGTACGCATGACAAATATCTACCGAGCAAGGTAGCAGGCAGAGCCAGAGCGCAGGATTATGGGTAAGGTTCCTGATAACCACTGTTTGGAGATGCCGTGCTGTAAGTCAGGAAAATGAGTTTTAGACAGAACTTTAATTTAGAGTTTACATAAGCACATTTGGATACTGTATGGCTTTTTATTAGGTATTATAAAGCTTGCCCATAACTTAGCTTTATTGTTATGTAGCATAAATTTAATTTCACTTTAAAGATTTTGTACACATGAAATTTTGGTGTGCACACAGGGTATGAAAAATGAAAAGGGAACATTGGGGGTAACATTGGGGGACTACAATTGCCCTTTAAAGGAGAGTTCAGTGCAAATACATATGCTTTTCAGAAAAAAAAAAAAAAACGCATGATTTTTCATCCCAATGGCCTTAATCTGCCAATTCAGCATTTTGTTTGTATATAAATAAATGCAACTGAAATACTGACTTCCTGTTTGCAGGACCCCTAGTAGAGACTGTTATGGACTTGCCCTTGACCCGGCGCCTGGGTTGATTTAGTTGCTCAGTAGAGATCTGAGCATCTTTGACACATCCAACAGCCAATCAGTAGACATTACTGATAGGAACATTCCACGTTAGTGTGCCGTCTGGAAAGAAGGACCATTAGAAGCTGAAATGTCAGCTCACTAATGTCAACAGCAAAGGGTATGCAATCAACTGATTTTTCAAAATGGGAGAGAATATGTAGAATAACTAAGAAGGCATTACACAAACTAACAAATACTGATAATTTCCACTGAACTGTCCCTTTAACAAAAGCAAAATGTTCCTTTTCTTTAATTCAGCATTATCTTGAATGTTAATATTCCTAAATTATTTGTCAGTGGCCATGACCTGCTATTGAAATACTTACTGGTAATGAATGTTCTTCTGTGAAGTCATCTTTCTGGCTTCACTTAATTGAGACTCACTCATATCTATTCCAATCACCTTCTGGAAATAAGGAGCCAACATCCGTGTGGATATTCCCGTCCCACATCCAGCATCAATGGCCAGCTCAAAAGGCTTTCCTTTCTGAGGAGAAACAATAGTTATATAAACATATAGTAATGTAAATCATAAAGCAATGTGTTGTCACATGACTGGTGGTAGTATGATATATTATGAAATAGGCCCATTGAAATCCCTCTGGGTCTTCTACCACTTGCGGTTCCATCTAATAAGCTGCCTGGATTGTCTCCAGTGTTCCAGTGCACCTGCATTTAGAGATGGACTTAGAACCTGAAGCCTAGATCAACCCACACTTTAATAGTTTGAATTTCTAGAACTTTACGAACTAGTTCGGGTTTCTGAATTCTCGAATAATTATCTAATTTGCATACCGGTTGCTAACCCTCGATTGTGGCCATAACCCTCGAATGTACCGTTTTGGCGATAACCTGGAGGCTGCTTTGAAGCATCCCCATTATCAGGGACTCTAGGGAAGACCGGCAGCCACTTAGACTCCCCACTCGGGTTTTTTTTTTTTTTTAATTCCTTATACACGTACCAGGCCATCATATCAGCTACATTAAAGTGCATGTCCCCCCACACTCAAGGTTATACTTATATAAAGGATCCCCAAAAACTTAAGACTAGACATGGGAATCAGGTCAGACACGGACTCTATTACGAAATCCGAATGTTCCGTCAGATCCTCGTACGTTCGACAACCCTCAAAAATACGATTGAAAACTGCTTTCAAGTTTTATATTGTATTGGAGGATTATTGAACATACAAGGTTATTCTTGGTAACCATCAAAATACGCTCCAAATACGTACCGTTTTCAGATCTTCGGACAAACTTCCGAGGTCCAAACATCTCTGCTTAAGACCATGATACTTACCTGCTTTCCTGGCATCCCGGAGTGGAGATATTTTTTTTGCTGGGCTCAGTCCTATGAGCTTGCATAGCAAAGCCAGATTAAGGACAAATAGGGCCCTGCTTGAGCCTCAAACGGTAATGCCTGTGAGTTCCGTGCACTCTACCGTTTGAGCCACAAACAGTAATGCCTGCGAGTTCTGTGCACGTGAGCGTTCACGGAACTCACAGGCATTATCGTTTGAAGCGGAGCTTAACATTGAGCAAACAAGATGTAACAAGATGTCAGCAACTTCCAAGGCACAAAGCTAGGCTATGGAGGGACATAGGTAAAAAAAATATGGCACCAGTGTTTTTAAAGCTGCAGCTTCCAAATGAACATAACTTGATTTTACAGTGCACTTATTATCCTTTAATCTACTCATTTCTCACGTTATTTTGCTATTGCTATTTTTAATTGCCACTCTGTTTATTGTGTTCAATATTATACAGTATCTCCATGCAGTGAGGCTAGGTAAAGTAAACGTGTGTGTACTACATTTTTAAAGCAATATCTTAAAGGCAAACTGTTATACACAGATGTAAGATGCAGTACAAATTAAAATGTACCACTTATCTCACAATACTACTTACTATAACATTAAAACACCACCCATAAGACCACATCCATCATCTCTACAGCTCCAATGAAATAGAAAAATTTACTTCATTGTTATTGGTCTCATACCCTAAATTTCCCAATAAACAGTTACACTATTGAAAAAGGCATTGCACCATTTTATTAAAGGGGTAATGTTGGAGGGTATGTAGTCTCAGAACGGATACATTAACTACAAGTTTGGATGTTTTTGTATAAAATTACAAGAACTTTATTACTGTATCTTGTTTTTTTAAAGGGTATTTCCACCCCTAAAATACATTTTCCCCATAGTGTAGGGCACCCCATCTCACCCCCCAACTACCAATTTACTTGTGTAAAACAAGAGCCAGAAGTATACTACACTAGTTTGGCTTCCAGCTAGCAGAGCACAGGACAACAATCACAGACAGGGCCGACGGCTACGCAGACAGCCAGGGGAATGAAGGAGTGCAAGTATATTCCTGGGTCTTGTTTTACAAAAGTAAATCAGTGGTTAGGGTTGGGATGGGGTGTCCTACACTATGGAAAAGGTCTTTTATAGGTAAGGAACCAAACATCTGGGTGGGAAAAGGCTCCCCTGCGCATACCAGAAACATCAACAAGGACAAGAAGCAGGTACCAAATGACTCACAGACAGCTCCTATTTCTGAATGGGTCACCACCGAGCAAGCACATAAGGAAGTTCATGACCAAATACATCTATATAGTCTATTATATATGGATCATATAATAATATATTTATTCTCCACTTACCATGATTATCACAGCCAATCCAGATATCCCCTTTACTTTTGTTATAAAGTATATTCATTTACATTCTGTTTTACTGAAAAATCCTCATTAGCACTACATTATCATTAGTGTTCAAAATCAGAGCTATGACACTGACGGTGGATCTGACAGAATTTACTGAATATTGTCATATCGGGACCTATCGGACAAGATGGAAAACTTTTTACATCGGACCATGTATGGGCACAATGAATGGTCAGTGTGAAAAATATATGGAACCATCGCTCCTGTGTATAAATGTATTACAATGTTGCCATTCAGCTATGCAACATTTGCCTTCTGCTCACTAGGCTTCATGGCAGTGCAGTAGGCACAGTCAATACTGTATAGAAATCCAGTCTCAGCAATCACCTCAGGCAACTGCAGGGTTAATGCGGATACAGTTCTCTATGCCCCTGTCAATCACAGGGCTGACTGGATAGACTCCCAGCTAAACTCTCAATATACCACTAGTCTAAATAACAAGTCTATGGGCACCAGGAGAAGTGGAACAGCAGCAGACAGCACTGAGCAATCAGAACCCTACCTTTTACTCTGTGTTTGAGAAATTATCTGTCTTTAATTAATGGCAATGAGATCTTCAAAAGGGGCTACACATTATCACAGTATCATTTCCACAATATTCTAGCAGTAAGAAAGTGAACATGAAACAAAGAAAAAATATATATTTCTAATGTCTACAGGGTTTTTGTATTAATCAGTTATGGCCACTTACCTTTTCCTCTAAATAGGACAAAACCAAATGATTCACCTTTTCAGATACTAGGAACATCCCCTTTTGATAAGCAGCAGAGAAATCCTTATTTTGGAAAATGTGTGTATCCATCTTAAGACCTGATTGTGTTATGTAGCTCCGTTATACTAACACCTTGATACTTTCTCGTAACCTCTGGATGACATCTATTTGAAAGTGGGAAATGTGGTAAAGCCAGGTGGCAATGCTAAACTGATTGGCTGGTCATGTGATGGACAGACGTGTCTAATCAAATTAACCCTTTCCATTCCACAGATTGTATGGTTTATTTGAAGCCCACACAGCTCTGTCTGGGACCTCATTTGCTATTAATCCATTATGTTTCACGGAATATTGTGAGGTCCGGGACGTAACTACCAGGGGAGCAACCGCAGGGGGCCCAATCTTATTATATTTCCTATAACAGATATAGCCTCCTCCCAGAAAACCACTGTGGATGAAGCATGAATAGGGGCCCCATCATAGTTTTGCTGGGGGCCCAGTGATTTCTAGTTATGCCACTGGTGAGGTATGTTGATGAAAAAAGTACTTTTCAAAAATATCTGCAGCTAAACTCTAGGAGGGGCAACGCAATATTGGCCTAATTAGCCAGTGCAATCAGTGCAGCCCTGATAATTACATTTATTAGCGTGTCCCAACTAGGTCAAATGATCTGGCAATCTAGACCCCCATAATACAAAGGGTAGCGTAAGTTTTATATTGATTTGGGTAATTAAAACACAATATTGCATTGCGTTTGTGGTGCCTGTGCCATTTCTAAAAATTTTCGGAAATAACATATTGCTTAATTGTTATGTACTACAAAGTGCAATAAAAGCCTTTGATTTGGAGGTGCAAGCCAGTGTGTCTTACCAGACCATGATCGCGTGAACCTTTCAATCTCAATATGAGATAATTACTTTGCGAGTAAGAAGACGTGCTGGCATGCGTATTGCATTGCCCCATAGATCCAGAGCTACAGGTGGATAATAATGAAGTGAAACTGATCTCCGCACAGCTATGTGATATGCACTTCTCAATAATGATATTGCATAAACTTTGTTAAAAGTGTTTAAGAAAATCAGGCAGGTCATTCCTTTAACAACCTCTCATGAAGAAATGAATGCATCCTTGTCTCTCATTGTCACATCATCTGGGATATTGGCAGGGCTGCCATCAGGGGAAAGGGGGTACACCAGTATGGGGCCTAGACTTGGAAGGGGCCGGGAGAGTGAGGAAAAGCCAAAAATAAAAAGCAAGGGGGCATGTTCTTGTTTCCTGGGAGTTCCTTATGTCTGGATGTATACAGCAGTGAGTTAGTAAGTGGCTTTACTGTCTATTGGGGCAGTTTATATATACTGGGCACTGTGTGCACTGGACAATGGGGGCATTTTATATAATATACTGGGCAATGTGTGTATTTGAAATTGCAGAGCTTTGGAAATTTTAAATGATGTGCAAGTGCTGCAAGCAGACTTAGATTATCAAAATGGACAGCAGAATGGCAGATGAGATTCAAGTTGATAAGGCTGAGGCCACACTACAACGTAGTGTCGCGCACGCAATCGCAAGCGTTATTACACGGGATTCTTGTGCGTTTTGCATTTGCGCTGTCTGTGTGAATCTCTAATGGAAAAAGATTTAGGGGTTCTGGTAGGTAACAGACTGTAGCAAACAATGCCAGGTAGCAACGGCTAGTGCTAGCAAGATAATGTCTTGTATAAAGAGGGGAATAGATTCATGAGAGAAAAATATTATTCTCCCTCTTTACAAAGCATTGGTAAGGCCTCATTTGGAATATGCGGTGCAGTTTTGGAATCCCATATACAAAAGGGACATCATGGAAATGGAAGCAGTTCAGAGAAGGGCAACTAAATTAATAAGGGGAATGGATATATGCAGACAGATTAGACAAGTTAGGGCTGTTTAATTGCAGAAGCGACGTTTGCGTGGGGATATGATAACATTATATGAATATATTAATGGCCATACAATAATCTCTCTGTTGCATTGTTCACTAATAGGTCATATCAGAGGACACATGGACATCCTTTAAGGTTGGAAGAAAAGAAGTTTCATCTTCAGGTTAGGAAAGGCTTCTTTACAGTAAGAACGTTGATACTGCAGAAATGTCTTCCAGCAGATGTGGTAATGGAAAGTTTATCGACTAGCTTTGAAAATGGCCTGGATAAGTTTCTAAAACTAAAAAATACTGAGAATTACTAGTATTAATACATATACTGTAGTTCTGGTTGGTAAGGGGATACTATATAATATTGAGAATTACTTTTATTGATACATATACTGTAGTTCTGGTTGGTACAGGGATACTATATAATATTGAGAATTACTGATATTAATACATATACTGTAGTTCTGGTTGGTACAGGGATACTATATAATATAGAGAATTACTAGTATTAATACATATACTGTAGTTCTAGTTGGTACAGGGATATTATATAATATTGAGAATTACTGGTATTAATACATATACTGTAGTTCTGGTTGGTACAGGGATATTATATAATATTGAGAATTACTGGTAATAATACATATACTGTAGTTCTGGTTGGTATGGGGATATTATATAATATTGAGAATTACTGGTAATAATACATATACTGTAGTTCTGGTTGGTACAATATTGAGAATTACTAGTATTAATACATATACTGTAGTTCTGGTTGATCCATGGATACTTTCCGTTTCCAGTTTGGTGTCAGGAAGGAATCTCCCCCCCCCCCCCCTTTATTAGCTCCTTTTTTTTTTTGCCTTTCTCTGGATGAACTGTTAGGTAGGGTTAAAAAAGGAGGGTGAAAAGGTTTGACTTGATGGATGGATGTCTTTATTCAACCTCAATTACTATGTTACTATATAATATACTGGGCAATGTGTGTACTGGACACTGGGGGCATTTTATATACTGTAATATACTGGGCAATGTGTGTACTGGACATTGGGGGCATTTTATATTTGCAGGTCAGTGTGTGTTTTTGGACATGACATTTCATATATACAGGTCAGAGTGTTCTGCTGCACATGGAATTTTATATATTCAGGTCAGCGTAATATAAGTGTTATTGTATATGCGTGTGCAAAATGTGTCTTTTTAATTTGTGTCCTATTCTGTGTGTATTGTGTCATGACGGGGAACAGGCCATTCTGGACCCTGCTCTTTCACTTTACCTGAAAACACAACATAACTTCCTCCTCCCATCTCAACCCCCCTTTTTTCCACATAAGAGACACACACGAGGAGTTGGGTAAGAAAGGCCGCAGCATTTACTTGGTTGTTGTTATAATACCGCTGCGACATTAAACAGTTTAACATCTTACAATATATATTTATAACTTTTACAATAACAATTTGCAACTGCATTTTACCTGAATAATATAACCAATATCCTAGTAAACATTTTACTGCATAAAGTGCCCTTGCAAGCCCCGCTTTTCTCCACTGCCTCTCCACTAACTACGCTGCCCCCGCCACTGGCGACTGCGCATGAGGCCTTATAAGCGGGCGCCTCCCCCCAGCGAGGCAAACTGCTTTTTCGACTCCTTGTTCTAAACCCAATAGAAATAAGTCCAGGCCCACATCTGAAAGATGAACTCCGTCGGGACGGTAATATCCCGGTAGCTTTTGTTCCAGCTCAAAATGGCGGATCACAACACCTCCTGTTTTCCGAATGAAACTGGCCATGAGCTTGTTGACTTTTCCTCGACATTTTTCCATTGATTCCGGATCCCTGGCATGGCGCCAGGAGCGACGCGGCACCATTTCGGACCATACGATGACAATATCCGGAAACATTAGCCGTATACGATCTATGTCCTGTTTCAGCAACATCCTGTTTGACTAACCGACTACTCCCCTGAGGGACCTTACCCAAATCGTTCCCGCCAGCGTGCAGCACCCGGATATCGGGCCCTACCTGACTAACAGTGTCCAGAAGCCGACTCCAAATTTCCATCCAGCACAAACCCCTGTACCCGAACCAAGAAGACCCGGCCTTCGGAAAGCCCAGCTGCACCCCTTGTCGTTTAACTGCGGCTCTCCGTCTGGCCCAAAATATAAATGAATGACCAAGGAACCAAACCACCAGCCTGCCACCTGCTGAAGGAACCAGAGAGGATGTGATAGAAATGACACCATAGCGAAGTTGCATACCATTTTTTTTAAATTTTTTTTATTAATATTATTATTAGGCCACCGCTCATGGAATTAGAGCCGGCCGCACGTAACTCAGTACTGCTTGGACTCCCACCCCTATCCTTTGAACCACAGCTTCAGAGAGGCCCATCCGACTGCCTCGGTAGCCGCCCCGATGCGGAAGGAATGGTTTCCAACTCACTGGGGTGGAGCCCAGCGCTTCAACACACCGTTTGAAAAATTGGTTAAATTGATACCAGGTCAGGGGAATCCATCCCACATGCCCACCGCCCACACCCCCCTTTGGGCGCACTCCAAGGTGCGTCTGAGGCAACCGACCGGACAAACTTGGCTGCCAGGCAGACTGGATAACACACGATTCGTATTCCCTTTCCCAGAACTCGTCTTAGAGTGCCTGAGCCAAATAAACAACTTGTCCTCTGACAAGGAACATCTTGAAAAGGTAAACCATCCTCGTTGTTTGCTAGAGCAGACCAGCTCCCCTATGCGAAATGCCCCGAAAAAGGCGAGAGAAAACTGGCCTGGAATAACAAGGTTTCGAAAGAGATTGCATAGATTCACCAGCAAGCTATTCATGTCGCCACCACCTGAAAGGAAATTGGCCGTCTAGAGTCTCGGGATACCCGCGTGCGCCGAAGCCCACGTAGGCCCTGCCGAATTAGGAAGTGTTTGGTAAGGTCGGGGAAGTTAAGCAGCTTGAACCAAAATGCTATCCCAGCCATTCGCTTGCTATGAGGGGAGAAAGAATATTCTGGTCTTGCATCCAGAAGTTTACCATATCAAGCCTGCCAACCTTCCTCAACATTATAACACCCCGGTCAACTGTTCCAGGCTAAGCCACTCTCTCCATGCTTGGGCGTAAGCGTTCCATGTGGAAGCTGTAAGTGAAGCCTTTACCATGCGAAATAATCGGAGGTCCCAAGTTTCCAGAGCCGGGCGGGAAAGGCCGACCGTTCACTTCTGCTTGAGGGGCTGCCCGATGGACGCTCCCACTGAAGAGCGGGAAGGGCATCAGCAATAACATTATTTCTACCTTCGATATGCACTGCCCGCACTGAATGTTCAAGAGAAGACACCGGAGAACTAGGGCCCTCAGCAACCTAAGCACTGGTGGGGATGAGAAGTCCAACCATTAATACCTGCTACCATACTCATATTGTCGAGAAACGACAAGTCGCCTATTCTTGAGCTCAGCCTCCCAATAAAGATGCTATCAAAATGGGAAACAGCTCAAGAAAGCGAGGTTGCTGATAGACAGTGCCGCCACTCGTCGGGCCAACTTTCTGCCCACCACTGGCCTGCGAGGAAAGCCCCAAAACCTGAAGTACTAGCTGCGTCTGTAAATAATTGCATCTCATCCGCCGACACTCAGCGTCCTGGAATAGACCCGACCGTTGAATGTGTTGAGGAGGTGTTCCATACTCGCAGGTCATCCCGCACCATTGCCGGAATCCGTATGTGTGATGATGAGGAGCCGTGGAACCTGACGTTAACCCAGGCCAGGCGTCTATTAATATACTCGGCCTACGGGTATGATCCGGCAAGCGAAGGACAGCCTTCCCAGCAAGATTGAATGGCAGCATAAGTGGCCTTTTGGTTCGCAAGAACCCCGAATAGTCTCCCTCAGAACTTCCATTTGACCCTGGAAACGACATCTTCCCGTTTCACTGAGTCTATTTGCAGACCCAGAAAAGTAATGCATGAAGTGGGGCCTACCGTCTTACCAGGGCCAATGGGACCCCAAATTGAAAGCAAACTCTCTGAAGGGTTTCCAACATATGAAACAACGTCTGATGACCTGGGCCTACGCACAAGAAATCGTCAAATAATGTGTTAGTGTGCCCGCTGATGCCCGCTGTCGTACCACCACCACACTCTAAAAAAACTACAAAAGCTTCGAATTAGGCGCACGAGAGTGAACAACCCATGGAAGGCACAGTCCACAAAGAAGGATCCAGAATCTACATCCCAACAATGGTGACATTCCGGATGAATTGGTAACGAGAAACGCTGACTTAACGTCTGCTTTAGCCATAAGGGCCCTTGGCCCAGCCGACCGGACTAATGCCCCGCCCTGTCGAAAGATGTATAGGAGACTGAGCTCAATTCCTTATCAATGTCGTCATTGACTGACTCCCCTTTTGGGTATGACAGGTGGTGGATTAGGCGAAATTGCCAACCGGGAGCCTCGGTCATGGCAGGGGGGCGCCCGATCCCAATTTGGGACACGCATCCGCCCCCTTCTTTTTTCAGCTTAAGACTCACACTTCGGGATACTGCGCAGATTCAAATTCTTTGCAGTGTGAGACCTCCTTAGCCCTAAAAGGGATCCGGAACCCGTCCCGAAAACCTAAATAAAGAAAGGCCGCCTTACGCTTTTAGCGTACTTGGCGAGCCAGGGCAACATCTCGTCTAACCTCACTGACGTTCTCCCCTTTGGGAGCTTCCCCTGGTGTAGTACTGAATTTGGGGCGTTTAAAGCAACGGAGAGAAGGAGTGTGCTCCTCCACAGCCCGTGCACTTGTGTCTAAATTTGCAAGTGGAGCCCCACTTGCAGCTGCCTTCATAAAGGACCAGCAGTATCCCAGTTTTCCAGAGGCTGCGGGGGGAACTTGTTGAAACCCCCCGAAGCCCTCCGAAGGGCAACTGTTTCTGTGCGGTCATTAATTTTAGCCAGAGTGTAATGTCTACCTGATCCCATCTCATGGTAGGGTTAGCAGCTAGACGAAGTGTTCGTCATACCTCCACCCGCCAGACCGCCGTAAATTCTAAAGGCCTCCCAAATTCCGTCAATATAACAGAACAGTGAGGAGCACTTTTCAGGTGTTTTTTCCCTATGAGGCTGGCTAAGATGCAAAAGGCTCTCAGCCAGTTCCCAAAAGTCTTGGGTATTTTTCTATAACGTTTGACTTCTCTTCCCATTTTTTTGGTGTCTAATTTTTCATCACCCCTGAGGTCAAGGATCTCATCCAGAGGGAGCAGAGAAAACAGCTCGATAAATTCGCCTTTCCATATGCGCTCCCTGACCTCAGGCCTGACTGCAAACCTAATGGACCTGCAAAGGAGACATATGCGCCTTGGCGTGCTGTCTCAGCCACTCCTGTGTTAAAGAAGCCCAAGATCCCTGTTTACTTCAACGTTACTGGGATCCTTTACCATTGTTGGCAAATTGGGTGCTGGGACTGTTGGAGTGTGGTCTATTTGGCTCTGTATGTTTTCTGCAAAGGGGGGTTCCCAATGACCCTAGGTAACGTTGGATGCGGCAATGTACTTGTCCCAACCTGAGCGGCTGCCTCTACCAGGGGTTCCAAACCTCCCTTTCCAGATTCCCAAGAGACAAGAAATCTTTTTAACCCTGAAAGTAAAGATGAAGTCTATTGGAGGAGGAATCTCTGAACCCGGGATGCGTACGATTGAAGAGCGGGCTTGTGGCGCCCGGACCCGGAAAGCTGGAAGGAGACTGTCCCCTTGAAGACGTCCGTCTTGGAGAGGATGCCCTGAAGAAAAATGAGCGGGATTACATGGCCGATAACCTCCCTCCTGACTGATTGTGTGGCTGTTATCCTCGTTGGTGGTGTGTTCCTGGCTTCTAGAAGCCGAAACGGACCCGACGTAATCTGTGATTATATGTTGTGGATTCCTGACCCTATGTGGCCTTGTGGACCTGTCTCTCTCCCTTGCAGAAGTTAAGCTAGTGACATTGTGTCACCTGTGATGTTCCTGGCCCTTAGAAACCCTAGGGGCCCTATCTCCGCTTTCCTTATGGTGAGAACCAACGTGTCTGCCCCTGGGGCTATAAGCACCATGGGGGGATCGGTTTCTGCGCCTGACATGTGGATTCTGAGTGTCTGCCTGTAATCCGATACTGCGGCCCTGATGATAATCCGAGTGGTTATCGTTACCTGACCCCACTGCGCTCCGTTGTTCGTTGGGGCTGCTCCTTGGTATGGGCATGGAGGGTTCCGATGTGGGGGGTTCCCTCACCATAGCCAGGCTGTGTTCTATTCTTGATGTAGTTATCTGCTGTCCCTCGCTCCCCGGCCACCTAGCTTCTGCTGCCCATGCTCCCCCATCGCTTAAACGGTGTCCCCCTTCTCTATCTAAGTCTAGCTGGGTTGACGCAGGAGTGGAATGAACTAAAGCTGGGACAGTGAAGGTAGCGTTATTGTTGGCTTGTTCCCAACCACTTTGGGGCTGCATAAAAGGTGGGGATAGTGTTATGGGTGTATTAGGCCCTTGTACTGCTCCAGGCCTAGGTAAGGCCGTGTCACATGGCATAGGTACTTGCCTGATTTCAGATGGCTGGCGGGATTTCTTTGATCCTGAGTGATCCAACCTGCGCGATCTGCCTTTCTTCTGCTTAGGTGCAGGGCTGGGAGAATCCTGTGCCGTGTTGCCTCTGGTTGCCTTTCTTCTTGATGGCCTGGCCAGATTAGGAGATAAGCGTACTGGAGGCCTCCCACGTCTACCTGTTCTTCGAGCCCCCACTGCGTCCGCTTCTTTATGCAGGAGATCTCCTAGATGCTGTAGGATCCAATTCGGACCTAAGGCCCAAAATTGCTGAGCCACCGCATCTGCTCCGTCCGCCATCTTTCCTCCCGGCACCAGGACTGCTCTGGCTCCTCCTCCTCTTCCTCAGGGCCTTGTGCCCAGTCTCGCGCGATTCTCGCTACTTCCGCTTCCGGCCGCCCCATAACCCCCTGCGCGACGAGATCCTCCGACGACCCGAGACCTACACTACCCAGGTAGGCAGCTCCCTCGTTCCCGTCCCCGTCAAGCCCCAATTCCCCCGCACCTCGGGGCCGGTACATTGGGGTACAGGAAAGTGTTTAGTGACTTGGCAAGAATGGGCTAACTATTGGTATTAGCTCTTGCAAAGGACCAATAAAAATACCATTCCACCCTGGAAACAGTCCCTATTGTTTATATTATTATAACAGTCCCTATTGTTTATATTATTATTATTATTATATGTACTGTCCACCTTTTGGAATATTAAATCTAAAATTTAATAAGATTTGTGTTTGATGCTCTAAAAGAACTCAGTTAGCCTCTGATAAGTTTATATGTGGTTGAATGGAATGTTTTGCAGTGTAAATGCTAATTAACTCTGTGACTGCTTGTGAAGGACTGATGCTAATTAACCAGTTAGTTGCTGGAGTGAATGGTGTAGTGTTAACCATTTAGCGGCCAGGACAGGGGTGTGCATAGTCAGTGAGAGTCAAGAGTGTTTTTGGTGCATTTTTAAGACCACTTAAAGTGGTGGCAGCTTGTACCGATTGATTGGTCAGATCACGTGCCCAGCGAACTGTCGTTCGTGACATGCGTGTTTAGGGAGGGCCCAGAAACTTACCCAGTATGGGGCCCAGAAAAGTCTGGTGACGACCCTGGATTTGGGGATGTTGAAGTTCTAATGTAGGTTAAAAAGTTACAATATATACATTAAATTTGGATTGACACAAGATAATAGTCCATAGTCTTAAGTTCAATTTCCTCCACCCAATTGGTGCATGCCCCCCTTTCCCAGTAGTACACCAAAGGTAATTTATTCACTGCAGCGGATTTAAACTAGGGATAGATCAGAGGATGTCAGGGCCAGAAGTTTTGCCAGTGACACAAATGTTGAGTTTTGATAAATTTGAGGCTTCAGTTTTTGTGGTGGCGATTTACATTAATTTAGATTATTTTGCAGTAATAAGATGCATATCAGTTCTAAAGAGATTTATTAGCATAAGCAAAGTAAACCATATCATAAAATGCAGTGTTCACTGTATTGTGGCCCTGTCACAAAATAATCAGGTAACCATATTTTAGTCTAGTTATATTATTGGCACATGAGAAGATGTGAACGAGTATAGCTGAAACCACTCTATTATTATGAATGAATAATAAGGGAAGACTGACTGTCCTAAAAGAATGGCACATGTGCTTGAAATGATTGTGTTCTTGTGTTATCAATGATTACCTCCATCAAAATGGCCTCACGTGCAAGGAAATTGCTGCTAAGAATATTGCACCTGAAATAACTATTTACAGGATCCTCAAGAACTGTAAGGCTCAGGCTTTAGGACATACAAGGCAGCAAGACAAGGACAAAGCATTCCATTCCTTCTCCTGAGTAGTCAGTTACAGGATTGTGCTACCACCAGTGCAGAACTTGCTCAATATTGTTAGCAGATTTCTATAAGTGCTGCCAAACAGTCCTTGTGCCACCTACACCATAAATTGCTCTGTGTAAGAGAATTTCTGCAGGAAAAAAATAAATGACAAAAGGGATATCTTGGAAAAGGAAAGAGTTCAGAGAAAGGCAACTAAATTAATAAGAGGAATGTAAAGGACCGACTATGCAGACAGATTAGACAAGTTAGGCCTATTTACTTTGGAGTAGATCACTTTGTACAAATATATTAATGGGCCATATAATAAACTCTTTGGTACATTGTTCACTAATAGGTTGTTTCACAGGGATCACAAAATACTTTAAGGCATCCTTAAAGGCAAACCTGAGCAATTCCTGATGTTTGCCGATAGAGCAATTGGCAACCATCAGGAAACTGCTCAGGTAACTTTCAGCGAAACGGCATTTAATATTTGTCTGAAAGTAGCCTAAGATTAGTAGAAATGTTTCATCTTCATTTTAGGAAAGGTTTCTTTACAGTGAGTACAGTAAGGCTCAGGGCCATACTGAATGCGTGAGATTGTGCACTTGCACGCAAGTCATGCGTGTTGATGTCTGCTTGTGTTGCAATTGGAGCACATGCAAATCGTACCAAAGCGCACCTGCTGTGGCCAGAACAATTGGCAAACACTACTGTGCACTTTTTATCACGTGAGTGGATCACAGTCATAATCGGGCCGCTGTTAAAACAGATTGGTGTGGCCTAGCCCTAAACTATGGAACTGTCCTCCAGCAGAGGTGGTAATGGAAAAATATAAGTATAAAGTCAAGTCCTCCTGGGTCCAGTTGCCATTAGAGATGGGCGAACTTCCTAAAGTTTAATTCATTTTTGAACTTGAGAATTTCAATAAAAGTTTGGTAGTTTGAAGTCAACGGGGAGAAATTTTTTTTGGAAAAGTTTGGATTAAATAGAGAAAAAACAAAAATGGTACTTACTGAAAATGGCTCTGGCACCTGGGAGAGGTCTGGGAAACACATACATTTCACCAAAACTGTAGACACATCAAAAGTCCTCCCTTAGGAACCACAATTAGAGATGGACCCAAAACCCAAACTCAAACTATTTGAACTAGTTCGTGTTTCCAGACTCGCAGCTGTATTTTCGATAATTATTTTGGTGATAGCGACATGTTCCCCAGACCATTTTCCAGGTGCCACAGCTATTTACAGTAAGTTACCATTGTTAATTTAGCTGTAAATCACTCTTTTCAAACTATCACTTCCCCATTAACTTAAATGGGTCCGAATTCGAACTTTCAAATTTTTACTGAAGTTTGACAGTTCGAAAACGGACCGAACTTTATATAGTTCGGCCATCTCTATTTAAGATAAAGATGAAACAGTGTTCAGGGAATAAATAGCCTAGCCCCATCTGAAGTCCAACCCCAAAAGTGGGAGGATCCTGTTGCGACCAGGGGAAAAAGTGCAAATTACATAATCACAAATATAAGTACCAGGAAAGTCTTTTACTTTTATGTATATTTATTGGTACTTTTTGTGATTATGTAATTTGCACTTTTTTTCTCCAGATCTTAATCCCGACGAGAACCTGTGGTAAATTCTCAAACATGGGAGGACAAGACTCTATGCATAGTTTTGATGTATTTGCAAATAAAAGAATTTTAAAAAAAAGTTTTGTTCCATTTTCGGATTTTAGAAAATGGACCCATAGTCAATGGAGGGAAAAATTAAAGATCTGAGTAAAGTAGGGCTAGTAAAAGCATTGTAACTTAGTAGATTGCTCAGGCATCTGAAAAATGGTCAGGGGAAGACATACGAATCACCAAAACCTAAATAAAAATGAACTTCCATTACGCAACTGGTTTTCCAGGTTCTGCATGTATATTCAAGGCTACTTTTGGTAACCCTCAACAGTAGCCTCCTATATTCGATAACCCTCTAAAGTAGTGTTAAATGTCCACTATAGAGGGTACCGAATTTATGAGGCTACTTTTGAGGGTTACAGAAAGTCCTGTGATCACAATATTCTGATCTGTTCCAAATAGAGATGTCCATCCGAACTTCAGTAAAAGTTTGGAAGTTTGATAGTTCGAAAATTAACTTATTAAAGTCAATGGGAGAAAATAATTTAAAAAGTCCTAATAAAGTACAATGGTAACTTACTGTAAATGGCTGTGACACCTGGGAATGCTCTGGGGAACACATGCTTATCACCAAGATTCCCCCCGATCGGGCAATTGTCTGGTTTCTGAATTCGATGGTTACTGAACAATACATTTGAGGGTTACCAAATGATACATTCGAGTGTTACAGAAAGAGAAGGCTATATTCGAGGGTTAACAATTCGAGGATTCAATAATTCTCAATAATTATTGAAAATAACCCGGATCCAACACGGAGCCCCTCAGTTCCGAAATCCGAAAGATCCATCCGAAAATCCGAAACTGGAATGAATTTTCGAAAGTATGGGGCTGTTTTCGAAAATAGCTTTGATTGTTTGAAAATTATCAAAAATATGATCGGAGACCATTTTCAACGTTCGAGGCTATTTTTGGTAATTTTCAAAAGTAGCCTCGAACATTCTAATATCTTCGAAAATACAATCGTAAACTCAAAAATGGTATCCGATCATATTTTTGAGAATTTTCGAACAATCAAAGCTATTTTCCAAAATAGCCCCATACTTAAGAAAATTATCGAGAATTTGTTCTAATTTTGGAACTTTGGGATTTTCCCGAGATCCTGGAATCCGAAAATGGAACAAAACCAGTTTGTTTCGGCCATCTCTAATACTAAGGCAACTAACAGGGATATTCAATAAAAGTTCATATTGTTTAAAATGGTGCTAATTTTGCCCCAACCAATCAGATGTTAGCTTTCAAATGAGATCTGATTGGTTGGGGCAAAATTTGCACCATTTTAAACGATAAGAACTTTTATTGAATAACCCTGAAAGTTTGCTAAACACATTTGGTTCACTGCCAGTACTTTGGGCCAATATTGTAGGTCTGTATGAAAAACTTATGAAGTAGCATTCTTGTAATAAAACGCACAAAGCCAAGAGTCCACTATGGACTTGTAAAAAAGCTATTCTTTCATCCCAGCAAGTCCTGTCTTTATTGTGGCTTCATTACACCCACAGCCAGTAATAATATATAAATAATATTTTGTTCAGTATCTTTATTATAAATCATTTCATTTTGCATTGTGTCAAGTATACAAATCATTAAAACATAACCATTATTAATAATAAATAATCTTTATATTATTCTTGATTTATAAAGCACTAACACGTAAGTAGAGAGAGAACATACAGTATAAACTCCTCGCAGATGTGTCCAAGTAATAATTTAAACCTAGGGCTTTATCTCTGCAAATCATCAGTGCTAACGACTGAGCCAAAATGCTGCTCTGTGTATAGAAAGATTGTTGAGGCAAGGTAAAACAATCTACTGTACATATTGTATTACATTTAGTAAATACACGTGGACAGTATTGTAGTTGCTTTAATGATAAATCCCCCAAAAAACAAACTACTCTATCAGGGAGATTCAATAAAAGTTCTTATCATTTAAAATGGTGCTAATTTTGCCCCAACCAATCAGATATTATTTAACATTTGTAAGCTTACATCTGATTGGTTGTAGCAACATTGGCACTATTTTAAACGATAAGAACTTTCATTGAATAACCCTGTATATTCCTATATTATTCCCTGTAAGGCCATTTCACATCCAATAGAACGGAGTATCAGGAAACACTGGAAACCTTTATTACATCAAATATATTTAAGTAGGAAAAAAGCACAGAAATATGCAATATTTCTAGGAATAATAATGATGTTATGTCAGCTTGGCAGCAGAAGGAAGTTCTTTGGAGGCCAGAAGACAGAAGTACTTTGCATTGAACTCTAGCAGGGTGTCTCTAGCAGATCCTCCCAAAACACTGAAGAAGCTGAAAGTAAAAATCAATCTAAAATAAGTACCATGTCTTTTATCTGTATGTTTACCCACAGATATCTATTTATTATTACTTTATATATACATTTCTATTTTATTCTAAATTCATTGGTTATTTATTAAACTTTTCTATTTATGCAATTATTTTTATTTATTTGTATAATTATTTGCCCTTATCCCTCTGTATTATTATAATGTGCAGTGCTGCATACAAGTGATGATTTACATTAAACTTATGCTGACATTCATACAATATGCAGTTAATAAAAGGCACGTCCGCCCCTAAAATCAAATTTTATAAGTAGGTAGAACATAATAGTGTATGGTCAGCATTACTTAAAAGCTTTGATTAAACATTAAATCTCACAAACTTGAAAGTAAACCACTATAGATTTCAGATACAGAATTAAACTCCAGGATACACATCACAGTTTAATAATAACAATTCCCAGCCTACTATAATTTGCCATAGATAAAGGCTGTTTGGAGTGCAGTTTGAGGCGTGGTGTTCTTCACCTGCAGTGTAAGAACTCAACAACCTCTATGTTCCTCTGCAGTCCATGGATATTAAAGGGTAACTGTGGTCCAAAATTAACTTTAGGTGAATTAACAGGAATTGCTTTTCTGAGGATTTTTGCAATTTACTTTCATTACTTATTTTACATAGTTTTGAAGATATTTACATTTATATGTGTGATATGGTAGGAGCATCATCAGATCCCCTACACTTCCTGCTTCCTGCTCTGAAACCATGTGACAGTCCCTCTTCCCTGTGTCTTCTCCTCCTCATGCGCCCCATGGCCCCCTCCCCTTGCAGCCCCCCTTGGCCAATTCCCTTGCATCCCCTCATGGGCCCTCCTACTTGTGGGCCCCATGGCCCCTCCCCTTGCAGGCCCAGCCTTGTCCCTTTCCTTGCAGCCCCCTTGGCCCTTTCCCTTGCAGCCCTCTGTGCCCCTCCTACTCATGGGTCCTGTGACCCCTCCCACTTGTGGGCCCCATGGCCCGTCGCCTTGCAGACCCATCCTGGCCCCTTCCCTTGCAGCCCCCTTAGGCCTTTCCCTTGCAGCCTCATGTGACCCCTCCCACTCATGGGCTCTGTGGCCCCTTCCCTTGCAAACCTATTCTGGCCCCTTCCCTTGCAGCCCCCTGGGGCCTTTACCACTCACAGACCCCATGGCCCCTCCCCCTCATGGGCTCCCCATTGCCCCTCCCCCACTTGCTCCTCAGACCAATAAGTCCCCCACACACACACACACAGAAAAATATGTGAAAACAGCCTTTTCAGCAGTTTTAAACTTTGTCTGATTCTTTCTCTGCTGAGAAGGCTGTTTTTACAGTCTTCTGTAGGGAGTAGGGGGGTAATGGTGTGAGGTGGAGGTGGGGCCACAGGGCCCATGAGTGGGAGGGGCTACAGGGCTTGTGAGTGGAAAGGGCCATAGGAGGCTGCAAGGGATGGGGACAGGTTGGGTCTGCAAGGGAAGGGGTCACAAGGCCCATGAGTGGGAAGGGCCAGAAAGTGGGAGGGATTAAAAGTAAAGTATTATAAATAAAAAGAAAATTAATTTAAACATTTATTTCCTGTTTGGGTCAATATCTGTTTATTTGTTTATTTTCAGATTCTCATACCTCTTCTCAAGGTCTTGCAGAAATTCTACAGCTTTTTCTTTGTCCTGTTCTAGGAACATATGGTAAAAACACACTGCACGAATCAAATCCATGATATCGGGCACGGTTACTAGAAATGTTTCCTGTATATCTGTGATTCTGATAAAATTAAAGGAGAGAGAAATAACTGGAACAATCTTGCCTTATGTACATGCTATAAAAAGTAACAACAGATATGACTTAAACCCCAGATTCACATTCAAGAAGAAGTAGGTAGGGAGGCACACTCAGGTAAGGATTAATAACAAACTTTCATTTATTAAATGCTCAACATGCAAGTTAGATACACAACGTTTCGGGGGGTCCAATCCCCTTTCTCAGGTGTAACCAAATACTACAAGTGCAAGGTATATATAGTGGCATCATAAACCATGGCCCCGCCTATTGTTAATAGATCCCAATCAAGGTCAACCTGTGCTCCATAAAGTGATAAGTGAATAAATAACAATGTTGATCAACATCACCAAGTATAGTTATCAACGCATATAATCATCAGGTAAAAGATCCAAAAATACAATGATAAAAAATTCATTAATACCTAAACTTACCTGATGTGGCACAGGCTTCAGGGGGTGCACCTCAAATCAACCTGTTTGGAATCCACAATATTGCTGAAAGTTGCCCAGATTCACATTACCTGAAGGGACTTACCTGACCCGGTCCCTCGCTGTCTGGGTGCTGCCCCCTGCTCGTGTTTCGAACAAGAACAGGAGCAGTGAGGCACTTCCTGGTCATGGCTGTCGGGTAATTGGGGTGATGTAAAGTTGGCCCTTGATTGACAGCCGCCACCAGGAAGAAGCGCTGCAGAGAAGAGGAGTAGCGCGGCAGAGTGTTAAGCGTCCAGGTCAGGTAAGTCTATTCAGGGGAATCTTTGAGAATTATGTATAATGTGAAACTGTTTTTTTTTTTTTTTTTTTAAGGCTGGACATGCCCTTTAAAGATTCTAATTTAGAACACATTAAACTATTTACACAAATCACACTAAGAAAGTTGAAGTTTAGCTGGATGTATCTGTCAAAAATTAGGTTTATAATTAAATTGTTTCAATGGTGACATCAGGGGACACTTAGAGCAGCACAACAGCTTTGTGTAGTATATTTTCTGACTGGCTTTTTTGCTAAATTTAGGCAATGGATCATGTATTCCTTACCTCTTTTTATCTACAAATGGTAAGGCTCTGAAAATATCCTCGTATTGTGATTTAATAACATGTGCTACATGTTTATTGTATTCAAAAAGCTTTTCAATGGCCTGTGGAAAGAAATTGAAACATTGAACGGATATTATTAATGGAAAGAGTAACTGCAACTCCAATCAAAATTAACCATAACTGATCAACTAAAAACGCTATTGTTCATGTTTAAAAGAAAACTATGATCCACAGGGAATTATAGCTTTAGAGCAGCCCAGTGGCTGAACTACAGCCCAGGAGGTAAGAGGGCCCACACCAAAGGTCTGTGATCAGCTGTTTTTAAACAGCTGATTGCACAAATGAAGTAAACATACGCATGATCAGCTGTTTAAAAGACAGCACCCCTTTTAAAGAGATTCAGAGACAAATTCTAGAAATATCAAATTTTAAAAAATTCTGAAATTCTTGAATTTCCAGGATAATTATTCCAGGAAGCTTGAAAGTAGCATGCATGTGAAGGAAGTGACTTTATTTCAGTTCTGGATATTTGTGCGTGTTCCTCAGACCATTCCCCATGTCCCAGAGCCATGTACAGAAAGTTACCATTTCTATTTTAACCTTATTTTATCCAAACTTATTGAACCATTTGTCCCCATTGACTTTGGTCCGATTTAAAATTTTTTAACTTTTGAACTTTTCCTGAAGTTCAAAATCGAATCTAGCTTTAGGAAGTTTGACCAGTAGAAATCCGAATCAGATGATGGCTTGGTAATGTTAAAGGTTATCTCCACTGATAAAAAAAAATGGGTGCATTTAGTTTAATTGAAGAACGGGCGGTAAAAGATCTGTGCCTTACCTCCCGATCTCAATAAAACCCACAGGAGACCGGAGAGAAACTAAGGTACTTTCTCCATTGCTCGGTCCTACGTCCAGACGGACTCTGTATGCTATGTGCATCGCACTTGCACGCGTGCATAGAATACCAAAGTCCGCCGGGACCTGTCAGACTATGCGGCAGAGAAGCAAGCGATTGGGTAAGTAGCTTTCTCTGCCGGCTCCTGCAGGTTTTATTGAGAACAGGAGGTAAGACACCGCTCCTTTTCCTTCCATTCTTCAATAAAACTAAATGCCAATTTTTTTTTTATCAGTGGAGATATTCTTTAATAGTTTACATAGCAGAGGGGTCTTATAAGTCAATACAATAGGTGTTTATATAGGAGAAGTTTCTATAATGATTTAAATGAGCCTTAGACTGAGGCCACACTATGGTGGACAGCAACATGCATCATGACCCTGTTAGAGCTCATTGCTATATTTGACAATTGTTTTGGGTTACACTGTTTTATTTGACACAATTTATGTGAAAATAAAGAAACCAAGCCTAAATAGAGATGGGGGGGTTTGACACCAACTGTCTGCCATGTACAATGCTGTTTTGACACCTTACCCTGGGCGTTCCTATAACACCTCTTAGTCACTATCCAACAATCACGCCCTTTACACTTGGCTGTGATATGCTAATTGGGATTTTCCAGGGTACATAATTGACACAGATTCTTGTACAAGTCATTCTGAATTGAGAAAGCCAGTTGGATGACTAGCGAAACGTCTTCAAGAACTAAACTTCAAGTCCAGTTGATCTAATTGAATACAACAGATATACCATGACCTGGATAAATGAGAACCTTCACAAGCATAAGTATATTTACCTTTCGTGCAATCCACAGATCCAGAACTGAAAATCTCTGACCGCTTCCTGGTTTTAATCCATTATAGAGTGCATATGCAATATTGAGTGCTATAGTAGATTAGAACCAGGAAGCTGTCAGAGATTTTCAGCTCTGCAGCGGTGGATCACGTGAAAGGTAAATATACTTACCTTCGTCCCTGTCAGTGAACTATTCATTTAATAATCTCATTGCAAAGTGCCATAAAGTGCCATAAAAATTGGCCAACACTAGTGTTCGCTTTTTAACACACGATCAGATCTCAATTCGGATCGTGCTTGAAAACAATGCATTATCACTAAGCCCTAAAGGACATTTCTGTGATACAGAAAAAAGAATTCCTCAAATTTTGCTCATTTTAAGTTGAACAAATCTGCAGCACTTGGAACTTTGCAGAGTAACTCTTTTACCTTATTAAAGATTGTGCTAAGTTTTTCTGTGCAGTCTTTATACCGTATCTCAAATTCTAGTGAAAAGGATTGTAAAGCCAGACAGCCACCATGTTTAAGGACTCTGGCTGTTTCCTTTGAAAATGTTTCTGGATCGAACCAATGAGCAGCAAGATCAGCATAAACAAGATCTACAGAAACATCATAAAATGGCATCTTTTCAACTGTAGAAATCCTGGAGATAAAATGATGCATGAATTAGTTAGGGAGATTATAAATTATATTGTTAGGTTACATATTAACTACCCACTGTCAATTTCTATGGATGAAAGGAAAATAGAAATCTAATGCTTTTTAGATGACTCCATCACTCAGGCCTTAGTAAATGTGGTATGTTTTAAAATGCCAGAACAAATATTGAAACCTGATGCTTTTCTCGTGGAGTCAAGAACACCAAGTTGGGAGATAACATTTCTTATTTTATTAATAATATTCAAAACCTTAAAGGGTATGTCCACCCTTCAAAACATTTTTTTTAGCAAACATTGCTCCTGTCCCCCCAGCCCCAACCGCTATGTTTTTAATATCATAAAATGCTCAGAACTTTACTTACCTTCCCTCTTGCCTCCGCCACGCTCCCAGGCCCTCTGCTTGCGAGAAAATGCAAGCAGAGGGGTGGGACCGGCAGTCGCGTCTGTGATTGGCTGAGCGGCAGCCAATCATGGACGCGGCTGCCGGGAGTTCAGTGCGGCGGAGGCAAGAGGGAAGGTAAGTAATGTTCTAGGCATTTTCTGATATTACAAACATAGCGGTTGGGGCTGGGGGGACAGGGGAAATGTTTGCTAAAAAGGGTTTTACACTAGGGGGAGGGAATGCTGAGAGGGTGCGGCGCGGTGAGTGATAGGGCTGTGAGAGTTCTTGATTTTTCGTTCTGTTTAGACGCTGGCATTACCCCTTCCAAACTTCTCCCGAGGCCAGGTAAGGCAGAGACCTATATGGACTCTGCTATCCTCCTGGTGGGGGCAGTTTTTTTTTTTTTTTTTTTTTTTTTGTGGTGTTATTTTTCTTTTTTTTATTTTTTTTTTTTTTTTTTCTTTGTTTTTTTTATTTTTTTTGTTTTTTTTTTTTTTTTTTTTTTTTAGTTTTTGTGGGGGGGTTTTTTTTTTTTTTTTTTTGTTTTTTTTCTTGCTTTTGTTTTTTTTTTTAGTTTTTTTTTTTTTTTTTTTTTTTTTTTTATTTTTTTTTTTTTTTTTTTTTTCTTTTTTTTTTTTTTTTATTTTTTTTTTTTTATTTTTTTTTTTATTTTTTTTTTTTTTTTTTTTTTTGTTTTTTTTTTTTTTCTTTTTATTTTTTTTTTTTTTTTTTTTTTTTTTTTTTTTTTTTTGTTTTTTTTTTTTTTTTTTTTTTTTTTTTTTTTTTGTTTTTTTTTTTTTTTTTTTTTTTGTTTTTTTTTTATTTTTGTTTTTTTTTTGTTGTTTTTTGTACTTTGGGGGAGGTTGTGGGGTGGGGGCTGTGGGCCAGACTAAACGCTGCGAACCTTTTGGAGCTGGGATGTAAGGTAAGGATTAAAGTACACTACATGATGGGGCCAGTAGTGTGGGGGATTATAGTTTTGGGGGTGGACATGCCCTTTAAACACAAATTTTGATTTAATATTAAGCTCCAGTGTTGGTGGTATTAATTCTTTAAGGCATTTAGGGATCACCACCAGGTTCTATTTTTGTCTTTCAGTAGAAGAGATGGGCAAAATTGCATATTTATGTTTTATTGGTGGTATTGCTAAAAAACATTTTGAGGTGAAACCTACTGTACACATTCTGGGGGTAAAATTTTGCATTTAACATGATTTATTTCTAAAGCCGATAGGGATAGTCAAAATATTAAAATTCTACAAATTGTAAAAGGACCAAGGAAAGTAAAGAACCTGATTTCATTTTTTTAAACCTCACATACAAGTCCTGCTTACAGAGCTATTGTCTGAGCTCTGGGCAATTTTATTTTAAAGGGGTTATTCTGTTTTAAAAGGGGTTTGTCTGTTTGCACTAGCATAGATATTATGATATATGGGACCCAGGAATGTGCATTGATCATCTCTTTTCTTGTTTATTCTAATGTTTTGGTCAGATCAGTTGCACTTCTAATATTTGTTATAAAGTAGTTTTGCCACAGAAGTGCTCCCACAGCCCCCCTTTTGTGTATATATTGTAGCAGAGTTTCTCTGCAGGAAGATTGACCAAGCTTCCATGTGGTAGTAGCACCCCCAACACATCCCTTTAATTGGAGGTCTTATGCCTTGAATACTAAGCATTGGATGAAAGGCCTCTTCCCTCCTTGTTAAAAGCCAGTAGGCAGGGGGAAGTGATAGCCTTTAATACTAATCCAATGCAAGGTCAGGGAGACAACCTTCCCAAGAAAATGCAACCAAGCAGGGAGTGTTAGCCCAGATAAATGACCCAAGGTAAACTGTTAGGACCTTCCATACTGGGGTTACCTTGACGTGGTTGGAAGGCTTTTCACTTTTATGCATAAAATTGTAACTAAATACCCCCACGTTTTTACTGTTTGCACTAGCATAGATATTATGATATATGGGGCCCAGGAATGTGCGTTGATTATCTCTTTTCTTGTTTAGAACAAGAAAGGGTTTAAGAACTAGATTGCTGTTTCTTCTGTTGTATTTTGCTTATTATTATTATATAGGCCATATATTAAAAAGGACCGTATTTACTAATGTACTGTCGCAATCCTAAATTTCCAAATGAACGTTTATAAATGTACAAAGCTTTGTTTGTACCATACCAAGCTGTAGCAAAAAATGGTATTTAATGGGTGATCGTAGAATTACCATGGGATATCTACGATTGTGATCGTAATTATATGACCGCATTCATAAATGTAGGGCCCAATTGCAGATTTACGACCGCAATCGGAAATTAACTATCTGATTGTTTTTCAGTAACTTAAAGAAAATAGTCTAACCCCTCTTGATCACATATTTGATTTATACCTGAATCTTTAGACCATGAAACTAAAAACGCTGAGACACAGGTACAGAAATTTAGATACACTGCCTATCCTTACCCACCCTTACATTTCCATGGCAACCATACTTACAATAATACTAATATATGTATTTAAAGGGTACCTCCACTGGGGAAAAAAAAAAAATTGCTATTCAGTTTTATTGAAGAACGGGAGGTAAAGGAGCTGTGTCTTACCTCCCATTCTTCAATGAAACGCTCAGGAGCCGGGAACGAAGGTTAGGAACGTATTTGGTCTCTCGCTCCTCAGCTGCGTCCTCTGACAGGACCTGACTGACTTAGTACTCTATGCACATGCATATAGAATACAGAGTCCATCGGGACCTGAATAGCAAAAAATGATTTTCCCAGTGGAGATACCTTTTAATATATGTATTTATTATATGTATTTAATCAGAATGAATTATGAAATGTAAATGTCCTCTTCATTATGGAGTTTTAAAACCTGCAGCACAGACACACACATTCCCTTCCAAAAGTTCATACTTAAATATGTAAAATGATACTCACTGGTAATGAATGTTCTTCTGGGAAGTAAATTTTCTGGCCTCACTTAACTGAGACTCACTCATATCTATTCCAATCACCTTCTGGAAATAAGGAGCCAACATCCGAGTTGACCTCCCAGTCCCACAGCCAGCATCAATGGCCAGTTCAAAGGGATTTCCTTTCTGAAGAAATGAAACAACATTTTCAAAATAATCATATAGCAAAGTACAGAAAATATCTGAAGAATTGTCCTAAGTGTCCATGATACTTGCGTCTCAGGCCCTCACCAAAGCTATGAAGCTGTTGTAGTGGGATATTCTGTGTTAAACTAAAACAACTAAAAACAACAAATAACAGACTCTATTAGGGTTCCTGCAAACGTAGAATTTAGAATTTATTAGAATTTGTAAGAATTTATGATACACAGAGAAATCACTGGATGGGCAAGTTATGGTCATGGAAATGAGAAAATATTCCCTTTGTTTTAAAAACATATGCACATTGTGCTGAACTTCAAAGGAGAAATACTCATGCAGTAACTGACTGCTTTCTAGCTGAAACTGACAGTTTTACAGCTCCTCCCCCTCTTTCATTAATATGTGTTTCCCAGTGTCAGAGATTGGAGAATCATCAGTGACAATGACTGTGGGAGGAGGCAGAAAGGACTCAGTTATTGTATGAGTATAATTCTCCTTTAAGGTAATCTCATACAACATCTCATATAAAGTTGTAGATCAGATGCCCTAAATTAGTGAAAAATAATTAGATAGGATGTTGTTCTTTACAAACTATTCCCATTGGATTTTCACCAGTACATATATATATATATTTTTTTAGGAGAGATCTGTTACACACTACACTGACTTCAATGGAATCAAGGTTAACCACCTGATACAAGAGTAGTGATGGTTAGAAATGGACTCAGATCTGACACGGAATCTATCGGTTCTGAATTCCGAATGTTCCGTCCAAAACCGTGCGGATTGTTTGGATTTCGGGACTTCGTAATGGTTACCGAATGTACAAGGTTATTTTCGGTAACCCTCGAAAATACGATCAGAAACTCGAAAATAGATTCCGATAGTATTTTTGAGGGTTATCGAACATTCGAGATTATTTTCGAGGGTTACCAAAAATAAGCTCATACATTCGGCAACCCTCAAAAATGCCCTTTGAACCCATACATTCTGTTTTCAGTTTCTCAGATCTTCAGGCTTTATCCGAGATCCGTGAATCCGAAAATGGAATCTAAATGACCACTTTCGGCTATCTCTAGTGACGGTTCCTGGTTTCTAACCAAACCTTGTTTTAAGAGGGAACTGCAAAACTTAAGTATTTTAAAGGGGGAATTTTCAGTTTAATGCAATTCAGAGAATTCAACATTTGTTTCGAAAATTCAACATGTGGTTTTGAAAATGTTAAACTTTTGTGACAATTCAGCATTAAATCTGATGTAAAAAATTCCGCTCCCATTGATTTCAGTTGAGTTTGTTTGAATGTTTGATTCAGGGGAATTTCAACATATTCTGTGGTACTGTTGGCAGGAAAAAAATTCTCTTTACAGCATGCTTGGCCATGCAATAACTAGATGTTTTATAGTCTTTGGTGCCTCTGAGTCTGACCATTTGTGATTAGCTGGTAACAGCAACATATAGGCCTTGAATATTATTATAATATATAAGTGGCCTGGATTATAATGGGAGTAACAGTGGAATATATCCTTGTGAATTTATTTATTTATTTAAATGTAGATTTGTTCTGTTCTTCTCCTTTAAAAGGTTACTCCCTTGTCAAAGTCCTGCAAACATTCCCAGACAGAATTGTTTCTTCCACAAGGGACAGAAACATTTAAGTTCATTAACTCTCACCTGATATAGAGTTATGTGGTTGTAGTTTACAGATCAGTAGATACTTTACCTTTTCAAATAACACTATATTAACTAGATTGTAAGCTCTATGGGGCAAGGACCTCCTTTCCTCTTATGGCACTTCTATTTGTATAATTTATATATTTATGCACTGTACTATCTATGTATTTATCCCCCTTGAATGACGTTATTGACTTTATTGTATTTTATTACTGTACACCGCTGCATCCCCAAGTGGCGCTTTATAATAAATTATAAATTATTAAATAAAACATACATACATACATACATACATACATACATACATACATACATACATACATTCATATTTGCTGTATTCCAGAATGTTGACATTTTAGAATATTGAATGTTTACCTTTTTATATTAGGATACCACAGAGTGACAGTTTATAACTTCTACCTGAGCTGTGCTAGTGGATGAATAAAACGTTTCCCACTATGATTATTGTCTGCAATGTTACAGGCAGTGGTACCACATTCTTTATATGAACGTATCCTATACTACATACACTGAATATTTAAGAAGCCATTCAAAAGTATTAAAAACTAAGGTAAAACCTCTCACTGCTTATTTACTGCAGAATGAAACCAGAACTTTCATTTTTAAGACTTTATCTCATTCAAAGATAAGAATCCTCACTGTTTGCCATTAATTTGCAATAGGTCATTTCTTAATAATCATCAAAAGGGCAACATATTTTAGCAATACAACAGCAACACAAAGAAATCTAGAATTTATTTAATAGGTTTACAATGTCTTTCTTCCTTTGTATTAATGAATTATGTTAACTTACCTTTTCTTCCATATAGGACAAAACCAAATTCTTCACCTTCTCAGATGCTAGGAGCATCCCCTTCTGATAGGCTGCAGAGAAATCCTTCATTTGGAAAACATGTTTATCCATCTTTAAAAGATTATATAATAAATTGAATAATAATCAGTGAAATCTGAGTAAGTTATTTTGAAGGAATTTGTTATTCCACTCAGTCTTCTCTTTATATACAAATCCCAGTCACCTGCTAGGAGGTGGGAATTGTGGACAAGCCCTGTGGTAAAGGTGACTGAATGGAGTGACAAACAGACATTTCTAGTTAAATTTAAACTTTCCATACACTGTAAACTCTGATTATAAAAGTACCAAAGTGCCTCAGAATATACGTCATACATGTCATTCTGTACATTTATAAGGAAAAACCTGGATATGAAAGTGATCATATGTGTCCTCTGAACAGTTCAAGTGCCCTCATTCTTTTCTCAATTTCCCATCAGATTGGATGTATGTGTAGTTTATTTATAAAGTGTCACTTGGGGACGCCGCGCTGTACAGTAACAAAATCCAATAGCGTCATACAAGGGAGATAAATACATTGATAGTTCAGTAAATAAATATATAAATGATATAAATAGAAATGCCACAAGAGAAAAGGAGTTCCCTGCCCCATAGAGCTTACATTCAAGTTGGGTAACATATAGATACAATGGAATGGGTATAAGTGCTGGAGTAAGACGTATGCATTACAAATAAAACAATCCTATACTAATCATACCATCATAAACAATCATATCATAACCTGCTAATTGAGTTGTAATAGACAAATTGTGTGACCTTGTTCACCATTTGCCAAAGTTGTGATCTTTTACTGGAAGAGAGGGACCTGCAGCAGAGGGATCTTATAAAGACTCTTGGAGCTTGTAGATCCTTGGAGTTGGGGCCCTGCAATCCATTCACCTATAGTTATTTAGGTTTAAGTACAGAAATTATACACTAAACCTCTCTCAAACTTCTTCATACTGTGGCAAACTTGGCAATCCACATTTTTTCTCACAGCACACCTGTGTTCTTAATAGTGGGCCTAAATGGTATGTTCAGCACAAATACATACAGGGAGATTCAATAAAAGTTTTTCTGGGTTATTCAATAAAAGTTCTTATCATTAAAAATGGTGCTAATTTTGCCCCAACCAATTAGATGTTAGCTTTTTATAAGATCTGATTGGTTGGGGCAAAATGAGCACCATTTTAAACAATAAGAACTTATATTGAATCTCCCTGTTTATCGTTAAAAATGGTGCTCATTTTGCCCCAACCAATCAGATCTTATTTAATATTTGAAAGCTAACATCTGATTGGTTGGGGCAAAATTAGCACCATTTTTAACAGTAAGAAATTTTATTGAATAACCCTGATAGAATTTTAAGGATAAAAAGGATTATTGTCTCATTTCAGTGTCCGTAATCTGCCTATCCAGTGATTTCTCTGTGCACAAATGCTTTCAAAGTACTGACTGACTTCCTGTTTGAAGGCCGTCATAGAACCATATATGGCAGTCACTACTGACCACAAAAAAGCATAGCAAAGGGTATGAAATAAATAGATTTTCCAAAAATTTATAAACATCGATACATGCGCTGATTCAGCAATATGGAAAATTTAACAACCAACGCAGCTACTGCAAACCCTTTCTTTAAGTCGTGCTAACCTATATTTAATAGGTTAGCGTGAATGTAAGGTTGGATTTTTGCTCAGCACAATGAGCCTAAATATGTAGAACACCTAGGTATGGGTAATAGACCTACTGTTGCTGCCTGTAAAACTCCCCTTGTAAATAACATTCCCTAATGTTATTTGCAAGTTCCATGTTCCGGTACTATATTAGTGATCATGTGTTAGATAAGATGTTTGCACTAGATTTTGAAAATTAACACAAAATAATGTAAAACAATTAAGATTAGCTTTATGTAAAACTTTTAAAGTGTATTACAGAGTCACAAGGTAGTCTTTAAGTCAACATTAAATTATAATTTACTAACATAACCATACATCTTAACATTCCATTTTAGAAACAGCCTTTAGCAGAGTTTTAATGACACCAACCACAGAAGTGTTTTGCACAATGTATATTTTGTTAGTTGTTTTCTGTAATTTGTGATGTTGGGATGAATGCCTCAAAGAACCCTTGGTAATTAATGGTAAAGAACTTTTAACCAATTTTAATACATATTTCCTGATGAATCCCACAGACAACATTTTACTATAATGTAAATAGTAGATGCAGAAAAAAAGATACAGAATGCTGGACAGAATATGTGATAGAGCACCAGGGGATTTATAATGTCATTAAATAATGAACGCTATGTAAGGGAGAGAGTGATGCCCAGTCTTTAATAAATAATATAACAGTGTTTCATCCAGGCACCACCTCTCCCAGTATCTTATGTTTGTACTGTAAATAATGTTTATGTAAAATACACAAAGCACACTGTTGGGGATATGCAGTTACTCCTTTTTCACAAGATACTGTAGTTCAATGGGTAAAACCTCTGGGATTGCCTGTCGTAAAATGTTGCTGGTTGAATGTTGGCCATTTGCACTTCAAAGGGATTTTTGGAATAAAGCAGAGTACACGCATCCCAGATTCATTTTTTTAAAAGATCAGAATACACACAGTCCTGAGTGTATTCCCTTTGCACAGCATAGGGAGGACGTACAGGACTGTGTGTTTCCCTTGACTGCAACTAACTACCTCTATTGGGAGTCTATCGCTGCTGAGGGAAATATATGGTCTTTCCTGAACAACTGCTTAGCTGACCCGAACATTCAGCGGCCACGCACACACAGTGACAATAAAGCCCCAATACTGTCGGATCCGATGGTATACTGCTGAGGCAGTATCCTGTAGCTAAGGGCTGATTAACACTATCCTACCCCTTAGCTTGAGAGCAAGGGATGCAGGAGGCTAATCTGCAGGAGGAAGACTAGGGATTGCCAAAAAGGAAAGCTGTGCAAGGTAGAACAGAGCTAGGAGACATGTTTAGGCAGTGTCTGGCAGCTCAGAGCTGTAACACTACCTTGTCCCTTGACAGCAAGGGAGCAGACCAGGAGACTCCAGCAGCAGCCAAGTTTGGAGCCTAGGCAGAGGAGCCCAGAGATCCCAGGGCTGGCATCCCAAGGACAGTGCTTGCTTTGTAGGATAAGGTTGTGCTTAATAATATAATAAATAATATAATAAAGCTCCTCCTATTGCAAAAGAGCTTGAGTTGCCTTTTTTGCCTTATTTCCTACAACCTCACACAGGGCGTCCTGTGGCATTGATGGCAAGCATTGGGAATAAGGTAAGGAGCAAAATTAATAGTCCCAGTTTAAATACCAAGCATACCATGTCCACACGTACTGTACCATGTGTACTGAAGCCAGAGGCCCTGCATGGGGATACTTCTATCACTGGAGGATATAGTGCCTTGTGGAAAAAGCATTGGAGCTAGATATAGACTGCAGGGGGCTGAGCAGAGATGATTTTGTGGACATTCTAGTATGGGAGGCCCCACCAAGCTATTTATCTACCAGAGGCTCTTACTATAACAGAACTATAGAGGAAATGCCAGGCACACTCCAGTAAACAAATCCTTTATTTTAGATCCATAGGGTAAAGCTGGTTAAAAGCAAGGTATAGAGTAGAGGAGCACACTACTTCAGGTGATGAATTTGTTTATTTGAGCAAAAAAGAAGACATACAACGTTTTGAGACTCAAGGTCCCTTCCTCAGTTATTCAAAGGGCCTAAGGGCAAACACGTTTCGCCTGGAAGCACTTGAGGCTTACCGTCTCCTAGACTTTCTTTTTATAGCATACACAGAAACCTTTAGGCGCCGTGTAATAATGTAATCACGAAGCGACAGGTGCGAATGCATTGGCGCATCTGTTCTTCCAAGTTTGTTGCTAGGATACAGTAAACACTAGTATTGCTTATCCTATGTATCTAGTAGAGTACAGGTATGCAGTTAATTGATACAGATTACGAAAATACAGCATCTAGAGATTTAAAAGAGGTAAGTATCAAACTTGTGCAATACTAAGATATATAAACAATACAAAATAGACATTCCCATCTCCATTGCTGTATTCCCATTGCTGGGAGTCTGGGACGTCTTTTGTCACCTCTAAAATTCTAGTGAATTGATGAGAAAAATAAAAAAGTACATTTCTCTATATAGGGTTGAAGGGTAGACCTGATGTATCCTCTACACAAATGATATTATTTCAAGAACATCAAGTATTCCTTATTGGTCCAATCATAGCAAGCAAATATTTTTGAATACAATAAAAAGTCATCTGTGTGATCACCTTATTAATTCATTATGCAAATCCAGATCCAAAATATAATACATTTCTTCAGTAATAATGTTTTATTAAGCTCAGGAGGAAGAGATAAAAGGCTAAATCCTGATGCCATTATGATTCCATGATTTTACAAATCATTTCACATATCATCCGTCGAAGTTAGATGAAGTCTATATATTGGGGGAAAAAAGCATCTTATATAAATGGAGTAAAGTTTAGTTCCTCAAACTCGTTAAGCCCCTTTGGGTATCTAGTCTTTAAAATGTAGATCCATCGTGCCTCTCTTCTACATGATAATTTAGGAAATGCTTTCCGCACTGCTCGGGATTATTTCATGCGGACGCGCACAGGCACTGGTTCTTACCTTCTGCTATTGGACGGAGGAGGGTTTGTTAGTTCAAATAAGCCAATCCCTGCATCTTACACATTATCCTCCTTCCCCATTGGTCCCTCTGCCTTATTTTAACCCCTCAGCTTATTACACCAGTGCACGATATAGCGCTTAGTTTACTATTCTGCTCATGGTGTGATTTATCTGTGCTTTCTTGTTACCGACTTTTGCCTGTATTATGACTCGGGGGCTTGTCTATTGGTGAAGATAGTGGTTGTAGATTGGGGTATCCAGACTGAAGGAATACGAGGGAATCCAGAACGTTACATTATATCAGGCCATGGAAGACATTCAGGAGCAATTATGCCTCCTGACTGGGCCCAACATATGGTAGCCCAGGAAAATCGTCAGGCCTCGGTGCCTCCTCCGGTGGCCCCATTTGTGGAACCCAAGTTTCCATTGCCAAAGAAGTTTGATGGCAATCGGCAGAAGTTCCAGAACTTTAAAGATGCCTGTCTGCTGTACTTTTGGATGCAACATGTCTCTTCAGGTTCAGAGACACAGAAGGTGGGTCTTGTCATTTTTCTTCTACAGGGGGACCCTCAGACTTGGGCCTTTGGGCTGGCTGCTGATAATCCAGCCTGGTCTTCTGTGGAAAGCTTTTTTGAAGCATTGGGAGTCTTGTACTCGGACCCTGATTTGGTCGGGACGGCAGAGGCCAAATTGCGCACCCTTTGTCAAGGGTGACTGGCAGTGGAAGAATACGCTTCGGTCAAGGACGTCCTGGTTAATCACCCTGTTCCGAAAACTCTTGATGAATTAATCCAGCTGGCCATACGAGTGGATAGACGTCTCAGAGAACAATGTCAAGGTAAAATTCTTCCTGCTAAATTCACTTTTCCAGTTTCTCCTAGTTCTTCGATTCCTCCTTCTTCACCTAAAGTTTTTCCTGAGGAACCTATGCAACTGGGTTCATCTCGACTTTCAGTGGAGGAAAAGAACCGGAGAAGGTCGGCTGGTCTATGTCTATATTGTGGGGAATTAGGAGACTTCGTCCGCACCTGCCCCCGTAAGAATCTGGGAAACTCCAGCACCTAGAGGGGTCAGAGGAATCACCTATAGGTGGTCAGGAAGTTCCTCAACTCTCTGATAAAATGATGTTACCTGCAAAAGTTTCATTTGGTTCTCTTAAAGGGCATGTCCACCCTTTATAAAAATCTCGTCAAGGTTTGAGGCATGCTCAGTGCAGCCCTCCCCCCCATCCCTCTCCCTCCCTCTCCCTCCCGTCTTTCTCTCCCTCCCCCTAACATTAAAACCTTTGTCTATGCGGTAGGGCATGCTCCCCCAGCCCCAACCGCATTAAAGGGCATGTCCACCCCCAAAACTATAATCCCCCCAACTACTGGCCCCACCATGTAGTGTAGTTTAATCCTTACCTCACATCCCAGCTCCATAGGGTTCTCCGGTAGTGCCCCCCCAAAGTCCCAAAAACTGCCCACCAGGAGGCTAGCAGGTCCATATAGGACACTGCCTGCTTCCTGGCCTCAGGTAGATTTTTGCCATGCGTACTGCAGCTCTTCTCCCCCCTCCCTCTCCCTCCCTCTCCCTCCCTCTCCCTCCCTCTCTCGATTCCCTCCCCCTAGCATAAAATGATTTATATAGTATATTCCCCAAGGGCTCCCAGCCCCAACCGCAATATTTTTACCTTTAGAAAGCCCCCCAAACTCTACTTACCTCCCCTCTTTCCTCCGCCGCGCTCCCGGCCCTCTGCTTGCTCTAAAATCTCCGGCGAAGTGAGCTGCCGGCAGCCGCGTCCGTGATTGGCTGCCGCTCAGCCAATCACAGACGCGGCTGCCGGTCCCGCCCCTCTGCTTGCATTTTCTAGCAAGCAGAGGGCCGGGAGCGCGGCGGAGGAAAGAGGGGAGGTAAGTAGAGTTTGGGGGGCTTTTTAAAAAAATAAATTATGCGGTTGGGGCTGGGAGCCCATGGGGATTACAATATAAAAAAAAAAAAATTCGGGTGGACATGCTCTTTAATATTATTGTTAGAAAGTCCCCCGATTCTTACTTACCTTCCCTCTTTCCTCCACCGCACTGTACAGGCCCTCTGCTTGCAGGAAAATGCAAGCAGGGGGCGGGACCGTCAGCCATGCCTGTGATTGGCTGAGAGGCAGCCAATCATGGTCGCGGCTGCCGGGAGTTCTAAAGAGCAGAGGAGAGAGGAAAGGTAAGTAAAGATTGGGGGACTTTCTAACAATAATATTAATGCGGTTGAGGCTGAGGGAGCATGCCCTACCACATAGACAAAGGTTTTAATGTTAGGGGGAGGGAGAGAAAGACGGGAGGGAGAGGGAGGGAGAGGGATGGGGGGGAGGACTGCACTGAGCATGCCTCAAACCTTGACGAGATTGAGGCAGACTCAGCCACAGCATGAGTCACACACTGCTCCTACACAGCAGTTTCCTGTACTTTGGAGGGGCACAGCAGGGGAACTATTTTGAGCAGAAATGTAAGGTAAGGCTTGTTTTAAACTTCTTAATGTGACCAGTAAGGGGTTAAATCTTAGTTTTACGGGGTGGACATGCCCTTTAATAAAATGACCCAAGCTTTTAGAGAAAGTGGGGAAGCTGGGAACTTCATGGATATTACTTTTGCTAACCGTTTGAAAATCCCAGTGTCTAAGATGCACGAACCTGTTTATGTGAAGGCCCTTGACAATTCCCTTCTGCGAAAGGGAGAGCCTTTAACCGTTACCACTAATGTAATTTTAAAAATTGGGGTTCTCCATTCTGAGCTTATCAAATTTTTTGTCCTTAAACTTCCTACCACTCCTATTATTTTAGGATTGCCCTGGATTAGGAAACAAAATCCACTGATTAATTGGTCTACTGGTCAGTTTAAAAAGTGGGGTTCTGTTTGTATTGATTCGCGTCTGTCTATCCATGCGGCCAATATCTCCTTAGAAGGTATTCCTCCACCATATAGAAGTTTTGCTGACGTTTTCTCCCCACATGGTTCTGATGTTTTACCTCCTTACAGACCTTATGATTGTCCTATCGATCTTTTACCAGGAACCATGCAATCCCGTGGACATCTTTACAACCTGACGGGTCCTGAAAGTGAGGCCATGAAAACCTACATTAAAGAGAACTTAGATTTCATCAGACCCTCCACTTCTCCTGCAGGAGTCAGTTTCTTTTTTGTAGAGAAAAAACACGGAGGTTTGAGACCCTGCATCGATTATAGGGCACTTAATAAGATATCTGTTAAAAATAGATACCCTTTACCACTCATTGACGACCTCTTTTCTCAAGTTGTGAAAGCACAACTTGAGAAAAAAAAATTGGACCTCCGAGGTGCATATAATTAAATCAGGATAAGCACTGTCGATGAGTGGAAAACTGCTTTCAATACTCGGTATGGTCACCATAAAAATTTAGTTATGCCCTTTGGCCTCAGTAATGCACCTGCGGTGTTCCAAGATTTTATAAATGACGTGTTCAGAGAGTACCTTGACAAATTTGTTGTAGTCTATTTTGACGATATCTTAATCTATTCCTCCTCATTACAGGAACATCATGTCATCATGATCATGTCAAGTTAGTTCTTTCTAAGTTAAGGGAACATCCTCTTCATGCCAAACTTGAGAAATGTATGTTTGAACAATGTGAGGTTCCGTTTCTTGGGTACATTGTCTCTGATCAAGGTTTGTCCATGGATCCTAAAAAGGTCTCTGCTATCTTAGATTGGAAACGTCCTTCAAATCTCAAGGGTCTCCAAAGGTTTTTAGGATTTTCTAATTTTTATCGTAAATTCATAAAAAATTTCTTTTCTATTGTTTCTCCTCTTACTAACATGACCAAGAAAGGGATAGATGTTACGAATTGGTCAGAAGAAGCTCTTCTGGCATTTGAGACACTTAAAAAAGCCTTTTGTTCAGCTCCTATCTTAACCTTATCCTAATATTAATCTGCCCTTTGTTGTTGAGGTAGATGCTTCAGAGGTAGGAGTAAGGGCTGTGCTCTCTCAATATTCAGGCTCCCCAGAACGACTTCATCCCTGTGCATTTTATTCCTGTAAATACTCCTCTGCAGAGAGAAATTATGATATTGGAAATCAGGAGTTGTTGGCTATTAAATTAGCCTTAGAGGAATGGAGACACTGGTTAGAAGGGGCGCTTCACCCCATTACGGTCTATATTGGCCATAAAAACCTAGAATATATAGGTAATGCCAAAAGGTTAAACCCCAGACAAGCACGCTGGGCAATTTTCTTCTCTAGGTTTAACTTTAGTAATACTTATAGACCAGGCTTAAAAAACGCCAAAGCTGACGCTTTATCTCGTAGTTTCATTGAACCCGAGTCTTTGCCCACTGAAGTTCCCTTGCCTATTGTCTCCCCTCATCACATATTGGGTGCTTTGACCACTGAAAATATAATTGCTAATTTGTCTGAACTCTTGACTCCTCTTCAGGTTGATGTTCCCCCAGGTAAACCTGTTTCTTGTCTGTTTGTTCCACTGTAGTTTCGTTTGCAAGTATTGAAACAGTTTCATGATTCCAAGCTAGCCAGACACCTTGGAGAAACTAAAACTTTGTCATTGTTATCTAGACATGTTTGATGGCCTTCTATGGTGGAAGATTCTAAAGCCTACGTCAAGGTGTGCCCTGTCTGTGCCCGTAGTAAGTCCTCCTGTAGTGCTCCAGCAGGTACCCTCTTGTCTCTTCCTATTCCTGAGAAGACATGGACCCATATATCCATGGATTTTGTGGTGGATCTACCCAAATCTGATGGGTATACATTTATTTGGGTAGTAGTGGATAGATTCAGTAAGATGTCACATTTCATTCCTCTAGTTAAGTTACCCTCTGCTAAAGAACTGTCTCAATTATTTGTCATTCACATATTTAGAATACACGGTATTCCAGAAAACATTGTTTCTGACAGTGGAGTCCAATTCATTTCACAATTTTGGCGTTCTTTTTGTGACCGTTTAGGTTTTTCTCTTTTTCTTCTGGTTTTCATCCTGAGACTAATGGTCAGACTGAAAGAACGAACCAATCTTTAGAACATTATCTCAGATGTTTTATTGCCGAACAACAGGAAAAATGGGCAGAATTTTTACCTTGTGCTGAGTTTGCTCTTAACAATGCTGTGCATTCTACATCAAAGGTTTCTTCTTTTTTAGATTCATCTTCAGATTTACCAGTGTTGGAAGACTGGCTAAACCAGATAACTACAATGTGGACCCAAGTATCCTCTAATCTTAAACAAGCAACCGGTCGTCAGAAAAAATATTCTGATCGTCATTGTTCTGTAGAACCTAGTTTTGGTCCTGGAGATCTGGTTTGGGTATCCACTTGTAATATTCCTCTCTACGCCAAGCTTCCGCTAAATTAGGTCCTAAGTTTATTGGTCCTTACCCTGTTGAACGACAGATCAATAGGGGGACCTATAAGGTAACACTACCTAACTCTTTCAAAAAGAGTAACAACACCTTCCATGTATCCTTGCTCAAACCAGCCAACAATGCTGAACTTTTGGATGCTCCTCCGTCTTCTGTAGAAGTTCAAGGTGAAGCTGAATACGAGATTGACAAAATTCTAGATTCTCAGCATGTTCAAAACTCTCTTCAATATCTTGTTGATTGGAAAGGCTATGGCCCTGAAGAAAGATCCTGGGTTCCTGTTCGAAACATTCATGCTAAAGAATTAATTCGAAAAACTCCATATTGATTTTCCTGAAAAACTTAAGGGTCCAGAGACCCCTTAATGTGAGAAAAAGCTTACCGGTACCAGGATCCACGTGGCGTCCAGGGGGCAACCATGTTCGGTGAGGTGCATCTAGCCTCCCGGCAAATGGGGGCTTGTCTATTGCTGAAGATAGTGGTTGTAGATTGGGGTATCCGGACTGAAGGAATATGAGGGAATCCGGAGCGTTACAGCACTCTTCTTTTCTCGCTTCAACTTTATTATCACCTATCATCCTGGTACTAGGAACAAGAAAGCAGATGCCCTTTCTAGAAGTTTCCTTTCCTCTGAAATCTCCTCTGATCAGGAAGAACCCATCATCCCCTCTTCCAGGATCATTGCCATCTTGTCTACTCCGCTTGCCCCTCTGCTCCTATCCAGTCAATCCTCAGCACCTGCGCGTATTCCGATCGGTTTGATATATATACCTCCTGAACACAAACTAACCATCCTGCAACAGACCCACAGCTCTAAACAGGCCGGCCATCCTGGAGTCCATAAAACCTTACCACTCCTTAACCGTCTGGTTTGGTGGCCATTCATACTGAAAGACGTCAAAGACTTTGTATCAGCCTGTGGACTACTTCTAAATCCGACCACTCCTGTCCCCCTGGACTTCATTTGGGTAGTGATAGATCGCTGTAGCAAAATGGCACACTTTATTACTGTCCCCAAATATCCTTCTGCTCCTGAACTAGCTCAACTCTTCATCTCCCACATTTTTTGTCTTCATGGTCTACCTGCTTAAATAGTCTCTGACCGGGGGAACCCAATTTGTTGCTAAATTCTGGAGAGCCCTCTGCAAAATCCTAGGGGTTTCACTTCAATTCTCCTCTGCCTATCACCCCCAATCCAATGGAGCAGCTGAACGACTTAATAAGGCACTTGAACAATTCCTTCGTTGTCACGTCTCCCTTTGCCAAGATGACTGGTCGGAACTTTTACCTTGGGCAGAATTTGCCCATAATAATGTTGTGCATTCCTCTACTGGTAGATCACCATTTCTGACTGCGTATAAACAACACGTCTTAACCTTCCCACAAGATTTTCCTCTTACTGATGTCCCAGCAGCCAATGACTATGCAGCCTATATGTCTGCCATCTGGAGTGCTACCAAATCACATTTAGAAAATACCTCCTTAATACAGAAGACACATGCTGATAAAAAACGCAGACCTTCTCCTCCTTACTACATTGGAGATCTATTATACCTATACGCCAGTAAATATCGAATCCGCAAGTAAAATGTCTATTATACTTATACACGAGTAAATATCGAATTATCGAATCTGCAAGTCGTTTATGGGATAATTATTGAATGTTCGAACGCGTGAGCTCAAAAGTAGCGTGCGTGAGAGTAAAATTGATTTTTCGAAAGTCCTGGATATTCGAACATGTTCCCCAGACCATTTCCCAGGTCCCACAGCCATTTACATTAAGTTACCATTGATATTTTAATTGTATTTCATTCGAACTTTTCGAACTACTTTTTTGACTCCCATTGACTTTAATGGGTCCCTTTTCGAATTTCAAACTTTCCATATAGTTCGAAAATTCTAAAACGGGCCGAACTTTCGAAAGTTCGGCCATCTCTACTTCTGAGACCTCTAGGTATAATTTTATTGTCGAAGTACTATTTAGGGCTATTGATGTTCCACCATATTTTTGCATATTTAATATGCAGATCTTAATGTTTTATAATCACTAGATACTGTGGTACTGGAGTTACTTGTACCTGTTAGAGATATATCTGAAAATGCTTCTTTTAACTGCTTAGGTCTGTCTTGTGGGTCCGCACAGCACCAGAAGACCGGGTGGGTGCGCAAGCAAATGTGGACGTGCTCGTGCACAATGACGCTGGACGCGGCCAAGTGACATTACCCATGAGGAAGATGCCCGAGGACTGCTGAAAGAGGTCAGACCCGCCACAGGATCGGAAAGCAGGTAAGCACCTGACATAAAAATGTGCAGACCCCTCCCTTCTAGTATCTGTTGCCTATGTCATTGTTTGCCTTGCATCTGATTATTTTGTTGTTTGTATTACATTAACTATGACAGCCAAGAATGTTCCAGTTTGTGTCACTGTGGCGAAATCGAATGGATATCATCATTCACATCTCATACGTCATATTGTCCAGGATCTAGGTCAAGATTTGAAAACTGTATATGGGAAGTTAGCGAAATTACAGGACACTGTCAGGGAATGTTTCTAAAACAATTTCTACTCCTTATTTTGGCTTGTATTTTTTTACATGTGATTTTAAGTAAGATGTATGTAGGTATAATTTTATTTATAAAGGGCCACTTGGGTACACAGAGCTGTATATTATAAAATACAAAGGGGGAGATTCCATATGGGCCTTTTCCGTCTAAAACCCACGTTAACCTGAAGAAATTTCGGGTTAACGTGGGTTTTAGATGGATTTTAGAGCACAGCGCCATTTCCTAATGTTTTTGGAAATAGCGCCATGCTATAGATCCAAAACCCGAAGCGTTAATTTTTGCGATACAATACCTGACGTGATCTCGTTTACGTCAGGTATTGTATCGCGGGGTTGGGCTAAGGTAAGTAACGCGGGCGGCAATATTGAATTTCCCCGAGAGTATACAAACAAGGGGATAAGTGCAAGCCATAATACAGATAGATAAAAATTTAATTCAATTAGATACAATTTCATACATAGGTTAAGAAAGCATATATATAAATTATGCATAAATTGATATAAGTGCAACAAGCCATGACACATTAGGAATGAGATCCCTGCCCCGAAGAGCTTACAAATCTAAGTGGGAGTGACACTCACAGATACAAGTGTGGGGGGGGGGGAAGAGTTCAAAGTGCTTAAAAGGGTTAACAATCATTTGTTGTGCTGATGCTCAGAAAGGTAGGATAACAGTCTAGATTTGAAAGCATTAATGGATGCCACCAGGTGAAGCGAGAGAGATTTCCAAAGGTAGGGAGCAGCAAGAAAGAATGGTTTAAGGCGGGAGGCAGCAGTGTTAGTTGGGGGTCTGTGGAGAAGATTTCCTGTAGTTATGCGTATATAAGATTTGAGTGTTTGCAGTTAGTGCTATTCTCAGATATCGGAACGACTCCTGGGCCCACCTAAAGTGGTACCTGGAGCTCAATTCTGTGCGTGTATTTGTAGGTATGTTTAGTCCATATGCTACTGATTTTGTGTGATTGATTTTAAAACCAGAGATCTCTCCAAATTCTTTAAATTCTTGGCTTACTGCTGACAGTGATTGCTCTGGATTTGTTAGGTATAGCAGGGTATCGTCAGCAAAAAGGGAAAGTTTGGTTTCTAATTGTGCCATATGAATACCTAGAATATTTGGGTTTTGTCTGATCGCTGCTGCCAGGGGTTCAATACTGAGGGCAAAAAGTAGTGGGGACAAAGGGCAACCTTGCCTGGTTCCATTCTTTTATGCTGATTGAGACTGATGGGTAGCCCATATTGCGTACTCTAGCTTGGGGATTTTTATGTAAGCTAAATATCGCGTCTGTAAATTTTAACGTAAAACCGAAGTGGTTCACATCAAGTGAAAGCATCATAGCTAGCTTTACTGCATTATATTTAGAGCAGTTCTGATATTATCTATGGTTTGGCGTCCTAGTATAAATCCTGTCTGATCATAGTATATTATGGATGGGAGGATGTGTTTCATTCTGTTGGCTAAAACTTTTGCGAATAGCTTAACATCTGAATTTAAAAGGGAGATAGGTCTATAATTGTGTGTCTGTGTGGTATCTCGGTCTGGCTTGGGGATTACTGTTATATGTGCATCTAACATTTCAGGTTGGAAATCATCTGAGCCTTCTAGATGTAGTAGAAGAGTTCTAAAATATGAGGGACCCAGGACCCAGGGCTTTTCTATTTTTAAATTCTTTCAGGGAATCGGAAAGTTCTTTCTCTGTTATAGGAGAAGTTAAAGGGTATGTCCACCCTTAAATATAATTTTTAATATGTTATTCCCCCATGTCTCCCAGCCCCAACCGCTATATTTTTTTTTAGAAAGCCCCCCAAACTCTACTTACCTCCCCTCTTTCCTCCGCCACGCTCCCGGCCCTCTGCTTGCGAGAAAATGCAAGCAGAGGGGCGGGACCGGCAGTCGCGTCTGTGATTGGCTGAGCGGCAGCCAATCACGGACGCGGCTGCCGGTCATTCAATGCAGCGGAGGAAAGAGGAGAGGTAAGTAAGAGTTTGGGGAGCTTTCTAAAAATAAAAAATATGCGGTTGGGGCTGGGAGACATGGGGGAATACTGTATTAAAGGGGTTTTATGCTAGGGGGAGGGGGAGGGAGGGGGAGAAGGGCTGCAGTACGCATGCCAAAATTCTCCCGGAGGCCAGGTAGCAGGCAGAGTCCTATATGGACCCTATGGAGCTGGGATGTGAGGTAAGGATTAAACTACACTACATGGTGGGGCCAGTAGTTGAGGGGATTATACTTTTGGGGGTGGACATGCCCTTTTAGGATTCTGCTTGTGAGTGAGTAATTTGGGGAAGATGTAATGCCTTCAGATAGGTCTCAGTCTTAGGCATATTATAAACATCATGGTTGACTGCGTTTCCATCATACAGCGACTGATAATATGTTGCAAAGTGGTTTGTTATCCATTGTGGATCATAATGCAATGTGCCTGTTGAGTCTCTAATAGGAAGAAATGTATTAGCTGTAAGTTTCTGGTTTAGTTTATTTGCCAGCATTGTGTCGGGTTTATTTGCTTTTGTGTAGTATCTTTGGTTGGAAAGCGTGAAAGCTTTTCATCTTTAGAGGATAAGATATTGTCCTAACTCCCTTTTATAGGCTTCAACTTGTTGAATATAGCATCCTCCCAACCACGGCTAAGCTGATTGTCCAGCCTTTGAGGGCTAGGCCACACTAGCGCGTTTTTCGCGCGTTTGCGCACGCGTTTCCGCTCGCGATTGCGCCGAGATTTTCGCTAAAATGGAAATCGGGAACGCAAAAATTCCCGCAATTTCCGATGCGCATGCGATTGGGCGTCCGTTGCGTTTTGGTAACGCATGCGTTCACCATTTTTGGTGCGTTAATGCAGCGTTTCCATAACGCGGAAAAGGGAAAACGCATGCGCAAAACGCGAACGCACAAGAAAGCGCACACAATCGCGTGCGATAACGCTCGTGATTTTGTGCGCGATTCCTGTGCGTTGCAGCGTGGCCTCAGCCTTAATCAAGGGAATTAGTTCCATGATCCTTCTTTTTCTGGCTTTTTCAATCTTGCAGCGTTGTAGACATTTGCCTCTAATTACTGCCTTATGGGCAGCCCATAATGTCGAAGATGAAATTCTGGGCTTTTATTTTCTTTAAGTATAATTCTATTTTGTGTTTTAGTTCTTTATTAATTGTGGGGTCTAATAGATGGGGTTTATTAGTTATCAAATCTTTTAAAATGACTGATACATACGCATGGTCTGACCATGAAATTTCTGAATATATGGTTTATTGGTTGAGGGCAACAGTTGAGGAGACAGAAACAAGTAATCCAGTCTAGTGAATACCTTATGAACACTGGAGTAAAAAGTAAATTCTTTTCGGCTTGGGTTTGCAAGTCTCCAAGCACACACCGATATTTGATCTCAGAAAGGATGTAAGGCAGCGGAGATTTGGAGGAGAAGTTCCAGATCTGGTAGGGTTAGATCTGCAAGTGTGTGTGTGTAAGTAGCATGTAGTCAACTCCGGATAAATTAGACCTTAGGCGAACTGTGTCAGTTTGAATTCAATGTGCAATAAAACTTTTTCTGTAAGTGTTAGGAGCGGATACATTTACTAAGGTAATTTGGTGGATTGAATTGTCCATTCAAAAAATTATGAAGTGTCGGCCAGGGTCTAAATAGACCGATTCTTCTATAAAGCTATTGTGCCTCTTATTAGTATTGCCACCCGGCTTTTTTAGTGGGAGCTGCAGCAAAGTAGAGTTGTGTGTATTTCCCCCCCAGTATTTTGGTGTGTGATCCTTTTTAAAGTGGGTTACCTGAAACATTAAAATATTAGGATTTGGCTTGTTAAGTATTGCAGGGCCATTTTACGTTTTCGTGGACAGTTCAATCCCTTACATTATGGGTAAGTATTGTGATGTCACTATTCATGGTAGGACCCAATTTGAAGGGAGCTTAATCTCAAATCCCAAAAGCAGGAATCCCCTCACTATATACAGGTACTGCGGAATCATTGTGGGTCCCAATTTAAAAGGAGCTTAATCTTAAGTCTTAGGTACTTACTCATTTCGTGTCTTCTGGGTATCATAAACATTACGTTTGGTCTTGTATGCAGTGTCGGGGGACCCGCTGCCACAGCACCACATCCACTTCTCTAATTAGAGAAATGATCATTGAGACAAAAAGATATGTTCCATATTTATCTTATTAAACAGTGCATTTGCTTTAGCAACATAAAAACAACAATAACTATATACATTAAAGAACAGATAGATAAAATGGTCACCGCCCTATTTCTACAGTGTCTGGGAGATGGGGACTGATTTTCCCATCTTAATATGTATTTATTCGGGATTTTATCCAAAACTCTACTGAGGGGGTGGGGGGGTGTCTAGTCCTTAGTGGATTTCGTGCACTCAGCAGGAAGGATCCACAGGGGCTACCGGCTCAATTATATTTTTATCAGTTGGGGAACCTGAGGGTAATAGTCAGACTTAGTTCTTATATTATCTTAAAGTGTACCATGAGTGTAGTTGATGTGATAAGGGACTATTATTGCCTATAGCCGGCTTAAAGGAGAACTAAACCCAAAATACAAAGGCAGCTCCACAGACTCTATAACTGTCACTTTGGAAAACCATTTGTCTCTCACCTCTGAATTCAGCTTCTTACTGTAGAAATCATTATATATAATCAATAGAACATTTCTGAGTACTGGCAATCTATGATGTCACTGCTGGCTTCTAGTGTTGCCTTTTCCTGGTGGTCCAGGACCCAAAACTCCTTCTGCACATGCTAACTAGCTACCTTGTGTTTGTTTCCCACTCCCCTTATGCTAAGCTGCATGTAAGAGTTGAACTCAGAGTCCCCACCTGCCAGTGTCTCCCAGCCAATCATCAGAGATAGCAGTGAATATTATTAGCTGGTTTTCCTGCTCAAACAGAGTGGGGGAAGTTGTTAACCCTTTTCATATGTATTTAGGAAACAACTTGTTAACCCTTTATATTTGTGAGCATTTCTGCAAGACTGTGTCTTTGTATATGTTTATTTCTGCACTCTACCATTTATATTAATGTGCGTATTGCTGAAATGTACAATGTACAATTAGGGCACAGCCACACCGCATGTGTGAATCGCAACACACCCGAAATTGCAAGATTTTGGTGCGTTGCTGCGATTTCAATATAATTGGAAAATTACAATCGCCTGAAAAACACGCTTGGGTGGCCTTGCCCTTAGAAGTGTAAAGCAAGCAGCATTGATTTCAGTTAAGCCATACAGCATGTATTTAATGCAATGGAACTTAGCAATTTCCTAAGCTGTGGCCCCACTTAAGTGCAAGGGAGGACGCATATTCGCAATAATACGCGATTGTGCTCGCTTCCATGCATGGGCTTTGTGCTTCCACAATTGGACCCTAGCAGAGAGCATGCAATACAGACAAAAAAATGGCGATCGCAATAGCACACGGAAACACATTGCATGTAGTGGGGCCAGTCCCATAGGCTATTACATTCCTACACTAGCACAATTGGATCGCAAACCGCAATACAAAACGCGCTAATGAAAACTAGCCCTAAGTGTTAGAGTCTTAAAGGCAAAGGCGACAACCCCACTGACCACTTTACAACTTACAGAGAGATATAGATATAGAGATAGGGCACTAGTATAATGTACTGATGTATAGTAAAGAGGTGCTAGGTAAGGGAGAACCAGATATAAACAATAGGAAATAAAAGAAAGTCCCTAAGGAACAACTGCACCCTCAAATTGTAAGATAAAAATCCTTTAATTAGAACAGGGATAATATATATAACACAGTTAGGGCTAGGCCACACTAGTGCATTTTTTGCGCGTTTGCGCACGCGTTTCGCCCTCACGATTGCTATTTTCGCTAAAATGGAAATCGCGGGAACGCGCAAATTCCCGCAATTTCCGATGCGTCCGTTCACGTTTTGTTAACGCATGCGTTCACCAATTTTGGTGCGTTAACGCAGCGTTTCCATAACGCGAAATGGCAAAAACGCATGCGCAAAACGCAAACGCGGATCTTTTTTTATTTGATTTGAATTGATTTTAATTGTGTGGAGTAACTGTGTTATTTATATTATCCCTATTCTAATTAAAGGATTTTTATCTTACAATTTGAATGTGCAGGTCCTTAGGGACTTTCTTTTCTTTCCTATACTTTACAACTTTAAAACAGCTCGGAGCTACAGGTGCAGAACATTGACGTGAACATGGTCTTAGCACAGCTCTGTGCAATGCATTTTAAAGGGGAATGTTGGAGCCTGGAAGTAGTGTTAAGGCAAAGGGCACCTTTGCCTTTAAGACCCAAACACGTATTAAATCTACATGTTGCAGTGCTAAGTACCATTGCATTAAATATAAAACTGTATCAGCCTGCATTGTGCTTCTAAAGAAAATACTAATAACCTTTTGTTGTGTACATTATCAGGCCTATGTCATAAAAGCTCTTATGCTAAAATCTTATTGGTTGGGGCAAAATTTGCACCATTTTTAACAATAAGAACTTTAAATACATAGGCCTGTATATGTGTTCGGGTCTTAAAGGCAAAGGTGGGAAGCCTAGTTGGAAGAGTGATTTTCTTTATGCTAAACTTTCCACAGGCAGCTCTCCTGCTGCATTAAGTTTATAGAACATGTTTGTATTCCCTCTAACATTACCCCTTTAATTGGCATTCCCTCTAATAATTCCTATTAATATGTACATTTCTATAAACAACATGGTGCAGAGCTGCAAGTGGTATACCCTCCAACATTCCCCTTTAATATGTACACTTATAGAGCATGGTGCAGTGCTGCAGGTGGAGGATAATATAATGACCCTGATCTTAGCACAGCTCTGTGCAATGCATTTCTTAGCTTAGCTCTGTATTACAGTTTGTTGTTTTTATACAGACAGCTGATTTAAAAACACACTCTTCCTACCCTCCAACATTCCCTTTAATAAGGTACACTGATGAGAAATGCATTGTGCAGACCTGTGCTAAGATCAGGTTCACTTCACTATCCTCCCCCTACAGTTCTGCACCATGTGGTTTATGTAAAAACACACTTCCTACCCTCCAACATTCCCCTTTAAGAATCTACACTTTCCACTAATATTGCTGCAGCTGGCAGGTGTGGTATCCAGGGGTGTCCCTAGGGTTTTTGGCACCTGAAACATTTGAATGGCGCCTATAAGCGGGTGCGGTGCGTGTAGCGCACCGCCGCTGCGGAAAAATTGGTTGTGGCTTTGCGTGTGGGCGTGGCTTTGCGTGTGGGTGTGTCTAAACTTGATTATTTTATATTTGAATACAAATTTATAAAGTTTCAATTGTTATAACGCATAAAAACATGGTACTACAATACATTAGAAATCCCTACAATACTTTATGTAGAATAAAATATGTTGGCCAAATCATTTGTAAGCCTGCCACCACCTCAAGCTACATTCTTGCTTAAATATCCAACGTATCTGGGTGGTGCAAACATTACCATTGATAAGGACAGAAGGTGTCAGAACCTTAATCATAGAGTTTCAGCCACACTCCAGGCTGGCGTCATGGTCATGGTTCTCTTTTAATCTTCTACTTTACAGTGTCAATCTATCTAATCTATCTATCAACCTATCTATCTATCTCTGCTATCTATCTATCTAATCTATCTCTGCTATCTATCTATCTAATCTATCTCTGCTATCTATCTATCTATCTCTGCTATCTATCTATCTATTTCTGCTATCTATCTATCCTAATATATCGTAGCTATCTATATCGGGAGCTAGCGAGTTATAGAGCGGATAGAGCGAAGCGAGCGCGGAGAGCGAGCGAGCGAGAGGGGAGCGAGCGATCAGCGGGGCGAGCTACGAGCGCGGCGAGCGAGTCGAGCGCGCGAGCGAGCGAACGCGGCGAGCTGAGCGGCGGCAGCGAGCGAGCGAAGAGCGAGCGAGCGGCGAGCGAGCGCGGCGAGCAGCGAAGCGCGAGCGAGCTCACTATTATCTATCTATCTATCTATCTATCTATCTATCATCTATCTATCTATTCTCCACACATCTACATCTATCTGATCTATCTATTATCTATCCTCTCTATCTATCTATCTATCTCTGCTATCTATCTATCTCTTCTATTATCTATCTATCTAATCTACTATCTATCTATCTATCTATCTATCTATCTATCTATCTATCGATATCTGCTATCTATCTATCTGTCTATCTATCTATCTATCTATCTATTTATCTATCTACCATCTATCTATCTATTTATCTATCTCACTCTGCTATCTATCTCTGCTGTCTATCTTTGCTATCTATCTATCTATCTATCTCTGTTATCTATCTATCTTTGCTATCTATCTATCTCTGCTATCTATCTATCTCTTCTATCTATCTATCTATCTATCTATCTATCTATCTATCTCTTCTATCTATCTATCTATCTATCTATCTATATATCTATCTATCTCTTCTACTTATCTATCTATCTATCTATCTATCTATCTATCTAATCTATCTCTGCGATAGATAGATAGATAGATAGATAGATAGATAGATAGATAGATAGATAGATAGATAGAAGAGATAGATAGATAGATAGATAGATAGATAGATAGATAGATAGAAGAGATAGATAGATAGAAGAGATAGATAGATAGAAGAGATAGATAGATAGCAGAGATAGATAGATAGCAAAGATAGATAGATAACAGAGATAGATAGATAGCAAAGATAGACAGCAGAGATAGATAGCAGAGTGAGATAGATAAATAGATAGATAGATGGTAGATAGATAAATAGATAGATAGATAGATAGATAGATAGATAGGTAGCAGAGATATATATATATATATATATAGAACCATTCCAAAGTACGTCCGCACTCCTTCGCAAAAATATCACTGCCCTGGTGCTGGAACCTCGACTCAACAATACAAACCAAACCGTGTATGAGGGCACTCTCGGGACTTAACACTCAATCAATTACAAGTGTACGGATAGGATCAATGCATTTCGGCCATGATACGGGCCGTCCTCAGGATCACCATATCCGGTTCCTCTCACCATCTTAAAGGGCCGGGGGGGACACACCCCCTCGTACCCTTAACCCTATGTGCATAAAAAATATCAGTGATAAAAATATAACAACAAATAACCAAATTGAACAAAGCAACATATAACAGTTAAAAAACCCCACACCCCTACTAGATAAAACCATCTCACACCGGACTATACGTAAACCAGCTAAAGAGTTAAATCGTGACTAAACATTGGATAAGTAACAAGACATATGTGTAACATACCCCTGCGTTGTCTCATACACGAGAAATTGCAGATTCCCTAATGTTCAAATTGGACCAGTAGAGAGGCTAAAGCTGGGTACACACATTAACGATTAAGCCCCGATACCGTCGGATCCGACGGTATTATCGGGGCTTAATCGTTACGTGTGTACGTTAGTTTCCCGAACGAGGCGCGGCCCCAAACGATCGGGTCGGCGAAAATTTCCATCGGCCGCGCTAGACTCCCTATAGAGGAGTCTAGCGCGGCCGATGGAAACACACAGTCCCGAGCGTTCTCACATAGGAGAATGCTCGGGACTGTGTGTATGCAGATCTTTGAAAGATGACAGACAGGATCTTGCAGATCCTGTCTGTCATCTTTCAGAAATCTGTACAGTGTGTACCTAGCTTAAGGTACATTATCAACCCCTACTAGACCACATATCTTTAAATATCGTCGAATTGTGTATCAAGGGGACCCCCCACACAATAACATCTCAGTGCAGCGACCAAAAAATATAATGCATACCTGACCAATTTCTGAGCTCTGACAAAAAGCAGGATAAGGACACCATTTCGTTGAGACCCCTCGGGGCCACTGTATCAAGTCTCTTGATCCATTGCACTTCTAATTGAAGTAGCCTTTTGTCTCTCGAGAGGCCCCGGCAAGTGTCAGGAACATGGTCTATAGCCATCCATCTGAACATAGACAGGTTATGCCCCGCCTTTTTAAAGTGTCTGGCCACAGAGAGCTCCCCGTGTTTGGAGTCCCTCACTGACCCTTGTCCCGAGAGTGCCATTCTTATGCTCGCCCGGTGGTTATTCATCCGTTCCCTGACAGTGGTACTGGTCTTCCCAACGTAGAACAATCCACAAGGACAAGTAATCAAATAAATCACATGTGTGGATGTACACGTAAGTCTGAACCGAATGTCAAAACGTTTCCCACTATGGGGATGAGGGAAATCCCTGCCCACCAGGGCATAGCGGCATGTTTGACACCCCAAACATTTCACACACCCTCTTGTTTTTTTGTTTAGCCAACTCTCTTGATGTGTCTTAGATTGGGGAGAAAAATCAGTTTTGACCAACAGATTCCTAAGATTAGCACCCCTTCTGTGTGCCACTCTAATCCCCGAATCATAAAACGGGAGACCATGATCAGACCTGACCACGTCCCAATGTTTTTTTACACTTTTTTTGAGGACATAGCTAGCTGGTGTGTGATTGATGACAAGGGTGGGTATCTCAACACCCCTTTTCACTGATGGTTTTAAATGTTGGTTAGGTACCATGGTAGAAGCCATTCGATTATGCGCTCTCTCAATTTGGGTTAATAGGTGACTTTTCTCATAACCCCTAGCAAGGAACCTTTCCAACATTTCTTGTAGTTGGACCTCGGCCCTAACCGGGTCGGAATTATTTCTGAGTACCCTCAAAAATTGTGAATAAGGAATGCTCATAATTTGTTGCTTTGGATGAAAGCTGTCATGGTGAAGAATAGTATTCCTATCGGTACTTTTCCTGAAAAGAGTCGTGCCCAATTTGCCATTTTCAACAAAGATTCTTAAATCTAAAAATTCCACCATGGTGTCACTTACATTGATACTCAACTGTATGGGGGTCCCCAAATTGTTTAAATGTTCGACAAAACGATGGGCTCCAATGTAGTCCCCCTTCCAAATGATGAAGATGTCATCTATATACCTCTTATAGAGAAAGATGTTAGCTTCGAATTCCGGAAAAATATGGGTCTCCTCAAACCATTGCATATAGAGATTTGCAAAGGAAGGGGCTACATTCGAGCCCATCGCGGTGCCTGCGACCTGTTGGAAATGCATATTTTCAAACCGAAAATGATTATTCCTCAAAATGAACGATAACAAATCGATTATGAATTCAACCGGGGGGCCACACCAAGGGCCTTTGGAAAGAACTTCCTTACAAATGTCAATCCCCTGTTGTTGGGGGATAACTGTATACAGGCTTGACACATCAAATGTTAGAAGTGACATACCAGATAAATTGCCACCAAACCCATTGAGAAGTATGCGTAAATCAGTGCTATCTTTTAAATATGAGCGCATTGATTTCACGAAAGGTTGAAGGAAAAAATCTACATACTGGGCTACAGGTTTGAACAACGAATCCCTGGAGGCTATGATCGGTCTACCTGGTGGGGCATTGACTGATTTGTGTATTTTTGGTATGGTATATATGATAGGACAACACGGGTTTTCATTGAGTAGGAATTTAAACTCATTATCGGTGATCCATTCATGTATTACGGCCATCTTAAGTTTTGACTCCAACTCCCGTTTAAGACGTGGTGTAGGATCTTTCTCTAATGGGAAATAGATACTGCTGTCCTCAAGTTGCATCAACAATTCTTTACGGTAATATTCTGGGTCCAATAAAACAATGGAGCCTCCCTTATCGGCTGCCCGTATTATCACTTTATCATTATTTCTTAGAGACACTAAAGCCTCTCTTTCATCCTTATCTAAATTATTGTTTATCCGTAGATTGGTCCTATCATTGAACCAATTATTCAAATCATTAGACACCATATTATGAAAGCCGCAGTATTGGGCGGATCAAAAGTACTAGGTATTTTGAAAGGACTAAAACCCCCTACCTTATCTCCAGAGGGGCGGTCACCTTTAAAAAAGTCTTTCAGTTTGAGCGATCTTTTAAACTTATGAAGGTCGATTTCATCCCGTAGCAAATCGTTTTTGGGAGTGGGGACAAATGACAGACCCCTGCTCAACAATTTATATTCACCTCGGGATAAGGGATGGGAGCTAAGATTAAATATTACTTCTTGGTGGGGATCCTGGGGGGTTTTCCCTTGGGACCACCCTCCCCTCCTAATGTACCGTCTCTTCCTTTTATCCGTGACCCTCCTTTTGTGGCTAAACGAGTCGTGACCCCTAAAAAAGGTTTCTCTGCCCCCCCGGGGCTATCCGTACCTCCTTCCTCACCTTCAGACCCTTGGGATTCCCCAGAGAAATCAATAGTATTGATGGGTTTACGTGTGCGCCAAAACCTTCTCTTGGGTCTATCCACACTATGTCCACCGGTTAACCACCCGTACACCCTTTTGTCTTTATAGTCAGTGTGGACTTTAACCACCTTGGATTTTTTAAATTGAATCAAATCGTCACGATATTTAGTCACTTGTTCGTCAAGTTTTTTTATCCAATCAGTCTGGGAGTCACCACTGAGTTTGGGAATTGTATTACACCATCTTCCCAAACTCAGTGGTGACTCCCAGACTCCCAGACTGATTGGATAAAAAAACTTGTTTTAGTCCTTTCAAAATACCTAGTACTTTTGATCCGCCCAATACTGCGGCTTCCATTGCTACCTATCTATCTATCTAATCTATTTTTGCTATCTATCTCTGCTATCTCTATGTATCTATGTATCTATGTATCTATGTATGTATGTATCTATCTATCTATCTCTGCTACCTATCTATCTGTCTAATCTTTCTATTTCTGCTATCTATCTCTCTCTGCTATCTATCTCTCTCTGCTATCTATCTATCAATCTATCTATCTATCTCTGCTATCTATCTATCTATCTCTGCTATCTATCTATCTCTGCTACATATCTATCTAATCTATCTTTGCTATCTATCTATCTCTGCTATCTATCTATCTATATATCTCTGCTATCTATCTATCTCTGCTATCTATCTCTGCCACCTATCTATCTATCTGAATAATCTATCTCTGCTATCTATCTATCTATCTATCTATCTATCTATCTATCATCTATCCATCTATCTACATCTATCTATCTCATCTATCCTATCTATCTCTCTATCTTCTATCTATCTATCTATCTATCTACTCTCTAATCTATCTATCTATCTCTGCTAATCTAACTACTATCTATCTATCTTCTATCTATCTATCTATCTATCTATCTATCTATCTATCTATCTATCTATCTTTATCTATCTATCCTCTGCATCTATCATATCTACTATTAATCTACTCATCTAATATATCTATCTACTATCTATCTAATCTATCTATCTATCTCTGTTATCTATCTATCAATATCTGCTATCTATCTATCTACTATCTATCTAATCTATCTATCTATCTTTCTATCTATCTCTCTGTCTATCTATCTTTCTTTCTCTCTCTCTGTCTGTCTGTCTATCTATCTATCACTCCATCTATATATCTATCTAATCTATCTATCTATCTATCTATCTATCTATCTATCTATCTATCTATCTATCTATCTATCTATCTATCTACTATCTATCTATCTAATCTATCTATCTATCTATCTATCTATCTATCTATCTATCTATCTATCTATCTATCTATCTATCTATCTCTCTGTCTATCTCTCTATCTATCTATCTATCTATCGGTTGGGGCAAAATTAGAAGCAGCTGAACTGCAAGTCAGCACTTTTAGAACTTCCCCACCTGAGCAGAGCAGCAGCAGGCAGCAGCAGCAGCAGTTCCACGATCGGTAAGGCAAAATTAAAAAAATATATATCTGACAAGTTGCCGCCTTTCTTGTTTTATCAGCGCCACGTGCCCTAAGCAGTTTTTTCACACTGCTTCATAGAAGAAGCGGCACTGCATCTATCTTCACACCACCAGTAGTGAGATATACATCCACTTGGGACACTGACATCCCCTTAAACTTCCTATACACTTGAGACCTACCATCCCTACCTCTTCATTCCTTAGGAATTAAATTACCATGCTTACTAGCCCTAGCCTTCACTGCTAGATCAGCTGAGCTTACCTTAATACACATTCAGCCCTGGTTGTCATTTACACCTGGTAGCCTTATACTAAAATGGCAGGCCACATATGCACCACCCCATAGAGTTACAGTACGTCATGAATGGCACTTTAGTTCCCCTTTAAATCACATGATGATTAGCCTTTTTTGCATATTTCCAAAACTGTGTGCAAATTCAAGAAAACCACTTGTACGAAGCCAGATTATGACAAGCATTTTTGCACGTTTCTTCCAGGATAATGGAGTGTACAACATGCACATTTGAATTTGTTCAAATTCTGCCCAAAACCCCAGTTAAAGGAGAACTAAACACAAATTTTTACACTCCAGAATCTAAAAATATACCCTCTAAAACACCAACAAACTCTAAAATAGAAATACAGTTAATAGCATTAAAGTAAATGTTTCCACTTGAAGAACTTGATGAAATAACTGTGTGTATGTACAGTGACTGGACACACCCCTGATCTCAGTCTCTTGCTCCCTTTCCTATTCTGCCCTGTAAAAGGATTGGCTAGAGGCTACAAGTGGGTGTGACCAACTGTAACAAGTTCCTGCAGTATCTTAGGACTGAGCATGTGTAAAGAACATAATGGTCAGTGACCACACTGTGCGATACCGGAACACTGGGAAATAAAGACACAAACTTCATGTTAGAAAGTTACATTTCTCAACAACCAAATCAAAAAGAGAGGTGAAACACTGATTACTGCTTTTATATCAATGAGATCTGCCTTTTAATTTCATGTTGTTCTGAGGCTTTAGTTGTCCTTTAAATTAAAAAGATAAACTGAAAATTTATCTGCCACATGTCCTGAATAAAACCTTACCTAGATGCATTAAAGACAAGGTCAGCATATAGCCCCAAATTAAGTAAGTGCATAACCTTAGTAAGTGCAAATTTGTATTGATTTAGACTAAACAACAAATCTGTCAGAAATAGCCCCCAACACAATGTTGCAATAATTATACATACCGTAATACATGCAGAGTTCCAGACACAAATCTTCATAGGATTTTGCACTTTTTAGATATATACCGTATATACTCGAGTATAAGCCAAGGTTTTTAGGTTTAAAAATTAACCTAAAAACCTTGACTCGGCTTATACTCGAGTCACAAGAACTTACCTGCAATCCAGAGGCAGCCCGAGTCCGGCCGGCAGTTCCCAGTAGTTCTTTGCGGTTGCGCGATGACGTCATCACGCACGCTGGCGGGATGACGTCATCGCGCAGCCGCGAAGCAGTAATGGGAACTGCCGGCTGGACACGCGGCTGCTTCTGGATTGCAGAGAGAGGAAGACTGAAGACCAGGTACGGGTAAGTGAGCTGGGGGGACTGGGGGGGGGGCTGGGGTACTGGGGGAGGGCGGGGGGGGACAGTATGCCATGCACACACCCACGTTACCTTTTTACTATAGGTGGTTGGAAACTACAACTCCCAGCAACCAAGCATGCTGGGAGTTGTAGTTTCAAACATCTACAGTGGAAAGGTATTAGGGTGGGGGACAGTATGCCATACAGTAACCCCCATACCTTTCTACTATAGGTGGTTGGAAACTACAACTCCCCAACCAAGCATGCTGGGAGTTGTAGTTCCAAACATCTACAGTGGAAAGGTATTAGGGTTACTGTATACCCTCGCTTATACTCGGGTCAATCATCTTTTCTAATTTTTGAGGCAAAAATGGGTGCCTCGCTTATACTCGAGTCGGGCTTATACTCGAGTATATACGGTATATCTAAAAAAAAGCTCATAATCTAAAAATCAATTTCCCTCATGTCTTGAATTAAAGAAGTGGCCAGAAAATGGTTCCAGAAAAACCCAACATAACTCAGGGGCTTTGATCTAAGGGCATGTATACATTTGGAACCTTGGAAACAGCTATAGGAATATTACTTAGGGACTTGTTTACTGAACAAGTTCTGTTGGCAAACCACAAACAATATGTTCTTTCAGCAAGGACCCTTACCTATTGTTTCTTGTTTATAGTGGGTTTAGCTTATCTTGACGTAACCTTCAATTGACAACACACTTGGCAATAACAAGTAACTATGTGAAGGGCGATGACTGTATCACACCACATGTATGATATTCGGTGTACACATGTATCTATTATCCCATCCCTTCAATTCTGTACATCCCTAAAAGTCTGAATAAAAGGACCACTCAGAGAGATCTGGGGGACAGACAGAATGACGATCTAAACAGTGTGTGTGTCATCACTTCAAACAGGCCTAAAACTATATACTGTATACTTCCGAAATTTACACAATTAAGGTATCTAATGGTACCATTCTTTCATGAATCCTGAATGCAGTTCTTTGTGGCACTTAAGCAGGAAAAATGATTATGACAAATAATCACCAGATTGCACCAAAAAAACAATGCTTCATTTGTATTCATGCACACAGAGACATGCCCAGCAAAGACCCATAAGGGAATATCCACCCCAAAATCATAATTGTATATGTTATTGGCCATTATCCTAGCTTTAAAACAAACGAAACCCTATTAAAATCCGTTTAGCCAATTTGAAAATACATACCTTTTTCCAACATTCTTTTTGCAAACCAGGACCATCTCACTGTAAATCCAAGCTCCTGACATTACCTCACAGCCGTGCCTGTTACGTTTCCCCGCAGCCTTCATCCTCCCTCAGCACATCCAAGCTGGAACTGCATTTTTGTGACATTCCCTCCCCCCACCAAAAAAAAAGGGGGGGGGGATTCCTTCCTGACTCCAAATGGCAATCGGAAAGTATCCCTGGATCAACCAGATCAACAGTATATGTATTAATACCAGTAATTCTCAATATTTTTTAATTTTAGAAACTTATCCAGACCATTTTTAAAGCTATTCAATGAACTTGCCATTACCACCTCTGCTGGAAGTCAGTTCCACAGTTTCACTGTTCTCACTGTAAAGAAACCTTTCCTAACCTGAAGATGAAACTTCTTTTCTTCCAACCTTAAAGGATGTCCACGAGTCCTCTGATATGGCCTATTAGTGAACAATGCAACAGAGAGTTCATTGTATGGCCCGTTAATATATTTGTATAAGGTTATCATATCCCCACGCAAACCTTTCTTCTCCAATGTCAACAGCCTTAATTTGTCTATTCTGCCTGCATATTCAAGCCCCTCCATTCCCCTTATTAATTTAGTTGCCCTTCTCTGAACTGAGGATTCCAAAACCGCACGGCATATTCCAAATGAGGCCTTACCAGTGCCTTGTAAAGAGAGAGAATAATATTCCTCTTTCTTGAATCTATTCCCCCTTTTATACAAGACAATATCTTGCTAACTAGAACCGTTGCTACCTGGCATTGTTTGCTACAGATAAGTCTGTTATTTACCAGAACCCCCAAATCTTTTTCCATTACAGATACACTTAACAAAGAGTTATTTATGGTGTAGGTGGCACAGGGATTATTAAATCCCAAATGCATCACCTTACATTTATCAACATTGAATCTCATCTGCCATTCTGCTGCCCATTTTGATAATCTATCTAGGTCTGCTTGCAGCACTTGCACATCATTTGAAGTTTCCAAAGCTCTGCATAGTTTAGTGTCATCAGCAAACACAGAGACCTTGCTCTCAATGCCCCCTTCTAAGTCATTTATAAACAGATTTAAAAGAAGAGGCCCCAGTACAGAGCCATGATGCACTCCCCTTAGAACTTAAGCCCACGTACTCAGGACTTTGCTCGTGCTGCCCCTCTGCTCTGGAACTCCCTTCCTCAGTCTGTCCGTCACTCACTGTCCCTTAATACCTTCAAACGAAAACTTAAAACCCACCTTTTCCAGCAAGCATATAACCTGGCCTAGACATTACCCCTCTTACTACCAAATATGATCCAACCCGCCTTTCACACTCCATGCCAATCTATTTACAGCCTACCGATTCCCACAACCTTATGTCTCACCCCCATTTCCTCTAGACTGTAAGCTCTTTGGGCAGGGTCCTCTCTCCTATTGTATTACAGTATTGCTGTAAGAAACACATAACTGTTTACTTATATTATGTATAACCTGTGTATGTAATATGTATGACTTTGTTTAACACGTATTACCCTGTATGTAATGTATGACTATGTAATTGTAAAGCACCACGGAAGATGTTGGCGCTATATAAATCTATAATTATAATAATAATAACATAAATGTAGCTCAATTTACCACCACTCACTGTTTGCAATCCAATAACCAATTCTCTATCCATGAACAAATGTTTTCTTCAAGGCCAGTCCTCAGTTTATACATTACATCAGCCACGTCTTTGATTGGCTGCGTCTATCTTATACCAAATTGTGAATTTTAGGGTGGAAATACCCTTTAACTTTGGGGCTGTCCTCAAAGAACAAAAATGCAATTTTCAGTGCAATCACGTTACCTGGAAAAGTACCCCACAAAATTTTTTTTAGTAAAATACATTCAGATCTCTATGGGCTGCCATCCTAGCATTGATACATGGACAACATATTCACATTTTCCCTAGTTTCTCTATACGTGATTAAAAAGTAGATTAATTAATACTTAGCAACCTAATCACCATATAACATAGAAAAAGCCTTCTAAATATCTATTTCCTAAAGTGTCCTTAATTGTAGTTTCCATCATCTGCCCGTTCATCCATTGATTTGTTCAGTTATTTGTTTGTTCAGTCTTTTCAGAAAATTCCCAGCTTTAGCACAGATACCTTGCACTCTAAGTCCTGGGGGACAACTGTGCCTGGTGACGCACATTAAGCCTCCTTTACCTGTTCAGATGACAGGAAGAAGTCGGGACCAATGAGGAAAGACTTCAACAAAGAAGCAGGAGTCAAGACAGAAATAGGCACAGTAAAAGTTAAAGCAATCCAAATACAAAGTCCAGCAAAGGAAACAACAAACAGGATCCTGCGTTGAAGTCCAAAGGCAAGAACAGGCAGGAAAGACAGGAACAGGACACAAGGAGGTAGGATCAAACTTGGCAGGACACAGGAACTTAAGTAAAAGCAAGATTCAGAAGCTTGATAAAAGAAGCAAAGAACACAGCCCTATTGGCAAAGATGCTATTTTCGGGTATCAATGGGACATCAGCATACTTCCATTATGTCAATCGAATTGCGCAATGCTGTTGGCGCCCTGGGCACTGCCATCGAGGAGCCGGAAAGGTAAGTATCCTTACTGACAGCAACACAGATAAATAGGATTCACATTTGTTGGGCCTGTGGTTTGGACCTAACAAAAGGAAGTTTCCTGTGAGTGAAACGAACTAGAGTGAGTGTCCCTTGCTCTTAAGGACCTTGATCTCAAGGACATAGAAAAAGAAAGACATTTAATCATTTGATGGTTGTATGGTGTGTGTGAAAGTTTGAAAATAAGGATTGTTTTGTACTGTGTTAAGGACTGTGTGCGCAGGACTGTGTGTGCAGTAAACAGACTAATCTTTCTTCTTCCAGTTAAAGGGGTGCGCTGGACTTCTATATTCTAGTATTGCACCTGTTGTAATCACAAACAGGCTGTGAAAGGGTTAATAAGTGTTTTTTTTTCCCCTCTCTTCCTGGCTCTTGCACTAATTGGTGTGGGGGTTGGGGCCTATTAGTTAAATAGGATTCACAGTTGTTGGGCCTGTGGTTTGGACCTAACATAAGGAAGTTTCCTGTGATTGAAACAAACTAGAGTGAGTGTCCCTTGCTCTTAAGGACCTTGATCTCAAGGATATAGAAAAAGAAAAACCTTGATCTCAATGATATAGAAAAAGAAGAACCTTGATCTCAAGGACATAGAAAAATAGGACATTGAAACAAGAAGGGCAATTAAACAAGGTTTGTGCGTCACTGTGCTGGTGTATTAGAAGGGACAGTTTTGTGGGTACCATGCAGTGTGCATCCTGCCACATGTATAGGAACCTGGAGAAGACATTCCAGGGAACCTATGTCTGTGTCAGGTGTGAGTGGGTTGCCCGTTTGGAAGCTGAGGTGGAGAGTCTAAGGGGGCAGCTTGCAGCATTGCAGGGATTGGCAGAACTGGGGGGTCAGCAGGCACTGGCTAGGGCCAGTATAGAGGTGGGTGGAAGTGGGACAGGGAAGGTTGAGGGAGAGGTTGTTTTGTTAGGGTAACTAGGGGAAGTGGGGGACGGAAGAGTAGGGGGGCTTCTTCCCAGATTGTCCATCCCAACAGATTTGTCGCCTTAGGTAATGAAGTGGAGAAGGACACCTCGGAATTAGCGTGTATGGAGGGGGCTAGTCCCTTGAGCACCCAAGGGACTGCCATCTCTGATACAAGGGAGGAGGAACGAAGGATCATGAATGCAAGGCAGGTAGTAGTGGTAGGGGACTCCATTATAAGGAAGGTAGATAGGATAATCTGCCGCCAAGACTCTACATGCCGAACTGTGTGTTGCCTGCCTGGTTCTAGGGTTCGGCATGTGGTGGATCGTGTAGACAGATTATTGGGTGGGGCCGGGTGTGACTCGGCGGTCTTGATTCACATTGGTGCCAATGACAAAGTTAGAGAAGGAGGTGAGGTCCTTAAACATGATTTCCGAGAGCTAGGGGTCAAGATAAAAGCAAGGACCTCCAGGGTAGTGTTTTCAGAAATACTACCGCAGCCACGTGCTAAGCCAGGGAGACAGCAGGAGCTTAGGAGTATTAATGCGTGGCTAAGAGAGTGGTGTAAGGAAGAAGGGTTTGGGTTTATTGAGAACTGGGCAGACTTTGCTGTCAGCTACAGGCTCTTTGGTAGGGATGGGTTGCACCTCACTGATGGCGGTGCAGCTGTTTTAGAGGAGAAGATGGCTAGAGGGTTGGAGGAGATTTTAAACTAGGTTGGGGGGGGGGGGTATTAGAATTCTCATGGGATAGATAGCCCAGGAGGAAAGCAGGGTGTCGTAGAAGTCCAGTGGTGGGCGGATAGGGGGGTGGGGCTAGCATAGGGGATAGGGAGGCATGTGTACGAATAAATTACAGGATCATAATCTAAAATGTATGTTTGCAAATGCGAGAAGCCTGGCTGACAAAATGGGTGAATTGGAAATTATGGCATTGAATGAAAAGTATGATGTAATAGGTATAGCAGAAACGTGGTTGAACAGTTCTCACGACTGGGCTGTAAATTTAGAAGGATATGCCTTGTTTAGGCAGGACAGAAAAAAAAGGAAAGGGGGAGGAGTATGTGTTTGTTAAAAAAGAATTGAAGCCAAATTTAAAAGAAGAGATAACTGGTGATATGGATGATAAAGTGGAGGCAATATGGGTGGAATTAGGCAACAGGAAAGGGGGTAATGTCATTGTTGGTGTCTGCTATAAGTCACCAAATGCTAGCAGAGAGGAGGTGCGTCAACTTCATATGCAGTTGGCAAGGGCTGCAAGTTTGGGGAGTGTGCTCATTATGGGGGACTTCAATTACCCTGACATTGATTGGTGTGGTGGAACTGCCATCACAGAAAAAGGCGATGAGTTCCTGAATTTGCTGCAGGATAATTTCCTCTCACAGGTGGTTGAGGTTCCTACTAGAAAAGGAGCTCTGTTGGATCTGGTAATATCTAACATTGTGGAGCGCATTATAGATATAAAAGTAACTGGAGGCTTAGAGAATAGTGACCATGAAATAGTGGCGTTTGGACTTTGTTATCGAAAGAAAAAGTGCGCTGGGTTAACAAAGACATTTAATTTCGGGGAAGGCAAATTTTCCCAGGTTAAAAGCAGCTCTTCAGAATGTCAACTGGGATAATGTATTATCAGGTAAATGTACTGAACAGTAGTGGACTGTGTTCAAGGCCAGGTTTAAGCCAGTTCACATCTAAATTTATACCCTTGGGAAATAAATGTAAAAAAAATAAATCCGCGCCCATGTGGCTGAATTCTGATGTAAAGAGGCAAATGGTAAGGAAGAAAAAGGCATTTAAAACCTTTAAGGCTGAAGGAACGGAAAGGGCCTTTAGGGATTATAAAAACTGTAACAAGGAGTGTAAGAAAGCAATCAAACTAGCTAAAATTAATAATGAAGTTAGGATAGCTGAACAAAGCATCACTAAGCCTAAAAAATTTTTTAAGTATATTTATAGTAAGAAGATGAGGACTGAGAATGTGGCACCATTAATTAATGGGGATAAGTTAGTTACGGAGGATGGCGATAAAGCAAATGTCTTTAGAAAGAACTAAATAAGGTTAATATTAATAAATCTCCTGGACCAGATAAAATACATCCTCGGGTACTTAAGGAGCTAAGTTCATTTTTGTCTAGGCCATTGTTTTTTATTTTTGCTGATTCCCTCATGTCCGGTGGTGTGCCTCTGGATTGGAAAAAGGCTGATGTTATTCCAATATTCAAAAAGGGTAGTCGTTCACAGCCGGGTAATTACAGGCCTGTAAGTTTAACTTTAGTGGTGGGGAAGATCCTGGAAAGTTTAATAAGGGAACATGTTCTAGAGTATGTTTCAAGGACTGACATTATAAATAGTAACCAGCATGGATTTAGGAGGAATAGATCTTGTCAAACTAACTTGCTTGGCTTTTATGAGGAAGTAAGTAGAAATTTAGACTCTGGCATAGCAGTAGATGTAGTTTACTTGGATTTTGCAAAGGCTTTTGACACAGTCCCCCAAAGGCAACTAATGTATAAGCTAAGGTCTGTTGGTCTGGGGAGTCACATTTGTACATGGATAGAAAATTGGTTAATGAATAGTATGCAGAGAGTAGTTGTTAATGGGGCTTCATCATTATGGACTAAAGTGCTAAGTGTGGTGCCACAGGGTTCTGTGCTGGGGCCGCTTCTATTTAATCTATTTATTAATGATTTGGAAGTGGGTATTGTCAGCAAGGTTTCTGTGTTTGCTGACGACACAAAACTTTGTCGACCATTAAAAACTTCAGAGGATGTGCAATCGTTGCAGGGGGATCTAGATAGATTGTCACATTGGGCTGCTAAGTGGCAGATGAAATTCAGTGTTGATAAATGTAGAGAGAGTTTGATTTTTGATGATACGGGCCTGTCCATCCAAAACAAGTCTAATAGTAAACGTTCACTAGGGGATCAGGTTATTTTCTCAACACGGTTTACTAACCAATATCCGGAGGTTATTAACATTATTCGTAATCACTTACCTATTCTGTATGGAGACACCCAATTAATACCAGTTTTGAACCAGGGTGTCAAATTTGTTGCTAAGAAAGCTGTTTCTTTAGGTAACATACTATCACCTAGGGGCATATTTATAAAAGAGCGAAAAGTAGCGAAATGTTTTCGCATTCGCTTTTCGCATGGGTTTTCGCCAAAAAGACAGTTAACGCTATTTATAAAGGTAGCGTTAACGAATGGCGAAACCTTTTCCGCGAGCTATCGCTAAACCCTTTTCGCCTTACTTTGCAATGGTAATTTTAGCGAAAAAGGAGCAAAAAAGGCATAACGCGATTTATAAAAGAGCGAAAGGTGTTTTTTGCGTTAAAAAGAGCGAAAGATTAGCGCGACCCTGAAGGTGGTGAAAAGTCATTGTTTGAGCGAAAAGGCATTCTAATGGGTAATATGCCTTGAAAAAGCGAACGCGCATTAGAAGGGCGATCGCGCATTAGAGTGTAATATGCCTTGGAAAAGCGACATTAGAAAGGCGATCGCGCATTAGAAAGGCGAATGCACATTAGAAAGGCGAACGCACATTAGACAGGCGACCGCGAATTAGAAAGGCGAACGCACATTAGAAAGGCGAACGCTCATTAGAAAAGGCGAATGTGCAGTGCAAAAGAAAATTGTATTCCAATTGAGAAATTCTAAGAAGATTGACTAAATAAGACATGGCTGACTTCTTGGTAAATGTGAGGTGGCCCATTTTGAACTTGACATCATTTTCTAGTGGGCTTTTCTGGTTTCGAATGGTTTTCGCAATGCAGTCTTCTTAGATGCGTTAAGTTTTCGCTGTGATACTTTTCGCTCTTTATCGCGCCCGTTCGCCTTTTTCAGCCGCGAAGTGTGTTTTTTCGCTTTTTTATAAATAAGGCGAAAGAAGCCCCAAATGGCGCTATTTTCGCTGCGATGTGCTGCGCTAATTATTTGGCGAAAAAGACAATCCTTTATAAATATGCCCCCTAGCCTTTTTAGTTTTAATGGAAGCAGAGCCACTAGGTGGCTTCAACATTTAGGCACCTATAAATGTGGTAAGAATAGATGCATTACTTGAAACTTTATAAAAATTGCCTCCTCTTTTTATGGTTCTTCATTCAATAAAACTTTTCCCATTAAGCAATACATAAACTGCGAGTCCACGTGGGTGGTTTATCTACCTGTACTAGATGCCTGATTCAATATGTGGGTTGCATGTCTCGTAATCTTAAGGCTCGGATTAGGGAACATGTCAGAGACATAAAAATTTGTAACGATCGTAGTCCGGTAGCCAGACATTTCCTTTGCTGCAATTTCAGCAATTTATCCTGTTTACAAGTACAAGGCATACAACGTCTGCTTCCTTCGATAGAAGGAAACAGCATTGTTTTAACACCTTACTCTGGGCGTTCCTATAACACCTCTTAGCCACTATCCAATCACACCCTTAACACCTGGCTGTGATATGCTAATTGGGATTTTCCAGGGTACATAATTGCCACAGATTCTTGTACAAGTCATTCTGAATTGAGAAAGCCAGTCGGATGACTAGCGAAATGTCTTCAAGAACTACATTTCAAGTCCAGTTGATCTAATTGAATACAACAGGTATACCTTGACCTGGATGAATGAGAACCTTCACAAGCACAGCTCTTTCGATGTGACAGGGTTTATTGGGTAACTTTATAGTGTTTTGGTAGTTCATTTAGAATATCTGCTCCGGCTCATTTTCTTTGTGTTTCTGATGGATCTTTATCTAATTACTTTATTGTATTTATTTTCATTATCTGGATAGGTCATCTCTGTTCAGTTTGCTTTTGTTATCTCTCTTTTTTTGATTTATTGAGTTAAGGTGCCCATACATCTATAAGATTTTACTTACCCGACCGAGCGCTCACGCGATGGAATCAAGGTCTGATAACACCAATCCACAAAAGTGGAGACCGTTATGGTCCAGCCAACTACAGAGGCATCTGTGTGAGCAGTGTACTTGGAAAACTGTATAACAGCATTCTAAATAAGAGAATCATTACTTTCCTCACACAACATAACATTCTCAGTAAAAGCCAAGCTGGGTTCTTACCAAACCATCGTTCCACTGATCACATCTATACTTTGCACAGCCTCATAAATCATTATGTCCACAACACAAGGAATGGGAAAATATTTGCCTGTTTTGTGGAGTTTAAAAAGGTGTTTGATGCAGTGTGGCACCCAGGCCTATTCCTAAAACTTCTGGAGAGTGGAATAGGTGGAAAAACATATGATGTCATCAAGAGCCTTTATACTGGTAATAAATGCAGTGTAAAAGTGAATGGGAAAAGAACTTCATACTTCCTGCAAGGTCGGGGAGTCAGACAAGGATGTAGCCTGAGTCCAACTCTCTTTAACATCTACATCAACCAACTGGCAGCAGCTCTAGAAACCTCATCAGCACCAGGACTTACTCTACATGACACCAATGTAAAGTTCCTGCTCTACGCAGATGATATCTTACTGCTATCACCAACAGAGAGTGGCCTACAAGATAGTCTAGCCATCCTGGAAAAATTCAGCGCAACCTGGGCACTTCCCATAAATCCAAATAAAACGAAAATTATGATGTTCCAGAAGAAAAACAAAAAATCAACACACGATCCTTCATTCACTTTGAATAACGAGATACAGAACAGAGAAATATACTTATCTCGGCCTGGAGATCAACCATTCTGGTAGCTTTAGGGCAGCTATAGAGACTTTGAAAGCAAAAGCCAGCCGAACCTTCTATGCAATAAGAAAACAACTGTATCACCTCAAACCACCGGTAAAAGTCTGGCTTAAAATCTTTGACAGTGTCATTTCCCCAATCCTACTCTATGGCAGTGAAGTATGGGGCCCTGTCTCCTATTCAGACCAATCAAAATGGGAATCTGGCCCACCAGAAATACTCCATCTCGAATTCTGTAAGCACCTACTCCAGGTACATCGCAGTACATCAAACAGCGCTTGTCGGGCTGAGCTTGGCAGATTTCCATTACTGCTTGAGATGCAAAAAAGGGCCCTATCATTCTGGGCTCACCTACAGAACAGTAGCCCCAACTCTTACCATTATAAAGCCTCAATACACAACAAAGACCAGGAAAAGCCATGTGCACTGAAACAACTCATCAGCTCCCTACTAACATCAAACCCACACTCACAGAACCTGTCTAAACCTCAAATCACAGCCGCCAAAACCAAGAGCCAATTGGATTACGTGGATGAATGGAAGAAAGAAATAAAAAAGTCCCAGAAACTAACTATATACCAGGCACTGGACAGAGACTACAAACTGGCCCCCTACCTGGAGAATATCACAAACCCTAAAGAGAGACAAGTCCTGAGTCTCTACAGATTGAGTGCACACAGCCTAGAAATAGAATCTGTCCGACACAGACAGACATATAAACCAAGAGAGAACAGATTGTGCCAGCACTGTGACCAGGGAACCTTAGGAGATGAAACCCACTTCCTTATACACTGCCCCAAATACAAAACAATACGGGACCCCCATTTCAAGATGCTGTCGGACTTTATCCCAGACTTCAACTGCTTAGATGGAGAGAGAAAACTCTATATACTGCTGTGAGAGGATGAAGCCACAGTAAATATTGGGGCACACTATGTAACGGCATGTCACAGACTGAGAGGAGCATAAATGAACTCAATGTCCAAGGATTACTTGCCCAATTATCCCTTTATCCTTCCCCAATCGACTTAAAGACTAAAACCCAATATACCCTTAATAGTACTGTCCATATATTAATTATCCATTGATACCCATGTCCCCCGACCGTGAACCTCTAATACTAACATTTTTTATTATTTTATTATTTTTTGTTTGCTTTGGCAATGTCAAAATGTAAATTGATCCTGCCAATAAAGCTCTATTTGATTTGATTTGATTTGATAGATAGATAGATAGATAGATGATAGATAGATAGATGATAGATATGTAGATGATAGATAGATAGATAGATAGATAGATAGATGATAGATAGATAGAATAGATAGATAATAGATAGATAGATGATAGAGAGATGATAGATAATATATAGATAGATAGATAGATGATAGATAGATAGAATAGATAGATAATAGATGATAGATGATAGATGATAGATAGATGATATATAGATTGATAGATAGATGATAGATACATGATAGATAGATAGATGATAGATAGATAGATAGATAGATAGATGATAGAAGAAACAGACTTAGACTTATGTTACTAACTATGATTATTAAGCTTGATGGTTTTTCTGACAGTGACAGGCAGCTCAAATGAACTTACTGTGGTGGCTGACTGCCTGTGTCTGGACTCTGGAGTGACTCTGGCACCCTCAACCGCGCTCTCCTTGCTTCGCTTCCAACTTACGTCAGTACTGGCTGCCAGAGACACACTCAGCAATAATGCGCAGGTGCTGGCTTGACACAGGCTGCCAGGGCTTGCTTCTCTTATATTCAACTTCAAGCCGTGCGTGCGCATAGAGAGACAGTGTCAGTACCGGCCCGCACGCACATAGACTGAGAGCAGGAAGCAGGAAGTACTGACACGCTGGATGCTCGATCCAGCACTGAGCAGCACAGAAGGAAATTTCACCGCACGCACTGTCTGTGTGTTGTTCTGCCGGTTTGTGGCTTGGCTTTTCCCAGATCTCGGGACTTTCCCCGGGACATTAGAACATTGGGACTGCAACCTAAAATCAGGGACTGTCCCGGTAAATCCGGGACTATTGGCAACTATGCAATCTATGGACTGTATGCTTTTAACGTTAAAGTTAACTTTGCCATTACTAAGCTGGTCTCTTGCTCCCCCAAAAACAAATGTAAAAATTGCATACCTCTATGACACCAGATCCCATCTCTCCACAACTTCCAAGCGCTCCATACGAAATTTCTGAATCCTTAAGATCAACATCTTCTACACTCAGCCAACAACTCATCAAAGCCCGCACTGATGCCGAAGCTTTTAAAATCCAAGCAGCCTTCCCCCAGAAGAAGGCAGAGATGGAAGCTGAGGCTGCACAGAAGAAGGTAGAGATGGAAGCTTTGGAAAAACAATGTGAACACGCCAAAGACATGGTAACAGGGTTATTCAATAAAAGTTTTTATCGTTTAAAATGGTACTAACTTTGCCCCAATCAATCAGATGTGAGCTTACAAATGCTAAATAAGATCTGATTGGTTGGGGCAAAATTAGCACCATTTTAAACGATAAGAACTTTTATTGAATCTCCCTGTAAGAGTCTTCGAACAAGCTGTAAGTAACAACGAAAGAGGTGTCAGTAGCAATCACTCCATTATATCTTATGCATCAGCTTCATCGCAGACCTCATCGAAATTTCATCGATCTGTTATAGCAGCCAAAGCACTTAACCAAGATGTTCTCCCTACATTCGCTGCTTCTTCTCAAGCGACAGAAGCAGGTAAAGATAGAAAAGACCTTCTACCTCACTATCCTACTAACCAACCCACCGAATTACAGCTACAAACCAACACACCCTTGGGCTGTACACCAGCTCCGATGTTAAATGCCTTGGCACCATCTTACGTTCCAAGGTCGCTCAACATCAATCTGCCACTACAACCAACCCTGTTCTGCCTACAGTCGTATACCTAAAATCTGAAAACACAGACATGACGCAGTTCGCTAATTACATCCTTCGCAGAGAACTCACTAGGACGGGCCTCACCATGTTTGATGACAAACCAAAAAACTATAGGGGCTGGAAATACACCTTTAAAGCCACGATCAGCGAGTTAGGTATCACTACTGCAGACGAACTGGATCTACTCATCAGGTGGTTAGGTCCCCAGTTTGCTAAACATATCAAAAGACTCAAAACAGTTTACACTTACGATCCTGCTACAGGTCTTGATGCTGCATGGAACCAACTTGAATGTAGCTTTGGCAGTCCTGAAGCCATTGAAGAACTCAGTGATCTTCTACTGGAGCTCCAAATAGCTAAAGCTGATACCCGCCTGCCTGGGCTTAGTTACCTCAACACCTCTCGTGGCATCAACCCAATTGTCCTTAAGCTACCTTATGGTATCCAAGAAAAGTGGGGTAGTCAGGGATCTACTTACAAGAAAAGGTACGGAGTTGTCTTTCCTCCCTTTTCCTACTTCTGTAACTTTATAAATTTTGCGGATTCTAAGAACGATTCAAGTTTCATCTACGGTGACTGTAATCCCCTCAGCCCAGCATCTCAAAGACTTGCAAACACACGCACAATGCACGGAGACCGCAGGGGCACAGTATTAGTAAAAAGGACCGATGTTCAACCTGCTTCTGCTACAGTTCTTCAAGGGACTGGACAAAACAAGAAACTTTGTCTATAAGAAAACCACATCCACTTAAGAAGTGCATCAGTTTCAGAAAGAAACCTCTACAGGAATGTAAGGAACTTTTAAAGGAATTTGGAGTTTGTTTCAGATGCTGTGCCTCCACAGAACACTTTGCTAAGGACTGTAAGGCCATCATTATATGCAAAGAATGCAGTAGTGACAACCACGTACAAGCACTTCATTTGTACCAAAACAGCACTACTCCACCCACAGACATTCCCCTTCGGGCAAAGCTTGGTGGGGAGCATGTCGTACGAACAACTACCTCCACCCTGGTGTCTTCAAAATGTACTGAAGTCTGTGGAGATGGACCTTGTGAGAAATCCTGTGCTAAGATATGCTTGGTTTACGTATACACAAAGGGTCAACCCGAAAGGGCCATAAGATTGTACACCATTCTTGACGATCAGAGCAACCGATCTCTCTCAAATTCAAGATTCTTTGATCTTTTAAGCATTGCAGGAGATGCTCAACCTTATACCCTAGGGACTTGTGCAGGCACTACAGAAGTCTTGGGTAGAAGAGCCAGTGGCCTTGTGGTTAGTCCTCTCAATAGCAACTTAGAAATACTCTTGCCCACTATGATTGAGTGTAATCAGATTCCAACCAATAAAGATGAGATTCCCACTCCCGAAGCTGCCTTGCACCATGATCACTTGAAAGACATTGCTGATCAAATACCAGCCTTCGATGAAAATGCTGATATCCTCTTGCTACTCGGGAGAGACATTCCAAAGGTACACAAGGTGCATCATCAAATCAGCAGGACACATGATGCACCTTATGCCCAGCGTCTAGAGCGAGGCTGGGTCATTATAGGCAACGTCTGTCTCAACAATGCCAGGAAACCTCTCTTTGTTTCTTCCTTTAAAACACACATCCTGCCCAATGGACGTACCACTTGTTTCCCACAACAACAACATCATTATAGTGTGAAAGAAAAGTTGTGTAGCAAAGGTACGCAAGAGAACATCATGCTAGAGGATGAGAAAGCACTTATCTTTCGGGATGTCAACATTGGTAACACAGTGTTTGAGGTAACCGCAAAAGACAATGAGTTAGCGGCCACAATTGAAGACAAGGAATTCTTGAGAACCATGAGTAAAGAGTTCTACCAAGATGATTCTAACAGCTGTGTGGCGCCGCTACCATTCCGCACTCCATGGGAAAGAATGCCAAATAATAGACATCATGCAGATTTGCGGTCCATCTCTTTAGAGCGCAACTTGAACCGGAAATCAGAAATGAAGAAAGAGTTTGTCGACTTTATGCAGAAGGTGTTCGAGAGAGATCATGCTGAATCTGCACCCCCTCTTTCACAAGAAGAAGAATGCTGGTACCTTCCTTGTTTTGGTGTCTATCATCCTCACAAGCCTGACCAGATTAGAGTGGTCTTTGATTCAAGTGCTCGTTACAAGGGCGTTTCTCTCAATGACAACCTTCTCTCTGGACCTAACCTGAACAACAACCTCCTGGGAGTCCTACTCCGCTTTAGGCTAGAGCCAATTGCCATTATGGCCGACAATGTTTCATTGTTTTATCGCCCATGAAGATAACAGAAACATCCTCAGATTCGGATGGTATCGCAACAACGATGTCAACAATGAGGTCATCGACTATCGAATGAAAGTTTATGTTTTCGGGAATAGCCCTTCCCCCGCAGTTGCCATTTACGGACTGAGAAAAACTGCTCAAGAAGGCGAAGAAGAGTTTGGAACGGATGCACAACAGTTTGTTGAAAGGAATTTCTACGTGGATGACAGTCTCAAGTCTCAACCAACAGAAGAAGAGGCCATTGACCTTCTTACCAGAACTAAGAATATGTTCGCTACTGCCAACCTCAGACTACACAAAATCATCTCCAACAGCAATGAGGATATGGGAGCATTTCCTTCGGAAGATCATGCTGTCAGTGCTAAGGAATTCCGACTGGAATCTGGCCTTTCCCTCACACAACGCAGCCTTGGGTTGCTGTGGGATGTAAAACAAGACACGTTCACATTTCAAACATCTACCTGCGAAAAGCCCTTCACAAAAAGAGGAGTGCTGTCTGCAGTGAACAATATCTACGATCCCTTGGGATTCATAGCACCCTTCACCATTCAGGGTAAGATATTACTAAGACAACTCACTACAGAGAACACTGACTGGGATACTCCTTTACCCAAAGAGAAACATCAAAGTTAGGAATCCTGGAAGCAGTCTCTCCAAGCGTTGGAACAGTTTAAGATACCATGCCCTTACACTCCTACATCCTTAAAAAATGCTACCAGACTGGAGATCCATGTATTTTCTGACGCATCCATGGAAGCCATAGCTGCTGTAGCTTACCTCCGAGTTGTACACTCCAATAGTGAATCAAATGTAGGATGCATCATGGGCAAAACAAAGTTAACTCCAAGGGCCACACATACCATCCCGAGGCTCGAACTCTGTGCAGCCATGTTAGCTGTTGAAATCGCTGAGCTTATTGAGCACGAAGCAGACCTTGTCATTGATTCCTTTGAATTTTACACAGACAGCAAAATGGTGTTAGGTTACCTACACAATAAAACAAGACAGTTCTATGTGTATGTTAGCAATCGTGTGGATCGTATTATGAAATTCTCCACGTCAGAACAATGGCACTATGTACCCACCGACCTTAACCCTGCCGACCTAGGCAGTCGCGCAGTGCCTGCTGCCGCCTTTCTGAATGCATCATGGATATATCCACCAGTACTCTTGAATGAGGAATTCTTCTCAGGTCCCGCACAGTCTACCTTTGAACTTATCCATCCAGAGTCTGATAAGGAAATCAAGGCCACTGCAGTTAAATTTAACACCTCCGTGGAAGCAACCACTAAACTGAAACCTCACAGATTTGAGCGTTTTTCCAAGTGTTCATCCGCTGTTCGAGCAACTGCACGTCTTATTCACATTGCTCATCACTTCGCAAGCAAAGGTGACACTAATCAAGAGTGTCGTAAGTGGCACATCTGTAACGGGCCCCCCACTATTGAAGAAGTTGCTCAAGCAGAAAGAGCCATCATCCAATGTGTCCAACATGAAGTATATTCGCAAGAGATCCACAACTTGTCAAAAGGACTCAATTTATCCAAAAATAGTCCTTTATACCATTTGAATCCATTAATTGATCCAAACAAACTATTTCGAGTTGGTGGTCGCATTGCAAGGTCTTATGTGGTTAGCAAAGAGCAAAATCCTCTCATCATCCCAGGCCATCACCACATTACTGCTCTGATAGTCAGACATTTCCACGAACAAGTATGTATATTATTAGTGAAATCCAAATATTTTTTAAATGATTTTTGATTAGAGGTCAATATAAATATATATAGGGATACTGTAAATGTATTGTGCACATGTATTAGATTTATTCATAAACATTAAAACAATCTTTTTCTGCATACAATGATTAATATGTTTTTATTTAGTTGCACAAATGTCTTTGTTTCTTCTTCATATGGTGATGGGCTGATTGTTAAAAGATTTTCATTCTTTAGTGGCAAGAAGACAGAAATATTTTACATTAAACTTCATTAGGACATCAAACGCAGATTCTCCCAAAACATTGAAGAACCTGCAAGTAATAAAAGAATATTGACAAGAAAACAAACATGACAACAACTCTCATTCACAGCGCAAATGATAGCAGCCATCAGAGAGCATACAGTACCACTATAGCAGTGATGGCGAACCTTTAAGAGGTAGAGTGCCTAAACCGCATCCCAAAACCCACTAATATATTGCATAGTGCCAACACGACAATTTAACCTGAATATTGAGGTTTTAGTTTAGAAAAAAATACTTATACATCTTATGACCAATTAACCTCAACATCGGGAAAATCCCGAAGATCCGAAAACGGAACGAATTTTCAATTATCGAATGTTCAAGGCTATTTTCGAGGATTATAGAAAATAGTCTCGACCGTTCGATAATCCTCTAAAATACAATTCTACAAGACTACTTTCGATCATATTTTCGAGGCTTATTGAACATTCAGGGCTATTTGTGATAATCCTTGAATGTTCGATAATTATAGAAAATAGGCTCCGAAGTCCCGAAATCCAGATGACCTGGTTCAGATTTCGGAACTGAGGGGTTCCGTGTCAGATCTGGGTCCTGGTCGGATCCGGATCCTATCTCTAGTAATTATTTGTGTGTGCAGAGCTGGGCATATCTTATTTTCAATGTAGTTTGGGTGATCTGGGCATTAGAATGTTATTTGTACCAGTCTGTATGATCTGGCCATTAGGGCATGTTATATGTACCTGTCTGTGTGATCTGGGCATTCATGTTATATGTACCAGTGTGTTTCATCTGGGCAAAGGGGAATCTTATATGGTTAGGTTGGTTAGGGCCCTGCTGAAAGAATCTACCTTGACATGGTGGCAGGCTTACTAATCTTTTGATAAAAAATCTTTTATTCTGCAGGAATTATGGTGTTTCTTAAATGTATTTTTGAGGAACTGTATAAATACCGCCGTGATGTGAAGTTTAAAAATACCAAATGTTTAACCACACCCATTACTGGAAGCTATGGCACACCTAACCCTGGTTGCGGTGATGCACTCAAAACCACTCTGGGCCAGGCTGGACTCAACTGAATGCAGTATTTTTTCAGTGGCCCAGAGTGGTTTTCCTATTGCAAAACACTAGTTTCTTATTGGTTAAATTGGCTATTTTGCAGACTTTGGTGCCAACTTAAATGCCCAAAACCATTTTGGGCCAGGGTGGACTCAAATGAACTATGTGCCAGGGGTATGTTTATCTGCTATATTTTTTTAGGGGCCCAAACTGGTTTACCTCTTGCAAGACACCAGTTTCTTATTCATATCCAAATAGGAAACCAACCTCAGCCTGCGAAAAAGAAACTAACTTTGGCTTTGTGAGAGAGAGGCTGATGTTCACATGACTCTCAACTCCCTGGACACTGGTCTAGGTGCTGTGTAGTGTAGGCAAAGTTCTGTGCTAAAATTACAAGGCAAGGCAGTTGCCAGATAAGAAAATATAATTGGGGTCAGGGATTAAGAGAACACTGGAGGTCTTTTTTCCTTTCCTACACACAAGGTATAAACCTTTACTTTTTGGATGGTCCCTGTTTGATTGAATGATTAGAATTAAAGGGTATCCCCACTGACAAAATTGATATAGCGTTTTTCACTTTGATTAAAGAACGGGAGGAGAAGGAGCTTTATCTTACCTCCCGATTTTCAATTAATCCAACTGGAGCCAGCAGGAAAATGGTCAAACTAACCCACAATCATGCAATTGGGGAGTGGGTATTCTGGGGCGGTGCTGCCAGGACCGGTGTTTGGATGGGATTTCAGCCCTGACTTTGGGACTAGGGATTTTGTCCCTGCAGTTGGGACAATCCTGCCCACACACATGCAAATATAGTATAAGGGAACTTGGGTGATGTAAGTATGAGGAAACACAGCTGTGCCAGTCTTGGGTGTTGGGGCTCACCAGTAAGTATAAAACAAGGGGCCCACCGGGAAGTAAAAAACAAGGCCGCAAAGTATAAAACAAGGGGCCAAATAGGAAGTATTAAGGGGCATACTCAACTTTTATATTTTCATTCCTTACTCTTTTTTAATATCTGTCTTGCTTCTCCTGAGTCCTTACAGTAGGTTTCTTTTTCTTCCAAATTCACTAATTCTACATTTTCATTGGTGAATAGATTATAGGCTCACCAGGGATGGGCCAGCCTGACCCTAGGTAAATGTGTATAAGGCTGTGGGCATCATAGGAATCTTCATATTTATACAGTATATTCAAATAAACACCAATGTGTTTAGCCAATATAATCACATTGATGTGATTTCTCTGTTCAGTCTCTGTGAAATCTCAAAGCAGGTTACACATTTGTTTGTACCTTTTCTCAACTTCCTGCAAAAATCCTATGGCTCTCTGTTTGTCCTGTTGAAGCCATTCTTGGAAAAAACAAGAAGACTGAAAGAAATTCATAATATCCCCCACAGTTACCAGGAATGTATCCAGTATATCAGTGATCCTGAAAAACAAGGTATAAAAGATGAAATATTCAGATTCTAACACAGGTCTTGCTTTTAAGTTGATAATTGGTGCTTGTGTTTTTTCCTCTTAATGCAGGTACTGTACTTGTAATATTAGGGCAAATTAGTATTAGTGTGCATGATGATTGCTGAACCACAATTTGTCATTAGTTAAGGCCTGTTAAACAGGATGTGAGTAATTAGTTAATCTGTTACAAATAATAAATGTTAGAGGTACATCAGAATTAAAGGGCATTTCCATCCTTGTGGAAGCATTAATCGGCATGAAAAATCTACAGTATACTTACCTTTTCCAAACCACAAGATCATTATACTTACTTACCATTAAGCTTACTTACCTCCTCAGGTGTTTCCTCTCGGTCCTTCCATTTAGAGAGCTTACACAGCTTCAAAGAAGGGGTGGCTGTTTGAAGTAGTAAAGGTTCATACACGTGTGTGCAATCACGGGGGCCGACCCAAGGCGCATGATGTGTATAAACAGCAGTTTTGGCCAACAACCGTGCTGTGCATGGGCGCTTTGTCGGATGAAATGGTCGTTCAGCTGGGGCTTTTTCCTGATCCACCGGGGGGGCAACCATGATCACACGTGTGTATGAGCCTTAAGTCATTGGCCCTGAAATCAACAATACAGCCAGCACTAACCCAGAAGAAAGCAGATATCAGCAGTAGGAAAGTAAGAACATGGAGCTTCAGATAAATATAATGATCTTGGGATTTAGAGATGTAGGGAAGGGAAGTATAGATTACTGCCAAGGGTGGAAATGACCTTTATGGGTCACACTTGACATTTCTCTCCTTTTAACTCATTCACATATCTGCCTCACTCCTGCAGACTCCTTATGTTTGTTAAAGTGCAAGTCCACCCCAATCTAAAATTTAGTTTATGCTAATTACCCTCCCAAACTTAGACCTGGCAAGGGCCAAACCATTCTGCAAGGCTTTTAAGTTCAGTATAGGCACAGAGCAGCAGAAGACAGACGAGGGAACAAGTGCTGGTAAAATCTGAACTTTTGTTTGGGGGTGGACATGAACTTTAACTTGCCTTTTCTTATGATCTCCTTACATATGTATCTGAAATCAGGGCTATAAAAAGAGAAATATGTTATTAACCACCTTCAGACAGATTTTTCAATTGCAAATTGCAGACCTTAAAGTGACAATAACACATTTACAAAGGGCGACAGAGAGAGACCCGTTATTGCTATCAATGTAAAGACAATGCATTACATACCTCTCTTTTTCTGAAAATGGTATTTCTCTCAATATATCCTCATACTGGGAATTTATCATTCTTGTGACTCGTTTGTTGTAATTGTACAATATTTCCATGGCCTGTGTATTTAAAAGAGGGGAAAACATTGGGAAAATATTGGTTTGAAATAGTATTGGATTCATTAATACAGTAACACTATCATTCAGATAAATGATAAGTGATGTGTCATGTGTAGGAGGATTAATGCGCATGAGCGGCTTGTTTCACAGGCTTATTTTACAGCCGGACTAAATGAACGGGGGAATGACCAGAGAGGGGAGGGGGAGTGGGGAGCCCTGCAGTAAATCAGACAGTGTGCAAACACAGAGCCACAGAGGAAGGTAAGAATAAGGCAGAATACACTAACCTTTTTTTATGTCTGGATTAGAGCAATGTATACATTTCACTATAGATGCCCTTTAAGATGCACCATCATACTACCCATGTGATATTTAGCACATTAAGGGCCATATTTATAAAGACTTTAATGATCGGTATTGTCAATTTATGATCGTTAAACTGATCGGAGATTAACGATCGGTTTAACAATCGTAAATGTATTTTAAAAAATTATACATATGGCCCTAATTGAGCTACTGGAAGAGTAGAACCAGAGCACCATCTGTAGCCCATTATCTAGAGAACCTACCTATATATTTTATTAAAAGGGAACTGTGGTCTCCAAACAAGCTGAGTTTATATGAAAGGCCAGTTTCCTTCCTTTAAAACAAGCCATAAACCACCTCTCTAGGTGCTCCACAGCCCAAGATATGGGCTGGGTGGGGCCACATGGGGCTGTAAGAGAATGGGCCAAGGAGGGCCTGCAACTGGAGGGACCATGGGGTCCATCAGTGGGAGGGACCAGGGGGGCTGGAAAGGGGAGGAGGAGACACAGGGCAGATTGACCGACAGGTTTCAGAGCAGTCAAAACCTATGCAAAATAAACAATGACAATAAATTGCAAAAATTCCTATCAATTTTTTGACCAGTTCCCCTTTAATAGTGATGAATTCCAGTTTCAAACCATACTAGGAATTGAGATGGAAGTACGGATTTTGAAAATTTGCAAAACCTGTAGAACTTTCAGAATTTTGACTTTTAGAATTTTATGGAATTTTGCTATCAACGAATATTCAATCGCTGTGGATAGGGTAAGGGCCCTATCCAAAATGTTGCTATCGGGCCCAGTGATTTATATCTATACCCCTGCCCCTCAGCAGGGGCACAGGTGGGAAAACAGGGCATTGGCTATATTCCTGTCTCCACCACCCACTCCTCATTCAGTGAGTCCTTCTCCCATTCAGCACTCTGCCCCCTCCAAGAGCGTATAACTCTATAACCTGGAGCAGTAGAAAGGGGGGCATTCAAAGAACCATTACAATAACCACATGTCATTCACTGACATGGGGTCCTCTGTGGAAGACAATTTTCTGTGTATGGGCACCCTTGTGGTGTCTCTTACTTTGACCATACTGTAGCCATAACAACAGCTACCCAGGAGCTAATGCTTTTTTTCTTGTCCTACATAAATCTCTAATTGCTCACCTTATGTCCACCCATAAAATGAAATTTCACACATTGATTAAGCACTCTACAAACCCCAGATACGTTTACTCTCTGCTGCTAACAGCTTGTTCTGCTTCCTGGCATCATCTGTTAGACAAAAACGCACTGATGGCATCAAAGCCAATAGCTGACAACCAGGACCTGGATGTAAAGTGGCAGTCAGCAGCAGCATTGCACTGCTCCAGTTCTTGCTCCAAACAAGCTCGCAACAGGAGCAAATGGGGACACCCAGGCGGCTAGGGAGCGGGTCTTGTAAGTATGTTCCTGGGCATCAAAATTGCAGTGGAAACTAGGAGTTTCCACAGGGGAACACTACATGGGAAGAGTGATGTTTCTCCTATGTTCTGTTCACCAAAGTGTGATCGTAGCCTTACTTTGACCAAATTGCTGCCACAACAAAAGCTACTGTACTCAGTGGCTAATGTTTATTTTCTTAATGGTTAGTCCTGCTGGGCCTAATTAAATCTCTAATTCCTTGCCTTTGTCTCTCCACCAGGCACCCTTGTTGTGTCTCTAAAACAGGCCATACACGGACTAATCCCAATCGTATGATCGGGATTGTGAAGAAAAAAATATTTCCAATCTCCCGATAAGACCAAAAATTGTCTGCTGATGTATGGGCCACTCTGACAATACTATATCCACAACAGCTAATCCGATGTAAATGTTTTTTCAACTGGGTCAATCCTACCTGGCCTAAATTCATCTTTTATTGCTCACCTTTGTCTCTCATTGAGGCCCCCTTGTACTTTGGCATTACTATAGTCACAATAGCTACTCCGTGGCTAATGATTTTTTTAACTGGATCAATTCTACCTGGGCTAAATAATCTCTAATTGCTTGCCTTTATCTCTCCATGAGGCACCCTTGTGGTGTCACCACACTGTAGCCACAAGCCTGCAACCTCTACTCAGAAGCTAATTTTTGTTTTCTTTTGGGTCAATCCTGCTTGGTCTAAATAAGTTTCTAAGAGCCAGGCCATGCTGGTGTGTTTCTCACACGCTTCCAAACATGTTTTTACAATCTGTTTTGCATGTGAGAATCGCATGCCATTGGTTTTACATTTGTGTGGCCAAACAGTGTGCAATGCAATCCATTTTCAGAGCACTTTCGCTCACCATTTTTTGTTCAAATTGTTTGCGCTCCTGTCATGACCATGAGTTTCATTTAACCTACCAAAGGTATTATCAATAATGGCATCATTCATTTTCCAGCAGTGTCAACCAATATGGCAACTCCCACATATTCCAACTTACGGGAACTCACAGGGTTAAAAAAGATTCTTGGTTTAGACCAGTAACAAGGAGCATTATTGTATTTTGATCTTCCCACATTTGTTTGTTCTTTAGATAACCAAGCCCTGGTCCTGTAGGTTATCTGAATCAGTCATAAGAGGCCATAAAGTCTGTCCCAGGATAGACTTACTAGCATGCTAGCAGCAGGGGGCCTCCAACCTTAAACAAAGCTAGAACAGATGTCAGTTCCCTATATAATTTATATTTACTAATATTTCAGGAGAAGGACATATGGAATATTTACCCAAATAATGTTAGCTTATGTTGGAATTATGGTGCATGTGAACATATATTTTATAGGCTGATATCACCAAGGAAACCTAAATTATTAAACACCTTGGTCCTAACAACTCCTAGAATTATCATGTTTGTTGTCTATGAACATGATCCACAGATTACAAACCTGATAATAGTTTGCATGTGATATGTACAGTGCGCCTAGTAGATACCAGAGGAAAAATAGAGAATACATTTTCCTTAAAAAAGTGCACGATGCAGGGGACAGACAGACCACTCCCTGATTCAGGATAGTGTATAAATATTAGGACAGAGGATCGGCCCATGGTTTTCCATTTTACCAGCAACCAGGAAACATCAAAGTCAATTGGGAGGACTTTAAATAAATTGGTTGCCATATTGGATTATCATTTTAGACTTTCTAATTTTTTCCATTTGGATTATTAGGTTTTCAATGGACTTTGATCCCAGGCTGATCAGACGCCAATTGACATTTAGTATCTTCTTCTTTAATCCCCTTTATTCTAAACTGTGTGCTGCCCTTAATGTTCAATTATTTATCATAGCATTTTTCCTTATCTTTTTTTATGCACTCTTTTAATAAATGATATCCTATTCTTAGTATTCCCAAAACAAACCTTGCTTCCAAAGTAACTTAACTTTGTAGGAATATACACAATATAGAATTTGGCTTGATAAAGGTCCTGGAACTTGGACCGAAATGTTGCCTTGAACTTTAATACATTTTGTTGTTGTTTAAGAAGACCCAGGAGTGCATTGGATTCTGTCTAAATTTATATTTGAAAAGTCCTCGCCTTATGAACCCGGGCAAGAGAACAGCTTGAAGTGTGTGCCTATATTCCCAGAAGCAAGTATATATACTAGAAGTTAGGGGTGTGTATAACCTCATGTGTTATAATTAGCATAATAGTATAGCAGGTTATTCCCTGGAATGTGGTGGCAGCTTAAATATCAAGATATACTTCCTCCCGCTCATTTTGATTTTATTTGGCTTTCTCATTAGCAGGAGTGTACTTTCCACGACTGAAGAGGCTGAAAAAGACAGCCAGGAGCAAACACACAGTAAAGTGCATGAAACGTAGTCTCTCCACCATCATAGTAGTTAAAGTGTGGTGGGCCTACACACAGTGCTGCTCGGAAAACTGTTATCCCATCAACCAGTTATGCCTTATCTTCCATTATTCAATCAATGCATGTGGAGCCAGGAATGAAGATAGAAGAAACTTACCTTTTTGCAATCCTCTGCAGCAGCGCTGAAATTCCTGACCGCTTTCTGGTTATGTTTAACTATAGCGCACATTGCGAATTCGCGCTATAGTAAATCAGGATCAGGCCGCGGTCGGGATCTGTTAGTGCTGCTGCAGTGGATCGTGTGAAAGGTAAGTAATCTCGTGAATGGGTTATATTGGGTGCAGTGCTTGTAGAGCATAGGTTCTTTGTGTTTTGGAAGGTTTTTGCCTTTAAGCAAGAAATAAATCTCATTTTAATTAACTCCTTAATACAGCCCTTTTATACAGTTAATTGTCCTACCTCGTTAAAGATGCAACTAAGTTCTCCTGAGCGGTCTTCATAATAAATTGCAAAATTATGTGAGAAAGATTGCAAAGCTAGACATCCACCATGTTTAAGCACCCGAGTTACTTCCTGGATAATTAGTTCAACGTTGAACCAATGAGCAGCAAGGTCACCATAAATCAGATCCACTGAATCATCATCAAATGGCATCTTCTCAGCTGAGGAAATCCTAAGGGGAAGCAAGGTCAGATTATTAAACTGGGGAATAACTTAATTCCCATATCTACCTTATACTGTTATTTAAAGGCACTCAAAAGTTTCTGAATACATAAATATACAGTATACATTTTTATTATTATAACTATATTATGTTCAGGTCCACATTAGACCTCAATCTTGCCATTGTTTTATTTTTTACATTATTTGTATGTATAAATTTATTTATAACGCACCACTTGGGTACACATCGCTGTACATTATAAAATACAGAGTATACAAACAAGGGGATAAGTGCAAACAATTATATATATAAATAAAAATTCAATACAATTTCATACCTAGGTTAAGAAAAAAAAATAAAAAAATAAAATATATATATATATATATATATATATATATATATAAATTAAGGATAAATTTGATATAAGTACAGCATGCCTTGTCACATTGGGAATGAGTTATTTTATATTGTTCTACTGGCTTCTATGGTTACTTTGGCTGCTTCACTATATATTTGATATGGAGAGCAGTTCTATAATGCCAAGTAAAAGCTGCTGCAAAATTTATATCAGTGGCCCATGTGACTAGCAGCCATAAGATCACAATCCCTGCCATCCCCACCATCGGTGGCTCTTGAGAAGACCATCAGTGACTCAGTGCCCGGGGGTACTTTTCTGGTTTCCAGTATCCTCAAACCAATCCTAACAATCGATAAGTTGCAACGTTACTTACCTTTCTAACAATGTCTGTTGTAATTATTTTAGCTATTCATCCGACTGGCTTTCTCATTTCGCATTGAGGCTATGAAGTCTATTGAAACTGCCCAGGATAAGGTGTCAAAACAGCATTGTACATGACAGACAGTTGGTATCGAACCCCCCACCTGTATTCAGGCTTGGTTTCTATATTTTCACATAAATGGCCTTTTGACACCTCTCTTGAACCAGTCCAATTCCGTTGAAGATGTAGGTACAAACAAGCTATAGAATGTTTGAGTTTTCCATTCAAACTTAGGCGTGTCAAGTAAAGTAATTATATTAATTGTAAATCATTTGTTTTGTGATTAAAATATGTCAGTAGTAGTACTATACTTTGTATAGTGTAATTTGTTATGGTGATTTTAATTAAATTGTGATAATTACACACACACATACAGGCCTTTCCTATGTGTAATAGTGTTTCCAGATTTTGAAATACAAAATAGAAGAGAAATGGAAGGTGTGTCAGCACATGATTTTTTAGCCACACTTTTTCTCAAGCCACACCCACCTTTTGAGGTAACAACCACTTTGTGATATCACCCATTTTAAAGGCCACTATTGTCATTTTACATTGTTGAGCTTACTACAGTGGCTAATGAACTGGGGGGCTAACTTACACTGACTAATGAACTGGGGGGCTGACTAACACTGACAAATGAACTGGGGGACTGGCTAACACTGACGAATGAACTGGGGGGTTGACTAACACTGACTAATGAACAGGGGGGCTAACTATCTATCTAGATCCCCCTGCAACAATTGCACATCCTTTGAAGGTTTTAATGGTCAACAAAGTTTTGTGTTGTCAGCAAACACAGAAACCTTGGTGACAATACCCACTTCCAAATCATTAATAAATAGATTAAATAGAAGCGGCCCCAACACCGAACCCTGTGGCACCCCACTTAGCACTTTAGTCCAGAATGATGAATATGTATATATATATTGATATATTGGGGTTTCATATGGGATGTAAATAGAAAGGAAAAGTTTAAGTATAAACTTTGAATTTGGCTTGAAAGACTGCATTTTGGAAGGGAATTTGTGTGTTTGTGCTGCAGATTTTAAAACTCAATAATGTCAATGAAGAGGACATTGTTGTTTTTTACTTAACCTTTAAATATGTCACATGCATTAAAGGTAGGTCAGTTGGTGTGTGTGTATTCATATCAGGTTGGGGGATAAAATACTAACTTTTTTGATGATTGGTCAAAATGTGTTTTTTTACTATAGTTACCCTTTACGTATGGCTGCCATAGTAATGGATAAGTAGATCAGTAGGTGTGTGTACCTGTGTCGGGTTGGGGGTTAAAAAAAAAACAAACCTTTTTGATGATTGGTCAAAATTAGTTTTTTTGACTTGAGTTACCCTTTAAGTATGGCTGCCACTGTAATGGATAAGTAGATCAGTGAGTGTATTTACCTGGGTCTGGTTGATGGGGTATGTCTTTTTTGTGTTTACAACCATAAAACTTTCCCCAGGACACCATGGCAGCAGAGTCCCCAAAATGGGTTTTACCCCCAAAGTTCCCTGGACAGGAAGTTAAAAAGACTAAGGTATAAAAGTACCCTCCCCCCACACATACCTTGTCTTTTTTTCTTCCTGCCCATGGACGCGTTAGGAGGTTCATCTGTACAGCTCACCGGCCAGCGCGGCTTATTGTTTCCCGGACCGGGTCTCCCACTCTTCCTAGGTCCAGATGCTCCCCCGTGTCGCCTCTGTCTAGAGTGCCTGTGGGGAAGGTAAAAGCCCGTGGTGACCGGGCAGTGGGGCCGTTCCATGCCTTAGGCACGCTGTCCTCATCCAAGATGGTGGAGGTTCCGGCGCGCTAATGTCACTTCCGGCGCGCCGGATCTCGTGGGTTGCCGGCTCCTCTTCGCTTCTGTTGCGCGATTGGCCGGTTTGTCCTGCAGGGGGCGGAGCTTCTATTTTAAAGCAGGTTCGGGCGCGAATCTTTCCGGCTCTGTTTGCTGTTGTCCAGCTGCTCCGGTTTTTGTACCAGGGATCAGTATTTTGCCACTTTTGCTGTAAAAAGGTTGTCTGCCTGTGGAAGGTGAGTCTCTTTCTTTCAGGTAGTGTGTTTACCTAAGCAAGTCTCTGATGGTATATATTTTGCTTTGCAGCTTGGCTTATGAGCTCCAGCATGGGAGCAGGTAGCGCTGCCAGAGGTCACCCAAAGGGATCTAGGTGAGCTGGGGTGAGTATATAAAAGAGTGGGAACTTTTTGCTAAATAGTGGCTGATATCAATAAATTTCTTTTTCAGCCTCTCATCTCAAGCCTCCCCTAAGACGCAACCAGAAACGGTCAAGGCTGTGGAAATAGAGGATGTGTCAGCTATTCCATCCACGTCAGAGAAGTCTTTTGACCTGCTAATGAAGTGCATCCAACAAGCAGTTGCAAAAGGCATGGAAGGTTCAGAGTCTAAGAAAAGAACAAGATACCAGGAAACCAGGTCTGTAGAATCAGACTGAGAGTGTTCAGAGGAAGAAAGATCCGAGGAACAATCCTTTCTCTCTGAGGAGGAAGAAGTAGAAATAGAAACAAACTTTGATGTTTCGATAATTGAGCCCTTAATTAAGGCAGTGAGAAACTCTCTTTCTTTGTCAGTGGAAACCCCGAAATCGTCAACAGCGGATAAATTGTTTCCATCCATTAAGAAAAGACTTTCCCATTACATTTTTCCATGAAGGAAATCATGGATTCAGAGTGGAAGAAAACTGACAAAAAATTTATGCTGACCGGAAAATTTCTAAAGAAATATCCCTTCTTGGAGAAAGAAGCGAGAAATTGGGATTATCCTCCCAGAGTAGATGCAGCTGTTTCTCGTTTGGCCCAAAGAACTACCCTTCCAGTAGAGGATGCAGCAGGGTTTAAAGACCCTATGGATAAAAGAATGGAGTTTTCCTTAAGGAAAGCCTATGGAGCAGCTGGCGCTTCTTGTAGACCAGCCATGGCCATGACGTCAGTTTCCAGAGCCATGAAGCTCTGGATCCAGAAAATGGAGGAAGCAATTAGTGCAAATGTAAAATGCCCTAAACTTGTGGAGATGTTAGCAGAGATGAAAATGGCAACCGATTTGTCCGCAGAGGCGTCCGTGGACATGGTCCGACTGTCAGCCAGGTCTATGGCATTATCAGTATCAGCACACAGAGCATTGTGGCTAAGATCATGGCTGGCAGATAACACGTCAAAAACAAATTTGTGCATGTTACCCTTTGAAGGAGAAATGTTGTTTGGGCAAAGATTACACTCTATTATCAGTAAAGCCTCTGGTGGTAAGAGCACGTTTCTTCCTCAAGAACGCAGAAATAAAAAACCTAGATTCGAACCAACGTTCAATAGGGATAAGTCCTTTCGAGATTCAAAATTTTATAGGCCTGGAAAGGAGACTAATAGATCAGCCGGCTGGAAAACTGGAAGACAATCGGCAGTTACGCAGCGAAAAAGCACCTTTCCTGCAGCCCAGTCCTCCCAACAATAGGGAGGCGCCGGCCCGGTTGGAGAAAGTAGGAGGGAGGTTGAGGTTCTTCTCCGATGTCTGGGCCAAGAGCATATCGGACTCCTGGGTGCTGACGATTATACAGCAGGGATACAAGATTCAGTTCCAGGAGTTTCCGAAAAAAGACAAATTTCTTCCGTTTATGAGGCCAGCCACCCAGGAAGGGATGGAAGTAATGAGAAATTACATCTGCCAGTTGCAAGCAAAGGAGGCAATCGAGCCAGTGCCTCTGCCGGAAAGGCGAAAGGGTTTCTATTCGAGACTGTTCCTAGTAAAAAAAGCCTCAGGGGATATGAGGCCTGTGCTAGACCTAAGAGTTCTGAACAGATTCGTCAAGAACCAGAAATTCAAAATGGAGTCACTAGCCTCAATCATTCAGGCGGTATTTCCCAATGCTTGGCTGGTGAGCATCTATTTGAAGGACGTCTATCTACATGTTCCAATTCACCCAGACTCTGAGGTTCTCCATCGAAGGGGAACATTTTCAGTTTGCAAGCCTGCCTTTTGGTCTTTCCCAGTCACCGAGAGTATTCACGAAGGTTCTGGTAGCTCGGGTGGCGGAGATCCGAAAAGGGGTGTTCAAATATATCACTATTTGGACGATATTCTGATCGTGGCCGTGTCAAGTCAGAAGGCAGCAGAGCAAACCCAGATGGTGATGCGGATACTTCAGGATCACGGATGGATAATCAATGTGGAAAAAAGCAATCTTCTTCCCGTGCAAGAGATAGTATACCTGGGAGCCCTGTTCCGTACCAGTTTGAATGAAGTAAAGTTACCATTAGTAAGACAACAAAAGATAAAAGAGGCAATTCTAGGTCTAACACAGCAGGTACAGGTAACAGTGCGTTCAATTATGCAGGTTTTGGGACTGATGGCGGCAACAGTCTTCTTAGTCAAATGGTCCAGGTGGCATATGAGATTTCTGTTAACCAGGGTAAGCATACCACATCTCAGTATGAACAGGAAACTGATCCTTTCGGAAGGTGTGTTACAGGATCTAGAATGGTGGTCCATCCAAGAAAATCTAGACAGGGCTTTTCCTTGTGATCACGACGGATGCCTCAGCAACAGGTTGGGGGGCTCTTCTTCAGGGCTCGGTAGACCAGGGTCAATGTGAAAGCAAGGGCGAATCCTCAAACCTTCTAGAATTAAGGGCAGTATTTATGGCCCTAATGAGTTTTCAAGACTCAGTCAGGGGGCAGCAAGTGTTGATAAAGAGCGACAATACCACCACGGTTACTTACATCCGCAAGCAAGGAGGAACAAAGAGCAAAACTCTTTTCGAAGAGGTCAGAAAGATTTGCGAATGGTCAGAACACAACCTCCAGTATCTTGACAGCTGTTCATGTTCCGGGAAAGGACAATCTGGAGGCAGACTACCTCAGTCGCCAAGAGATTCGGCCAGGGGAATGGAGTTTGAATCCCCAGGTCTTCGGAGAGTTAGTACTCAAGTGGGGGCAGCCAGTATTAGACCTCATGGCAACAAACAACAACAGAAAGTGTCAAAACTTCTTCAGCCGGTTACCATGTCAGGGAGCAACGGCAATAGACGCTCTGCAACAGGACTGGAGCAGGGGTCTTTTGTACATTTTTCCACCTATTCCCCTAATATGGAGGGTTCTGCAGAGAATAAAAGCACACAGAGCAGAGGTAATAGCAATCATACCAAATTGGCCGAGGAGGCCATGGTACCCTCTTCTTCTGGCAATGGCAACCGAGCCTCCCATGGATCTAGGCAAAATTCCCCACCTGCTGACCCAGGGTCCGATAGTCTGTCAAGACATCAGCAAATTGAGACTAGCGGCCTGGAGGTTGAGAGGCAGAGATTAAGTCATGCAGGGTTTTAGGATAACATGGTGGAATTTTTGCTAAAGTCGAGAAAAATGTCAACTTCAAATAAATACTATAAGACATGGAGAATCTTTTCAGAGTACGCCATTGAGAAGAATTTCGTACCACTGCAGGCCTCATCGAAGAATATGGTAGAGTTCTTGTTCCTTGGGTTTGAAAAACAATTAAGTATAAATACTCTCAGAGTCCAAGTGTCTGCTTTGTCAGCAATATCAGGAAAGAATTGGGCGGCGGATTCCCTTATCCAAAGATTTTTTGCTGCAATGAGTAGAGTGAGACCAAGAACCTTTCCCAAGCCTCCTCCATGGAATCTACCATTAGTCTTGCAAGTCCTGACAGAGTCACCTTTTGAACCTATGGAGAAGATCTCCCTGTGGCTGCTAACTCTGAAGGTGGTCTTCTTAACAGCAATAACATTGGCTTGTCGAGTGGGAGAAATTGGGGCTTTGTCCACACTTACAATTCTATGGGGATAAAGTTAAGTTAAAACCATCTTTCCAGTTCTTACCTAAAGTCATATCAGAGTTCCATCTAGACTTGGAGATCGTCCTACCTTCATTTTTTCCGAAACCAAAGTCGGAGCAAGAAAAGAAATGGCACTGCTTGGATTTAGTACGAGCTCTAAAAGTATACATAGAAAGAACAAAGTCTTTCAGAAGGACTGACCACCTGTTCGTGGTACCAGGGGGCTATCGAAAAGGTTATGCTCCTAGTAAGAAAACCGTAAGTGGATGGATAGTCTCGTGCATTTCAAAATCCTATCAAACCAGAGGCATAAAGATCCCAGAGGGATTAAAAGCGCACTCTACCAGAGCGATAGCGTGTTCCTGGGCGGCCGAGGCAAGGGCGCCTAAAGAATTAATTTGAAAAACGGCAAAGTGGTCGTCGATGAAGACATTTGTCCGTCATTATAAATTGGACATGGTGGCGGAGGAGGACATAAAGTTCGGACGTAAAGTCCTTCAGACTGTATCTTTAGGGTCTGAATAAAAAATGGTGTGTTTAAGCATATTTTGGTTGCCCGCCCATTATTGTAGCTTTGGTATATCCCATTTTGGGGACTCTGCTGCCATGGTGACCTGGGGAAAACAGGAAATCAAATCATACTCACCGAGATTTCTGTTTCCCAGTCACGTTCATGGCAGCAGTCACCAAAATGCCCTTCCCCTTGTTGATGAGATATTTGTAGAGAACAGCATGTAAGCTTGAAAAGAAGACAAGGTATGTGTGGGGGGAGGGTACTTTTATACCTTAGTCTTTTTAATTTCCTGTCCAGGGAACTTTGGGGGTAAAACCCATTTTGGTGACGGCTGCCATGAACGTGACTGGGAAACAGAAATCTCGGTGAGTATGATTTGATTTCCTGTTATCTTTTATTGAGGATATATCAAAATTAGTTTTTTTTACTTTAGTTACCCTTTAAGTATGGCTGCCACAGTAATGGATAAGGAGATCAGTATGTGTGTGTACCTAGGTCTGGTTGAGGGGGTATGTCTTTTTTTGTGTTTACAACCATAAAACTATCTTTTATTGAGGATAAATCTAAATTAGTTTTTTTTACTTTAGTTACCCTTTAAATATGGCTTCCATAGGAATGGAAACGTAGGTCAGTAGATGGGTGTACCTGTGTCTGTGTGGGGGGTTTGTATTTATGACCATGAAACAAACTGTTTTCAAATATCCACATTTAAGGATTGTTACCATTATAGTCTATGGGGAAAAAAATGTCTGGAAATTCGCAGATAATGCTGTAACGCTTCCGCGGATTTCTTAGCTAGGAGATAGCGCACTTCTCCTCTATGACCCGCACGTCTGTACATGTACATTTCATTTCTCTAGCTTAAGAACTGTGTGAGGAGATACAGTCCAAAAAGTGGATTAATAAAACGGAAGAAAATGTAGAAATAGAAAGAACAGGAATTTGGCTTATTCAAGCCAAATTAATTAAATGGTGTTTGCATTTTTTGACCTAGTAGTGGATGTGCTAGGTCAAAAAAGCAATGGAAAAAAGCAGAAGTAGATTTCTAGCTGAGTATTTAATTATATATTTCTGTAAGATGGACGACAGCGAGATCTACCCAGCAAACTGAACAGGGGACTGTCCATGTGACCATAGGATGGTGTAAACCTGCGGTTTATATTTATATATAAAGAGTATATTTTTTGCAACTTTGGGGAAAAACGTAATGTTACAATAAAGGTGGAGAATTGCATGTAGCAAGATTGAATATAAACCTATAAGCGTGTTAATGTTAGAAAAGTTATTTTACATGTAACCAATGAAATACTGACAAATGTTAAGAATTAAATAATTGTGTAAAAAAATACTCATGACATGCATTGCAACTGCTGAAATACTTATAGTTTAAACATATTTAAGGCACCGGGTTTAATTTACACAACTGCTCTTTTGCAATAGGGTAACACTGAAGTTGAAATTGTGTGTAGATCTTTAACTGCCATAAGCAAAAACAACAACAAATAATAAAAAATAAGAAGAAGATACTCACATGTAAGATATGTTCTTCTGTGAAGTACATTTTCTGGCTTCACTTAACTGAGACTCACTCACATCTATTCCAATCACCTTCTGGAAATAAGGAGCCAACATCCGAGTGGATCTCCCAGTCCCACATCCAACATCAATGGCCAACTTAGTTTTTTTTTCCTGATTAGAAAGAAGAATAGGAGAAAGAGCTTTCATCAATTAACATACATAGTAACATACATACAAACAGGTAGCAAACTATGTAGAGTATGTACTATGCTGATCCCAAGAGTACTAGAATGTAGGATAACACCAAACTAATACAATACAGTAGATTTAGTAATGATAGTTGTGCTTTCATTTGTTCTGGTATCGTATAAACTATCTTCCAAAAGTTTTTAAAGCTTGGAAATGTACTTGTTTTAAAAGAAAACAACTTTATTTTATTTTATCCACAAAAATAACATCAAATTGATCACAAATACTGAACAGTATGATAAATACACTGGTAAAGTTGCAAATGACTGTCATTGCAAGAAATGGTGATTTTAAAAAAAAATAGAATATCTACATACAGAAATATACTGTAGTTGAACAGTCATTCCTGTGTTTGAATGGAATACTGTGTTTGGAATACAAACTTATCATTTCAAAAGGTTAAACTGATATTTAGAATACCCTTTGGAAATTGTGTTAGCATAATGGTAAAACAAGAACCTTTTAGACTAGTTGAATATCTAGGGCATTGGCATTGGGTTTGCTAAGATTTTTTTTTTTTGCAATTGTAATTACAGTAATTTCCTAAGCTAAAAAAGCAGGAGCAAGGTACATGAGAATAGTCAAACAGTGTCAGTCCACAGCAGATACATAATCTGACAGTAGAGAGAACAGAAGATCAGACAGGAATTAAAATCAAGTAATCACTTACTTTGCCTACTTGCTAGGGATGTTTATTATGCCTCCTTGTACACAGTTGCCCAGGTAGAATGTTGCAGTATACTAAGCAAATGTGTACAAATTCTTCACCCCAACTAAAGTGTCTATATGAAATTATACAGTAGCTATTCATTTATTGCATATTATTGCCCAATATTTGTTAAAAGAAGTATATATATATATATATATAAAAGAAGTGCAGCGGTATTTTAGTCAAACTTTGTGACCCTGAATATTCTGGGTCTCTTATCCACCATTTCTAAGAATGCAAAACAATTTCTCCCTTTTTCTTTGGGGGCCAAGCAGCTTTGATGGCCTACATAGAGACTTATTTCCAGCCTGCATTGCGGATTTTGGCCAGGTAAGTAGCGCAGTTTAGCTTTATTGTATTGCACTGTCAGTCAATTTATTCCATAGAGGCTACATTTCCCCTTACAGATAAGGACTTATTAAAGGGCAGCTCTATACACCTTGCCCCAAGTTCCAAGATCCAAACCTGAACGTCTGTATAGCCTATGGACTTTCCCCTCTATACAAGCTTTCTGGTCACCGTTAGCTGTAGGCAGTAGAGATGGACTAGAACTCGAACCCGAGTTCAAGCCGAACTATTCGAATTCGAATGAATTCGGACTTCTCTAACTATTCCGGATGCGGATTTTCGATATTTTTGGACTTTCGATAAATATTGAATGTTCTACCGTTTCGAATGTGCGAGTAAAAAGCCTATTGCGATCGAATCCACGAGTAAAGGGTCCATTAAAACCTATACGCGAGCATTAAATCCGCGAGTGAAATGTCCATGGTATCTAGGTGCGAACGCGAGCATCGAATCTGCGAGTAAAGTGTCTATTAAAACCTATACGTGAGCATCGAATCCGCGAGTAAAATGCCCATTAAAACCTATACGCGAGCATCGAATCCACGAGTAAAATGTCCATGGTATCTAGGCCCGAACGCGAGCATTGAATCCGCGAGTAAAGTGTCCATGGTATCTAGGCGTGAACATCGAATCTACGAGTAAGTGTCCATTAAAGCCTATACACGAACATGGTACCTAGGCGCGAACGAGCTCGAAAATAGCGCGAGTGAGAGTAAAATTGATTTTTCTAATGTCCTGGATATTCGAACATGTTCCCTAGACCATTTCCCAGGTCCCACAGCCATTTACATTAAGTTACCATTAATATTTTATTTGTATTTCATTAGAACTTTTCGAACTATTTGACTCCCATTGACTTTAATGGGTCCATTTTCGAACTTTCCATATAGTTTGAAAGTTTGAAAACGGACCGAACTTTCGAAAGTTCGGCCATCTCTAGTAGGCAGTTACAAACCAGTTTTGTAGGTTTGTTCTTAAAGGGCAATTATAGTGAGAAAAGGCATTTTTTAAAATTCATCCCAACAGTTTACCTTTAGTTTCTTTAAATTCTTCATAGTCCCCGAGATATAAACCTTTGAAAATGCTGTGATGTGTAGGAGCTGCTACACTTCATCTGCCAATCAAATAAAGGCACATACAATCCAAAGCTTCCATGCAGTACTGTATATAACAACTTCCTCACTCATACCACGTGCCACAAATAGTCAAATACTTAAGTGCTAAACACAATCACTAAACCACTTACCCTGCAATATGACAGTATAACACAGTATAAAACAGACCCTCCCCCCAAAAATAAAATCTCATACACATACAAAACCAGTTAATGGAAATCACCATGTACCTCAAAGAGTAATACAGTATATATAATATCTGTTGTATTCAGTTAGATCAACTGGACTTGATGTAGTTCTTGAAGCCGTTTCGCTAGTCATCCGACTGGCTTTCTCAATTTAGAATGACTTGTACAAGAATCTGTTGGCAATATTGCCAACTAAACTATATGTCCAGTTGATCTAACTGAATACAACAGATATACCATGACCTGGATGAATGAGAACCTTCATGAGTATATATAATAATACACTAATACAGTATATATAATACAGTAAAACAGCATATATACCAAGACATATATATATACCAAGACATATATAACAAGACATACAGTGCAATCTATTAAATAAGATTGTATATATTTATATATATATATATATATATATATATATATATATATATATATATATAATAAACAAAACAAAACTGAAATGTATCAGGACAACAAGCTGTTTCACTGTGTTTGTGAAGGTCTCTCACTACAGCTGCTGCTTCACTGCCTCTAAGTGATTTATGGTCTCAGCTAAGCAGTTGAAGAGATGTGAATTTTAGTTACAATAATAAATAAGGATGGAGAAATATATAGCATAGACTGCAAGATGCCTACTGTTATAAGAAGGTGTTTCTCCGTTTTTATACTCAGTGGAGGGCTTTTTGCTCCTTTTGGCCCCCTCTCCCTGAGCTTTCTAGCGGCCTCCTCTAATAATAATAAATAATTATTATTATTATTGATTTATATAGCGCCAACATCTTCTGTGGCACTTTACAATTACATAGTCATACATTACATACAGGGTAATACATGTTAAAGAAAGTCATACATATTACATACACAGGTAATACATAATATAAGTAAACAGAGTGAGGAGTTTCTTACAGCAATACCGTGATACAATAGGAGAGAGGACCCTGCCCAAAGAGTTTACAGACTAGAGGATATGGGGGTGAGACATTAGGTTGCGGGAATCAGTAGGCTGTAAATAGATTGGCAGTGGAGCGTGAAAGGCGGGTTGGATCATATTGGGTAATAAGGGGGTAATGTTTAGGCCAGGTTATATGCTTGCCTAAAGAGGTGGGTTTTAAGGTTACGTTTGAAGGTGTTAAGGGATGGTGAGTGACGGACAGACAGAGGAAGGGAGTTCCAGAGCAGAGGGGCAGCACAAGTAATGTCCTGAATGCGGGCATGTGAAGAGGTGACCAGAGTGGATGAGAGGAGGGTATCATTTGCAGAGCGGAGGTTGCACCTTGGACGGTATCGCTGGATCAGCTCTGAGATATATGGAGGGGCTATGTTGGATAGTGCTTTATAGGATAAGGTAAGCAGTTTGAACTGGATCCTTTGCGTGATAGGCAACCAGTGGAGGGACTGGCAGAGAGGAGAGGCTTTAGAGAAGCGAGAAGAGAAATTAATGAGCCGGGCAGCAGAGTTGAGAATGGATTAAAGCGTTGCCAGGGGGTTGTTTGTTAAACCACACAGGAGTGTGTTGCAGTAGTCTAGCCGGGATATGATTAGGGCATGGACTAGGATTTTTGTAGCTTCCTTCGAGAGGAAGGGTCAAATGCGGGAGATGATTTTGAGTTGGAGCTGACAGGAGTTGCCAAGTGAATTGACATGAGGTTTGAAGGAAAGATCGGAATCTAGCGTTATTCCCAGGCAGCGGAGGAGATGGGGATATGGGTGTGTTGTTAATATTAATAGTAAGGCTAGGGAGGGGAACAGATAGTGAAGGTGAGAAAAGGACAAGTTCAGTCTTGTCCATGTTTAATGTTTAGTCTGAAGAAGCAGGAGGACATGAAGGCAGAGATGGCACTAAGGCAGTCCGGGACCTGGGATGTCAGTGTTGGGAGATCCGGGGCAGAGATGTAAATTTGGGTATCGTCCGCATACAGGGGATACTGGAACCCAAATGAACTAATAAGTTGTCCAAGGCCATAGGTGTAGATGGATAAAAGAAGAGGACTGCGTACCGAGCCTTGCGGGACCCCCACAGGGAGGGGGCGAGGAGTGGAGATAGTTTCAGAGTCAAAAACACTAAAGGTCCTACCAGAGAGATAGGAGGATAGCCAAGAAAGTGCAGTGTCCTGGATACCTAAGGAGGCCAGGATCTGAAGAAGTAGAGGGTGATCAACAGTATCAAAAGCAGAGGACAGATCAAGAAGAATGAGCAAAGAGTAGTGACCTTTAGATTTAGCACTAAGCAAATCATTGGTAACTTTAGTGAGGGCAGTTTCCGTGGAGTGGTTAGGGTGGAAGCCTGAATGGAGGTGGTCAAAGAGAGAGTTAGGAGACAGGTGATTAACCAGGTCAGCATACACATGTCTTTCCAGTAGTTTGGAAGCAAAAGGGAGAAGGGAGACAGGCCGGTAGCTGGAAAGAGCAGACGGGTCAAGGGAGGGTTTTTTAGGTATAGGGGATACAACGGCATGTTTAAATATAGAGGGAAAGACACCAGTGGATAGGGACAAGTTAAAGAGAGAGGTTAGGGCTGGAATGAAGGAAGAGAAGAGAGGGGGAATAAGATGAGAGAGAATGGGGTCGAGGGGGCAGATGGTGAGACGTGTCCTGGATAGGAGAGATTAAAGACCCTGTTTTGTTATATTGGTGAAGCTCGTTAGGGGGCAAGTAAAGGGATTAACCAATGAAGGGAGGCTAGACATTGCAGTGGTAGGGGTAAAGATAAAGGGGGTGAGCAAGGAAGGGAGATTGGGCAGAGCAATGGTAGTGGTTGGAAGCTGTAGGGAGGAGCTAGGGCGCACAGGAAAACCAATTCGGATGTTTTCAATTTTCTCTGTGAAATATGAAGCTATTTCATCAGCCGATAGACAGGGGATAGGCAGAGGAGGTGGCGAACAGAGCAGGGAGTTGAATACTTTGAAGAGCTGTTTAGGGTTATGGGATTGGGAGGATATGAGTGAAGAGAAGTAGTTTTGTTTGGCTAGTGACAAAGCACCTCTGATCCGACAAAGGGCACTTTTAAATTCGAGAAGGTCTGTATTTTTGTTACTCTTGTGCCAGCGTCGCTCGGCTATACGGGATTACCTTTTCAACTTTTTAATCTGGTCCGTAAACTACGGTTGTGGGTTTTTGTGTCTAAGGTGACGGGTGGATAAGGGAGCAACAAAGTCAAGGGCATTGGAAACAGTGTTATGGTAGTGGACAGCTGCAAGGTTAGGGTCAGAGAAGGAGGGCATAGAGTTAAGTTGTTGTAGAGGGATAGAGTGAATGGGGGTCGATTACGCAGGTCCCTGCATCTGTATGTTTGGTTGTTAGAGGTTACGGCCAGGACAAATAACACAAGATTAAATTTGAGAAGATGATAATCGGACATAGGAAAGGGAGAGTTGGAGGAGTTAGATATGGGTAAAGACTAGATCCAGTGTGTGCCCATTATAATGGGTCTGGGCAGAGAACCATTGGGTAAGGCAAAGGGAGGAGGTAAGAGAGAGAAGTTTAGTGGCAGCAGAGGTGTTGGTATCGATGGGGATATTGAAATCCCCTAAGATAATTGAGGGGATGTCAGTGGATAGAAAGTGGGACAACCAAGCAGAGAAGTGGTCAAAGAAAGTGGTGGTCAGGTCGGGTGGTTGATAAATAACTGCAATCTGCAGGGGCTTGGGAGAGTAAACACGGACTATCTTTTGAGTGGAACTCAAAAGATACCCCCAAAACTATAATTTAACCCACTACTGGCCCCACTGTGGTGTAATAAAATCCTTACCTTACATCCCTGCATCAAATGACTGACTTTGAAGTCCCTCCAAAGTCCAGAAAACTGGCCACCAGGAACCTGGACTCTGCCTCTCCTCAGGGAGAATTTTCAATGCGCACTGCAGCCCCCCCCTCTCCCTTCCTCTCCCACCTATTTTGCTCTCCCTCCCCCTAGTGTGTAACCCTTTTGGGGTATAGTAGGGCTCCCTCCCCATACTATAGGGGTAGAAATAACAAAGTTATTTCTACTCTTTGTTCATTTCTTTGCCAACTTGTTTTATTACTAATAGTATTAGGTCGAAGGAGCATTTATTTAAGATGCCACACCATTTGGAGCAGAATTCTTTATCATATCATCAAATTGTAAGGGTATTATGAACTCGGAACCCCCGTGGGATTTTCTTTGTTCTATGATAATCTGATAGAAGGATTCCATGCATATATAAGTCCTGTTCCTTTTTCTTCATCCTAACAAGTTTGAAGAATGTATCCCATTTGTTAGTATCTGGGCTAAGAGCTAAAGATGAATCACTGAATAGGATACTTTGAATACCCTGTTGCGAAAAATAAAAGTCACCTTGTGTGTCAATAGTAACAAATTCAGTGTTACACACATCCTCCATCTAATAACACTGTAGGCAATCTCCTGTAAGACAATATACTAGTCACTGAAGGGGTAGCGGTAATAAATCAACTTCTATGATGGTGCCGACCGTAACAAATAATCCAGAAATAGCAGCGAAGGTAGCACTACCCGCTAAATGCATTCATCTGCCTGGGTGCTCACCATGAGGTTTATAGATAGCCAATGAATAATGAAGGAAGCACTCCTATGTCTTTATAATAATCTGAAGAGTTATATTATTTCACACACATGCCATTCAATGGGTTTCTGCTGCCATCTTGGCCGTCATGATGTAAAAGCAACTAGTGACATATAAAAGCTTACAATCCCCGCCCCCTTCGATAAAACACTCCCCCGTGCTTAACAACAACTACTGTACAACTAGTGACCACGGCACTGTCCAAGTGCTGAACAAGCTGCACTATACATCAAAGGGCTATATCAAAGTGCCATACAGTGCTAAACATTCTAAAAATAGAAGTGTGAAAAACAGAGACCCGTAAAATATTAGTATAAAGTAATGCAGTGAAATATATAGTAAATATAATCGATAATAAAAAAAAAGATAATTTAAAAAAAAAAAAAAAGGAGCTTAAAAAACAATAATACCCCAGAATACAACACCAGGGTAAATCAATAACACTCTTGTAAGGTAGTATCTAGAATAACAAGATGGGCTGTATAGGGGACACCCCTGTAATGTGGATAAATCGTATTACGGTATTAACACACTGCTCAAATCATATTAAGATATTAATACGCTGCACAAGGGATTTAATTCCCCAGTATAGAAATTCATATTGGAATATTAATATACTGTGCCTGGGATATGTCCTAAAGATATCTACATGCTGAAATAAGAATACCTTACTTAAGCTTACATAGAGCCCTAACAGTGCTTAACAACTAGCATATAAGACAGACAGCTGTCAAGGAGGCCATTTACCATATATACTCGAGTGTAAACCGACCGAGTATAAAATGAGGTACCTAATTTTACCTGAAAAAAGGAGTACAACTGATTGGCTCGAGTAGTAACCAAGGGTAGAAAATGCGGCCACTACTGCCTTCTGATTCTGTATTATAGGCAACTAAACCCTCAAAACAATACAGAATCAAAAGGCAACAATTAACAATAGATACCATCCTCCTGATTCAGTATTTTTTTCAGTTAGTTGCCCTTTAAATGTAAATTCCACACAGTAACCCCCAATTCCTTGACACTCCAGATGTTTGGAAACTACAACTCCCAGCATGCTTTAGTTGCTGGGAGTTGTAGTTTTCCAAACAGTGGCCACCTCACTGCCACCAATGTAGACCTCTCCACAAAACATACATTGGAGCTAACCAGTCCCCAATACTTGCAAATAGGGGTAAAACCTCCTCTGTATATTGCCTTTTCCTACCTTGTCCAGTGGGTGCTCGCTACACTAGCTCCATATCCTCTGCACTTCTGGATGACGTCACTACTCGGCACCAGGAAGTGAGAGGCACTGAGTAGTGACATCATCTGGAATCGCAGAGGATGTGGAGCGAGCGGCTGCCGGACAAGGTAGGAGAAAAGGTAAGGGCTTGACTTGAGTATAAATTGAGGTTCGGTCATTCTGAATTGAAAAAGACAGTTGGATGACTACCAAAACATCTTCATCTCCTCCTGGATGTCACAACGCTACCTCAAATTAAATCTTTCTAAAACTGAACTGATCATTTTTCCACCTAAACCTGGTCCCCTCCCATCTTACTCTATCTGTTGATAATACCCCCATTTCCCCATCCAATTGGCACACTGTCTAGGGCTAATTATTGACTCCTCTCTCTCCTTTTCTAACCACATTAACAATGTTGCGAAAACCTGATGCTTTTTCCTTGGCAATATAGCCAAAATCTGCAGGTTCCTTTCTCTCCCGACCACCGCTATGCTAATCCAGTCTATCATCCTATCGCGCCTGGACTATTGCAACCTATTACTTTCTGGTCTTCCTACTTCCCACCTCTCTCCCCATCAGTCTGTAATTGTCTATGCCACAAGAATTGTTTCGCTCTCCAACAAACCGGATCCCAAATTTCCTCTCTAGTGTCCCCATATGTTCCTGCCCGTACCCTCCGCTCATCGCAGAACCAGCTCCTGTACAGACCCCCCACTCGTACTGCTTCCTCTCACCTTAAACCTTTTTCTCTTGTGGCTCCCATCCTCTGGAATTCTATTCCACTCTCTCTACATCAAGAAACCTCAATTAGCAGGTTTAAATCTACCCTTACATCCTACCTATCTGGTAACCAGCACAATATATGAGTATTTGATTGTTTTATTTGCACTGCATACGTCTCACTCCAGCATTTATACCCATTTCATTGTATCTGTATGTTACCCACCTAACTAGATTGTAAGCTCTACGGGGCAGGGACCTCCTTTCCTCTCGTGGCAAAGCTCTAGCACTTCTATTTATATAATTTATATATTTATGTACTGAACTATCTATGTATATGTTCCCCTTGTATGACTTTATTGTATTTTGTTACTGTACAGTGCTGCCTTCCCAAGTGGCGCTTTATAAATAAACTATACATACAGTACATATATACAAAACTAAACTATAAGACCAGTTGATTCCACTGAATATAACAGATATTCCATGACCTGGATGAATGAGAACCTTCACAAACATTCGATCTCCAAAATTCAATAACTATTGAAAATCTAGGAAAAGTTCTGAGATCCAAAAAATCTGAGCGTTCCTTTGGAGTTTCAAAGAATTGGGTTCCCTAAGTAATTTAACTAAGGATAAAATTATAATGGTTCAGTCCTGCAATACATAATGAATAGAGATGGCCAAAACTCACTAGTTTCGTTATGTTTTTAAATTCCCGGATCTTGGGAAAATCCGAAAAAATTTTTCGATAATTTTCGAATGTATGGGGCTATTTTCGATAATTTTCTAAAATAGCCTTGACCGTTCGAAAATTTGAACGTTCGAAAGTTTGATGCTATTTTTGAAAACTATCAAAAATAGCTCCGTACATTTGAAAATTATCGAAAATGCGTTCTGAAGTCCCGAAACCGTACGATCCGTCCAGATTAGGACGGATCATTCGGATTTGATGTCGGAACCAAGGAGTTTCATGTCGGATCCGGGTTCGTGTCAGACCCGGATCCTATCTCTAATAATGAATCACCTAAACCAAAACCATTATTATGAACTTTGGCGCAAACTTCATTTAATATTTCTAAACTTCTTCAACCTAATAAATCATTGTATACTCACCTTTTTTCCCACATATTCTAAAACCAAATGTTTCATCCTTTCAGATGACTGTATCATCCCTTTCTGATAGGCTTTAGAGAACTTCTTGTTTAGGAACACATGGCCATCCATCTAGTAAATATTATTAAGTATCAGTATAAAAAACAGAATATTAACATTTCAGTAAAAATGAAAAGTAAGTCTGGGGAACTGAACCTGTAACCTTATGTACTTTGTCTTGCTAAAAGCAAAGCTTTTAACACAATCCCAGCAGAGCTACCATATAGAAATTGGTACATGTAGAATCTTCTACTAGGAACATAATGGACACACAAAAAAAGTCTGTGTATTTCTAAATTTGTGTTTAGCAGTGGTAAACCACCACTGCATATGCACTGCATATGCACAGAATCCACTGCATATGCACAGAATATTTTTTTGCTAGGAACAAAATTAAAAATAAATATCAGTAAAACCACTATTTTGTTTTTTTAATGTTTAAAATTCACAGTGGCTGGTAAATAAACTGCAGGGTAACAAGCAGTTTTCAAAGTCTTATCAGGGACTTTCATATTGGTGTGGAGATATCTGTATAGAAAATACTCTGTGCATAGAGACAATGAATACTGGGATCAGGTGTCGTAGCCACTAAGTACACATGCTCACAAGGCTCTTTTAAGGCTGCATGGGCTGTGAGTTATACGGCAACAGCATGGAAACCTTCTTTGATACAGAATCTATTTCTCAAATGTACTAAATGCAACTTACTAGAGATTAATCTTACAATGTATTGGTGTTCTAGGGAGAAAAGCTTTCACATTAGTATTAAAAAAAACAAGTTTACTCCTTTAAAGTCAAAATTTCATCATGGAACCAGTTTGGTGACAAATATATAGTCCTTTTCCATCAATTATTCTATCACGATTAGCTTGGTCCCAGCTGCTCTGTAATAGCTTGTTATTAAACCCCAAACACAAAATCTTTTTTTTAAATTGCCCATTACTGACAATATTAATTAATCCCAATTATTACTAGAACATTACTTTGTTTATCTGACACCTATTTCTTTAGATATCTAATCTGAAGCACAAGTTGCTCCAGCTGTCAATCAAGTACTTTATCTTCTGCTATGTGCAAACACTGGATTTTGCTGGAACTGGAAGGGTGTATTTGTAACTGTATGGATGACAGTTGGGGAATTCCATCTCTCAGAGCTAGATGATAGTGATTAGTGAGCATGCTTAGTTTAAAAAAAAGTCAGGTCTGAGGAAAGGAGGAGTCAGTTATGAGAGGGAGGGGGGATACTGAACCCGAGCAAAACAAGTACTGGATTGAAGGCAGGCAGCAACATACACATCTCAGAGGAAGGGCTACTTACACATATTTAATTATAGAATTATATATTAAGATGAGACAAAGTCCTTTTTTCAGTATACATACCCTTTAAGCCTCAAGCCCCCTTAGTCCAATCACAATTTTAATGAATTGTTAAGAACAGGTTGACGGTTGTTTGACTATACTCTCTGTACTGTTCATGTGATAATTATTCTCTATAACAAACATTTGCCATTATTCAAATTATAATCCTTCTATTTATATAACATTTGCAAATTCTAAATATATTGAGAAATGTACATGTTCAAATATTTCTTACCCCCTTTCTTGCTTAATGCTGCCCTTCTTCTAATCTTCCTTTTATTCATATCACATATATATATATATATATATATATATATATAAAACTGTCTCTCCACCCACTGTGGGTTTGCATCTATATCCCTGCCTCCCGAGAATTCTGCTCAGAAAGAGACAAAGTCTCTTTTTCAACTCCTTATCTTGGAAGCATCAATATTAATTATCTATAATGCCATGAAACTGGATACACACAAAAGTCTGGGTATTTCTAAAACATGTGTTTAGACAGAATACAGGTACATTTTTTGCTTAAAAAAATATTTTTTGCTAGGAACAAAATATTTTGTAAAACCACTATTTTGTATTTTTACTGCATACAGTTTACAGTGGCTGGTAAATAAACTGCAGGGTAACAAGCAGCTTTCAAAGTCTTATCGGAGACTTTTATATTGGTGTGGAGATATCTGTATAGAAAATACTCTGCATAGAGACAATGAATACAGTCATCTGGGGTCGTAGCCACTAAGTACACATGCTCACAAGGCTCTTTGAAGGCTGAATGGGATGTGAGTTATACGGGCAACAGAATGGAAGCCTTCTTTGATACAAAATTTATTTCTCAAATGTACTAAATGCAACTTACTAGAGATAATTCTTACAATGTATAGGTTTTCTAGGGAGCAAAGCTTTCACATTTGGATTAACCTTGCAGATACTGTAAACAGATACTGTAAACAGTGCAAACATGTCATTAAAGCAAAAAGAGTTTGTCCACCCAGATACCAAACAAACCTATCCCCTGAGGGGATATTACACTTGTGAAACCAAATACATGGTATATGCTTTGCTCTGCCCAAGTAATAAGATCTACATTGGGGAGACTACTCAGCCCATTAAAAATAGAATTTCACAACACAAACCAAGTATCAAATTAAGAAATGCTTAATTACCAGTTCCCATTCATTTTAAAGAAGCCCACTATAGTAAATCAGACCTACGGTTTTTGGTGCTGGAGTGTGTTCCTAGACCCAAACGTGGGGAGGATAGAGAACTAATCCTCAAAAAAAGAGAGGTCTGGAGGGTTCACCGTTTAAAGACATTTCATCCATTTGGACTTAATCGTAATTATGATTTTTTTTATGATTTAGAATGTAATGTTCTTAATTGGAGTTAATTTGGAGTGCGGTGTATCCTATTTCTTTTATATATATATACATATATATACGTGTGTGGAAGTAAATTAATTTAAATTAATTCATTAAGTAGTTCATTACAATAAACTCTGGTAGGTCTGTATCACCTACGCGCGTGTGCAGTGTGGGAGGGCACTTACCTTTTTAAAGCCTAGCAATCATTGGATCTGTAACCCTGATGATGGCCGAGACCAATATGTCCGAAACGCGTAGGTGATACAGACCTACCACAGTTTGTTTAATAAACTTCTTGAAAAATCCGTGGAGTGCTCCGTGAATTTGTTTACTTCTATATCCGCTGGGAGACAGTAGCACCCAGGTATCAGAGAGGTGGTATGGAGTGAGAGGGACATTGTCCAATTTTATATATATATTAAGGGCCATCTTAAGCCCCAAATGGCCCTTGTCAGGGCCACAAGGGCACTTACAAGTGCCGCAAGGGTCCTGAAAGGGCTGGGGAGGGGGGTCCCGGTTTGAGCTGCAGGACCCCTTAAGCCCCAGAGGGCCCTTGTCAGGGCCACAAAGGTCCTTGTAAGGACCCAGGAGGGGGTCCCGGTTTCGAGCTGCGGGACCCCCGAACGCTCGGCCGGGTTGTTGTGAATCTCTGTCCATTCGGGGATTTTTGGAAGCGGCCATTCGAGTTTTGCCGAACGTTTCGAAAATCCTCGAACATTCGAGGATTATCGAAAGCGGCATGCGGAAACCGGAAGTAGCACGCATGTGCGCTATGTCCGGTTTTTATGCTGTTCTCCACTCACGGACGTGTTCCCCAGACCATCTCCCAGGTCCCAGTGCCCTGTAAGTTTACACTGCAATATTTAGGAAAATTCTAACTTTCCGAACTATTTACCCTACATTGACTTTAATGGGTCTGTTTTCGGACTTTCGAACTTTCAAACTTTTTCAGAAGTTCGATAGTTCGTTCCGTTTTTGAACTTTCGAACTTATAAAAAAGTTTGAGTTTGTCCATCTCTAGTGATAAGTTATTTACAGCAATGCCCCGATACAATAGGGAAAATTGCACAATCTGGCTTTTGCTTGGTCCTGCTCTAATCTGTGTAAACGTGTAACGTGAACTTGTATCCCTATACTGTCCCTTTTGTATTGAAATACCAACAAAATGTGTTAACTCTTATAACTCTACTGATCTCCCTCCCATAGGTCTTCACTCTACTGTTTACTCTGACAAAAGTTGAGAGTTTCTACATGTAGTGTGCCAGAGGGAAGGGCTGGGTGAGCATTACTGACTAGCTGTGCCTGTGTCCTGGATATTCGAACATGTTCCCCAGAACATTTCCCAGGTCCCACAGCCATTTACATGAAGTTACCATTAACATCCTCAGGTATCATGCCTGAGGAAGAAGCCTAAGTGCTTCGAAAGCTTGCATTTTCAATCATTTTAGTTAGCCAATAAAAGGTATTACTTTATATCCAAGATGTCTTCATATAAAAAAAGGAGGGTAAGTTGTACTAAATTGATCCCACACATATAACAAACATCATTAATCCCAATTTTTTTTGAAAAAACAAACAGAAAAACACACATGCAGTATGGCTGAGTTAGAATTAATGTTGGTTAAAGCAGAAATAAAGTGTAAATTTCACCATCTGTAATGTGAAAGCATCACCCTAGCAAGATCCAGCTCCAGCAAATGGCAAGAAGGTAACTGAAAGAAGTGTAAAGAACTGGATGTAATAATTGTCTGGATGTGCACTTTCTGTCCACACCATGCCTAATATGTCCTGTAAAATGATTGGCTACACACTACTAGTGAGCATGAATATCTGTAACAAGTTTATGCATTAACTTCAAACTGAGCATGCTGGTAAAACATAATGGTCACTGACCAAACACTATGGAATGCTGGGGGGAAAAACCCTGTTAGTAAAATAATTTTCCAAGTTATGACAGACATTGATGCTTTAATGTCTAGGTGTTCTGACATTTGATTGTGTTTTGTTGTGATGCTTTAGTTGTCCTTTAATTGCAGTAAGTTTGCAGTCATTGCAGGCCTTCTAATGACTTTTATTAAGTATGTCACAAACAATTCAGATGATCTTGCAAACAGTATACACTGAACAATTGGATAGATTTTAATACAGTTGAATTTGACAAATTGTCAGTGTTGTATTATTTGAATAATTTTATCAAGTTCATTTCTAAATAATAATAAATAATATTTGAAACTTGCATATAATACTTGCCTTCCATACTGTCCCTAATATCCTGCACATAGTGGGGCCTTTTGCGCTTTAAGTCCGACCACCTGCGCTGCACGTCAAAGAGGGACAGCTCCACATCATATTTATTAAGGATTTTCCTCCTCAATCTCTGCATGATGCTTCTCCTCTTCCTTAGTATCCCAATGCCATCATATTTCTTGCGCAGAAGATACCTGACAAGGAACCTCTGCCACTCTAGTTCTGGCATCTTTCTGGTCCTTCTGTGACACACTCTGCACTCTCTATGATTTAGCCCGCCCCTATCAGAGGTCGAATGTGAGATCGCCGTATTATGGCGATTTCGAGGCACATTTGTTCGATGATCGGCGAATACGCCAGCGAATGTATTCGCCGGCGATTTCGACAACCATAATATGGCGATTTTGACCTCCGAAAGGGGCGGTCTTACTTCCAAAGACTGCACAGTGTCGACCTGTTAGTAAAATCACTGACAGGTGAGCATTTGGACATTGAAAATTCCTGAGTTAGCCTGGCAGAGGTATTTAGTAAAATATTTACTACGCCAAAAATATGAGCAGACACCTGCAGGGACCCAGCATGTCCAGCTGCACAGGAGGAAGATAATGGAGAGGCCGAGGAGGAAGCTTGTTAAAAAATTTAACGTAGAGTTGACTGTCTTTGATATCCAGTGGCGCTGGTCAGACCTTAAAAGGAAAAGGCCTCACTATGTGCAGGCCATTAGAGACAGTATTGAAGGCAAGTATCCAATGCATAATGTAGTGTTTTTGGGATTCTGGATTATTTTAATTACTGTTCATGTAATTATCTTAGTATCAATATTTCTGAAATTCTTTCATAACAAATTTAGTGAATGATTGTCCAATACATTTGCTGATTGTATACTGGGTTGTTAGAACATGTGATTTAGTAGGAACACACTTTATACATGTAATTAGCAAACTTAATGGAATTAAAGGACAACTAAAGCCTCACTACAACACCCAATCAAATGACAAAGCACCTTGATATCAATGCAGTAAAATGTGTATTGTTTGGATGTGCTTGCTTGGAAATGTGTTATTAACATGGGGTGGATGGATAAATTGTCCGCAATCGAGTATCCAACAATTATGCCAGTGACCACTATGCTCTTTACACATGCTCACTCCTAAGATAATGAACAATTTTTGACTGTAGCCAAGCTTTCCATCTGAAAAATGATTTAAGAGACCATGTGACTCCGGTCAAGAGGTGGTGTGGCCAGACAGTGCACATATACACAGTTACTGAATCCATTTGTTTGTGTGTGTAAGGGTGTGTACACACTTTTAGATACCTCGTCCCGAGCAAACGAGTGTGCGTTCCATAAAGGACCACACAATCATCCGTGGTTTTCAGGCTTGTCCGCTAGCTCTTGGAAAAACATCCAATATTTCAACACCACCGACAGTTACTCTGAAATGTGGGTGTATCATCCATGATTATTTTATGGTGTGTAACCAGCTTTACACAATGCTATTTCCTAGTGTGCGATCTGTTTGTTCGTATTTTTTCCACATTATGGAGTGTACTTATTTCAGTTGAGTTCTCCTTTAAACAACATTCCTTCTACTTCAGCCATGCCTATATTGTGGACAGGTGTCCGTAACACTTTGCCTGATGCGACAAGTGAACAATTCACTAAATTGTGTTGACGTTTGTTTCACAACTTACTTTCTATTTGTCTTTTTTTCCCCTCAATATATCTAAACCTGCAGAGGACACAGATGAACCGAGTCCCAATCCACCACATACAACCCCAGTGGTGTGTACCCCTCCCCTTCCTCATACCCCACTGCCGGCACAACCTCCATTACCACCACAGTGTCCACCACAGTCACCTCAAGCCGTAGGTGAACTATTTGAAGGCAAGTTTTGTATGTACATTTTGTGACATGTTAACCCTGTTTGTTTCCTAAATAGTAATTTCCAATTGACATGTAGCCCCTACTAGGGAATGTTTACCTGTGTCAGTTTCAGCCAGAACTGTTCAGCAGCTAGCTTTGTTGCAGGGGGGGACTCTTTAGGGAGGGGGCAGAAAAGAAAGGAAAGGGAAGTCTGGGGAACACACAGCCCAGGAGGGAGAAGGAGAAACAGGGACAGTGAGTGTGGGGTGTCACCACTGGTACAAAGGAGAAACAAAAAGAAGATCCAGCCACCCTTACGGGGGTGAGTGCTACATGTGGGGGCTCGTCCGGGATTTCTCCTGATCACTAAAGTGACGACTACCCTAGTATAGAACAAAGTATGGACCCAGAAGCGGCCACCAAAAAGCCAGGCCAGAACTCTGTGTGGTGCTCAGATTTCCAGACAGCGGTTGTACAGAGACCAATACTCGCCGTGTAGTAACCAAACTGTCAGCTGAAAATAGGGGCTATGTCCTTGATTACATGGAGGACCCCTCAGGGCCCTGCACCTATGCCCTGCTTGAGTGGCGAGACACAATTCCACCTTGTTTTCGGTCTCAGAAACTGCTGCTGTCTGATGGGGTGGAAGCCACCATTATAAGCCCAAAGCAAAGTCCTGATTCACAATCAAGAGGGGACCACGAAATAGGAACGGGCATGCAAATGCCATCTGTGTCTGGAGTGTCTTCACCCCGCAGGGACCCACAGACCAAGTTTTTTGATAACTTTGAGAAAATGATGGAGCGATGCTTGAGGATTCCTGTGACCCCAGCAGTGTATGGATATCGTAAGCTATGCTTCTTCTCAGGGAAGATCCCCGTCCAATCTGGGGAGGAAGAATTTGAAACCTGGATGGACCATGCTTCCCAAGCTTTAGAAGAGTGGGACATCCAAGAGGTTCAAAAGAAACTGAGGATCACTGAAAGCTTGCGAGGACCAGCTGCAGAGGTGATCCGCAACCTCAAGTTAGGAAATCCAGACTGTACAGCTTTAATTTACCTCGAAGCTTTGTATGCAGTATATGGAAGAGTAGAGAAGTTATCTGATCTAATGTACAAGTTTGAACACCCTCATCAATATAAAGGAGAGAAACTTTCTGATTACATTGTAAGGATAGATAGGGTCCTGCACCAAATAATTCAGAAGAGAGGAATTGACCCCAGAACTGCTGACAAAGTCAGACTTGGTCAGGTCCTTCAGGGAGCCCATCCTAACCACCCTATTGTTCTGAGATACATGTTAAAAGGGCACAGAGATGCCCCACATATCCGGAACTAATGAAAGAGATTAGCGAAGAGGAAGCACTGTTAGAGGAAAAGAACCAAGACCCTGAGCCTGCTGCAAGGCCAAACCAGAAAAAGGAAAAGTTTCTAACATATTCTGCTCATGTGGGAGAGGCGTTTCTTGAAGAAGAGGAAGATGGTTTGATTTTTGAGTCAGAGGGGATCAAGCATCAACTAACACCTCATTCAGAAATGAAAGACCTACTGGCCCAAGTGGTACAAATCCAAGCGGGGATGCAGCAGTCCCTTACTGATGTACAGAAAACCGTAGTTCAAGTGGTTCAGACCCAATCGGAGATGCAGAAGGCTGTTGTTGCTCTAGCCAACAAAGGGAAAGTGCCAGCAGAAGCCCCTTCGACCTACAAGAAATGTTATAGCTGTGGAGAAGTGTGACATTAAAAAGCTCAGTGCCCAAAGAAAGAATTCCTGGTAGATCCCATGAAGAAAATCACAAAGACTTTGCAGGGAATGCAGGACAGGAAGCTGTCGGGACACTTCAAAGGGCCCCGGTGAAGGAGCCATCCAAGGGCCCGCCTCCTCCAGTTTGCTCCAACTCTGCATCCAGAACAGATAGATGTAGACTATTGACACTGTCTTCCCCCGCGTCTGGTTCCGTTGCGCATGAAGAACATGCATGCCAACCCTTGAGATATCATGAGAAACGGCACCATACCTGGAAGAAAGGGAAAGCAATGACCAAAGCACCTCCTGTGATACCCACTGTGCCAAGAACAAAAGAAAAATTTCCTGCAGAGTTGGTGGGACCCTCTCCTGTCATCCCTATTCAAGTTGAAGGAATCTATACTAGAGCCCTCCTTGACTCAGGCGCTCAAGTGACTCTACTGTGTCGAGATTTCTATGATAGACACTTGAAACACCTCCCTTTGCGGAAACTGGAAGATCTGGAGATATGGGGCATTGGAGCAGGGAAGCTTCCTTATGATGGGTACATACAGATCCAGCTGGTGGTCGACCCAGTAATTGCAGGACGACCAGGAACCTTTGACACCCTGGCAATTGTGTGCTCACAACTCCCAGGATCTGAAAAAAATTCCCTGATCATAGGAACTAACACTGATCTGATAAGGAGAATCTTAACCCCAGTGGTTAATGACAAGCAAACTGGGAAAGTACACCCCATGCTACAGCCAGTTTATCAGTGTTTAGTCCAGGAACAAATGGCCCCAGCTGAGGGGGTAGGAAGATTGTGGCTTTTGGGGAAGGAAGAAAGAGTTTTGCAGCCTCAGGAAGTAGCCTGTCTCCGAGCTGAAGTGCGATTAAACTGGAAACAACCAGGGCCCTATGTCATCTTAGAGACGACCCCTGGGGGAGAGGAGTCTGGATTAGAGTTGGTACCCGAAATTGTGCCTACAAAAGCTTTAGAGCGAATCAAAGGTAAAATACCGGTGAGTGTTCGAAACACTACAGACTCCCCTGTAAGGCTGCGGCCCCGAATGCTTCTGGGACAAGTGAAACCAGCCACCCCCATCTCTGCTCCTGCTTTAGAAGAGAGAATGTCAGATGAAATTCCTGCAGATCATTTCTATCCAAATACCTTTCCCATTCCTCCTGAGCGGAAAAAAAGTCTTCAGGCCTCGTTACTGAAGAAGCGAAATTATTCTCCAAGAATGAGTTTGACGTGGGATGTGCAAAGAGCACCCAACATCGTATTCGTCTGTTGGACGACAAACCCTTTAGGGAGAGGCCCCGTCGGATCCCATTTGGAGATTTGGAAGATTTCAGGGAGCAGCTTGCAGAGTTGCAGAGAACTGGGATCATCAGTGAGTCCAGGAGCCCTTATGCCTCTCCAATGGTGGTGGTTCGGGAAAAAAATGGATCTATACGACTGTGCATTGACTACCGCACTCTAAACCGCCGAACAGTCCCAGACCAGTATACCACCCCCCGGATTGAAGATGCACTGCAGTGCCTGTCAGGAGCCAAATGGTTCAGTGTTCTGGACCTGAGAAGTGGATATCATCAGATCCCTATGCATCCTGAGGATAGGGAGAAGACTGCATTTATCTGTCCTCTTGGATTCTACGAGTTTAATAGGATGCCTCAAGGTCTGACTGGAGCCCCAGCCACATTCCAACGACTGATGGAAAGAACAGTGGGTGACATGCATCTTCTAGAGGTCTTGGTTTACCTGGATGATTTGATTGTCTTTGGGAAGACACTGGAAGAACACGAACAGCGTCTTGAGAAGGTGCTAAATAGACTTCAGGAAGAGGGTCTAAAACTATCCCTAGAAAAATGCCAGTTCTGCCTACTGACCCCAAGAAGCTGGAAGCAGTGACCACATGGCCAAGGCCCCAAACTGTTGAAGAGTTGAGGTCATTTTTGGGTTTCTGCTCCTACTATCGAAGGTTTGTGGAAGGATTTGCTAGGATCGCGACACCCTTAAATGAACTCCTGAGGAATGATGGAGAAGGGAAAGATTCAAAACATATGAAAGGGCCTAGAAAGTCCCGAGAATTAATTCAATCAGAGTGGTCTTACCACTGTGAACAAGCCTTCCAAAAGTTAAAGCGGAGTTTGACCCATACACCAGTGTTGGCTTATGCTGACCCTGCTCGCCCATATGAGCTACACGTGGATGCTAGCAGAGAAGGTATCGGTGGTGTTTTGTACCAGGACCATGATGGACACCTCAGACCAGTAGCCTACATAAGCCAAAGCCATTCCCCTTCAGAGAAGATTTACCCCACACACAAGCTAGAATTCTTGGCCTTAAAGTGGGCTGTAGTAGACAAGTTTAAAGACTACTTGTATGGAGCCAAATTCAAGGTCAAGACAGACAATAACCCTCTCACTTATATCCTCACAACTGCAAGATTGGATGCCACAGGACATAGGTGGCTAGCAGCCCTTTCTAGATTCCAGTTCAGCCTGAAGTTTAGACCAGGAGCTGGGAATAGGGATGCTGATGCCCTATCTAGACGGCCTCATAACATCGGCACCTCCGCAGGGGAGTGGGCTCAGCTAACCGCAGAGGGAATTCAGGCTCTGTGTCGAGGAGTTGAATATTAAGCCAAAGGGGCTGTAGAGGCTGAATCGGTTGGTGTTAAAGTTGCAGGGGTCCCTAAGTTTTGCTGTAACCTGACTCAGGTGGAAAAAATAGGTTTGCCCATCCTCACCAAAAAGGATTTAAGGAAAGACCAGTCAGATGACTCACTCTGTCAATTGACTTTAAAGTCTTTGGAAAGTCAGCAACCAGGACTCCTTCAAAGTGATACCCCAGAGGGTGCCAGGCTAGTGCATCGAGAGTGGAGTAGACTACAGCTACATGATGGATTGATCTACAGGAAGGTGATGAGCTTCAGGAGAAGTGGCAGTTGTTCCTTCCGGAAAAACACAGAATGATTGTGTTAGAAGCTCTGCATGATGAGCATGGCCATTTAGTAAGAACCCTCAATTTGGTCAGAGATCGATTTTATTGGCCATGCATGAAAGCAGAAGTGAAAAGTTATTGCCATTCATGTCTGCGGTGTATACAGAGAAAGACCCTACCTTCTCGAGCTGCTCCAATGGGACATCTGCAGAGCCAAGGCCCCCTGGAGTTGGTGTGCGTGGACTTTTTGTGCTTGGAGCCTGATACCAGTGGACAAGGAAGTATTCTTGTGGTTACTGACCACTTTACCCGTTATGCTCAGGCCTTTCCAACAAAAGATCAGAAAGCACCAATTGTAGCAAAGACTTTAGTGGAGAAATTCTTTGTTCATTATGGCCTACCTCAGAAGTTACATTCTGATCAAGGCAGAGACTTTGAGAGTAAGCTCATCAAAGAATTGCTTAACTTACTGCATGTGAACAAGTCACGGACTTCCCCTTACCATCCTCAGGGAGATGCACAACCAAAACGTTTTAATTGGACTCTTTTAGATATGTTGGGGACACTATCTACAGAGAAGAAGCAACATTGGAGTCGCCACATATCTGCCATAGTTCATGCCTATAACAGCACCAGGCATGACTCTACAGGATATTCTCCTTACTTGTTAATGTTTGGAAGGGAGGCACAGTTACCTGTGGATTTGGCCTTTGGTCTTTCTCCTGATGGAACATCTACCTCTTCCTATAAAGGCTATGTTGATAGACTTAGAAAAAATCTTAAGACAGCCTATGAGAAAGCCCAGGCTGCATCTAGCCGCCGTGAACATCAGAATAAGAGAAATTAGGATTTGAAAGTCCGAATCCATGATCTTCAACCTGGTGATCGGGTATTACTGAGAAATTTGGGTCTCCATGGGAAGCACAAACTTGCTGACAGATGGAGTTCACAACCATACATCATCTGCACTCATCTGCCTGGGCTACCTGTATATTAAATTCGACCAGAGGGGAAGACTGGACCATTAAAAACTTGGCAAAGAAATCATCTTCTACCCTTGAGTGAGGCTGTACGAGTACCCACATTTGTTGAGTTGCCTCCCCTTAAGCAAGCTCCCACAACTCGACTGCAGACACCCAATTTAGCTGGATTGAAAGCCACCATTGGCTTTCAATCCTCCATTGGTTTGCTTTAAAAACAATGTGGGTATCACTAAAAAAGGAACCTAAAATGCTGTATCATACACGGAGGTGCTTCCCCTGTATATGCACAGCAGTAATGGAGTACCCGTGATGGCAGAAGGATTCCTCTGATGCCGGGGGCCTCCCTTGGTTTTCCCCCAAGCCGCTCTGGTCCTCTACTGGAGGAATTGAACTTGTGAGCAGCACTGATCGCAACTTTGCACTGATTGCAACTTTACTTCCTACTATAGCAAGATGGTGTTAAAATAAACATGTACTTCTATAGAATTTGTAATTGCATCAAAGAGATCTAATCATAAAAAAAAGAGCTTTCATCTTCTCTGGTGGTCCAGTGTTCATTTGGAGAATCTTCATTCTCACCCTCTGCATAGTCCTTCTTCAATAATGTTGTGACCAAAAAAAACCTATGACACTGTAGCTCAGGCATGTATAGCTAGATCTGGTATGGTATTTAAGCAGGGTACACACCATGCAATATTTCATCAATCGACAAAAGTTCAGTGTAGCGGTTGATTGGCCAAAAATAACCGCATGGTGTTTTATACGCGACTGACCATTCGCTTGTCTGAATTGTACAAACACCCAATCGGACATGTCCGAAAAACACATCCGATTGTGCTGTCCTCTATGGCTGGTTACACGAAACGGTCGCAGCAATAGTGCCTGTAGATGACAGTTTGTGCGACCGATAGTGCAATAATGCGGTGCCATAGGAAACCGCATTCATCAGCTGCCTTTTAACAACATCAGTCGCGGCTGCGGGCAAAACCAGCACAGAATTTTTGTGCACATGTGTAAGCAGCCTAAGGACCACAATCGCTCGCAGCAAACTGTTGTCCTTGCCCATTATTGACGCAACCAACAATCCTCCTGGCCAACCGGTTGGAAATGCAGAATGTTTGGTCAGAAGGAAACATTGCACAGTGTGTACCATGCTATACCTACACTAACGGGTATAAAATACCAAATTGTGGCAATTTCAATCTAGCTATTTTCGGAAATCGCCATATTATGGCAATCGGACATAAATTATATGACTGATTTAGGATCATAGTAATGGCGGAATGTGCTCTTACAAACGAAAATACAGATTGGTTCATTTACATTATTAAAATCCATAATATTGTTGAAAATGTTAGGCTTTCGTATAGAAACACAAGAGCACAAGCACATTTCGCCACCTCAGACCTCGCGATGTGAAAAGGGCGATTTTAACGCATCGAAAGAGTTATCGACGTTTTATAAATACAATTGCCTATTTACCGCAGCAAAAGACGGCGAAGGCGGCGATAAGGGAATCGGCGATATGAGGCGATATTGGATTTCGTAATCGCTTTTCGCCGTTTTATAGATTGCGATGAATTTGGCGAAAATGACGGTGATAACCGCGGTGGAAACTTAGCAATCGTTTATAAATATGCCCCTTAATTATCTCATTTTAAAAAATCGTATCAAAAGATAGTTACAAATAAATGTGCAAATACGTCTCAGCTAAATATAATAGTTTTCCCCCACCCTGTGTGTAGCTCAGACAAGCTGTCCATACACACAATAGTACAATGTTCCCCAAGCATAACTAATAACTCCGTCTGTTAGCCAGTCCATGCACGGACTGTCAAATTTGCTGAATATCAGGGCCATAGGTAGCGGACCATACAGAATGTACAGGTGATGAGCGGGAATGAGGGGGAGGGATAGAGCACCACAATCGTGTTTCACTCAAGAGCAAAACCTACCCATAAATATTAATATACACTATATACAGCAGCCCCATAGATATTCATATACACTGTATACAGTAGCCCCATAAATATACATTTTTACTATATAATACATAAGGCTCTGGCATTTCAATGGAGAGGTGCAGTGGCGAGAATCCATATAATCAATCACTCAGTGATGTCACTGAGTGACTTCCTGTATTCCACTGCCCCTCCTCATTTCTCTCTTCCTCTCTGTATTAGTAATGTAGATAACAAGCCCATTTTTATACACTGACTGACTGACTGACTGAATTACTGATAAGAAGAAGCGAGCACCGAGGCAGCAGCCCCATAGATATACACTGTAAACAGCATCTTCATAGATATTTATATACACTATATACAGCAGCCCCATAGATATCAATATACACTATAAACAGCAGCCCCATATATATTAATATACACAGTGCACTACTCCGTACCTTAGTGCCTATTGTAATAACCTACCGTGGCTGTTAGGCTGTTGAGTGTGCAGCATGGGTGAGTTGTGTAGTGCCAGTTTGCTTAGTGCTGACTAGAGATGGCCGAAACTCACTAGTTTCATTCTGTTTTCGGATTCTCGGATCTCAGGAAAATCCCGAAGATCCGAAAATCCAAACCGGAACAAATTTTTGATAATTTTCGAAACTACAGGGGCTATTTTCGATAATTTCGAACATTCGAAAATATGATCGCGGTTCCAATCATATTTTTGAAGATTTTCAAATGTTCAAGGCTATTTTAGAAAATTATTGAAAATAGCCTTGAACGTTCGATTTTCGAAAATACGATCGGAAACTCAAAAATGGCCTCCGATCGTATTTTTGATAATTTTAGTATGTTCGAGACTATTTTAGAAAATTATCAAAAATAGCCCTGTACTTTTCGAAAATTATCGAAAATGTCTCCCGAAATCCAGAGGATCCGTCCAGATTCGGATGAATCTTTCAGATTTCGGAACCGAGCGGTTCCGTGTCAGATCTGGGTTTGTGTCGAACACTGATCCCATCTCTAGTGCTGACTAAGATCCAGAAGACCTGGGAAGGTTTTAGGTAAAATGGGACCCTGGGCAAAAAATGACCTGTTTATTTTAATAATATACTTTACTATTACTCTAGTTTACACTACACACGGACCACAAACATACCAACACACTTTCAGCCACGCAGGCACACTTTTCAGCCATTCTCTGCCACACAGACACCATTTTCTGCCTCGCAAACACACACTCTGCCATGCAGACACCCTTTCTCTTACAGTCGTAGAAACTCTCTCACACATACATACCAAGTGCTTGTCACAACCCACTTTCGATAACTATCGAATTTACGTGCTGTTCGCTAACCGTAGAATGTAATATTCGCTAACCCTCGAAATGTATTGTTTGATTTCGGTGCCTGGTGGAGTGAGAAACATGAGAGCAAGTATGGATTTTTGCATTGGGCCAAGTAGGATTAACCCAACTGTAGAAAAATTAGCCACAGAGTAGCTGTTGCGGTAGAGCATTTGTAATTTTACAGCTTGAATGCTGTAGAGCAAGGTAGGACCATAAATGGCCCTACCAATTGAAAAAATTAGCCATTTGCCAGCTAAACTGGCATCAGCTAAGCCTCAAGATGGAAAATGAGGTGGAAGAAGCAGTACAGGTGGCCAGGGGCAAGAGGCCTTTAGTCACGGACATCAGCAATAGGGGTGCTGTACTAAGATGTGATCCACGCCTCATTCATCACGATGAATGTAAGGCGGTTCACATTCTCAGTAAGAGACGGGTCCTCATCTACGTTACAACACCCCCTGGCGCACTGAAGGCCCTCTCCGAAAGGACACTGGATGCCGGGCATGAAAGGACCTCGATAGTGTACTGTACCAACTCGGGTCATATATCCAGCCTCGCCACCCAGTAGTCCAGTGGATCCTCAGTCTCTGAGGTGACTACATCGGCCCTGGATCCAATGTAGTCTGTGACCTGGCGACTGAAGTATTGACTGGTAGAGTTGCCAGTAGATGTGCCTGGCAACTGTGGTTGGAAGAACAGTCTGAAGTTAGCCGCAAGGCTGCCTCCAGAGCTGCTGCTCCTTCTCTCAGGAAAAGGGGGACTAGAGCCCTGCTCATTCCCAACATCAGGTGCTGTAGGCATGCCAGCACCTGGGAAAGCAGAACAGAGGCAACGTAGCAGTGTCGCCTCGTACTGCTGCATTCTGCTTTCCCTCTGAGATGCGTGAATGAACTCCGACACTTTACCCTTATAGTGGGGATCTATAAGGGTGGCCACTCAGTACTGCTCCTTCTCTTTGATGGCCTTAATCCTGGGGTCCTTGCGCAGGCATTGCAGCATATGCATACCCACATGCCACAAACTGCCAAATGCAGAGGACCCCATGTCCTCAACGTCACGGAGGACAATAGTGTCGGGCTCAACCACTCCCCAACCACGGATGACATGTGGTGCTTGGGAGGGTTGAGACATCCGCCTAGAGGAATGCCCCATTTCCTCTCGGTTCAGATCACCTAAATCCCCCTCCTCATCATCGGACGGTTGCTCTGCACCGTGATACTTGGGCTCAGAAAGCACCATGGTGCCTGCGTCCTCCTCTTCCAGTAGCTGCTGCTTGGCAACTAGTGCCGTCGAGTATGCCGCGCAGGGTGTGCTCAAGGAGGAACACCAGTGGGATGGTATCCGCTATGGTGGCATCATCGCGGCTTACCATCCTGGTGGCCTCCTCTAATGGTGCAAGCACACAGCAGGCATCCCAAATCAGCAGCCACTGCCTGGGGAAGAGAAATCCCAGGTCCCCAGTGCCTGATCTAGCCTCATACTCATACAAGTAGTCCATGATGGCTCGCCTCTGCTGGAGCAGAGTCAGCAGCATCATAAGACTAGAGTTCCAGCGGGTGGGTGTGTCACAAATCAAGCGGTTCTGCGGCAGACCGTTCTGCTGCTGGAACTCGGCCAGACGAGCTGTGGCCGTGTATGACCACTTGAAGTGACTGGACACCCTCCTAGCTATCCTCAGTACCTCCTGCAGACCACAGTACTTGGTGAGGAACCACTGGACAACCAGGTTGAAAACGTGTGCCAGGCAAAGAACATGTGTGAATCTGCCAAAGCGAAGGGCAGACAGGATGTTGGTGGCATTGTCACACACTACCTTGTCTATTGAGAGGTGGTGAGGGGTCAGCCACCTCTCAGCTGCCAGCAACTCTGCCTCGGTGTGGCTCCTATCACTGAGACACAGAAGCTGCAACACTGCATGGCACTGTCTCACCTGGCATGAAGCATAGGCTCTGGGGGGGCATGGGGCTGTCTGGGAAGAGGACTCACTGGTGAAGGAGGGGGTGTGGGTGGAGACTGGTGTAGCACCAATACGTGGTGGTACCACCATCTCAGAAGTAAAGCACAGGGTCGCACTCCAAATGTAATAAATTTATTTAGTGACCAAACATTGTATCACACAACGATACAATAAGATCTAAATGAGATATTAACAACTCTGATCTTATTGTAACATGTAACTTTCTTATTGCCTTTTAAGTAACAGTGTTTCATTTTATTCTTTTTATCTTACGTTTTCCTGAAAATGTGGTGCCATCTTGTGGAATATTTAAAGAACACTTTTCAGGCTTTTCATTTATGATTCCTTTTCTTTTTCAAATGTTGATACTGTACACTGAAATTGTAAGTATACACTAAGAGATGATTTATATATAATATGATTGCACTTTATTCAGATGATACATTGATTTATTACCTTAATTGTTTCATGACACTTTTATATGAATTATTATATTTTTTATACTGATATTGTGATATATATGTACTTCATTGCAATTTTGCATGCACATTATTATGCACTTTATGTGAGAACTATATGCTTATACTAAGCATGCAAACTATATAAGGTTTATGCACTTTTTTCACTTTATTCCCCCAACCCCCGACCCCCATTAGGGGCCGTCCCAGTGATTGGTGAGGTTATTTCACTGTTGGAACACTGCTGCTTAAAGCTAGGTACACACCTAGCGATTTTTCCTCCTGACCGACCGTTCGATACTTTCGACGGTCGGCCAGGAGGAAGGACTGTCAGTCACGGCAAAAGCAGCCACATCCATCAGTTACCGCGACCAATCGTGCGGTCAATAGAGGACCGCACGATCAGACGAGGTTTTCCACCATGCCCGATTGTCCTTTTGTCCCATTCAGACGAACGATCGGTCGTACATGGCCGCATTCGGATGCGATAATTTCGGTCCAATCGACCGATACACTGAACTATCGGTCGATCGGACCGAAATATCTCATCGTGTGTGCCCAGCTTAAGCATCACCTGAAGAAGGGGCACTTCCCCCCCCCAAAAAAAAAAATGTTGTGTGATACGATGTTTGGTCACTAAATAAATTTACAAAAAATTACATTTGGAGTGCGACCCTCTACTATGTTTTACTTCTGAGATTTTGATCCAGCAAGGGTTGGATTCTTTGAGGCGTGGGCACCCACACTTGGATAGAGTGCAGAGGACTGTGTAGTTTTCGGATTTCATACCACCATCTCACCCCTTGTGCCCCTGCCACGTCTCTGCCGGCTAGTAGAATGGCCCACTGGGTGGTCCAGCCGTACTTGCTGGACCACGTGTCCATAGTAATGTGGACACACTTGCCCACACTGTGGTCCACAGTGTGGGCACTGAGCACTTTCCTCCGCCTTGGGCGTCAGGAAAGATTGTGTATCAGTGCACAGCTCCTCCTCAAGCACAGTAGCCCCACATATAGTGTGCGAAAACATATCATGAGACTCCTCCTAGGCGTGACAGTGTACAACCAGTTGAAGGATTATTTACTATCAGTGTGATTCAAGGCAGTCCATCACTGCTTCCCTTCTCCCTACATTAGGAAGTGACAGTGTAACCATTTGGAAGATTAGTTACTATGAGTGAGATACAAGGCTGGTCCATTCACTCTTTCCTTCTCCTCCTACATTAGGAGGTGACAGTGTAACCAGTTGAAGGGTTATTTACTATCAGTAGATACAAGGCAGGTCCATTCGCTGCTTCCCTTCTCCCTACATTAGGAGGTGACGTGTAACCATTTGGAATTATTTTCTATCAGTGAGATACAAGGCAGGCATTCACTGCTTTCCTTCTCTCTACATTAGTTGACAGTGTACCAGTTGGAAGGTCAGTTTACTTCGTTTTTTTCCATCCCTTGGCAGGTTCAGCCTTTACCAGTTGTTCCATTTTACCCTTTTTGCTTTTTCTTGGCTGGCTGTCCAGATTTTAAGATACATTTAATAGATACATTGTCTCTCTGCTATTACTATGACCAATTCATATTTTAGTAAAAACTTAAAGGGCATGTCCAACCCCAAAAACTAAAATTTAATCCAATATTGACCCAATGTGAAGTTTAAAAAATCCTTACTTTACATCTCTGCTCCTTACAGTTCCCATGCAGTGCTTGTCCTAAGTCCAGAAAATGTGTAACTGTTGAAATTACAAAGCACTTTGATTTTTTTCTTGTAATTACACTTGTGCATGCGTCCCATTTGAGCTAGTTGGTGGCCACGTCTCTGTGTGCACCCACACATATGGCATACCGTTTGATGCAGGATATGTGGAGATTGACATTTAGTGGTTTTTTTTGCTTGTCAAGGGTTTAGGTAGGATTTCAAACGCTTGATCATCTTTTTATTTTTCACACAAAACCCCCTAAAAACACAAAGTTTTTGGATCACTGGGTCTGGAATTCTACATGTATTATGAAAGCATGGCACGTAACGTAGCTAATTTTGTAATTCCAAATATATATAGTTTGTGGGGGGGAATTTCCATGTTTCGGGACTGTTTCCTTAGAAAAGTGTAGGCTGTCAAATTACAGAGCACTTTGATTTTTTGTTGTAATTGCATTTGTGCATGTGTCCTATTTGAGCTAGTTGGTAGCCATGTCTCTGTGTGCATCCACGCATATGGCATAACGTTTGATTCAGAACATGTGGGAGAATTGATATTTAGTGGGGGTTTTATTTGTGGGGGCATTTCCAAGTTTTGGGGCTGTTTGAATTACAGAGCACTTTGATTTTTTTCTTGTAATTACACTTGTGCATGTGTCCCATTTGAGCTAGTTGTGGCCAGTCTCTGTGTGCACCCACACATTGGCATACCGTTTGATGCGGATTGGGGGATTGTGACATTTAGTGGTTTTTTTGCTTGTCAAAGGGTTTAGGATGTTTCAATCCTTGAAATCTCTATTTTTATTTTTCACAAACCTCCAAAAAACACAAGTTCTTTGGATCACTGGGTCTGGAATTCTTCATGTATGTATGAAGCATAGAACTGCACGTAGCTGAAGGTGTGTAGATTCCAAATATATATAGTTTGTGGGGGGAATTTCCATGTTTGGGGACTGTTTTCCTTAGAAAAGGGGTAGGCTGTTCAAATAACAGAGCACTTTGATTTTTTCTTGTAATTGCATTTGTGCATGCATCCCATTTGAGCTATTTGGTGGCCACGTCTCTGTGTACATACACACATAGGGCATACTGTTTGATTCAGAACATGTGGCGATTGATATTTAGTTGGGGGTTTTATTTGTGGGGGCATTTCCAAGTTTTGGGGCTGTTTGAAATTACAAAGCACTTTGATTTTTCTTTAATTCACTTGTGCATCGCGTCCCATTTGAGCTGTTGGTGGCATGTCCCTGTGTACACCCACGCATATGCATACCGTTTGATTCAGGGTATTTGGAAGATTGATATTGACAAGTTTTTTTTACATGACATGGAAATTTGCCATGATTTTTAACTTTGAATTGTATTTTTTACATTTTTCCTGAAAATCTGGTAAAAAAGCAAAATTTTACATAAACTGTGCCCACACCATTGGTGGTATGCATAAAGGAATCACACCATTGTGTAGCTGAAGGTGTTAGATTCCAAAATATATAGTTTTTGGGGGTATTTCTAATATAGAGGGGTGTTTAGTTGCTTGACAAATCTGAAAAGTGCTGTAATTGGGCCATTGTTCATTGGCTCACTTTGTGCTAGTTGATTCCACGTTTGCGTGTATAACCATACATAGGGCATACCGTTTGATTCAGGACATTTAGGAGATTTTTTTGGTAACTTTTTTGTTTACATTACTTGGGATTTTGGCATGATTTCTACCTTTAGAGTGTTTTTTTTTCAATCATTTTTTAGAAATCTAAAACTGCGAACTTCCACGAAAAACTGCGCCCACACCATTGATGGTACGAATGAACAAACTACAGAATTTCGTAGATAAAGGTTGTGGATTCGAGAAAAAGCCGTGGCATACTGTTTGAGTCAGGACATTTGGGAGATTGATATTTAGTAACTTTTTTTTACATTCCATCAGGTTTTGGCATGATTTTTACCTTTTGAAGTTGTTTTTTGTTAATTTTTTCGACAAATGAAAACTTCTACGAAAAATAGCGCCCACACCATTGATGGTATGATGAACAAACTACAGCGTTACATAGCTGAAGGTGTGTAGATTTCCGGAATATATAGTTTGTGTTTTGTGTGAAAAACTGCAGACTGTTCAAATCAACTGGCTAATTTTTTTGCTGCTACGAATTTGGCACACTGGTCACTCTGGGTTAGTTGTAGCCATTTCTCTGGGTACACCCATGAATTGGCATACCGTTTTCGTGGAGGGGTTAGGCTTTCAATTTGAGATGTGCTTGAACTTTCCTCCACAGTTTTTAGCTGAAATTCGCATTTGATTTTGTCTCTGATTTTACAGTTGAGGAAAAAAAGGAAAATGTGAGAAAATAACTTCAATTGGACGAAGAGCTCGTCCGGTATCTGCATTTTGATCAAAACTAACCTCACTCATAAAATGTGTGTAGTTTCTAAATATATCTCACTTGTGGGGATATTTTAGTTAATTTGGTAATATTCTATGTTAACTGTCAGTAGTGGTTATACATTTTAATTTGGTGTAATATTCTTGAAGGTGCAGTTTTAGTTTGGGGGGGTCTCCTGTACAGGAAAAGTGGTACCTACATATATCAGACCTACTAAAGGCTCTGGCCAGGAGCTACCTGGTCCTTCGCAGGGAAGATGTTTATCATACCCAATATGTTTAGGGGTAGCCGCGCGAGGGCTATCCTTTCTGGGCGGGTAGTAGAGTGGATTACCCAACCTCCTCATCCACCTCCTCACAGGCACAGAGCACCGAGCTGCCACTGTAGATACTGTGTCTGCTCCTTCCTCACTGAGGCTCCTACTGTGGGCATGGCCCTATCCTCTTTATCAGGAGTTTGTTGCCCACATGACCACTTTCTTTTGCTTCTCGGGGATTCCATCCAATGTTAATTTTTGTAAATTTATTTAGTGACCAAACATCGTATCACACAACATTTTTTTTTGGGGGGGGGGGGGGAGTGCCCCTTCTTCAGGTGATGCTTAAGCTGGGCACACACGATGAGATATCGGTCCGATCGACCGATAGTTCAGTGTATCGGTCGATTGGACCGAAATTATCGCATCCGAATGCGGCCATGTACGACCGATCGTTCGTCTGAATGGGACAAAAGGACAACGGGCATGGTGGAAAACCTCGTCTGATCGGCGGTCGGTCGCGGGGTAACTGATGGATGTGGCTGCTTTTGCCGTGACTGACAGTCCTTCCTCCGGCCGACCGTCGAAAGTATCGAACGGTCGGTCAGGAGGAAAAATCGCTAGGTGTGTACCTAGCTTTAAGCAGCAGTGTTCCAACAGTGAAATAACCTCACCAATCACTGGGACGGCCTAATGGGGTCGGGGGTTGGGGGAATAAAGTGAAAAAAGTGCATAAACCTTATATAGTTTGCATGCTTAGTATAAGCATATAGTTCTCACATAAAGTGCATAAATGTGCATGCAAAATTGCAATGAAGTACATATTAATCACAAATCAGTATAAAAATATAATAATTCATTAAAAGTGTCATGAAACAAAAAAGGTAATAAAAAATGTATCTCTGAATAAAGTGCAATCATATTATATAAAATCATCTCTTAGTGTATACTTACAATTTCAGTGTACAGTATCAACATTTGAAAAAGAAAAGGAATCATAAAATGAAAAGCCTGAAAAGTGTTCTTTAAATATTCCACAAGATGGCACCACATTTTCAGGAAAACGTAAGATAAAAAGAATAAAATGAAACACTGTTACTTAAAGGCAATAAGAAAGTTAATGTTACAATAAGATCAGAGTTGTTAATATCTCATTTAGATCTTTGTATCGTTGTGTGATACAATGTTTGGTACTAAATAAATTTATTACATTTGGAGTGCGACCCAGTGCTTTACTTCTGAGATGGTGGTACCACCACGTATTGGTGCTACACCAGTCTCCACCCACACCCCCTCCTTCACCAGTGAGTCCTCTTCCCGGACAGCCCATGCCCCCCCAGAGCCTATGCTTCATGCCAGGTGAGACAGTGCCATGCAGTGTTGCAGTTTCTGTGTCTCGGTGATAGGAGCCACACCGAGGCAGAGTTGCTGGCAGCTGAGAGGTGGCTGACCCCTCACCACCTCTCAATAGACAAGGTAGTGTGTGACAATGCCACCAACATCCTGTCTGCCCTTCGCTTTGGCAGATTCACACATGTTTGCCTGGCACACGTTTTCAACCTGGTTGTCAGTGGTTCCTCACCAAGTACTGTGGTCTGCAGGAGGTACTGAGGATAGCTAGGAGGGTGTCCAGTCACTTCAAGTGGTCATACACGGCCACAGCTCGTCTGGCCGAGTTCCAGCAGCAGAACGGTCTGCCGCAGAACCGCTTGATTTGTGACACACCCACCCGCTGGAACTCTAGTCTATGATGCTGCTGACTCTGCTCCAGCAGAGGCGAGCCATCATGGAACTACTTGTATGAGTATGAGGCTAGATAGGCACTGGGGACCTGGGATTTCTCTTCCCAGGCAGGTGGCTGCTGATTTGGGATGCCTGCTGTGTGCTGCACCATTAGAGGAGGCCACCAGGATGGTAAGCCGCGATGATGCCACCATAGCGGATACCATCCCACTGGTGTTCCTCCTTGAGCACACCCTGCGCGGCTAACTCGACGGCACTGTTGCCAAGCAGCAGCTACTGGAAGAGGAGGACGCAGACACCATGTGTCTTTCTGAGCCCAAGTATCACGGTGCAGAGCAACCGTCCGATGATGGTTTGGAGTGCGACCCTCTACTATGTTTTACTTCTGAGATTTTGATCCAGCAAGGGTTGGATTCTTTGAGGCGTGGGCACCCACACTTGGATAGAGTGCAGAGGACTGTGTAGTTTTCGGATTTCATACCACCATCTCACCCCTTGTGCCCCTGCCACGTCTCTGCCGGCTAGTAGAATGGCCCACTGGGTGGTCCAGCCGTACTTGCTGGACCACGTGTCCATAGTAATGTGGACACACTTGCCCACACTGTGGTCCACAGTGTGGGCACTGAGCACTTTCCTCCGCCTTGGGCGTCAGGAAAGATTGTGTATCAGTGCACAGCTCCTCCTCAAGCACAGTAGCCCCACATATAGTGTGCGAAAACATATCATGAGACTCCTCCGGATCCCCGAAGAAAGTGGTCATGTGGGCAACAAACTCCTGATAAAGAGGATCAGGGTCCATGCCCACAGTAGGAGCCTCAGGTGAGGAAGGAGCAGACACAGTATCTACAGTGGCAGCTCGGCTGCTCTGTGCCTGTGAGGAGGTGGATGAGGAAGGTTGGGTAATCCACTCTACTACCCGCCCCAGAAGGGATAGCCCTCGCGCGGCTACCCCTAAACATATTGGGTATAGATAAACATCTTCCCTGCGAAGGACCAGGTAGCTCCTGGCCAGAGCCTTTAGTAGGTCTGATATATGTAGGTACCCGACTTTTCCTGTACAGGAGACCCCCCCAAACTAAAACTGCACCTTCAAGAATATTACACCAAATTAAAATGTATAACCACTACTGACAGTTAACATAGAATATCTACCAAATTAACTAAAATATCCCCACAAGTGAGATATATTTAGAAACTACACACATTTTATGAGTGAGGTTAGTTTTGATCAAAATGCAGATACCCGGACGCAGCTCTTCGTCCAATTGTAAGTTATTTTCTCACATTTTCCTTTTTTTCCTCAACTGTAAAATCAGAGACAAAATCAAATGCGAATTTCAGCTAAAAACTGTGGAGGAAAGTTCAAGCACATCTCAAATATGAAAGCCTAACCCCTCCCGAATAAAACGGTATGCCACATTCATGGGTGTACCCAGAGACATGGCTACCAACTAACCCAGAGCGTGACCAGTGCCAAATGTCCGTAGCAGCAAAAAAATTAGCCAGTTTTGTATTTGAACAGTCTGCAGTTTTTCCACAAAACACAAACTATATATTCCGGAAATCTACACACCTTCAGCTATGTAACGCTGTAGTTTGTTCATTCATACCATCAATGGTGTGGGCGCAGTTTTTCGTAGAAGTTTTCATTTGTCTGAAAAAATTAACAAAAAACAACTTCAAAAGGTAAAAATCATGCCAAAACCTGATGGAATGTAAAAAAAAGTTACTAAATATCAATCTCCCAAATGTCCTGACTCAAACAGTATGCCACGGCTTTTTCTCGAATCCACACACCTTTATCTACGAAATTCTGTAGTTTGTTCATTCGTACCATCAATGGTGTGGGCGCAGTTCTTCGTGGAAGTTCGCAGTTTTAGATTTCTAAAAAATTTGAAAAAAAAACACTCTCAAAGGTAGAAATCATGCCAAAATCCCAAGTAATGTAAACAAAAAGTTACCAAAAATTAATCTCCTAAATGTCCTGAATCAAACGGTATGCCCTATGTATGGTTATACACGCAAACGTGGAATCAACTAGCCACAAAGTGAGCCAATGAACAATGGCCCAATTACAGCAACTTTTCAGATTTGTCAGACTAAACACCCCTCTATATTAGAAATACCCCCCAAATACCCCCAAAACTATATATTCTTGGAATCTACACACCTTCAGCTACACAATGGTGTGATTCCTTTATGCATACCACCAATGGTGTGGGCACAGTTATATGTAAAATTTTGCTTTTTTACCAGATTTTCAGGAAAAATGTACAAAAATACAATTCAAAGTTAAAAATCATGGCAAATTTCCATGTCATGTAAAAAAAACTTGTCAATTATCAATCTTCCAAATACCCTGAATCAAACGGTATGCCATATGCGTGGGTGTACACAGGGACATGGCCACCAACTAGCTCAAATGGGACGCATGCACAAGTGTAATTACAAGAAAAAAATCAAAGTGCTTTGTAATTTCAAACAGCCCCAAAACTTGGAAATGCCCCCCACAAATAAAACCCCCAACTAAATATCAATCGCCCACATGTTCTGAATCAAACAGTATGCCCTATGTGTGTATGTACACAGAGACGTGGCCACCAACTAGCTCAAATGGGATGCATGCACAAATGCAATTACAAGAAAAAATCAAAGTGCTCTGTAATTTGAACAGCCTACCCCTTTTCTAAGGAAACAGTCCCCAAACATGGAAATTCCCCCCACAAACTATATATATTTGGAATCTACACACCTTAAGCTACGGTGCAGTTTATGCTTTCATACATACATGAGAATTCCAGACCCAGTGATCCAAAGAACTCTGGGGTTTTGGAGGTTTTGTGAAAAATAAAATAAGATGATTCAAGGATTGAAATCCTACCTAAACCCTTTGACAAGCAAAAAAACCCACTAAATGTCAATCTCCCACATATCCTGCATCAACGGTATGCTATGTGTGGGTGCACACAGAGACGTGGCCACCAACTAGCTCAAATGGGACACATGCACAAGTGTAATTACAAGAAAAAAATCAAAGTGCTCTGTAATTTCAAACAGCCCCAAAACTTGGAAATGCCCCCCACAAATAAAACCCCCCACTAAATATCAATCTCCCACATGTTCTGAATCAAACGTTATGCCATATGCGTGGATGCACACAGAGACATGGCTACCAACTAGCTCAAATAGGACACATGCACAAATGCAATTACAACAAAAAATCAAAGTGCTCTGTAATTTGAACAGCCTACACTTTTTCTAAGGAAACAGTCCCGAAACATGGAAATTCCCCCCACAAACTATATATATTTGGAATCTACAAACCTTCAGCTACGTTACGGTGCCATGCTTTCATACATACATGTAGAATTCCAGACCCAGTGATCCAAAGAACTTTGTGTTTTTAGGGGGTTTTGTGAAAAATAAAAAAAGATGATTCAAGCGTTGAAATCCTACCTAAACCCTTTTGACAAGCAAAAAAACCCACTAAATGTCAATCTCCCACATATCCTGCATCAAACGGTATGCCATATGTGTGGGTGCACACAGAGACGTGGCCACCAACTAGCTCAAATGGGACGCATGCACAAGTGTAATTACAAGAAAAAAAATCAAAGTGCTTTGTAATTTCAACAGTCTACACATTTTCTGGACTTAGGACAAGCACTGCATGGGAACTGTAAGGAGCAGAGATGTAAAGTAAGGATTTTTTAAAACTTCACATTGGGTCATTATTGGATTAAATTTTAGTTTTTGGGGTTGGACATGCCCTTTAAGTTTTTACTAAAATATGAATTGCAGTAATAGCAGAGAGACAATGTATCTATTAAATGTATCTTTAAAATCTGGACAGCCAGCCAAGAAAAAGCAAAGGGGTAAAATGGAACAACTGGTAAAGGCTGAACCTGCCAAGGGATGGAAAAAAACGAAGTAACTGACCTTCCAACTGGTTACACTGTCACTAATGTAGAGAGAAGGAAAGCAGTGAATGGACCTGCCTTGTATCTCACTGATAGCAACTAATCTTCCAAATGGTTACACTGTCACCTCCTAATGTAGGGAGAAGGGAAGCAGCGAATGGACCTGCCTTGTATCTCACTGATAGTAAATAACCCTTCAACTGGTTACACTGTCACCTCCTAATGTAGGGAGAAGGAAAGTAGTGAATGGACCAGCCTTGTATCTCACTCATAGTAACTAATCTTCCAAATGGTTACACTGTCACTTCCTAATGTAGGGAGAAGGGAAGCAGTGAATGGACCTGCCTTGAATCACACTGATAGTAAATAATCCTTCAACTGGTTACACTGTCACCTCCTAATATAGGGAGAAGGAAAGCAGTGAATGGACCTGCCTTGTATCTCACTGATAGTAAATAAACGTCCAACTGGTTACACTGTCACCACCTAATGTAGGGAGAAGGAAAGCAGTGAATGGACTTGCCTTGTATCTCACTGATAGTATCTAATCTTCCCACTGGTTACACTGTCACCTCCTAATGAAGAGAGAAGGAAAGCAGTGGATGGACCTGCCTTGTATCTCACTGATAGTAACTAATCTTCCAACTGGTTACACTGTCACCTCCTAATGTACCTTCTCCCTATATTAGGAGGTGACGTGTAACCAGTTGAAGGATTATTTACTATCAGTGTGATTCAAGGCAGGTCCATTCACTGCTTCCCTTCTCCCTACATTAGGAAGTGACAGTGTACCATTTGGAAGATTAGTTACTATGAGTGAGATACAAGGCTGGTCCATTCACTGCTTTCCTTCTCCCTACATTAGGAGGTGACAGTGTAACCAGTTGAAGGGTTATTTACTATCAGTGAATACAAGGCAGGTCCATTCGCTGCTTCCCTTCTCCCTACATTAGGAGGTGACAGTGTACCATTTGGAATATTAGTTGCTATCAGTGAGATACAGGCAGGCCCATTCACTGCTTTCCTTTCTCTCTACATTAGGAGGTGACAGTGTAACCAGTTGGAAGGTCAGTTACTTCGTTTTTTTCCATCCCTTGGCAGGTTCAGCCTTTACCAGTTGTTTCCATTTTACCCCTTTGCTTTTCTTGGCTGGCTGTCCAGATTTTAAAGATACATTTAATAGATACTTGTCTCTCTGCTATTACTGCAATTCATATTTTAGTAAAAACTTAAAGGGCATGTCCAACCCCAAAAACTAAAATTTAATCCAATAATGACCCAATGTAAGTTTTAAAAAATCCTTACTTTACATCTCTGCTCCTTACAGTTCCCATGCAGTGCTTGTCCTAAGTCCAGAAAATGTGTAGACTGTTGAAATTACAAAGCACTTTGATTTTTTTTCTTGTAATTACACTTGTGCATGCGTCCCATTTGAGCTAGTTGGTGGCCAGCTTCTCTGTGTGCACCCACACATAGGGCATACCGTTTGATGCAGGATATGTGGGAGTTGACATTTAGTGGGTTTTTTTGCTTGTCAAAAGGGTTTAGGTAGGATTTCAACGCTTGAATCATCTTTTTATTTTTCACAAAACCCCCTAAAAACACAAAGTTCTTGGATCACTGGGTCTGGAATTCTACATGTATGTATGAAAGCATGGCACCGTAACGTAGCTGAAGGTTTGTAGATTCCAAATAATATAGTTTGTGGGGGGAATTTCCATGTTTCGGGACTGTTTCCTTAGAAAAGTGTAGGCTGTTCAAATTACAGAGCACTTTGATTTTTTGTTGTAATTGCATTTGTGCATGTGTCCTATTTGAGCTAGTTGGTAGCCATGTCTCTGGTGCATCCACGCATATGGCATAACGTTTGATTCAGAACATGTGGGAGATTGATATTTAGTGGGGGGTTTTATTTGTGGGGGGCATTTCCAAGTTTTGGGGCTTGTGAAATTACAGAGCACTTTGATTTTTTTCTTGTAATTACACTTGTGCATGTGTCCCATTTGAGCTAGTTGGTGGCCACGTCTCTGTGTGCACCCACACATATGGCATACCGTTTGATGCAGGATATGTGGGAGATTGACATTTAGTGGGTTTTTTTGCTTGTCAAAAGGGTTTAGGTAGGATTTCAATCCTTGAATCATCTTATTTTATTTTTCACAAAACCTCCAAAAAACACAGAGTTCTTTGGATCACTGGGTCTGGAATTCTTCATGTATGTATGAAAGCATAGAACTGCACCGTAGCTGAAGGTGTGTAGATTCCAAATATATATAGTTTGTGGGGGGAATTTCCATGTTTGGGGACTGTTTCCTTAGAAAAGGGGTAGGCTGTTCAAATTACAGAGCACTTTGATTTTTCTTGTAATTGCATTTGTGCATGCATCCCATTTGAGCTAGTTGGTGGCCACGTCTCTGTGTACATACACACATAGGGCTAACTGTTTGATTCAGAACATGTGGCGATTGATATTTATTGGGGTGTATTGTTGGGGGGCATTTCCATTTGGGCTGTTTGAAATTACAAAGCACTTTGATTTTTTTCTTGTAATTACACTTGTGCATGCGTCCCATTTGAGCTAGTTGGTGGCCTGTCCCTGTGTACACCCACGCATATGGCATACCGTTTGATTCAGGTATTTGGAAGATTGATAATTGACAAGTTTTTTTTTACATGACATGGAAATTTGCCATGATTTTAACTTTGATTGTATTTTTATACATTTTTCCTGAAAATCTGGTAAAAAGCAAATTTTACATAAAACTGTGCCCACACCATGGGTGGTATGCATAAAGTCACACCATTGTGTAGCTGAAGGTGTGTAGATTCCAAGAATATATAGTTTTGGGGTATTTGGGGGGTATTTCTATATAGAGGGGTGTTTAGTCTGACAAATCTGAAAGTTGCTGTAATTGGGCCATTGTTCATTGGCTCACTTTGTGGCTAGTTGATTCCACGTTTGCGTTGTATAACCATACATAGGGCATACCGTTTGATTCAGGACATTTAGGAATTAATTTTTGGTAACTTTTTGTTTACATTACTTGGATTTTGGCATGATTTCTACCTTTGAGAGTGTTTTTTTTTCAAATTTTTTAGAAATCTAAACTGCGAACTTCCACGAAGAACTGCGCCCACACCATTGATGGTACGAATGAACAAACTACAGAATTTCGTAGATAAAGGTGTGTGGATTCGAGAAAAACCGTGGCATACTGTTTGAGTCAGGACATTTGGGAGATTGATATTTAGTAACTTTTTTTACATTCCATCAGGTTTGGCATGATTTTTACCTTTTGAAGTTGTTTTTTGTTAATTTTTTCAGACAAATGAAAACTTCTACGAAAAACTGCGCCCACACCATTGATGGTATGAATGAACAAACTACAGCGTTACATAGCTGAAGTGTGGTAGATTTCCGGAATATATAGTTGTGTTTTTGGAAAACTGCAGACTGTTCAAATACAAAACTGGCTAATTTTTTTGCTGCTACGGAACTTTGGCACTGGTCACGCTCTGGGTTAGTTGGATGCCATGTCTCTGGGTACACCCATGAATGTGCATACCGTTTATTCGGGAGGGGTTAGGCTTTCATATTTGAGATGTGCTTGAACTTTCCTCCACAGTTTTTGGCTGAATTCGCATTTGATTTTGTCTCTGATTTCAAGTTGAGGAAAAAAGGAAAATGTGAGAAAATAACTTACAATTGGACGAAGAGCTGCGTCCGGGATCTGCATTTGATCAAAACTAACCTCACTCATAAAATGTGTGTAGTTTCTAAATATATCTCACTTGTGGATATTTTATTTAATTTGTAGATATTCTATGTTTAACTGTCAGTAGTGGTTATACATTTTAATTTGGTGTAATATTCTTGAAGGTGCAGTTTTAGTTTGGGGGTCTCCTGTACAGGAAAATTCGGGTACCTACATATATCAGACCTACTAAAGCTCTGGCCAGGAGCTACCTGGTCCTTCGCAGGGAAGATGTTTATCTATACCCAATATGTTTAGGGGTAGCCCGCGAGGGCTATCCCTTCTGGGGCGGGTAGTAGATGGATTACCCAACCTTCCTCATCCACCTCCTCACAGGCACAGAGCAGCCGAGCGGCCACTGTAGATACTGTGTCTGCTCCTTCCTCACCTGACTCCTACTGTGGGCATGGGCCCTTATCCTCTTATCAGGGTTTGTTGCCCACATGACCACTTTCTTCGGGTTCCGGAGGAGGGAGTCTCATGATATGTTTTCGCACACTATATGTGGGGCTACTGTGCTTGGAGGAGCTGTGCACTGATACACAATCTTTCCTGACGCCCAAGGCGGAGGAAAGTGCTCAGTGCCCACACTGTGGACCACAGTGTGGCAATGTGTGTCCACATTACTATGGACACGTGGTCCACAGTACAGCTGGACCACCCAGTGGGCCATTCTACTAGCCGGCAGAGACGGGGCAGGGGCACAAGGGGTGAGATGGTGGTTGAAATCCGAAAACTACACAGTCCTCTGCACTCTATCCAAGTGTGGGTGCCCACGCCTCAAAGAATCCAACCCTTGCTGGATCAAAATCTCAAGTAAAACTAGTAGAGGGTCGCACTCCAAATGTAATTTTTTGTAAATTATTTAGTGACCAAACATCGTATCACACAACATTTTTTTTGGGGGGGGGGGGGGGAGTGCCCCTTCTTCAGGTGATGCTTAAGCTGGGCACACACGATGAGATATTTCGGTCCGATCGACCGATAGTTCAGTGTATCGTTCGATTGGACCGAAATTATCGCATCCGAATGCGGCCATGTACGACCGATCGTTCGTCTGAATGGGACAAAAGGACAATCGGGCATGGTGAAAACCTCGTCTGATCGTGCGGTCGGTCGCGGTAACTGATGGATGTGGCTGCTTTTGCCGTGACTGACAGTCCTTCCTCCTGGCCGACCGTCGAAGTATCGAACGGTCGGTCAGGAGGAAAAATCGCTAGGTGTGTACCTAGCTTTAAGCAGCAGTGTTCCAACAGTGAAATAACCTCACCATCACTGGGACGGCCCCTAATGGGGGTCGGGGGTTGGGGGAATAAAGTGAAAAGTCATAAACCTTATATAGTTTGGCATGCTAGTATAAGCATATAGTTTCTCAATAAAGTGCATATAATGTGCATGCAAAATTGCAATGAAGTACATATATATCACAATATCAGTATAAAAAATATAATAATTCATATAAAAGTGTCATGAAACAATTAAGGTAATAAATCAATGTTCATCTGAATAAAGTGCAATCATATTATATATAAATCATCTCTTATTGTATACTTACATTCATTGTACAGTATCAACATTTGAAAAAGAAAAGGAATCATAAAATGAAAAGCCTGAAAAGTGTTCTTTAAATATTCCACAATGGCACCACATTTTCAGGAAAACGTAAGATAAAAAGAATAAAATGAAACACTGTTACTTAAAGGCAATAAGAAAGTTACATGTTACAATAGATCAGAGTTGTATTATCTCATTTAGATCTTTATTGTATCGTTGTGTGATACAATGTTTGGTCACTAAATAAATTTATTACATTTGGAGTGCGACCCATGTCTTTACTTCTGAGATGGTGGTACCACCACGTATTGGTGCTACACCAGTCTCCACCCACACCCCCTCCTTCACCAGTGAGTCCTCTTCCCGGACAGCCCCATGCCCCCCCAGAGCCTATGCTTCATGCCAGGTGGACAGTGCCATGCAGTGTTGCAGTTTCTGTGTCTCGTGATAGAGCCACACCGAGGCAAGTTGCTGGCACTGAGAGGTGGCTGACCCCTCACCACCTCTCAATAGACAAGGTGTGTGTGACAATGCCACCAACATCCTGTCTGCCCTTCGCTTTGGCAGATTCACACATGTTTGCCTGGCAACACGTTTTCAACCTGGTTGTCCAGTGGTTCCCACCAAGTACTGTGGTCTGCAGGAGGTACGAGGATAGCTAGGAGGGTGTCCAGTCACTTCAAGTGGTCATACACGGCCCAGCTCGTCTGGCCGAGTTCCAGCAGCAGAACGTTCTGCCGCAGAACCGCTTGATTTGTGACACACCCACCCGTGGAACTCTAGTCTTAGATGCTGCTGACTCTGCTCCAGCAGAGGCGAGCCATCATGGACTACTTGTATGAGTTGAGGCTAGATCAGGCACTGGGGACCTGGGATTTCTCTTCCCAGGCAGTGGCTGCTGATTTGGGATGCCTGCTGTGTGCTTGCACCATTAGAGAGGCCACCAGGATGGTAAGCCGCGATGATGCCACCATAGCGGATACCATCCCACTGGTGTTCCTCCTGAGCACACCCTGCGCGGCATACTCGACGGCACTAGTTGCCAAGCAGCAGCTACTGGAAGAGGAGGACGCAGACCCATGGTGCTTTCTGAGCCCAAGTATCAGGTGCAAGCAACCGTCCGATGATAGGAGGGGGATTTAGGTGATCTGAACCGAGAGGAATGGGGCATTCCTCTAGGCGGATGTCTCACCCTCCCAAGCACCACATGTCATCCGTGGTTGGGGAGTGGTTGAGCCCGACACTATTGTCCTCCGTGACGTTGAGGACATGGGTTCCTCTGCATTTGGCAGTTTGTGGCATGTGGGTATGCATATGCTGCAATGCCTGCGCAAGGACCCCAGGATTAAGGCCATCAAAGAGAAGAAGCAGTACTGAGTGGCCACCCTTATAGATCCCCACTATAAGGGTAAAGTGTCGGAGGGAAAGCAGAATGCAGCAGTACGAGGCGACACTGCTACGTTGCCTCTGTTCTGCTTTCCCAGGTGCTGGCAGGCCTACAGCACCTGATGTTGGGAATGAGCAGCTCTAGTCCCCCTTTTCCTGAGAGAAGGAGCAGCAGCTCTGGAGGCAGCCTTGCGGCTAACTTCAGGCGTTTCTTCCAACCACAGTTGCCAGGCACATCTACTGGCAACTCTACCAGTCAATACTTCAGTCGCCAGGTCACAGACTATTGGATCCAGGGCCGATGTAGTCCTTCAGAGCCTGAGGATCCACTGGACTACTGGGTGGCGAGGCTGGATATATGACCCGAGTTGGTACAGTACACTATCGAGGTCCTTTCATGCCCGGCCATCCAGTGTCCTTTCGGAGAGGGCCTTCATGGCGCCAGGTGGTGTTGTAACGTAGATGAGGACCCGTCTCTTCACTGAGAATGTGAACCGCCTTACATTCATCGTGATGATTGAGCCGTGGATCACATCTTAGTACAGCACCCCTATTGCTGATGTCCGTGACTAAAGGCCTCTTGCCCCTGGCCACCTGTACTGCTTCTTCCACCTCATTTTCCATCATCTGAGGCTTAGCTGATGCCAGTTTAGCTGGCAAATGGCTAATTTTTTCAATTGTTAGGGCCATTTATGGTCCTACCTGCTCTACAGCATTCAAGCTGTAAAATTACACAATGCTCTACCGCAACAGCTACTCTGTGGCTAATTTTTCTACAGTTGGGTTAATCCTACTGGCCCAATGCAAAAATCCATACTTGCTCTCATGTTTCTCACTCACCAGGCACCGAAATCAAACAATACATTTCGTGGGTTAGCGAATAATATACATTCTACGGTTAGCGAACAGCACGTAAATTCGATAGTTATCGAAAGTGGGTTGTGACAAGCACTTGGTAGTTAGTTGTGAGAGAGTTTCTACGACTGTAAGAGAAAGGGTGTCTGCATGGCAAGTGTGTGTTTGCGAGCAGAAAATGGTGTCTGTGGTGGCAGAGAATTGGCTGAAAAGTGTGCCTGCGTGGCTGAAAGTGTGTTGGTATGTTTGTGGTCCGTGTGTAGTGTAAACTGAGTAATAGTAAAGTTATATTATAAAATAAACAGGGCGCCATGTCATTTTTGCCCAGGGTCCCATTTTACCTAAAACCTCCCAGGTCTTCTGGATCTTAGTCAGCACAGAGATGGATCAGTGTTCGACAACAAACCAAGATTCGGACACGGAACCGCTCGGTTTCCGAAATCTGAAAGATTCCATCCGAATCTGGACGGATCCTCTGGATTTCGGGAGACATTTTCGATAATTTTCGAAAAGTACAGGGCTATTTTCGATAATTTTCTAAATAGTCTCGAACATACTAAAATTATCAAAAATACGATCGAGGGCCATTTTTGAGTTTCCGATCGTATTTTCGAAAATCGAACGTTCAAGGCTATTTTCAATATTTTTTCTAAAATAGCCTTGAACATTTGAAAACTTCAAAAATATGATTGGAACCGCGATCATATTTTCGATGTTCGAAATTATCGAAAATAGCCCCTGTAGTTTCGAAAATTATCAAAAATTGTTCCGGTTTGGATTTTCGGATCTTCGGGATTTTCCTGAATCCGAGAATCCGAAAACAGAATGAAACTAGTGAGTTTCGGCCATCTCTAGTCAGCACTAAGCAAACTGGCACTACACAACTCACCCATGCTGCACACTCAACAGCCTAACAGCCACGGTAGTTATTACAATGGCACTAAGGTACGGAGTATGCACTGTGTATATTAATATATATGGGCCTGCTGTTTATAGTGTATATTGATATCTATGGGGCTGCTGTATATAGTGTTATATAAATATCTATGAAGATGCTGTTTACAGTGTATATCTATGGGGCTGCTGCCTCGTGCTCGCTTCTTCTTATCAGTAATTCAGTCATCAGTCAGTCAGTGTATAAAATGGCTTGTTATCTACATTACTAATACAGAGAGGAAGAGAGAAATGAGAGGGGCAGTGGAATACAGAAGTCACTCTGACATCACTGAGTGATTGATTATATGGATTCTCGCCACTGCACCTCTCCATTGAAATGCCAGAGCCTTATGTATTATATAGTAAAAATGTATATTTATGGGGCTGCTGTATACAGTGTTATGAATATCTATGGGGCTGCTGTATATAGTGTATATTAATATATTATGGGTAGGTTTTGCTCTTGAGTGAAACACGATTTGGTGCTCTATCCCCCCCCTCATCCCTCCGCTCATCACCTGTACATTCGTATGGTCCGCTACCTATGGCCCTGATATTCAGCAAATTTGACAGTCCGTGCATGGCTGGCTAACAGACGGAGGTTTTAGTTATGCTTGGGAACATTGTACTATTGTGTGTATGGACAGCTTGTCTGAGCTACACACAGGGTGGGGAAAACTATTATATTTGCTGAGCAGCGTATTTGCACATTTTTTGTAACTATCTTTGATACGATTTTTTAAATGAATAATTAAGGGGCATATTTATAAACGATTGCTAAGTTTCCACCGCGGTTATCACCGTCATTTTTCGCCAAATTCATCGCAATCTATAAAACGGCAAAAGCGATTACGAAATCCAATATCGCCTCATATCGCCGATTCCCTTATCGCCGTCTTCGCCGTCTTTTGCTGCGGTAAATAGGCAATTGTATTTATAAAACGTCGATAACTCTTTCGATGCGTTTAAAACGCCCTTTTCAACTCGCGAGGTCTGAGGTGGCGAAATGTGCTTGTGCTCTTGTGTTTCTATACGAAAGCCTAACATTTCAACAATATTATGGATTTTAATAATGTAAATGAACCAATCTGTATTTTCGTTTGTAAGAGCACATTCCGCCATTACTATGATCCTAAATCAGTCAATATTTATGTCCGATTGCCATAATATGGCGATTTCCGAAAATAGCTAGATTGAAATTGCCACAATTTGGTATTTTATACCCGTTATTGTAGGTCTACCATGGTAACACACGTCAATGTTTCCTTCTGACCAAACATTCTGCATTCCAACCGGTTGGCCAGGAGGATTGTTGGTTGCGTCAATAATGGGCAAGGACAACAGTTTGCTGCGAGCGATTGTGGTCCTTAGGCTGCTTACACATGTGCACAAAAATTCTGTGCTGGTTTTTGCCCGCAGCCGGACTGATGTTGTTAAAAGGCAGCTGATGAATGCGGTTTCCTATGGCACCGCATTTTGCACTATCGGTCGCACAAACTGTCATCTACAGCACTATTGCTGCGACCGTTTCGTTAACCACCATAGAGGACAGCAACATCGGATGTGTTTTTCGGACATGTCGCAGGGTGTTTTGTACAATTCAGACAAGCGAATGGTCAGTCGCGTATAAAACACCATGCGGTTTATTTTTGGCCAATCAACCGCTACACTGAACTTTTGCGATTGATGAAATTGCATGGTGTGTACCCTCTTAATACCATACCAGATCTAGCTATACATGCCTGAGCTACAGTGTCATAGATTTTTTTTGGTCACAACATTATTGAAGAGGACTATGCAGAGGGTGAGAATGAAGATTCTCCAATGAACACTGGACCACCAGAGAAGATGAAGCTCTTTTTTTATGATTAGATCTCTTTGATGCAATTACAATTCTATAGAAGTACATGTTTATTTTAACACCATCTTGCTATGTAGGAAGTAAAGTTGCAATCAGTGCAAAGTTGCGATCAGTGCTGCTCACAATTTCAATTCCTCCAGTAGAGGACCAGAGCGCTTGGGGGAAAACCAAGGGAGGCCCCCGGCATCAGAGAATCCTTCTGCCAATCACGGGTACTCCATACTGCTTGTGCATATACGGGAAGCACCTCCATGTATGATACAGCATTTTAGGTTCCTTTTTTAGTGATACCACATTGTTTTAAAGCAAACCAATGGAGGATTGAAAGCCAAGGGTGGCTTTCAATCCAGCTAAATTGGGTGTCTGCAGTCGAGTTGTGGGAGCTTGCTTAAGGGAGGCAACTCAACAAATTGGTACTCGTACAGCCTCACTCAAGTGAGAAGATGATTTCTTTGCCAGTTTTTAATGGTCCAGTCTTCCCTCTGTGTCGAATTTAATATACAGGTAGCCCAGGCAGATGAGTGCAGATGATGTATGGTTGTGAACTCCATCTGTCAGCAAGTTTGTGCTCCCATGGAGACCCAATTTCTCAGTAATACCCGATCACCAGTTTGAAGATCATGGATTCGGACTTTCAAATCTAATTCCTAATTCTTATTCTGATGTTCACGGCGGCTAGATGCAGCCTGCTTTCTCATAGGCTGTCTTAAGATTTTTTCTAAGTCTATCACATAGCTTTTAGAAAAGAGGTAGATGTTCCATCAGGAGAAAGACCAAAGGCCAAATCCACAGGTAACTGTGCCTCCCTTCCAAACATTAACAAGTAAGGAGAATATCCTGTAGAGTCATGCCTGGTGCTGTTATAGGCGAACTATGCAGATATGTGGCGACTCCAATGTTGCTTCTTCTCTGTAGTAGTGTCCCCAACATATCTAAAAGAGTCCAATTAAAACGTTTGGTTGTGCATCTCCTGAGGATGGTAAGGGGAAGTCCGTGACTTGTTCACATGCAGTAAGTTAAGCAATTCTTTGATGAGCTTACCTCAAGTCTCTGCCTTGATCAGAATGTAACTTCTGAGGTAGGCCATAATGAAACAAAGAATTTCTCCACTAAAGTCTTTGCTACAATTGGTGCTTTCTGATCTTTTGTTGGAAAGGCCTGAGCATAACGGGTAAAGTGGTCAGTAACCACAAGAATACTTCCTTGTCCACTGGTATCAGGCTCCAAGCACAAAAAGTCCACGCACACCAACTCCAGGGCCTTGGCTCTGCAGATTGTCCCATTGGAGCACTCGAGAAGGTAGGGTCTTTCTCTGTATACACCGCAGACATGAATGGCAATAACTTTTCACTTCTGCTTTCATGCATGGCCAATAAAATCGATCTCTGACCAAATTGAGGGTTCTTACTAAATGGCCATGCTCATCATGCAAGAGCTTCTAACACAATCATTCTGTGTTTTTCCGGAAGGGAAACCAACTGCACTTCTCCTGAGCCATCACCTTCCTGTAGATCAATCCATCATGTAGTCTGTAGTCTACTCCACTCCGATGCACTAGCCTGGCACCCTCTGGGGTATCACTTTGAAGGAGTCCTGGTTGCTGACTTTCCAAAGACTTTAAAGTCAATGACAGAGTGAGTCATCTGACTGGTCTTCCTTAAATCCTTTTTGGTGAGGATGGGCAAACCTATTTTGTTCCACCTGAGTCAGGTTACAGCAAAAACTTAGGGACCCCTGCAACTTTAACACCAACCGATTCAGCCTCTACAGCCCCTTTGGCTTATATTCAACTCCTCGACACAAGCCTGAATTCCCTCTGCGGTTAGCTGAGCCCACTCCCCTGCGGAGTTGCCGAGTATGAGCCCGTCTAGATAGGGCATCAGCATCCCTATTCCCAGCTCCTGGTCTAAACTTCAGGCTGAACTGGAATCTAGAAAGGGCTGCTAGCCACCTATGTCCTGTGGCATCCAATCTTGCAGTTGTGAGGATATAAGTGAGAGGGTTTGTCTGTCTTGACCTTGATTTGGCTCCATACAAGTAGTCTTTAAACTGTCTCTACAAGCCCACTTTAAGGCCAAGAATTCTAGCTTGTGTGTGGGGTAAAATCTTCTCTGAAGGGGAAAGGCTTTGGCTTATGTAGGCAACTGGTCTGAGGTGTCCATCATGGTCCTGGACAAACACCACCATACCTTCTCTGCTAGCATCCACGTGTAGCTCATATGGGCGAGCAGGGTCAGCATAAGCCAACACTGGGGTATGGGTCAAACTCCGCTTTAACTTTGGAAGGCTTGTTCACAGTGGTAAGACCACTCTGATTGAATTAATTCTCGGACTTTCTAGGCCCTTTCATAGTTTGTTTGGATCTTCCCTTCTCCATCATTCCTCAGGAGTTCATTTAAGGGTGTCGCGATCCTAGCAAATCCTTCCACAAACCCTTCGATAGTAGGAGCAGAACCCAAAATGACCTCAACTCTTCAACGTTGGGGCCTTGGCCATGTGGTCACTGCTTCCTAGCTTCTGGGGTCAGTAGCTACACCCCCAGCAGAGACCACATGTCCCCATTAGTGACAGAGGGTAGGCAGAACTGGCATTTTTCTAGGGATAGTTTTAGACCCTCTTCCTGAAGTCTATTAGCACCTTCTCAAGACGCTGTTCGTGTTCTTCCAGTGTCTTCCCAAGACAATCAAATCATCCAGGTAAACCAAGACCTCTAGAAGATGCATGTCACCCACTGTTCTCTCCATCAGTCGCTGGAATGTGGCTGGGCTCCAGTCAGACCTTGAGGCATCCTATTAAACTCGTAGAATCCAAGAGGACAGATAATGCATTCTTCTCCCTATCCTCAGGATGCATAGGGATCTGATGATATCCACTCTCAGGTCCAGAACACTGAACCATTTGGCTCCTGACAGGCACTGCAGTGCATCTTCAATCCGGGGGGTGGTATAACTGGTCTGAACTGTTCGTCCGTTTTAGAGTGCGGTAGTCAATGCACAGTCGTATAGATCCATTTTTTCCCCGAACCACCACCATTGGAGAGGCATAAGGGCTCCTGGACTCACTGATGATCCCAGTTCTCTGCAACTCTGCAAGCTGCTCCCTGAAATCTTCCAAATCTCCAAATGGGATCCGACGGGGCCTCTCCCTAAAGGGTTTGTCGTCCAACAGACAATACGATGTTGGGTGCTCTTTGCACATCCCACGTCAAACTCATTCTTGGAGAACATAATTTCGCTTCTTCAGTAACAAGGCTGAAGACTTTTTTTCCGCTCAGGAGGAATGGGAAAGTTATTGGATGAAAAGATCTGCAGGAATTTCATCTGACATCTCTCTTCTAAAGCAGGAGCAGAGATGGGGGTGGCTGGTTTCACTTGTCCCAGAAGCATTCGGGGCCGCAGCCTTACAGGGAGTCTGTAGGGTTTCGAACACTCACCGGTATTTTACCTTTGATTCGCTCTAAAGCTTTTGTAGCACAATTTCGGTACCAACTCTAATCCAACTCCTCTCCCCCAGGGGTCGTCTCTAAGATGAACTAGGGCCCTGGTTGTTTCCAGTTTAATCGCACTTCAGCCTCGGAGACGCTACTGCCTGAGCTGCAAAACTCTTTCTACTCCTTCCCACTCAAAAGCCACAATCTTCCTACCCCCTCAGCTGGGGCCATTTGTTCCTGGACTAAACACTGATAAACTGGGCTGTAGCATGGGGTGTACTTTCCCAGTTTGCTTGTCATTAACCACTGGGGTTAAGATTCTCCTTATCAGATCAGTGGTTAGTTCCTATGATCAGGGAATTTTTTTTCAGATCCTGGGAGTTGTGAGCACAACAATTGCCAGGGTGTCAAAGGTTCCTGGTCGTCCGCAATTACTGGGTCGACCACCAGCTGGATCTGTATGTACCCATCATAAGAAGCTCCCTGCCTCCAATGCCCCATATCTCCGATCTCCAGTTTCCGCAAAGGGAGGGGTTTTCAGTGTCTATCAAGAAATCTCGACACAGTAGAGTCACTTGAGGCGCCTGAGTCAAGGAGGGCTCTAGTAGTAGATTCCTTCAAACTTGAATAGGGATGACAGGAGAGGGTCCCCACCAATCCTGACAGAAATTTTTTTTGTTTTCTTGGCACAGTGGTATCACAGGAGTGCTTTGGTCATTGCTTTCCCTTTCTTCCAGGTATGGTGCCGTTCTCATGATATCTCAAGGGTTGGCATGCATGTTCTTCATGCGCAACGAACCAAACGCGGGGGAAACAGTGCAATATTCTACATCTATCTGTTTCGATCAGAGTTGGAGCAAACTGGAGGAGGCGGGCCCTTGGATGGCTCCTTCACCGGGGCCCTTTGAAGTGTCCCGACAGCTTTCCTGTCCTGCATCCCTGCAAAGTCTTTGTGATTTTTCATGGGATCTCCAGGAATCTTTCTTTGGGCACTGACTTTTTTAATGTCACCTTTCTCCACAGCTATAAACATTTCTTGTAGGTCGAAGGGGCTTCTGCTGGCACTTTCCCTTTGTTGGCTAGAGCAACAACACCTTCTGCATCTCCGATTGGGTCTGAACCACTGAACTACTGTTTTTCTGTACATCAGTAGGACTGCTGCATCCCCGCTTGGATTTGTACCACTGGCCAGTAGGTTCTTTCATTTCTGAATGAGGTGTTAGGTTGATGCTTGATCCCCTCTGACTCAAAAATCAAACCATCTTCTCTCTTCAAGAAACGCCTCTCCACATGGCAGAATATGTTAGAAACTTTTCTTTTTCTGTTTTGGCCTTGCAGCAGGCTCAGGGTCTTGTTTTCTTTTCCTCTAACAGTGCTTCCTCTTCGCTAATCTCTTTCATTAGTTCGGATATGTGGGGCATCTCTGTGCCCTTTTAACATGTATCTCCAGAACAATAGGGGGGTTAGGATGGGCTCCCTAAGGACCTGACCAAGTCTGACTTTGTCAGCATTCTGGGGTCAATTCCTCTCTTCTGAATATTTGGTGCAGGACCCTATCTATCCTTACAATGTAATCAGAAAGTTTCTCTCCTTTATATTGATGAGGGTGTTTCAAACTTGTACATTAGATCAGAAAACTTCTCTACTCTTCCATATACTGCATACAAAGCTTCGAGGTAAATTAAGCTGTACAGTCTGGATTTCCTACCTTGAGGTGCGGATCACTCTGCAGCTGGTCCTCGCAAGCTTTCAGTGATCCTCAGTTTCTTTTGAACCTCTTGGATGTCCCACTCTTCTAAAGCTTGGAGCATGGTCCTCCAGGTTTCAAATTCTTCCTCCCCAGATTGGACGGGGATCTTCCTGAAGAAGCATAGCTTGATAGTCCATACACCTGCTGGGTCACAGGAACTCCTCAGCTCGCTCCATCATTTTCTCAAAGTTATCAAAAACTTGGTCGTGGGTCCCTGCGGGGTGAAGACACTCCAGACACAGATGGCATTTGCATGCCCGTCCTATTTCGTGTCCTATTCGGGTCCCCTCTTGATTGTGAATCAGGACTTTGCTTTGGGCTTATATGGTGGCTTCCACCCCATCAGACGCAGCATTTCTGAGACCGAAAACAAGGTGGAATTGTGTCTCGCCACTCAAGCAGGGCTAGGTGCAGGGCCCTGAGGGGTCCTCCATGTAATCAAGGACATAGCCCTATTTTCAGCTGACAGTTTTGGTTACTACCGGCGGTATTGTGGTCTCTGTACAACCGTGTCTGGAAATCTGAGCACCACACAGAGTTCTGGCCTGGCTTTTGGTGGCCGCTTCTGGGTCCATACTTTGTTCTATACTAGGGTAGTCGTCACTTTAGTGATCAGGAGAAATCCCGGACGAGCCCCCACATGTAGCACTCACCCCCGTAAGGGTGGCTGGATCTTCTTTTTGTTTCCTCCTTTGTACCATGGTGACACCCCACCTCACTGTCCCTGTTTCTCCTCTCCCTCCTGGGCTGGTGTGTTCCCCAGACTTCCCTTCCTTTCTTTTCGCCCCCTCCCTAAAGAGTCCCCCCCTGCAACAAAGCTACTGTGAACAGTTCTGGCTGAAACTGACACAGGTAAACATTCCCTAGTAGGGGCTAATGTCAATTGGAAATTACTATTTAGGAAAACACAAGGTGTATTAACTGTCACAAAATGTACATCACAAACTTGCCTTCAAATAGTTTCACCTACGGCTTGAGGTGACTGTGGTGGACACTGTGGTGGTAATGGGTTGTGCCGGCAGTGGGGTATGAGGAAGGGGAGGGGTACACACCACTGGGGTTGTATGTGGTGGATTGGGACTCGTTGTTCATCTGTGTCCTCTGCAGGTTTAGATATATTGAGGGGAAAAAAAAGACAAATAGAAAGTAAGTTGTGAAACAAACGTCAACACAATTTAGTGAATTGTTCACTTGTCGCATCAGGCAAAGTGTTACGGACACCTGTCCACAATATAGGCATGGCTGAAGTAAGAAGGAATGTTGTTTAAAGGAAACTCAACTGAAATAAGTACACCCATAATGTGGAAAAAAAATACGAACAAACAGATCGCACACTAGGAAATAGCATTGTGTAAAGCTGGTTACACACCATAAAATAATCATGGATGATACACCCACATTTCAGAGTACTGTCGGTGGGTGTTGAAATATGGATGTTTTTTCCAAGAGCTAGCGGACAAGCCTGAAAACCACGGATGATTGGTGTGGTCCTTTATGGAACGCACCTCGTTTGCTCGGGACGAGGTATCTAAAAGTGTGTACACACCCTTCCCACACAAACAAATGGTTCAGTAACTGTTGTTATATGTGCACTGTCTGGCCACACCACCTCTTGACCGGAGTCACATGGTCTCTTAAATCATTTTTCAGATGGAAAGCTTGGCTACGTCAAAAATTGTTCATTCTTAGGAGTGACATGTGTAAAGAGCAAGTGGTCACTGGCATAATTTGTTGAGTACTCGATTGCGGACAATTTATCCATCCCCCCATGTTAATAACACATTTTCCAAGCAAGCACATAAAGCAGTGAATGGACCTGCCTTGTATCTCACTGATAGTAAATAAACGTCCAACTGGTTACACTGTCACCACCTAATGTAGGGAGAAGGAAAGCAGTGAATGGACTTGCCTTGTATCTCACTGATAGTATCTAATCTTCCCACTGGTTACACTGTCACCTCCTAATGAAGAGAGAAGGAAAGCAGTGGATGGACCTGCTTTGTATCTCACTGATAGTAACTAATCTACCAACTGGTTACACTGTCACCTCCTAATGTAGAGAGAAGGAAAGCAGTGAATGGACCTGCCTTGTATCTCTTAATCTTTTATTCACATTACATAGTTGGCGCTAGCAATTAAGCCCTTGTCCTAGATTCCAGTTCAGCCCGGGTGTTGCTATCCAAAAAGGGCCCTTTCTAGATTCCAGTTCAGCCTGAAGTTTAGACAGGAGCTGGAATGGGATGCTGATGCCCTATCTAGAGACGGCTCATACACTCGGCACCCCATCCGAGAGTGGGCTCAGCTAACCGCAGAGGGAATTCAGGCTCTGTGTCGAGGAGTTGAATATAAGCCAAAGGGGCTGTAGAGGCTGAATCGGTTGGTGTTAAATTGCAGGGGTCCCTAAGTTTTGCTGTAACCTGACTCAGGTGGAAAAAATAGGTTTGCCCATCCTCACCAAAAAGGATTTAAGGAAAGACCAGTCAGATGACTCACTCTGTCAATTGACTTTAAAGTCTTTGGAAAGTCAGCAACCAGGACTCCTTCAAAGTGATACCCCAGAGGGTGCCAGGCTAGTGGCATCGAGAGTGGAGTAGACTACAGCTCCATGATGGATTGATCTACAGGAAGGTGATGAGCTTCAGGAAAGTGGCAGTTGTTCCCTTCCGGAAAAACACAGAATGATTGTGTTAGAAGCTCGCTGATGAGTGAGCATGGCCATTTATAAGAACCCTCAATTTGGTTCAGAGATCGATTTTATTGGCCATGCATGAAAGCAAGTGAAAAGTTATATGCCATTCATGTCTGCGGTGTATACAGAGAAAGACCCTACCTTCTCGAGCTGCTCCAATGGAACATCTGCAGAGCCAAGGCCCCCTGGAGTTGGTGTGCGGGACTTTTTGTGCTTGGAGCCTGATACCAGTGGACAAGGAAGTATCTCTGTGGTTACTGACCACCTTACCCGTTATGCTCAGGCCTTTCCAACAAAAGATCAGAAAGCACCAATTGTAGCAAAGACTTTAGTGGAGAAATTCTTTGTTCATTATGGCCTACCTCAGAAGTTACATTCTGATCAAGGCAGAGACTTTGAGAGTAAGCTCATCAAAGAATTGCTTAACTTACTGCTGTGAACAATTCACGGACTTCCCCTTACCTCCTCAGGGAGATGCACAACCAAAACGTTTTAATTGGACTCTTTTAGATTTGTGGGGACCCATCTACAGAGAGAAGCAACATTGGAGTCGCACACTATCTGCCTAGTTCATCCTATAACAGCACCAGGCATGACTCTACAGGATATTCTCCTTACTTGTTAATGGTTTGGAAGGGAGGCACAGTTACCTGTGGATTTGGCCTGGGTCTTCTCCTGATGGAACAATCTACCTCTTCCTATAAAGGCTATGTGATAGACTTAGAAAAAATCTTAAGACAGCCTATGAAAAGCCAGCTGCATCTAGCCCCGTGAACATCAGAATAAGAGATTAGGATTTGAAAGTCCAATCCATGATCTTCAACCTGGTGATCGGGTATTACTGAGAAATTTGGGTCTCCATGGGAAGCACAAACTTGCTGACAGATGGAGTTCACAACCATACATCATCTGCACTCATCTGCCTGGGCTACCTGTATTAAATTCGACCAGAGGGAAGACTGAACCATTAAAAACTTGGCAAAGAAATCATCTTCTACCCTTGAGTGAGGCTGTACGAGTACCCACATTTGTTGAGTTGCCTCCCCTTAAGCAAGCTCCCACAACTCGACTGCAGACACCCAATTTAGCTGGATTGAAAGCCACCATTGGCTTTCAATCCTCCATTGGTTTGCTTTAAAAACAATGTGGTGTCCACTAAAAAAGGAACCTAAAATGCTGTATCATACATGGAGGTGCTTCCCCTGTATATGCACAGCAGTAATGGAGTACCCGTGTGGCAGAAGGATTCCTCTGATGCCGGGCCTCCCTTGGTTTTTCCCCCAAGCGCTCTGTCTCTACTGGAGGAATTGAACTTTGTGAGCAGCAACTGATCGCAACTTTGCACTGATTGCAACTTTACTTCCTACTATAGCAAGATGGTGTTAAAATAAACATGTACTTCTATAGAATTGTATTGCATCAAAGAGATCTAATCAAAAAAAAGAGCTTTCATCTTCTCTGGTGGTCCAGTGTTCATTTGGAGAATCTTCATTCTCACCCTCTGCATAGTCCTTCTTCAATAATGTTTGTGACCAAAAAAATCTATGACACTGTAGCTCAGGCATGATAGCTAGATCTGGTATGGTATTTAAGCAGGGTACACACATGCAATATTTCATCAATCGCAAAGTTCAGTGTAGCGTTGATTGGCCAAAAATACCGCATGGTGTTTTATAACGCGACTGACCATTCGCTTGTCTGAATTGTACAAACACCCAATCGACATGTCCGAAAAACACAATCCGATTGTGCTGTCCTCTATGGCGGGGTTACACGAAAAGGTCGCAGCAATAGTGCCTGTAGATGACAGTTTGTGGACACGATAGTGCAATAATGCGGTGCCATAGGAAACCGCATTCATCAGCTGCCTTTAACAACATCAGTCCGCGGCTGCGGGCAAAACCAGCACAGAATTTTTGTGCACATGTGTAAGCAGCCTAAGGACCACAATCGCTCGCAGCAAACTGTTGTCCTTCCCTTTATTGACGCAACCAACATCCTCCTGGCCAACCGGTTGGAATGCAGAATGTTTTGGTCGAAGGAAACATTGCACATGTGTACCATGGTAGACCTACACTAACGGGTATAAAATACCAAATTGTGCAATTTCAATCTAGCTATTTTCGGAAATCGCATATTATGGCAATCGGACATAAATTATATGACTGATTTAGGATCATAGTAATGGGCGGAATGTGCTCTACAAACGAAAATACAGATTGTTCATTTACATTATTAAAATCCATAATATTGTTGAAATGTTAGGCTTTCTTATAGAAACACAAGAGCACAAGCACATTTCGCCACCTCAGACCTCGCGATGTGAAAAAGGGCGATTTAAACGCATCGAAAGAGTTATCGACGTTTTATAAAACATTTGCCTATTTACCGCAGCAAAAGACGGCGAGACGGCGATAAGGGAATCGGCGATATGAGGCGATATTGGATTTCGTAATCGCTTTTCGCCGTTTTATAGATTGCGATGAATTTGGCGAAAATGACGGTGATAACCCGGTGGAAACTTAGCAATCGTTTATAAATGCCCCTTAATTATCTCATTTTAAAAAATCGTATCAAAGATAGTTACAAATAATGTGCAAATACGTCTCAGCTAAATATAATAGTTTTCCCCCACCCTGTGTGTAGCTCAGACAAGCTGTCCATACACACAATAGTACAATGTTCCCCACATAACTAATAACTCCGTCTGTTAGCCAGTCCATGCACGGACTGTCAAATTTGCTGAATATCAGGGCCATAGGTAGCGGACCATACAGAATTACGGGTGATGAGCGGGAATGAGGGGGAGGGATAGAGCACCACAATCGTGTTTCACTCAAGAGCAAACCTACCCATAAATATTAATATACACTATATACAGCAGCCCCTATATATTCATATACACTGTATACAGCAGCCCCATAAATATACTTTTACTATATAATACATAAGGCTCTGGCATTTCAATGGAGAGGTCAGTGGGCGAGAATCCATATAATCAACACTCAGTGATGTCACTGAGTGACTTCCTGTATTCACTGCCCCTCCTCATTTCTCTCTTCCTCTCTGTATTAGTAATGTAGATAACAAGCCCATTTTATACACTGACTGACTGACTGACTGACTGAATACTGATAAGAAGAACGAGCACCGAGGCAGCAGCCCCATAATATACACTGTAAACAGCATCTTCATAGATATTTATATACACTATATACAGCAGCCCCATAGATATCAATATACACTAATAACAGCAGCCCCATATATATTAATATACACAGTGCACTACTCGCACTAACGTACCTTAGTGCCTATTGTAATAACCTACCGTGGCTGTTAGCTGTGAGTGTGCAGCATGTGAGTTTGGTAGTGCCAGTTTGCTTAGTGCTGACTAGAGATGGCCGAAAACTCACAGTTTCATTCTGTTTTCGGATTCTCGGATCTCAGGAAAATCCCGAAGATCCGAAATATCCAAACCGGACAAATTTTTGATAATTTTCGAAACTACAGGGGCTATTTTGTTTCGATATTTCGAACATTCGAAAATATGATCGCGGTTCCAATCATATTTTTGAAGATTTTCAAATGTTAGGCTATTTTAAGAAAATTATTGAAAATAGCCTTGAACGTCGATTTTCGAAAATACGATCGGAAACACTCAAAAATGGCCTCCCCGATCGTATTTTTGATAATTTTAGTATGTTCGAGACTATTTTAGAAAATTATCGAAAATAGCCCTGTACTTTTCGAAATTATCGAAAATGTCTCCCGAAATCCAGAGGATCTCCAGATTCGGATGGAATCTTTCAGATTTCGGAAACCGAGCGGTTCCTGTCAGATCTGGGTTTGTGTCGAACACTGATCCCATCTCTAGTGCTGGACTAAGATCCAGAGACTGGGAGGTTTTAGGTAAAAATGGGACCCTGGGCAAAAATTGACATGGCGCCCTTTTATTTTAATAATATACTTTACTATTACTCTAGTTTACACTACACACACGGACCACAAACATACCAACACACTATTCAGCCCACGCAGGCACACTTTTCAGCCATTCTCTGCCACACAGACACCATTTTCTGCCTCGCAAACACACACTCGCCATGCAGACACCCTTTCTCTTACGTCGTAGATCTCTCACACTACATACCAATGCTTGTCACAACCCACTTTCGATAACTACGATTTACGTGCTGTTCGCTAACCGTAGAATGTATTATTCGCTAACCCACGAAATGTATTGTTTGATTTCGTGCCTGGTGAGTGAAACATGAGAGCAAGTATGGATTTTTGCATTGGGCCAAGTAGGATTAACCCAACTGTAGAAAAATTAGCCACAGAGTAGCTGTTGCGGTAGAGCTTTGTAATTTTCAGCTTGAATGCTGTAAGCAAGGTAGGACCATAATGGCCCTACCAATTGAAAAAATTAGCCATTTGCCACTAAACTGGCATCAGCTAAGCCTCAGATGGAAAATGAGGTGGAAGAAGCAGTACAGGTGGCCAGGGGCAAGAGGCCTTTAGTCACGGACATCAGCAATAGGGGTGCTGTACTAAGATGTGATCCACGCCTCATTCATCACGATGAATGTAAGGCGTTCACATTCTCAGTGAAGAGACGGGTCCTCATCTACGTTACAACACCCCCTGGCGCACTGAAGGCCCTCTCCGAAAGGACACTGGATGCCGGGCATGAAAGGACCCGATAGTGTACTGTACCAACTCGGGTCAATATCCACCGCTCGCCACCCAGTAGTCCAGTGGATCCTCAGTCTTCTGAAGTGACTACAATCGGCCCTGGATCCAATGTAGTCTGTGACCTGGCGACTGAAGTATTGACTGGTAGAGTTGCCATAGTTGTGCCTGGCAACTGTGTGTGGAAGAACACCTGAAGTTAGCCGCAAGGCTGCCTCCAGAGCTGCTGCTCTTCTCTCAGGAAAAGGGGACTAGACCCTGCTCATTCCCAACATCAGGTCTGTAGGCCTGCCAGCACCTGGGAAAGCAGAACAAGGCAACGTAGCAGTGTCGCCTCGTACTGCTGCATTCTGCTTTCCTCCGACACTTTACCCTTATAGTGGGGGATCTATAAGGGTGGCCACTCAGTACTGCTTCTTCTTCTCTGTTGATGGCCTTAATCCTGGGGTCCTTGCGCAGGCATTGCAGCATATGCATACCCACATGCACAAACTGCCAAATGCAGAGGACCCCATGTCCTCAACGTCACGGAGGACAATAGTGTCGGGCTCAACCACTCCCCCAACCACGATGACATGTGGTGCTTGGGAGGGTTGAGACATCCGCCTAGAGGAATGCCCCATTTCCTCTCGGTTCAGATCACCTAAATCCCCCTCCTCATCATCGGACGGTTGCTCTGCACCGTGATACTTGGGCTCAGAAAGCACCATGGTGGCGCTCCTCCTCTTCCATAGCTGCTGCTTGGCAACTAGTGCCGTCGATATGCCGCGCAGGTGTGCTCAGGAGGAACACCAGTGGGATGGTATCCGCTATGGTGGCATCATCGCGGCTTACCATCCTGGTGGCCTCCTCTAATGGTGCAAGCACACAGCAGGCATCCCAAATCACAGCCACCGCTGGGAAGAGAAATCCCAGGTCCCCAGTGCCTGATCTACCTCATACTCATACAAGTAGTCCATGATGGCTCGCCTCTGCTGGAGCAGATTCAGCGCATCATAAGACTAGAGTTCAGCGGGTGGGTGTGTCACCAAATCAAGCGGTTCTGCGCGCAGCCGTTCTGCTGCTGACTCGGCCAGACGAGCTGTGGCCGTGTATGACCACTTGAAGTGACTGGACACCCTCCTAGCTATCCTCGTACCCTCCGCAGACCACAGTACTTGGTGAGGAACCACTGGACAACCAGGTTGAAAACGTGTGCCAGGCAAACATGTGTGAATCTGCCAAAGCGAAGGGCAGACAGGATGTTGGTGGCATTGTCACACACTACCTTGTCTATTGAGAGGTGGTGAGGGGTCAGCCACCTCTCAGCTGCCAGCAACTCTGCCCTCTGTGGCTCCTATCACCGAGACACAGAAACTGCAACACTGCATGGCACTGTCTCACCTGGCATGAAGCATAGGCTCTGGGGGGGCATGGGGCTTTCGCGGAAGAGGACTCACTGTGAAGGAGGGGGTGTGGGTGGAGACTGGTGTAGCACCAATACGTGGGTCGGTCCACCATCTCAGAAGTAAAGCACTGGGTCGCACTCCAAATGTAATAAATTTATTTAGTGACCAAACATTGTATCACACAACGATACAATAAGATCTAAATGAGATATTAACAACTCTGATCTTATTGTAACATGTAACTTTCTTATTGCCTTTTAGTAACAGTGTTTCATTTTATTCTTTTTTCTTACGTTTTCCTGAAAATGTGTGCCATCTTGTGAAATATTTAAAGAACACTTTTCAGGCTTTTCATTTTATGATTCCTTTTCTTTTTCAAATGTTGATACTGTACACTGAAATTGTAAGTATACACTAGAGATGATTTATATATAATATGATTGCACTTTATTCAGATGATACATTGATTTATTACCTTAATTGTTTCATGACACTTTTATATGAATTATTATATTTTTTATACTGATATTGTGATATATATGTACTTCATTGCAATTTTTGCATGCACTATTATGCACTTTTGAGAACTATATGCTTATACTAAGCATGCAAACTATATAAGGTTTTGCCTTTTTTCACTTTATTCCCCCCAACCCCCGACCCCCATTAGGGGCCGTCCCAGTGATTGTGAGGTTATTTCACTGTTGGAACACTGCTGCTTAAAGCTAGGTACACCACCTAGCGATTTTTCCTCCTGACCGACCGTTCGATACTTTCGACGGCTGCCAGGAGGAAGGACTGTCAGTCACGGCAAAAGCAGCCACATCCATCAGTTACCGCGACCGACCGCACGATCAGACGAGGTTTTCCACCATGCCCGATTGTCCTTTGTCCCATTCAGACGAACGATCGGTCGTACATGGCCGCATTCGGATGCGATAATTTCGTCCAATCGACCGATACACTGAACTATCGGTCGATCGGACCGAAATATCTCATCGTGTGTGCCCAGCTTAAGCATCACCTGAAGAAGGGGCACTCCCCCCCCCCCCCCAAAAAAATGTTGTGTGATACGATGTTTGGTCACTAAATAAATTTACAAAAATTACATTTGGAGTGCGACCCTCTACTATGTTTTACTTCTGAGATTTTGATCCAGCAAGGGTTGGATTCTTTGAGGCGTGGGCACCCACACTTGGATAGAGTGCAGAGGACTGTGTAGTTTTCGGATTTCATACCCACCATCTCACCCCTTGTGCCCTCCCTCTCTGCCGGCTAGTAGAATGGCCCACTGGGTGGTCCAGCTGACTTGCTGGACCACGTGTCCATAGTAATGTGGACCACTTGCCCACCTGTGGTCCACAGTGTGGGCACTGAGCACTTTCCTCCGCCTTGGGCGTCAGGAAAGATTGTGTATCAGTGCACAGCTCCTCCTCAAGCACAGTAGCCCCACATATAGTGTGCGAAAACATTCATGAGACTCCTCCTCCGACCCCGAAGAAAGTGGTCATGTGGGCAACAAACTCCTGATAAAGAGGATAAGGGCCCATGCCCACAGTAGGAGCCTCAGGTGAGGAGGAGCAGACACGTATCTACAGTGGCAGCTCGGCTGCTCTGTGCCTGTGAGGAGGGTGATGAGGAAGGTTGGGTAATCCACTCTACTACCCGCCCCCCAGAAGGGATAGCCCTCGCGCGGCTACCCCTAAACATACATTGGGTATAGATAAACATCTTCCCTGCGAAGGACCAGGTAGCTCCTGGCCAGAGCCTTTAGTAGTCTGATATATGTAGGTACCCGACTTTCCTGTACAGGAGACCCCCCCAACTAAAACTGCACCTTCGAATATTACACCAAATTAAAATGTATAACCACTACTGACAGTTAACATAAATATCTACCAAAAAACTAAAATATCCCCACAAGTGAGATATATTTAGAAACTCACACATTTATGAGTGAGGTTAGTTTTGATCAAAATGCAGATACCCGGACGCACTCTTCGTCCAATTGTAAGTTATTTTCTCACATTTTCCTTTTTTTCCTCAACTGTAAATCAGAGACAAAATCAAATGCGAATTCAGCTAAAAACTGTGGAGGAAAGTTCAAGCACATCTCAAATATGAAAGCCTAACCCCTCCCATAAAACGGTATGCCACATTCATGGGTGTACCCAGAGACATGGCTACCAACTAACCCAGAGCGTGACCAGTGCCAAATGTCCGTAAGCAAAAAAATTAGCCAGTTTTGTATTTGAACAGTCTGCAGTTTTCCACAAAACACAAACTATATATTCCGGAAATCTACACACCTTCAGCTATGTAACGCTGTAGTTTGTTCATTCATACCATCAATGGTGTGGGCGCGTTTTTTCGTAGAAGTTTTCATTTGTCTGAAAAAATTAACAAAAACAACTTCAAAAGGTAAAAATCATGCCAAACCTGATGGAATGTAAAAAAAGTTACTAATATCAATCCCAAATGTCCTGACTCAAACAGTATGCCACGGCTTTTTCTCAGATCCACACACCTTTATCTACAAATTCTGTAGTTTGTTCATTCGTACCATCAATGTGTGGGCGCAGTTTCTTCGTGGAAGTTCGCAGTTTTAGATTTCTAAAAAATTTGAAAAAAAAACACTCTCAAAGGTAGAAATCATGCCAAAATCCCAAGTAATGTAAACAAAAGTTACCAAAAATTAATCTCCTAAATGTCCTGAACAAACGGTATGCCCTATGTATGGTTATACACGCAAACGTGGAATCAACTAGCCACAAAGTGAGCCAATGAACAATGGCCCATTACAGCAACTTTCAGATTTGTCAGACTAAACACCCCTCTATATTAGAAATACCCCCCAATACCCCCAAACTATATATTCTTGGAATCTACACACCTTCAGCTACACAATGGTGTGATTCCTTTATGCATACCACCAATGGTGTGGGCACAGTTTATGTAAAATTTTGCTTTTTTACCAGATTTTCAGAAAAATGTATAAAAATACAATTCAAAGTTAAAATCATGGCAATTTCCATGTCATGTAAAAAAAACTTGTCAATTATCAATCTTCCAAATACCCTGAATCAAACGTATGCCATATGCGTGGGTGTACACAGGGACATGCCACCAACTAGCTCAAATGGGACGCATGCACAAGTGTAATTACAAGAAAAAAAAAAGTGCTTTGTAATTTCAAACAGCCCCAAAACTTGGAAATGCCCCCCACAAATAAAACCCCCAACTAAATATCAATCGCCCACATGTTCTGAATCAAACAGTATGCCCTATGTGTGTATGTACACAGAGACGTGGCCACCAACTAGCTCAAATGGGATGCATGCCAAATGCAATTACAAGAAAAAATCAAAGTGCTCTGTAATTTGAACAGCCTCCACCCTTTTCTAAGAAACAGTCCCCAAACATGGAAATTCCCCCCACAAACTATATATATTTGGAATCTACACACCTTCAGCTACGGTGCAGTTCTATGCTTTCATCATACATGAAGAATTCCAGACCCAGTGATCCAAAGAACTCTGTGTTTTTTGAGGTTTTGTGAAAAATAAAATAAGATATTCAAGGATTGAAATCCTACCTAAACCCTTTTGACAAGCAAAAACCCACTAAATGTCAATCTCCCCACATATCCTGCATCAAACGGTATGCCATATGTGTGGGTGCACACAGAGACGTGGCCACCAACTAGCTCAAATGGGACACATGCACAAGTGTAATTACAGAGAAAAAATCAAAGTGCTCTGTAATTTCAAACAGCCCCAACTTGGAAATGCCCCCCACAATAAAACCCCCCACTAAATATCAATCTCCCACATGTTCTGAACAAACGTTATGCCATATGCGTGGATGCACACAGAGACATGGCTACCAACTACTCAAATAGGACACATGCACAAATGCAATTACAACAAAAAATCAAAGTGCTAGTCTCGTGTAATTTGAACAGCCTACACTTTTTCAAAGGAAACAGTCCCGAAACATGGAAATTCCCCCCACAAACTATATATATTTGGAATCTACAAACCTTCAGCTACGTTACGGTGCCATCTTTCATACATACATGTAGAATTCCAGACCCAGTGATCCAAAGAACTTTGTGTTTTAGGGGGTTTTGTGAAAAATAAATAAGATTCAAAGCGTTGAAATCCTACCTAAACCCTTTTGACAAGCAAAAAAACCCACTAAATGTCAATCTCCCACATACCTGCATCAAACGGTATGCCATATGTGTGTGGTGCACACAGAGACGTGGCCACCAACTAGCTCAAATGGGACGCATGCACAAGTGTAATTACAAGAAAAAATCAAAGTGCTTTGTAATTTCAACAGTCTACACATTTTCTGGACTAGACAAGCACTGCATGGGAACTGTAAGGAGCAGAGATGTAAAGTAAGGATTTTTTAAAACTTCACATTGGGTCATTATTGGATTAAATTTTAGTTTTTTGGGTTGGACATGCCCTTAAGTTTTTACTAAAATATGAATTGCAGTAAAAGCAAGACAATGTATCTATTAAATGTATCTTAAAATCTGGACAGCCAGCCAAGAAAAAGCAAAGGGGTAAAATGGAACAACTGGTAAAGGCTGAACCGCCAAGGGATGGAAAAAAACGAAGTAACTGACCTTCCAACTGGTACACTGTCACCTCCTAATGTAGAGAGAAGGAAAGCAGTGAATGGGCCTGCCTTGTATCTCACTGATAGCAACTAATATTCCAAATGGTTACACTGTCACCTCCTAATGTAGGGAGAAGGGAAGCAGCGAATGGACCTGCCTTGTATCTCTGATAGTAAATAACCCTTCAACTGGTTACACTGTCACCTCCTAATGTAGGGAGAAGGAAAGCAGTATGGACCAGCCTTGTATCTCACTCATAGTAACTAATCTTCCAAATGGTTACACTGCCACTTCCTAATGTAGGGAGAAGGAAGCAGTGAATGGACCTGCCTTGAATCACACTGATAGTAAATAATCCTTCAACGGGTTACACTGTCACCTCCTAATATAGGGAGAAGGAAAGCAGTGATGGACCTGCCTTGTATCTCACTGATAGTAAATAAACTTCCAACTGGTTACACTGTCACCACCTAATGTAGGGAAAGGAAAGCAGTGAATGGACTTGCCTTGTATCTCACTGATAGTATCTAATCTTCCAACTGGTTACACGGTCACCTCCTAATGAAGAGAGAAGGAAAGCAGTGGATGACCTGCTTTGTATCTCACTATAGTAACTAATCTACCAACTGGTTACACTGTCACCTCCTAATGTAGAGAGAAGGAAAGCAGTGAATGGACCTGCCTTGTATCTCACTGATAGTAACTAATCTTCCAACTGGTTACACTGACACCTGCTAATGTAGGGATAAGGAAAGCAGTGTATGGACCTGCCTTGTAATCTCCACGATAGTAACTAATCTTCCAACTGGTTACACTGTCACCTCCTAATGTAGGGAGAAGGAAAGCATTAAATGTACCTGCCTTGTATCTCACTGATAGCAACTATTCTTCCAACTGGTTAAACTGTTATATATGACTACACTAATGTCAAGAGGAAACACAATTGGGACATTTACCCAGAGTGATAGTGGCTCTAGGTAAAGGAACCACTATGTGCAGGGTTTTGTTAATGGTGATTACCTCATAAAACACCTTAAGAAACGCTAAGAAAATGTGAAATTAAATAGGGTTGATGCTGGCCTAGAGAAGAAAAATAAAGTGGCCTTCTCCATTTGAGGGCAGACCATTGGTGCTGCATGTCAAAGAGGGACATCTCTATGTCAATTTTTTATAGAAGTTTCCTCCGAAGCCTGTGCATAAAGTGCCCTATACAGTGCCCAGAGTCCTTATTCCACAAAATTGGAGAAAGGTCACCAGTAACATGTCCTACTGGAGCCATGGTATCCTATCTGAATGAGCAGTTCTCTCCTCTGGGATTGGTATTACGCGCTTGCATAGGTTAGGTAACATAGTGATGAAAGTAAACTACTTTGGGGTATCAGTTTCATTGAAGAACGGAAGGAGCTGTCTTACAGTATATTCTTCAATAAAACCTGCAGAAGACAGGAGCGAAGGTAAAAAACTTACCTGGTCTCGTGCTCCTCCGCTGATCTTCTGACAGGTCCCAACGGACTTTGTACACTATGTGCATGCTCTTATGCAATGTGCATGCGCAAAGAGTTAAAAGTCCGTCGTGACCTGGCAGAGGAAGCGGCAGTGGAGTGCAAGACCTGGTAAGTTTCTTACCTTTGCTCCTGCAGGTTTTATTGAAGAACGGGAGGTATCATATAACTCCTTTACCTCCCTTTCCTCAATAAAAGAGAAAACCCCAAAAGTAGTTTTTTTAGATGGACATACCCTTTAATATTTGGTGTCACCAAATACCCGAAGCACCAATACATTAGTGATGAACCCGAATTTTATAAGTTTGGAGAAACTCAAACTATCCGAACTCTATCCAAACTAGTTTGGTTTTTCCGAACTCGCTGACTTGTTTTTGAAAAAAATTGATAATTATTGAAATCCACATCCCTCGAATGTAACGTTCAAATTCGGTAACTCTCAAATGTTCCAATTTGGTAACCCTTGAATTTAATGTTAGATTTTCGATAATCCTCGCATGTATCGTTTGATTTTCGATAACCTTCTAATAAAATGTTTGATTATTTATAGGCTACAAATTTAATGTTCGATTTTCAATAACCCTCGAATGTATCATTTTTTATCCCTTGAATTGGCCATAACCCTCGAATGTAGCATGCGGAAACCCGAGAATGGCCCGATCGTGGGGCAATGAAGTGTTTAAACGTGTTTTGGGAAAATGTTGGTGTTCCCCAGACCATTTCCCAGGTGCCACAGCCATTTAAAGTAAGTTACCATTGATAATTTATTTGTATATAATCTATACTATTCAAACTATTTCCTCCCATTGACTTAAATGGGTTTGTTTCCTAACTTTTACAGAAATTCAGAAACTAATTGAACTTAAAGTGTATGTATACTGAAAATATGACATGGTGTCATCTTAATCTATAAATAAATACATGTAATAGCAACGTGTGTGTGCTGCTGCATGCCTTCAATACAATAATTGTTTTGCTCAGGCTCTGACCACTGACCTGACTATTTTCCCACATACCAACTGTCAATACTGCCTACAGCAGACCTAGATTGGGATAAACTGGGCTGCTTCCCCATGTTAACCTTACTCATTTGCTTGATCTTAACTTAAATGGAAATGAACAGGCAGACACAGAGTTGGGTGTAAATAAACGGCCACAGCTTTATTTAACACATTACAACATGTGTTACCACAATAGGCCAGATCTTAATTTCTACATCCTTGCGATAATTCCAACAAACTCCCAGCCGTAGCCAATGCTGAATGCCAGGCCTCTGGATCCCCAGAGGGCATGTAACGGCTTCTAAAACCATACCGTTCGCAAGGATGTATCTGCCAGCTGTGATTCCAAAAACACTCTCCTTAACATGTTTTATAAAACACACATAACAAATTAACTTACAACCTTAACTTTGGGGAGAGAGGGAGGGAAGAACTGTTTCTCTGGCAATGTTTAATCAAAATGGCACCTGAGGAAGGGGGAGGACCCCGAAACGTTGTGTGAACCAGCATGTCACAAATAAACTGATTAAGATTTGAAAGAGTGCGCTTCCCTGCAAATATTTATTATAATAATATATAACTGCCAGTGGTGAGCGGAATTTGGGTAAACAGCACCATCAATAACACAATAAACCGGAGTGCGGGGAATTATAAAACGACTTGATTAATCAAAATGGCGCCCAAACCTCGTGGCCGCCCCCTTCTTATAGGCTCATGTGACGTCAGCCATGACGTCACGTTCCCGGACCTCGCGAGACCCAGATCGGCCAATCCGGCGGCACACAGCGACGCACTGACGTCATCAGCGCGCGCCGCGACCGCGAGGAGAGGCGTGAACGCCCGCCTACAACTCCCAGCATCCTCAGCTGGGGACCCCACTCGAGGTCAGTCGCCCCGCCCCCTAACACGGGCCGGAGCTATCAAACAGCACACCAACTGTCAAACCATTCCAGCTACAGCAAAACAGCTTACAGAAATGCTAAAACGTAAGATGTTTCAGATTGGATATCTAATGATATCTAACAAAAAAATGGTACAGTGATAGTTGTGATGAATTATAGTTTCCACTAAAGGGCAATTAAAAAAAAAAATTCTAGTGTACATATCCTTGTATCCCAGCCATCTCTACACAACACCCGACAAAAATTATCCTAGATTGGATGCTTGTGGAGAAAGTAAATGTTTCTGGTATTTAATTATTTTATTTAAAACCTCTCTGGATTGGTACATGTTACCCAGTCCATTGATATTAGATTAGAAGTTTAGAAATTTTACCATGTTGATTTTCAGAACTTTGTCTCCAATTGACTTAAATTAGATTTGTTTTTAGATTTTTTTAAATTTTCTGAACTTTTTGAAAAAACACATAAGTTTTCAGAACAAAACTATGAAGTGATTACTGCTACATGTCAAACATTTCTAACTCCCCATTTTTCGTGTTTCTCTTCTGATTTTCCCTTATATTTACCCACTGGATCAACATTTATGAGAATATCTCCTATGTTTATAGACCCCCAGGGGCTTTTGTTTCATTTCCTTAATCTTACTTCACTCTCAACAACCCCCAATGAATTACTCACCATTTCCTCATATTTTTGATCACTTAGATGATCAATGGCATCCCTTTCTTTTGTTTTCTAGATGTTTATCTATTATAGTTCTCTCTCTCCTGGGCCTAGTCTAGAACCTCGGAGTTGTATACACTATTCAAAAATGTTTTATACATTTCTCTCATTTTGGCTTCCCCGCTGTCGGCTTCATCACAACAGATTTGTAATAATCTCAGAAATTGGGACATTTTAAAATGATTGTTTAATTCTTATATAATGTTGTCATCAGTTTGTTCTCTCTCTCTACCACTATTACATACAATAAACTAGTGTGTTTCAGATTGCTTTCTGGATTAAACACTATCTGTGGGCAAATAGTTTTAAAGGGCATCTATAGTGGGAAAATGTCATTTTTTTGTTTCTTTTTATGTGTTCTATAATTCCCCCCAACTCCCAGATTACCTTTATTTTCTTCAGTTTCCTCCTCTGTCCCAAAATATGTAAGTTAAAAGAAGTCAAGATTTGAATACACCACTCCTGCTTGAGCTGTCAATCAAATCCTTTAATAGCATGCGGTGTAGTGTGTAGGCTTACACAAGTTTTACAGCAAGTCTCCCAGTGACTCTTCCGCTCCTAAATGTTGCCAAATACGGGGTTATTCTTACAACAGAAAGTAAAGGGAAGGATAATTAAGCGGATTATGAAAGTCCAACTGTGATTCTGAAATTTCATAAAGTAAGGAGCAATGTTTAACTATATCTGCCGATAGCTGTCCATCTGGCAACACCTCTTGCACTTATGACATCTTTGTCAACGTAATGTATGAAAAAAGTGCTAAAATGTAGGTCAATCCTGATTAAGTGTTATATTGTGCAAACATCACCCTGATTCGAATTTTGACAACAACATACAATAAAACGGATTCAAAACGTGTGAACCAAATCATGAAAGTGAAGATCACCAGCAGGTGGCACAGTTATGATTTATAGATGAATATCTCTTCCAAAAATAAAATAAACAAATTAGTATAAAAGCATATTTAGTATACAACCAGAATATCATTTTCTCTATCTCCTTTTAGACCATAATTTTCCACCCTCTTTTTATACCAATATCGACCATTTGTTACATTTTATGCATCAGATCATAGGAAGGATCTTTATTCAAAAGTAAATAGAAATCTGTATCCTATAACAATTCATTGATTTTACAATATTTTAACAATATTTCCAGCCCCCTCCCTCCCCACCAGCAGGTTTCACCATGTTAATATGTCCATTCTACAAATCCATCAATGCCTCTCATTTCCTGCCTGAAAAATTGTGCTTCTTTTGAGCTTTGATCCCATTATATACCAATGACCTAGTAAAAGTTTCCAATGTGGGGTTCAAATAGGGGGGCACAAAGTCTGATTTAGCATGTAAATGTTCTTTCTTATACAAATCATGGGCAATTTTAGGGGGAGATTACAGGTGCCCAGAAGCCCCCCTTTCTGCTAGTTTATAGTTACCTACAGTTCTGGCACCTTGAAGACATAGAAAGTGCAAGGGGTGTCTAGAGTCTGGACTTTACAGTCGTGGCCCACCGGGAAATCTGACACCAGGGCAGTGGTGTAACTAAGTAAATAGGGAGTAAATAGGGACCCCAGCAAAACTATGATGGCACCTCCTCTTCTGCAGTATCTACAGTGGTTTACTGGTGAAGGCTTTATCTGTCATAGTGTCATAGGGAAAGTAAGAAACTCCTGGCCCCTCCTGCTTCCCTGGTAGTCACTCCCCTGGTCTACTTCCCTGGTAGTTATACCCTGGTCCAGGGCCAGGGCCCACCAGAACAAGTATAGGGGCCCACTAGACAATGGCCTGGCCTGATTACTTTACGAGCGATGCTACAGGCGTAAAGCTGATCTTAAATTGGTATCCGACCGGAGAACATCTGTGGCTTTAGACTTTAAAGCCAATTCATTATTTGTTAGTTGGAAAGTCAAATCAACTTTAATGCCTAACAGGTGTATGGCCAGCTTTATATATCTGTGTTTTTTAGTGGATTTAAGTTCTTGAAGATGTTTTGCTTGTCATCTTTTGTTCGTAGATGCAACGTGGTGATTTCACCCATTTCTGTTTAGTGGTTAGTATAGGGTTAGTAGGGTTAGTATATATATTTTTATCAATTTATGAATGTTTTATCCTGATAAAGGTACACTACATAGTAACGTACCATTGTTATGATAAAAAAATTATTTGATAAGAAATCCAAGGTGCCCAAAGCAATTTATTTTTAAATAGATTTATACTTCTGGAAGGCACCTGACGGGAGAAATTGTGGATGAGAGCAGATGGTCCTCGACTGAGCAATAAGTTTAATACGTTGGCTAAATTTTTTTTGAGGGTCAATAAACTTAAAATAATAGCCCTGTTTCAACAAGTACAAGTGAAAAGAAAAGAGCAATCTCCCTTGCGTACTTTAGGTGTCCATACACTATAAACTCACCTTCCGATGTTCCCATGACATTCTCCCAACATCTGTGCAACGTCCGAAGAACCGTCTGGAAATAATTATCCTTAAATGTCTAGTAGCTAATGCAAGTAATTGGGGGCAGGGAACTGCCCTTTAATAGTGATGAGTGCCGGTTTTAAAAAGAACCTGGTTTTGATTAGGAACTGCCAGATTTAAAATCAGTGAATCCGGTGGAATTTTCAATACTCAGAACTTATCGGAATACGTCATTGAAAAATGGAAAAACAAATATTAGAAAATGTTAAATTCGGACTATCTATCTATCTATCTAAAACTGGTATTCCAAAATTGCAATTGAATATTTGAATATTACAATAAATAATTGCAATATTCAAATTTAATTAGGTTTGAATCAGATTTTGCAATGTACTAGGCTGTTTCTTATAGTTTATTTTGAAAAGTGTGAAATATTGCACTATTTGGCAGTGATTATCATCACTGTTTGTGAGCCAACAATGACTTCACTTTTCATAACTTTTGCTGCAAATGTGTATCATCAAATGTCTCCACTAGGTGTCATTTTTGGGGGAAAAAATACTAACGAAAAAAGATATGGTGATAAACTTATTGAAGATTGCACACCCAGAAGTGGCAAGCACAGGATTTTCAAGGGGGGATTCCTAAATGGATTACCACTGAACAAGCCCAGAAAGAGGTTCATTACCGAAAACATTTATGTATTCTATTATATATGGATTATATAATAATATTATATATATTCTCTAGTTTGTAACTACAACAGGTGCAATACTAGAATATAGAAGCCCAGTGCACCCCTTTAACTGTAAGAAAGAAAGATTTATCTACTCACTGAACACACAGTCACAGCACACTATCAGCACAAACAATCCTAATTTTCAATCTTTCACACAAACCATACAACTATCAAATGAAAAATGTCCTTCCTTTTTCTATGTCCTTAAAGGGAAAGTTCAGTGGAAAATATCAATATTTTAAAAATGTTTAGTTTATATTATACATACCTAGTTATTCTACATATTCTCTCCCATTTTGAAAAATCAGTTGAATTTATACCCCTTGCTATTCCCTGCTCTTTAACATTATTTATTTATTTATTTATACACAGACAAAATGCTGAATGGGCAGATTAAGGTCATTGGGATGAAAGAATACTGCTCCTTTTTCTTAAAAGCATATGTATTTCCACTGAAATTCCCCTTTAAGAGCAAGGTCCTTTAGAACAAGGGACTGTAACAGCTTTCACTCATTTCCACCCACAGGAAACTTTCTTTTAGCAGTTGATTTATGCATGTATATGTATGTATACGTGTATTTATATAGCGCCACTAGGGGACGCAGCACTGTACAATATAGAATACAAAAAGTCGTGCAAGGGTGACTGAATAAATACATAAATAAGTAAGAGCATCATGAAATATACACGTGCTTGAAACATGTAAAATGAGGTCCCTGCCCCGTACAGCATACAATCTAATTAGGTGGGTAACATACAGATACATAGGAAATGGTGGAAATGCAGTGTCAACAGTCCTATGTTGTGCTGTGCTCAGAGAGATAGGATGAGAGGTTAGAGTTAAACTTTTTATTGAGGTTTCTTGACGTAGAGAGAGGAATAGAATTCCAAAGGACGGGGGCCAGAAGAGAAAAAGGTTTAAGGCGAGAGGAGGAGTGGAGGGTCTGTATAAGAGATGGTTCTGTGATGAGCGAAGGGTACGGGCAGGGACATATGGGGACACTAGAGAAGAAATATAGGAAGGAGCAGCAGAGCGAAGGCATTTAAATATTGAATAGGATTTTGTAGATAATGTGTGGTTTAATGGGGAGCCAGGTAGATGTGTGGCACAGAGATTTGATTTCCCAATTATTAGAGAACGAGACAATGCGTGTGGCAGAGTTAAGTATGGACTGAGAAAGATGGGAAGCAGGAAGACCAGAAAGCAGAAGGTTACAATAGTCTAAGGGTGATAAGATGAGATCATGGATAAGCATAGCAGTAGTCGGAGGAGAAATGTTCGCAATGTTACGAAGAAAAAGCGACAGGTTTTAGCAACATAGTTAATGTGATTGGAAAATGAGAGAGCAGAATCAATAATAACCCCTAAGCAACGTGTCAACTGAATAGGGTAAATGCAGGAGTTGTCCACAGAAATGGAAAAAGGTGGGATAGGACCAGGTTTAGGTGGGAAAATTAGTTCAGTTTTAATCATGTTTAGTTTGAGTCATCGGTTCGCCATCCATGAGGAGACAGCACGGAGACAGTCGGAGATGCGTGATTGGGTGTCAGGACAAAGCGAGGGGGTGGGAAAATATATTTGCGTATCATCGGCGTACAGATGGTAGTTAAAACCAAATGAGCTGATGACTTCTCCCAGGGAAATAGTATAGAGGGAGAACAGCAGGGGTCCAAGAACAGAGCCCTGCGGAACCCCAACATTAAGAGGAACTGGAGAGGATGTTTTATTATCATATGTCACAGAGTAGGTTCATGTTCGAGAGGTAGGATCGTAGCCAGGATGTCGCTTCATTCCGGATGCCCAAGGAGTGAATTATTTGCATTAAGAGGGGGTTGAGAAGGAGGAGATAGTTGAGAACTTTGCACAGGGCCGTCTCCGTGGAGTGCGCAGGCTGAAACCCTGATTGCAAGGGATCCAGTAAGTTATTAGAATGAAGATAATTAGCGATATGGGAGAAGATGAGACATTCCAGTAGCTTAGAGGCTATTGGTAGAAGAGAGACCTGGCAGTAGTTAGACAGGATATAGTTTCATGCTTTCCTGTAGTTGTGCCAAGTTCTGACTCTACCATCTGAATGTTGCAGCTGAAATTGAGACCCATGAAACCAGGCAAAAATTTCCTATTGTTATATTTTGCCAATTTTGGTCACAATTTTTGGTTCTTAGCAGACAGGAGTGGCACTCGGTGTGGTCTTCTGCTGTTGTAGCCCATCTACTTTGAGGTTGTCATGCTGTGTGCTCAAAGATGGTATTCTGCATACCTTGGTTATATGTGCTATTTGTGCTCTCATACCAGTTTGATCATTCTTCTCTGACATCAAGATTGTTTTCCACACAACTATCACTCACTGAATATTTTTTCTTTTTCAGGCAATTCTCTGTAAACACTAGAGATGCTTGTGCATGAAAATCCCAATAGATCAGCAGTTTTGAAATACAATAAGTGAGTGAAGTTCTCCTCTATAACTTTAAAGGGCATGCCCACCCCCAAAACTGAAATTTAACCCCATACTGGCCCCTTGGGAAAGTTTAGTGGAAAATATCAATATTTTAAAAATTATTAGTTTATATTATACATACCTAATTATTCTACATATTCTCTCCCATTTTAAAAAAAAATCAGTTGAATTTCTACCCCTTGCTATTCCCTGCTGTTAACATTAGTTAACAGCATGTTTCCCAGGATGCACCACTTCCTTGGAATGTTCCTAACAGTAATTTCTACTGATTGGCTGTTGTATGGGTCAAACATGCTCAGATCTCTACTGAGCAACTGAAACAACCCAGGCGCTGGGTCAAGGAAAAAAACATTCTTCTCTGACATCATCAAGATTGTTTTCCACACAACTGTCACTCACTGAATATTCTTTCCTTTTCAGACAATTCTCTGTAAACACTAGAGATGCTTGTGCATAAAAATCCCAATAGATCAGCAGTTTTGAAATACACAGACCAGCTCTTCTGGCACCAACCCTGCCATGTCCAAAGTCTCTTTCCCATTCTGATGCTCTGTTTGAACTTAAGCAACTTGCCTTCGCGTTTAGATGCCTAAATGCAATGAGTTGCTGCCATGTGGCAGTTTAGTCATTTGGGTTAACAAGCAATTGAAAAGGTAAGTGAGCGAACTCTACTTATCTTCCCTCTCTCCCCTGGCGTTCTGAGCAGCCGCGTCCGTGATTGGCTGCCTCTAAGCTAATCAGGGACGCGGCTGCTGGTCCGGCCCCGTTTGCAGTTCCATGCACGCAAAAGGCCAGGCAGTGCGGTGGAGGAGAGAGGGAAGGTAAGTAAAGATCGGGGGACTTTCTCAAAATTCTATTATGGCGGTTGGGGCTGGCGAAGCAAGTACTACATTATAAAATAAGGGGTGGACATGCCCTTTAAATATATACAGTAATAGACTAGTTTCACTGGTAACATAGCTTAGTATTGATTACAGATTTCATTAAGTTCTTCCTTATTATTAGGCATGGAATCCAATACGCATCCACTTCGGACTTGGAACTCCCAGTTTTGCTATTCCCTCAGGACCATTCAAAACTTCCCTTATTTTGATAATTATTAAAAATTTGCCTTTTATATTTGGTGCTTGTGAAACTTTGAAAATAGCTCGTCTGTAAATGATATTGTACTTGTACCCCTAACCATTTGCCAGGGGCCTGAGACATCTACTGTAAGCTACCGTACTTTTTCTACCCTTACTTTCAGATTTCTGCCCTATTGACTGGGTCCATTTTCAGAATTTTAGATTTTTCTGAAAATTTATAAAAAAAAAAAAACAAAAAAACCCCCAATTTTTCTTATCTCTCACAACTTGATTATTCAGACACATAATGCCCATTGTTGCTTATTTTCGGCTGCACATACATCATGGCAGCATTTCCAGTCCTCTTCTACTGTTCAAAGGAATGCAGTCTGCATTTGGCAGGGAATTATCTCCCTATAATTTCAAGCAAGATGATGGCGGGTGTGACATCACATCTATAGCACAAGCAGAAAAAGTCGATGGAAGCGCACACTGTTTCTCAGAAGATATTCTGTTTATTGCATCACACAAATACACACAACGTTTCGGAGAACGCTATGTCTCCTTTGCTATATGGATGTGACATCACATCTGCCTCCCTTTGCTTGCTGGTCCATGGCAAAGTATAAACACAAAATGCTAAAAGGGGAATAAGACACGAACAGGTTTTCACTTCAAGAGAACACAATATGCAACATATTTTTTTCCTATAGGGAAAATCTAAGGTACTAGATAAAGGTTCAGCAAACGCTCCACACATCAATAGAGAGCTGCAACATTATTTTCCCATCTTAAACATGGAATTGTGGCAACTACCTTTGTTTTAGTATAATAAAGTAATGCACACAGCCACCACAAGCTATTTAGTATTGTGACTCAGGCAGGTTTGAGTGAGAATTTTAGTGTCAGATACAGTGCTAACAGACAGTAAAGGTCCCAAACAGTGAGGACAGTAAAGGTCCCAAACCATGAGAACAGACGGCAAAGGTCCCATACAGTAAGAACAGACGGTAAAGCTCCCAAACAGTGAGAACAGGCAGTAAAGGTCCCATACAATGAGAACTGACAGTAAAGGTCCCATACAGTGAGAACAGACAGTAAAGGTCCCATACAGTGAGAACAGACAGTAAAGGTCCCATACAGTGAGAACAGACGGTAAAGGTCCCATACAGTGAGAACAGACGGTAAAGGTCCCATACAGTGAGAACAGACAGTAAAGGTCCCATACAGTGAGAACAGACAGTAAAGGTCCCAAACCTATTTCATCAGCCGATAAACAGGGCATAGGCGGAGGAGGAGGCGAACAGAGCAGAGAGTAGAATACTTTAAAGAGCTGTTTCGGGTTATGGGACTGTGTGGATATGAGTGAAGAGAAGTAGTTTTGTTTGGCTAAGGATAAAACACTTCTGGTCTGGTAGAGGGCACTTTTAAATTCAAGAAAGTCTCTATTTTTGTTACTCTTGCGCCAGAGTCGTTCGGCTATACGGGATTGCCTTTTCAACTTTTTTATCTGATCCGTAAGCCATGGTTGTGGGTTCTTGCGACATAGGCGACGGGTGGATAAGGGAGCAACAGAGTCGAAGGCATTGGAAACAGTTGTATGGTAGTGGACGGCTGCAAGGTCAGGGTCAGAGAAGGAGGGCATGAAGAGGGGGCAGAGAGAGAATGGGGATTGAGATTACACAGGTCTCTGCATCTGTACGTTTGTTTGTTAGTGGTTACGGTCGGGAGAGATGACACAAGTTTAAATTTGAGAAGATGATGATCAGATAGAGGAAAGGGAGAATTGGGGAAGTTAGATAAAGAGCAGAGGTGGGTGAAGACCAGATCCAGTGGTGAATGGAAGGCTGCCCACAATGTGACTGGTACATACAAGTGTGCCCAGTGTGACTGGCACATACAAGGTTGCCCACAGTGTAAAAGGTGCATACAAAAGTGTGCTCACAGTGTGACTGGAACATAACAAGTGTGCCCACAGTGGGACTGGAAATCCTAATTATATTTCCAGATCAGTCAAAAAGATAGGGACACCAGGAACAGGTTTACACCTCAGGATCCTATAGGCACAAAAACCCTGGTGCCCTTAACCCCACCCCTTATCACACTTTCAAGCCCTGACCATTTTTACTTATACGGAAAACAGACTTTATTATGTTGAAATTTGGAAAATGTAAAATATTAAGGCTTTTTCACACAAACAGCGTTTTTCTGAGTGGTCCCCTGAGGTTAAATAAAGACGTACGTCCATCTAGTCCAACCTACTTGGCAAAAAAAATTCCAATCTGACTCCAACTGACAATCGGAAATATTCCTGGATCAACACCAACTTTATATATCAATACCAGTAAGCTGCAACATTCCTTGTTTTTAGGATCTCATCCAGCTTTTTTTTTTTAAAACTATCCAATGAACCTGCCATAACAACGTCCACTGGAAGACAGTTCCATAGTTTTACCGTTCTCACTGTGAAAAACCCTTTCCGAACTTAAAGCCTAAACCTTTTTTCTTCAAGTCTTAAGGGATGTCTCTTTAATGTTCTATTGCTGAACAATGCCCCAGATAGTTTATTGTATGTCCCATTCGGTTGGGTGCACACAATCCAATTTTTCGGACTAAATGATATTACCGAGTGTATTTGTGGGCAAGTGCAACAGATCTCGGTCATCCGATCGTGTATGTTGTAAAATCACAGGCACTTGCACTGTTCTTTACCGACCACATGATTGGGTACTTTTTCCATGCCTGTCAGTAATTCGTCCCAACTGCGAAGAAAAATTTTACTTAATCTATTTATACAGCATGGTTAAAGGTGGTTACACACAAAGGGACTTTTTGTCCTGACTGAGCGTTCACTACTAGAGAGTGTTCTGCCGCCACATATGACTGTAGCAATAGTTGCCGCAGCCAATCGTGGGCTCCCAAATGGAACCACACAATCAACCGTGATTTACCAACAGGCCCGATCTGGATTACTGACATTGACTGCAGACGAAACAGCACAGATTTTTTGGCCCGACCAACTGATACACGGAAATATCAGTCAATTGGGCCAAAAAATATGTCTGTGTGTACCCAGCCTTAAGTTGTAATTAATTTAGCTTGAAGAGCCAATTTACTGTTTTTTCTATTTCTTCTTCTTCCATTTTATATTTCCACTTTTTGGACTGTATCTCCTCCCACAGTTTTTGAGCTAGAGACATGAAATTCGGTACAGACGTGCTGGGCATATAGGAGAAGCGTGCTATTACCTAGCTAAGGAATCCACAGAAGCGTTACCGCGTTATGGGCAAATTACGGGACATTTTTTCCCATAGACTATAATGTTAACTACCAAATATTTCAAAACAGTTTATTTCATGGTCATAAACACAAACATTGATACCCCCAACTCCCCACACAGACTCAGGTACACCCACCTCACACAAATACACACACCTACTGACCTATCCTTCCATTTCTGAGGCAGCCATACTTAAAGGGTAACTAAAGTTAAAAAAAAAAAAATTTTTGATTTATCCTCAATAAAAGATAGTTTTATGGTTGTAAACACAAAAAAGACATACTCCATCAACCAGACTCAGATACGCCCACCTACTGACCTACCCTCCCATTTCCGTGCCAGCCATACTTAAAGGGTAACTATAGTCAAAAAGCAAATTTTGACTAATCATTTAAAAAAGTTTGTTTTTTAACCCCATACCTGACACAGGTACACAAACCTACTGACCTACTTCCATTCCATTTTTATGGCAGCCATATTTAAGGAGAACTAGAGTCAAAAAAACAATTTTGACTTGTGCTTGTGAAGGTTCTCATTCATCCAGGTCATGGTATATCTGTTGTATTCAATTAGATTAACTGGACTTAAAGTTTAGTTCTTGAAGACGTTTGGCTAGTCATTCAGCTGGCATTCTCAATTCAGAATGACTTGTACAAGAATCTGTGGCAAATGTGTACCCTGCAAAATCCCAATTAGCATATCACAGCCAGGTGTTAAGGGCGTGATTAGATAGTGGCTAAGCGGTGTTATAGGAATACCCAGAGTAAGGTGTCAAAACAGCATTGTACATGCCCAGCACAGAAGAGCCAATTCCGCTGGTCAGGACTCAGACGTGTACCTGCATCTTAAGGATAAAGGGCATACCTTTGAAGATTGTAATGTTAACATATTGGCAAAGGAACGTGACTGGTTCAAGAGAGGTGTTAAGGAGACCATTTATGTGAAAATAAAGAAACCAAGCCTAAATAACACCTGGCTGTGATATGCTAATTGGGATTTTCCAGGTACAAGTCATTCTGAATTGAGAAAGCCAGTCGGATGACTAGCGAAACGTCTTCAAGAACTAAACTTCAAGTCCTGTTGATCTAATTGAATACAACAGATAATTTTGACTTATCAACACAGTTTATTTCTTTAAACCCACAACCCGACACAGGTACACATACCTACTGACCAACCCCTCCATTACTGTTGCAGCCATACTTAAAGAGTAAAGTCAAAAAAACTAATTTTGACCAATCATCAAAAAAGTTTTGTTTCAACCCCCAACCCAACACAGGTACACACACGCCTACTGACCTACTTATCCATTACTGTGGCAATCATACTTAAAGGGTAACTAAAGTAAAAAAAAATATTTTGATCAATAATCAAAAAACTTCCAACCTAACCCAGGTACACACCTACTGACCTACCCTCAGGGGCGTAACTAGAAATCACTGGGCCCCCCCAGAAAAACTATGATGGGGCCCCATCAGTGCTTTATCCACAGTGGTTTTCTGGGAGGAGACTATATCTCTCATTATAAAAATAAAAAGATGGGGCCCCCTTGGCTCCTAGGCCCCCTGCGGTCGCTCCCCCTGCTCCCCTCTAGTTACGCCCCTGCCTACACTTCCATTTTCATGGCAGCCATATTTAAAGGGTAACTATAGTTAAAAAAAAGTATTTTTTTTTAACCCCCAACCAGACACAGGTACACAAACCTACTGATCTACTTATCCATTCCTGTGGCAGCCATACTTAAAGGGAAACTAAAGTAAAAAACTAACTAACTAAAAGTTTGTTTTTTTAACTTCCAACCTGATCCAGGTACACACACCTTACTGACCTACCCTTCCATTTTCATGGCAGCCATATTAAAAGGGTAGCTATAGTCGAAAAACCTATTTTGACTAATCATCAACAAAGTTTGTTTTTTTAAACCCCCAACACCACACAGGTACACACACCAACTGACCAACCCTTCCATTTCTGTGGCAGCCATACTTAAAGGGTAACTATAGTCAAAAATACATTTTGACCAATGATCAAATTTTTTTTAACTCCTAATCTGACATGGGTACACACACCAAATGAGCTACCCATTCATTCATGTGGCACCCATATTTAAAGGGCAAGTATAGTAAAAAAAACATTTTAACCAATAATCAAAAATCTTTTATCCCCCAACCTGACAAGAGCACACACCAACTGACCTACCTTTAATTCATGTGACAAATTTAAAGGATAAGTAAAAAAATTAACAATGTCCTCATCTACGGCACTATTGAGTTTTAAAATCTGCAGCACAAACACACACATTCCCCTCCAAAATGCGGCCTTTTAAGACAAATTCAATGTTTATACTTAAACTTTCCCTTTCTAGTTGATTTTGTTTTGTTTCCATCACTTTGCAATTAGTGCAGCCCTGCTAATTACAGCCCAGATGAGATCTGAATTGGCAACTCAGGAAACTACAATGCAGCCCATCAGTAATGCATCTACAGTCCATGTGTGTTTCCTTAGTGCTTCTAAAGACTATATAACCCTCTCATTTAAAACTAGTAGAGTACAAATACAGATAAGAATGAGGGCCTGATATAACAACATTAACTAGGGCCCCATTCAGTCTGATCAGGACACCATGCCTGACACATGTATGGTTACACTGAAATCACTGCATCCTGCACCAGGCATCTAATGGAAATAGTGTGCAGCCTGTCTGCATGCTGAATGTACATGTGTTTTGTTGTAAAGGAAAGATGTGGGAGCCCTATCAGTAGCCCTGAACTTCACTGTCCAGATAATTGAAGGTGAAAACCCATTGAGATCCCCCAGCTGCACTGATCACTCTGCTTGTCTGGTTCTCCTACTGCAGTCCCAGTCTCTGTCCCTCACTCCCTCCTCTCCCCACCTGTGTCGGTTTAGCTGCTGCATGTGCAGCTCAAAAGCCAAACGCTGGGAATCCACTGATCCTTCTGCATCTCACACATTCTATCAGCTGGAATAATGAAGCAGCCACAGAACACAGAGAACAACAAGCAACACAATGAGACAAACAACAGTAAGAAAGAGAAAGGTAGGTGAATGGTAATATCCCAGACACTACAGACTGGCTGTTCCATGTTATGGGAAGGAGGGTACAAGGTATAGGAAATAGCTGTTTGCGATGTGGATTTTCAGGTTTACTAGACTTGCGATTCTAGAAGATCAGGGTCCCTATAAAATTCATTGGACTTCTGCCTAGTGATCTGTTACAGTTAAAGCAATGAAATTGCTTAAATAAAGCAATAAAGCAATCTCTGGTGCTGAAGCTTTAATGAAATACATAGATTAGATGGAACCAACCCTGGCTGGGTGATTCATTGTTCATTCATTCATAATCTGGCACTACATGTAATGGTTATACAGTATATGTCCTGATTCCTGGCACAGGATGTAATGATCCATACATGTCTTGACACTACATGTAGTGGTCCATACATGTCCTGATTCTACATGTAATGGTCATAGCATGGAAGATGCTTTTACCTAATACATGACAATAGATTGAATACAGTATCTCCCAATCTGCCATTGACTATACAATCTGTAGCCCAGTGTGACTGTATCCCCTGACTGTATACAGGGTCTACTAACTGTACAGACTGGTCGGTTTACTGCAAACCAACAGGCAGCTGCTCATTACAATGGGGCACAATACATGAACTACTTCCAGTTAGTGAAGGGTTAATATGGGAGGTGAATTGACATTTATTGCTGTAAGATGGGAAATCCATCAACCAGACCGGTAATGTGCATGGTAACATGTTATACACAGTATGGCTAGTGTGGGATTGGGATGCTGGTGATGAAATTGACAGTTCACATGGTGAAAGTCTATGATTCGGAGGGGGCGGAGCCGCCTATAGACGCAGCTGATTGCGTCTGACAGTTGGAGGTGGGGGCAGTGATGAGTGTGAATAAGGAATACTGCCAGGAGGGGTGAGTACAGTAACCTACATACAGGGCAGTTGCCTATAGCGTCAGCACTGGGGGGAGGGGAGTTAGAGACAACAATCTATTTATATATGTGGGAATAGAAAGGAGGGGGGTTAGATAAGGAGAGGAGAAAAGAGACTGCAATATCCAGCATCCCCAATTAACAAGTGATAAGTAGTGTGGCTAATTATATGGTGTACAATACTGTCCTACACTATAGAATTATATACACATATTAACAGGTGTCAGTCACGTGCTATTTATTCCAGATTAGAGACTAGTCCCTGGTTTTGTTTTAGAACTGTCGGTTTCGAAATCCCATTGATCTGGCAGAATTTTTTAGAATTCCAAAAGTCAGAATTTACTGAAATGTGAAAAATCAGGAAATTGCATTGAAGATTTCTATTCAGAATGTAAACCATTTATATTCAAGATGCAATTCGGAATTTCTGTAAATTCTGCAGAACCACTGATGGAACAAAACTCGCCAGTTTCGTTCATCTCTACTCCTGATTGAGCTAACCATGCTATGGGTCCCAGTCACACACCAACTGCTTCCAGCTTAGAAGCAGCTACATTTAAGGTGGTAGGTACATAGTTACTCAATACTCCCTCTCAAACCACCAGAACCATGAGTAGTAATGTTATATTGTATTTTTAACTGTGGAGAATTAAAGGGATATAACAGAGTACACTGAACCTAAAAGAAAACTATCCATTGTGTTTACACTACATCTGTACAATATGCATTATTTGAAATGTGTGGTACGGAATAGAGGGTTATAAAGGAGATAAATTTAGGGCTCTAGTTCTGTCCATGGCAATGTATATGGACTGTATGGGGGACAGTATGTATCTCTGGATATAAATGTTATGCAGTTTGTATAGGTCAGATGACATGTGATTTCATTGCATTGTTTCCTGGGTCCACTTCTTTTTGCTCACAGTTCATTACCTTCCTATAAACAAACAGGGAGATTCAATAAAAGTTCTTATCTTTTAAAATGGTGCTAATTTTGCCCCAACCAATCAGATTTGAAACATTTGAAAGCTAACATCTGATTGGTTGGGGCAAAATTAGCACCATTTTAAACGATAAGAAATTTTATTGAATAACCCTGAAAGTTCTGTTCTTGGATTATATAATTTATGTTTTGTATGTGGTCTTTGTCTTGTCCCCTTTGCCTTTATTCCAGCCTTAAGGAAGAAAAAATTGCAGTTCCTGCCTGACACCCACCAGGATCCATATTTTTCTTTAAAGCAAGGCAGGCAGAGTAAGAGATAAGCTGCAGGCAGTAAAATATCCAAACCTATTAAATGGCAACTATGCCCTCAAAAACTTTTGGGGGTCAGCAGTGCCTAACTGATGGCATTAGGGAACCCTACTCCTACGTTTTTGGGTGGGTGTATTAGCAATGAGCTGTCTAAGTACCACTAACACAATGGCTGATGGCAGACTGCATGCTTTACTGCACCACCTGTATGGCTCCCTCCTATATTTTACATTAAGGGCAACAGCCAGATAATTGTGTTTATTTGGGGGGGGGTTGGGGGTCAGTCACCCATAAACTAGAACTTCTTCCTTCTTCAATTCTAGATGAGGGGGGAAATGTTGAATTTTGGTGTTTGCTGTTAAGTTGGTTGCCAGAAATAATTTCTAGTGGCATTGGCTACCTGGCTCCTAGATTTCTCCAACATTGAATTATGTCTGACAAGAAATTCAGTACAGGGCTAGAAACCATAGAGCCAGTGTGGGCTAGGCCAGATTTGCATGTGTTCTCACACGCTAACGATAGTGCTTGCGTGAGAATCGTAAAGCCGTGCAATCAATAACACACGTGAAACACGCACCAATGTGTGCACGTTACCATCCAGTCAAGTGTGGCATCAATTGTGTGCACCAGTATGTGCCACAAATGCGCTAATCTCAAAAAATGATGACTATAATGGAAATGTGAAAAAAAAAATTTTTTGCACCTATATAGGGTGTCTTTGTGTCCTCTTCTAAATCTGAGACCTGGCAGGGTAGATGTCACCCTGTCTAGACATGTAATCCATTGACTGCACTGCATGCATCTAAATGCCAGGCAGCTGTATTGTATAAAACTAGTGGTGCAAATCGGGCAACAATCCACTTAAGGGTCTTTTAACCTCCACATGGGCATGTTAAACATCACCTGCAAAAAAAAAGTAATTAAGGAAGTGAAGGTGTTGACCTGCGGTCTATCAAGTAAAAATAATAGTAATCCCCAATGGACAGAATCGGAGACATAGCCCTGTACTGTCAAATAGTTGATTTAAATGCAGGCTGAAACGTAAATTTGGGTAACCTTACCCTAACTACGTGCAGCAGCTAAATATGTATAACCTACCCCCTTAATGGATCCCTATGGGACCAAAGTAGCCAATAATATCCCTATAATCGGCACGCTACTACGTAGTAGCACGCTGATTATAACCAGGAAGTGCAGTGCAAACCCCCCCGCTTCACCCCCTTAACTTCTGCCCATGGCAAACTCATGGCTGGCCACGGCTAACAATTAAATTTTTAGATGGAGGAAGCCGCCATCAAATTTGTTATATGAACCGGAGTTTATGCTGCACCAGTAACTATAAGTATACAACCGATAGCCGCATTCTCTCCGGTTTCACTCTTCTCACGCATTAATCACCAGCCGCTATGACCGCGACCGCATCACACACTAGATTAATGCGGGAAAAGAGTGAAACGGACAGAATGCGGCTATCGGTTGTATACTTAGTTACTGGTGCAGCTCAACTCCGGTTCATATAGTAAAGGTGATGACTGCTTCCTCTTCATCTTAAAATGTAACTGTTAGCCGTGGGCAGGAGTAAAGGGGTGAGGCTGGATTTTTTTTCGGAGTCCTGAGCAAGGACAAGTACCATGACAGGCTAGTGGAGGGTGATCTGGGTGGCTCTTCGATAGATTGCCCTGTCATAGTTAGTGTACATGGAGGTGGGGAGGGAGGGGGCTCTCCCCTTACATTGCTCACAGGTCAGTCTTTGAATTAGGGTTAAGGCGTAGGTTATAATGGATATTGTACCCCCTATTGTAAATTATATGGATATCAAGTCACCTCGGAGTTCCGGAACTCCTTGGTGACTTTTAATAATTTACAGTAGGGGGTACATTATCCACTATATAGACTCCATAGGGAAATTCAGCCCGATATGACCTACAGGTCTGCTGCAATTTGTATATTTTGTCCCAATTGGTTGAATGTGTGCAGTGTCAGCAGTAAATGCCATTACCCAAACTTATCAAAATATCAGGCCTGGCGGTTGATTGACCCCTATGCACCAGCCCTTACTTATTTGAACTGTAGCAGAATAAATAGTTGTGTTTGTTGCTGGTTTATTATGTTTAGTGTGTAATATACATCCGGCTGTTCAGATAAATAACCAAGCTTTTGACTTTAAACAACCTAGTCTGATTTTAGTTCACATTAATCCATATAAATGTTAGCGTTCTCATCACTGTATGACATATCATGTCTTCCTAAAGGATAGTTGTATAAAAATCCATCAATTAGATATCACAGAACTGTTGTCGAGTTCTAGGTTCCACTTGTCTACAGTGCATCATTTATTTGTCTTTGAAGTGTGCAAATGCAATATTGTTAGTAAGTAAATGCAATTATAGGATTTCTCTAATGATCAATACCTGCATCTTTCTTTGGCGTGGGAGTTTCAGAGCTTTCTGTCATGTCTCTGTGCATGTCTTTCAGCCGCACATATAAATGCTCATTAGCTATATTTTTTAATGGTAATTATGTGTTACTAAGTAATGAGATACTCACACCTCTGGTGTGTGAATGTAGTGTGTGCTGGTTTATTTTAATGCAACTTTGCGTGTCTCCAAGGCCTGGTACATGCAGAGAAATATTTTGGGCTGGCTGCTGTGATTTTTTGATTGATCGAGCAAGCAGAAGTTTTCAGTGGTAAATTTTGTCTGATTGGTTGTGCAGAGATGCTGGTTGGTAGCCTGGAAGTCTGCAGGTCTTAATTTGGCCCATGGCATGGAAGACCACTTGGTGACAAAAGGTTAAGTTGATATTGGTATATCTCCGTTGCAGAAACCCCCAGTTTTAGAGCTTGAATAAAGACATGTCCAATCATTTTACCCTACCCATAATTCCTGCCTAACTAGTTATCCAGAGGAAGCCATTTACTGAGCCATTTAGTGAACCTGCCATTACCACACGTACTGCTAACTAATGCGTGTCTCATGTGCTTCTGATCTGTTTGCTCATGAGAAACAAAGAGCATTGCATGTCAATTTAGGTGGCGACATTGCATGCGCTATGCTGGGATTTAGTTTTTTTTTTTTTTCCGAATTGCATGAGCTCCGATTGCTCGCAGTGCCACCTGGTGTAGTGTGGTTATGGAGGGAAAATACATTTTGCTAGCCAATATACTTGATGTACTGTGGTAGCGGTTGTTTTAGTAGTTTTTTGTTCTATAGTAGTGCCCTTCAGACTGAGCAATGTCTATTGAAAAATGAAATGAACCTAAGGTAGGATTAATTATTCCTACCTCCCAATCATCTGCCAGGTTAGTTAGTTCTTCAGAAAACATATTGGGAGATAGGAATTATGAATCCTACTTCCCTGCACTAGGTACTTTTAATTTTAATCCTTTTTTTTTTTTTAAACCTTTAAATACACTATGCTATAGCGGCTTGTGTGTTTAGTTGTACGGTATCTGAAAAAATGAGTAATGTTTATCTGCATATCATAAGGCATCAATCGTTTCAATTTATTTATAGCATGTGACAAGGTTTCATCCACCATAATTTAAGTTTGTTTAAACGTACAATCTGAATTGTTTGATGTAGTTTTCTAGAAAGTTTGCTTGTAAACAGAGACCTTCCCAGCATGTATCCCCCAAACCAGATCATATAAACAGGTAGCAGTGTGCTCATTTTAAATGTTTTGTACTCTTGTTAGAATTAATGTAAATTAAAGACTTTTAACAAATAGGCATCTAGATTTTCTCACATGTAATATTGTGTAAAAGAATTGTAAGAAGGTCGTTCAGGCACCAAAACACCCTTTAGACTCCAGGCTGTAGCAGTGGGGAATTGAAATTCAGTAAATAATTTCCGACTTTACTACAGATCCCTTTTATTTTTCAGTGCGTCACAAGCACCTAGTCCAGGTAGATGGACTGCAATGACTCACTGTTGGTTAATGTCGGTGGCTATGTTTCTAATTAAAAGTGTGACGTGTAAGCGACCTGTAGTTGTTTTTCTCTCCTGTCAATTTTTTCCCCAGCTCTGCATTTTTGCAGTCCAAATATTGCCAAGTGTTTTTCCATCTAATTAGACACAAAACTGCTGCTGAAATCCCGGGGTGCTGCATTGCCAGGTGTCACAATGTGTGACAAACACTGAGCTTTGTCCCCATGGAAACAATATTCCTTCTGTGTCAAACATTCCTATGTAGCCCAGTTTGTATCACCACCAAGGGGTCAACCCACACAATTGTCTAACTTAATATATACAAAACATGAATATGGTTATGTCCGTTGTCTTTCTTATGGAGGATTACATTTGTCAAGCTGTTTGATTCATTTCATTCATAGACAGTTGTATCTGTTGTACATTCTGTACTAGGGTTTCATAATGCATCTTTGTGAATTTTAAATCTTGTTTGATTATGTTTTAGATCCTTGGTTTCTGGATGTTTTCCTGGGAATTCCCAAGCAGATTCTCGGCAAGACACTCTGCTCGCCTGCTCCAGGTACATCCTGATTTTGTTTTACAGGTTAACACTGCAAAATGTGACGTTTGGTTCAAAGCTGGAGAGACCGTATTCCTCTGACCTATAAGAAGCCATAACAGAAATAAAAAACTCCTAATGAGCAGAGAGAGGAAGGGAAGGATTGTGAATGGAGAACTGGTTACAAGTGGGCAAATTCGATTCATTTTTGGGGCTACTTCTTGTTTCCAAGACAGGAGATTCAATAAAAGTTCTTATCGTTAAAAATGGTGCTAATTTTGCCCCAACCAATCAGATCTTATTTAACATATGAAAGCTAACATCTGATTGGTTGGGGCAAAATTAGCACCATTTTTAACGATAAGAACTTTTATTGCATAACCCTGAAAATGTCTAGGGAATGCTAAACCTGCAAGAGGATTAGCACGATAATTAGCACAACACCATTGGTGACAGACCATGCACCTCTTATTGCGTCAGCCCCTCTTTCAGTTATCTGTCCTTACAAATATTATCAGAACAATGAGCAGATTGTCCGATAATATTGTAGTGTGTATGGCCACTTTGTGAGCTGATCAGCCAGAAAAATTTAATTGCTCTGTCTGAAAATATATAAATATAAATATATATATATATATATATATATATATATATATTTTTTTTTTTTTAAATCTGCCTAAAGCTGGGTATACACAGTGCAGATTTATAGCAGTGGACCGATTACAGAACATTGGAAGTTATTTAACTGGCTTCACTTTCCCGATGGTCTCCCTCTACAAAGTATACAATCTTTGTTGGCACCAGTAGCCACTATTGGCTGTGTACCCAGTTTAATGCTACAGGTTTAAACAATCCCACAACTGCACTTTTATCACTCCTCAGCTCTCATGCAGTGTGATGGACAGCCATTCATTATTCAGAAGCACTGATTTTAAATGCCCCCCTACACAGACACTGTACACACAACAAACAATGTCTCTGTACCATTCTATACGAGTGAGAAAATGTCAGCTCTATTATTCATCTACATTAATGTTTTTTTTATTCACCACTTAGAATTAACACTTGTTGTCCCAGAGCTACATACTGATATGGGTAATTGTTCCCTGAATGTGCCATATAATTCCTATTTACCTCTTGATTGCCTTCTGCAGGTACATGGTAATGTCATTTTGAGACCCCCAGGGGTATTTGTCACTTTAGACAGAGAACATGAAACATGCACTGTACAAATTCCACATGTCACTTCTGTCACTGCGACAAATATTCAGTTTGGTTTATGGAATTCAAATACAGGCACAACAGTAGGGAGGTTTACATGCCTGTGTTGTGATTTGTATTAAAAATCTCCATCCTTCTCATCATGTCTACATGATGTTGTATCACACTGCTACAGCTTATTTATAGGAACCTAGACCATGGCTGCGTTAGATTCCATGGAAACCGTAGTTAGGATAAAGAAAAGATGGTCCTGTGGGGGACAATGATAGATGCATACATAACTGTAAGAGATCTGGGCTGGAATACTAACTCCTATCACAAATTATATAATTCATTTAAGTTGCATTTTCAAAATAAATCTTTATCGCTCATTCTGCCATTACATCATCACTAAGTGCATCTCATAACCTTACTGTATTTGCAGTCAAAAACTATTTATGTTGCTTTAGCTACTGTAAAAATATCTTTAATATTTCAAAGGATCAAATAGGGGCATATAAGTAGCAAAAGCAGTGTCACGGGTACGTGGGTGCTGACCTGGGTACATAGTATGAATTGAAATTAGATAAAAAATGAAAAGCGACCAGGTTATTCTTGCGGCTCAAAACCCACAAGGCACTCCAACTGCATATATGGGGCTCAAAACCCACAAGGCACTCCAACTGCATATATGGGGCTCAAAACCCACAAGGCACTCCAACTGGAAAACTACCTCATAAATAGATCACAGAGAGGAGGTGGACACCCAACACACAGTATAGATAAAAACACAATCAGGGAGATTTAATAAAAGTTCTTATCTAAAAATGGTGCTAATTTTGCCCCAACCAATCAGATCTTATTTAACATTTAAAAGCTACCATCTGATTGGTTGGGGCAAAATTAGCACCATTTTTAACAATAAGAACTATTATTGAATCTCCCTGAAAATTATTAAATCAAACAAAAAAAAAAAGTTCAACAGACCCCTAAAAAGCAACCCACTGCACAGTGGTCCCTCCCAAACCATTATAAACCCTATGACCATGCCAAACCAGGTATACACATACAGAGTAAATCAGAAATGGACGAATATATGATTGTTGCAGGGAAACACCCTATATCACAATATAGTCAATATATAGAAGTAGAAACTTTAAATAAATGCATATAGATGGTAAAGCTGGAATCCTGTAGCCACTCAAGAAAAGGTGAGTGTGACGAACAGATATTCAATGTAAAACGCCATAGACGATATCTGAAATTGCACCCCCAATTTTCAATATTTCCCCCTATGGCATGATCAAGCAGCATGGTAGCTTCCACATGTTTCACTGTTCTGGTACTCGCAGAGTTATTCATGTTTCCCCAAAGCCAGGGCCATTTGGTGTTAAATTAGCTGACATAGCAGGAGGTCTGACTTCAATGGGCAAGGTGTGAATTCCCCATAACAAACAAACAAAGTCCCAGACAAAGAGACCCCAGAACTAGCAGGGATCTCCTAGTAGAAGATTGAACAGAAACCAATGGCAGATCAAAGGTCATTCATATTCCTTAATAATTCCGGATGTAGAATTATTTCAGGTTTTCATAAATAACCCCGTTTATCCAGTAATTTATTCTACATTTATAGAGACCTGACACAATATCATAGCCCGAGCCAACCTTGGATATTATCGTTCTTAGGCCTAGGATACCCCACATATGTCGTATTTGGTCTTGTTCTGTTGGAAAAATTAGTTTAAACCATCATGATTATGTGAGATGTGACATGTATGGTTCATGGATTATGCCGGGGCTGGAATTCGATATTTGAAATTCCCTCCAAAACTTGGAACCAACCTTCAGGGGCAGAACCAAGTCCCGCCCCTCTAGGGAACAGACCACTCCCATTTTCTGAAGAAAGGATAAAAATGGAACTGGGTCTCATCCCAACGAGTCTGTCAAACATCTACAAACATCTGGAATAACATCTAGCCAACTGGACAGACCGTATTGGCTTAATGCAGGACTTATCATTTGGACTATTTTTTCCCAATACTGGATTATCAAGTTCTGGACTCTTCTCATGGACTATCAGATGCCAATTATCTCTAAGTATTTCTTCTTTTACCCAATCCTATCCTCACTTGTGTTACTGCTTTATGTTCAGTGATTTTTTTTATTTTTCTTATATTTTTAGCACTATTTTTACAACTTTTAATAAATGATATAAAATCATTTATAGGCTATTGTCCTATTCTGAGTATATCCCAAAACAAACCTGTGTCTTCAAAGTACGCTACTATAGAGAAGTATTGTGTAGGTATATAGAGATACTGTATAACTGTGTATAGAATATTAGGTGTGAATACCAATTTCCTTACGGTTGTTAGAAGTAGGGGAGCGGATATCCCCATATAGGTAACAGGTCATTCCGCTGTTTAATCGGGATGTGTGGCAGTGAGTATATTGATATTTAGTAATTTAATTGTGTAATATATAGTTTGTTCACCAAACCCACCGGGTCTGATCTGTTCCGTCCGCCTGTCGGTTGCTTGGAGTGTGTTTTCCGGTAACGGATAGGTGGTTGGGGCTTTTTGGGATATTTGGTGTTTATACTCAGAATCTCTAATAATACAGTGTTAACTAAGTAACTCTGTAGAGCAGAACCCAAGTTCTGTGGTTAATAGCCGGTGCATTAGAATATATACTGAACAGGTAAAACACACAGTGCCCTTCCCCAAAATCTTTTTCTCTACTTTTTCTACTTGGCAAAATGTCTGAATCCGTGAATTATAGAAACATGAGTCTGGATGACTTAATCGTTGTTTGCCAAAGCAGACACATTGATTCCTATCGGAAAAGGAGGGAGGAGCTGATTCGTGAATTAATGGAGGCAGATTTCCAAGCACAGGAAATGCTGGATGAGCCTACAGCAGGAATCACTCACTATGACCTGGATTCAAATGATATTGTCCAGCCTGGAATACCATCAAGGACTGTATCACCATTACCCATGTTGGTGCTGCAGCTACAGAGTTCTCTCAGCTCCAGGCAGTGTTGCAAAAGTTAAGCGACACTAACCCAATGGAGTACCTGCAATTTCTGGAACGCCAGCGTCAGCAGCAAGCCGAAATGGGAGCGACGGGCTGAGCGTGAGAGTGCAGAGCGGCAAGCTGAGATGGAGGACGACGGGCTGAGCGTGCAGAGCGGCAAGCTGCCGACAATATGAACTGGAAATGGCTAAACTGCGCCAGTCCGCCCACAGTTCATCACCAAGTTCTCCTGAGCAAGAACAAGTTTACCAGTGAGTCACAAGTTTAAATTTGCAGCAATGGAGAAGGTTACAGAACATTATTTGTTCTTACGCTCTTTTGAGAGAGCCTGCCGTCAGTATCGTCTGCCTCAGGAGGATTGGGCCAGACATCTGACTCCACACCTGCGCTACAAAGCCTGGATGCGTTTACAGAGTTACCGGAGAAAGTGATAATATTATGGAGCTATCAAGCGGCTATCATAGCCAAGTACCAGTTGACCCCCGAGGTTTACCGTAAAAGGTTCCGGTCTGTACAAAAGGGACCCACAGACTCTTTTTCGGATGTGGCTAGCAATTTATTCACCACTTCCGACAATGGACTCAGAACCTCACCACAATTCTTATGGAGCCCTGGAGTCTTAGGTAAAATCAGTTTTTTAAAGGTTTGCCCAGCGGAGTTCGTCAGTTTGTGCTAGAGCGGGAACCCAAGTCAACAACCGCTGCTGCTGAACTGGCGGATAACTTCATTGCAACCCGTGGTGCCGACCCGCCAGAACGTCGTCCCGGAGATGGAAGGGAGGTAAACCTTACTCCTCCAGCCCCTGTGAGCCGTCCACCCCAGAGACCGGAGACATCTGAGGATCGCACGTGTCACTATTGTCACCAGCCAGGACACTTCAAATATTCCTGTCCAGCACTAAAGGGGCACCACCAGCAACTAGCCAGCCACAGGCTAGACCCCCATCTGCACCAAACATCTACTGTGTTTTTGCCAGCGGGAAGGAGATCCAACGCCGCACTCCAAATCACCAGTGGGTTACAGTGAACGACGGATTGTTACGGCTTCAGGGATACAGAGCAGACATCACTTTGGTTCACTCTAACCTTGTTGCAAAAGAGAACTCCTCCCGGATAAGCCCTGACCCTCACGGGAATAGGGGGCACCCTTCCAAACATCGCCCAGGCCCGAGTGGAAATCGACTGGGGGGTTGGGAACAGAGGAAAGTATGTGTATCTCGGATGATATCCCTGTCCCAGTGTTGTTGGGGACAGATTAGGCACATTAGTTGCCGAGTATCAAACCGCCGAAAGTGTCCCAGTCCGAAGCTAAAGGTAACTCACACAAAGGTATTGTGCTACCGTCGTTAGAACAGCTGGAGCAGGGAAGGGGTTTGACAGGACCTAGTTCACAGGTACCTGGGTAAATGTGCAATGTGATAATTATTGTGTATCTAACATTAAGCCTGTATCTGTGGATAGGAATGCATGTATAAGTAATGTTAAGGATGCCAATGATTGTACTTGTGATAATGTTGTACCAGAAGTAGCAGTTTACTGGTAGTACTGCTAAGTCTGGGGTTCAGTGTTGGAAGAGGAAGTCCAAGATATCCATTCAACTCTGACCTCAGACATGTAGATTGTCGCATTGACCCCCTGTGTCACAGGGCAACTGGCTGAAACTGGTAGTGGCGCATGGATTGACGCATACACAGTAACCCCGTCTGGAGTCACCCAGGAGAAAGGCTTCTGAGTCACTAACAGAGGGGGCAGCCTCCATGTTATGTGTGGAGGTGAATAAGTGTCCAATATATGTAAGTTCATGTTAAAAATGTGAATGTTATCAATGACAATGGGGAATCTGTCAAAAATGTGTTACCTGTGTTAACGGTCACTCACAGTGTTGGAAGGACTGCTAGGGGAGGTCATTGGAATCAAGCAGGGAGATGTTATTGCAAGTTCATTCCATGTTCCGATCCAGTTGACTCAACCCCTGCCAAGCTTCACCAACTACCCACAGGACAGTTGGCTGGAACTTGTGATGCAGACTCTGAGATAACTGCAGACGGACAGCACACTGAATGAGTTGGGACCTCAGAGAGAGAGCAGTAGGAATGTTAGGTTTCCCCTGGATATCACCCTGGTTCAGTCAGGTTACATAGGGCAGAGTGACTGGGAAGGAGGGCTGGAGACCAGAGTAGGAGTCTAACAGTGCCAGAAACCAGTAAGGCCCGAGTTTTGACTAGAGAGGAGGTGAGGAGGATAGCATTTTCCCAGAGATCTCCCTGGTTCGATCTAGTGACTTAGGCAGAGTAACTGGGAAGGAGGGCTGGGAGCCAGAGCGGAGTCCGACAGTGCCAGAACGAGTTAAGCCCAAGTCAGTGATTGTAGAGGGGGTGGATGTTTTGTCCAGCCTGAAGGAGACAAGGGCAGCTTTGGGCCGGTAGAACTAACCAAAGAACCTGTTATATCTGATAAAGGATTGTGTAGGGAAACAGGGTTGTTTTCCAGGTAACACACAGAGATCTTACTGTACTGAAGAGTCCAGGTATTGGTCTCTGTCTCAAGAGGAACCAGAAAGTATTGTGCAGGAGGGTGGTGAAAAGTGTAAAAATTGTAAAAATGTTGGTACAAACAGTGTTAACCTGGGATTTGGCCAACAGGGCATTCTGGGAAATAGAGTCCAGATGCTTAGTGAACGTAGCAGCCACTATTTCCAGCCCATTGTTTACCCAAGCACACCAGGGGGTGATGTTAATGACAAAGCCCTCATGGCTGACATGGTTTATCCAGCAGGTAATGAGAATGAAGTTGTGGTACCAGGTCAGGAAGATGGTTGTGTTGGAGATGATCCATTGTTAATACAGTTTATAAGGGGTGACCAGTCTGCCATGGGTAACAAAATGGATCCCAACGCCAGCACAGCTCGTGCCTATAGCATTGGGACTGGAGGGAGGGTAAAACCACAAAAAGAAAATATGTTTCCCAGCAATGTGATGTAACATGTCATAAAAGGAGAAAGCCACCATGGCCCAAGGGAAGTTGGTCGAACGGTCTAGGTTTGTGCAAAACCAATCCCTATGCACAGCTAGGGGAGTGTGGACGAACAGATATTCAATGTAAAACGCCATAGACGATATCTGAAATTGCACCCCAATTTTCAATTATTTCACCCTAATGGCATGATCAAGCAGCATGGTAGCTTCCACATTGTTTCACTGTTCTGGTACTCCGCAGAGTTAATTCATGTTTTCCCCAGCCAGGGCCATTTGGTTTTAAATTAGCTGACATAGCAGGAGGTCTGACTTCAATGGGGCAAGGTGTGAATTCCCCATAAAACAAACAAAGTCCCAGACAAAGAGACCCCAAACTAGAAGGAATCTGCTAGTAGAGAATTGAACAGAAACCAACTGGCATCAAAGGTCATTCATATTCCTTAATAATTCCGGATGTAGAATTATTTCAGGTTTTCATAAATAACCCCAGTTTATCCAGTAATTTAATTCTACATTTATAGAGACCTGACACAATATCATAGCCCGAGCCAACCTTGGATATTATCGTTCTTAGCCTAGATACCCCACATATGTCGTATTTGGTCTTGTTCTGTTGGGAAAAATTAGTTATAAACCATCATGATATTATGTTGAATGTGACATGTATGGTTCATGGATTATGGCCGGGGGTTGGAATTCGATATTTGAAATTCCCTCCAAAACTTGGAACCAACCTTCAGGGGCAGAACCAAGTCCGCCCCTCTAGGACAGACCACTCCCATTTTCTGAAGAAAGGATAAAAATGGAACTGGGTCTCATCCCAACGAGTCTGTCATAACTCTACAAGAACATCTGAATAACATCTAGCCAACTGGACAGACCGTATTGGCTTAATGCAGGACTTATCATTTGGACTATTATTTCCCAATAACTGGATTATCAAGTTCTGGACCTTCTCTCATGGCATTCAGATGCCAATATCTCTAAGTATTTCTTCTTTACCCAATCCTATCCTCACTTGTGTTACTGCTTTATGTTCGTGATTTATTTTATTTTCTTATATTTTTATGCACTATTTTTACAACTTTTAATAAATGATATAAAATCATTTATAGGCTATTGTCCTATTCTGAGTATATCCCAAAACAAACCTGTGTCTTCGAAGTACGCTACTATAGAGAAGATTGTGTAGGTATATGAGATCCTGTATAACTGTGTATAGAATATTAGGTGTGAATAACCAATTTCCTTACAGGTTTTTAGAAGTAGGGGAGCGGATATCCCATATAGGTAACAGGTCATTCCGCTGTTTAATCGGGATGTGGTGGCAGTGAGTATATTGATATTTAGTAATATTAATTGTGTAATATATAGTTTGTTCACCAAACCCACCGGGTCTGATCTGTTCCGTCCGCCTGTCGGTTGCTTGGAGTGTGTTTTCCGGTAACGGATAGGTGGTTGGGGCGTTTTGGGACTGGGGGGTTTGTGACAGTGAGTAAGATGGAAAACGGCTGATGCACTATATTAGTTCAGGTGTGAAATGAGCTCATAGTAACTTTGCCAAGTAAGGGAGATCGCTTCTGAACTCCCGGACTTTAGTAAAAGTTTGGCTGTTGGAAACTAACCCATTAAAGTCAATAGGGAGCTAATAGTTTGAAAAGTTTGGATAATTTACAGATAAACTAACAATGGTAACTTACTGTAACTGGCTGTGGCACCTGGAAAAAGGTCTGGGGAACATGCACCTGTCACCAAAACCTGTTTAAACACTTCATGATCGGGCAATTTTTGGATTTGCGCAAGCTACGTCTGAGGGTTAGTGAACGTTACTTTCGAGGGTTACCGAAAATAGAACTATACATTCGAGGGTTATCAAAAGTCGAAGGCTACATTTGAGGGTTAGCGAACTATACAGTCTAGGGTTAGCGAGAAAGATCCATACCTTCAAGGGTTACCGAAAATGAACATTACATATATTACAAATTAACATGTCGTTCACCAAACGATACATTTTAAGGTTACGGAATGTTTAGTAAATTCAGCAATAGGGGATAGTGTCCCAAGCATAGCAGCATGCAGAACCATGAAACCACAAACAAACTCTTCCAGTGAGAGGTGACGCCCTTAAATGTCCAAAGCAGGCCCTTCCACTGAAAGGATAAAGGCAGGTCCAGCACTGGGTAAGTCGATGTGTGGATGTCCACCCTCCTCTCTCTGATCTATTTATGAGGTAGTTTTCCTCTTCCTGTAACTATTTGAGCCCCATATATGCAGTTAGAGTGCCTTGTGGGTTTTGAGTCCCACAAGGCTTTTTTATTTTTATCTATTTCAGCTAAAATATCTTTCAGCCTGAAAGGAATGGCCACTTTCCTCTCTTATTGGTGAAAACAACCCCACCATTGACAGCCTATCCGATTACATCCCTGTACCTTTTAGCTCAATGATAACTTTCCTAAGTTCTTAAAACTGGGTTGCAAATAGACATGAATGTGTTTTTCTCCTTCATGGCCATACAGGAATCTATTTTACTATCTTTGCCAGCTTCAAGTAGGGCAACCAATAACACATTTCTATTTATACATCTTTATACATATTTATACATGAAAAAGGGAACTGCGACTCCTGAAATGCAGGAGATGTTTGGGTAGCTATTTTTATAATGTGATTGTGATGTAAAGCGTTTTTTGGATTGCATAAGAGGTGTGGCTCTGTGGTTTTTTTGGAAATGGAAGTGCTACTGTTTTTTGTGCTGCTTACCTGCGTGATCCCACGATACTATAAATACTACATAAATAAGATTACGTCTGGTATGGCATCACGGGAGGTAAAGGTAAGAAGTTCCGGATGTGCGGATTTTAAGTCCCCATGCAAAGTTTTGAGCTATGAGGCATTGCTAAACTTAACTAAAGGTCAGGTGCACTGCACTATTTCCAGATACATTTGGAACTGGCACATGGTTAATGTGGGTTTTATATGGATTTCAGCAAAATTGAACCTCCATGTATATATTCTATATTGTATGTAAGAATGGAATCGTGTACATCCACATATTCTAGAGTGGAACTAATAATTAGAACTATTGTGCCTGTGTCTACACTTTCAAAGCCAGAAACCTTCAGGGATAAAATGTCGATTTGCCTAAAATGTTGCTATACAGTGAAATTCACAAAGGGTTACTTATATTTTAACGTTAGTTTTCCTTTAACTGTGCGTTTGTCGCATTATATCTAGCTTTATCTATTACATGGCTTATTTGGTTTGTTGCAGACAAATTCTACTTTTCCATTTTTGCCAGGCCCTTAATGAATTTTCACCAGATCATTTAGTACTTCATTTACCGTACAAAATGCTGCCATAGCATTCACAGCCCTAATATAAACAAACACATTCTCTTTACTCTAGAGGTTAAAGTGACCAATCGGCTGTAAGTGCAGCTTTTAAAAGTATTAGTTAGCGAGCAGCCATCAGATTTGTTAATGAAATAGACAGCCGGAACACATTTTGTACATTGCTCGTTCGGAACATTAGGCTGTATCCTGGATGAGGAGGTCAAACGTGAGGTCCTCACCCCTGGGAATCGGCAAAGCCTATTGGATCCAATTTTCACCCGTGTGCATGGCACAAAACAGATCACAATGTCAACAAACTATTGCTTGGTGAGTGAGTAGTAAGCCGGATGATATACAATGAACTGTAACACATATTGAAGTCATTTAAAGGGTATCTCCACTCGTTTTTATAAGTTTTGGTAATCCAGTTCTATTGAAGAACGGGAGGTAAAGGAGCTGTGCCTTACCTTCCATTCTTCAATAGAACACACAGGAGCCAGGAGAGAAGGTAAGAAACTTACCCGCTCGCTTGCTCCCCCGGCGCTTGGTCTGACAGGTCCCGACGGACCGATTCTATCTTCAATAGAACTGGATTACCAAAACTTATAAAAACGAGTGGAGATACCCTTTAAGTCCTTTCTCCAGAGCGATCAGCTCTTGAGCAATTTTTCTTTCAAAGGGATTTCCTGTTTTAAAGGGGTTTGTCTGTATTTAAGGGGAGCGTTAAGACACAAAAGCGTTTAGAACAAGAAAGGGTTTAAGAACAACACTGCTGTGTCCCTGCTGTGTATTGCTGTGTCTCTGATGTGTATTACTGTTTCTCTGGTGTGTATTGCTGTTTAGTATGGAGAGTTTTGTTGGGCCACGCAATGTGCATCCTGCCGCATGTATGGGATAGTGGAGCAGCCGCCCCAAGGGACCTATGTATGTGTCAGATGTGAGCGGGTTGCCCATTTGGAATCTGAGGTCCAGAATCTAAAGGGGAAACTTGCAGCTTGGCAAACCTGTGGGAAATGCAGGTACTGGCAGGGGCCGGTAAACTGGAGGGTGGAGATGGGGCAGATAAGGTGGTAAGGGAAGATAGATTTGTAAGGGTCACCAGGGGAAGTAGGGGACGGAAGGATAGGGGCGCTTCTTCCCAGCTGGTCGGCAGAAACAATATGGGTGGAGCTGTGTACAGGAAGCAAGAAGGTAGGTAAATTAATTGTTGGACTATGTTGTAAGCTGCCAAATGCCGGGGAGGAGGTGGAAATGAATCTCCATATGCAGTTGGCAAAGGCTGCTGGTATGGGGCATGTTCTGGTTATGGGGGATTTTAACTACCCTGACATAGATTGGAGTAAGGGAACTGCCAGCACCTCAAATGGTATAAAGTTCTTAAATTTCCTATATGAGTGTAAAATTAGGTCCACTCCTGCATGGCTTAATGCTCCGGTAAAAAGGGAAATGGAAAAAAAGGAAAAGGCTTTTAAAATTTTGAAAACAGAAGGAACAGAATAGGCTTACAGGGAATATAAAAGCTGTAATAAAGAGTGCAAGAAAGCAATTAAACTAGCTAAAATAGAAAATGAAATATGGATTGCCGAACAAAGCAAGTCCAACCCCAAAATGTTTTTTAAGTATATAAATGGTAAAAAGATGAGGACTGAGAATGTGGGACCATTAAATGATGGAGCTGAGGTGGTTGTAGAGAATGCCAAAAAGGCTAATCTGCTAAACCGTTTTTTTACATCGGTTTTTACTGTTGAGAATCCTTGTCCTTACAGCAGGGATTGTAATAATATGCAGGGAATAAATGAAGAATATTCACATTGGCTAACAGAGAATATGGTACGGAAACAATTAGACAAAGTTAATATCAATAAAGGACCAGATGGATTGCATCCTCAGATTTTAAAAGAGCTTAGTTCAGTTCTATCTAGACCACTGTTTCTCATCTTTTCAGATTCGCTTTGGTCTGGGGATGTGCCGCTGGATTGGAAAAAAGCCAATGTAATACCAATATTCAAAAAAAGTAGTCGTTCACAGCCTGGTAACTATAGACCTGTAAGCCTAACATCAGTGGTAGGGAAGGTGATGGAAACTTTGTTACGGGATCATATCCTTGACTTTGTCTCCAAAGATTATCTGATTAGTAGTAGTCAGCATAGATTTATGAGAAATAGATCATGCCAGACAAATTTAATTGGTTTTTATGAAGAAGTGAGTAAGAAGTTAGATTCAGGCACAGCAGTGGATGTGGTATATTTGGATTTTGCGAAAGCTTTTGATACTGTGCCACATAGGCGACTAATGTATAAACTGAGGACTGTTGGCCTTGAAGAAAACATTTGTTCATGGATAGAGAACTGGTTATTGGATCGCAAACAGAGAGTGGTGGTTAATGAAGCTACATCTATGTGGGCTAAAGTTCTAAGCGGAGTGCCTCAGGGTTCTGTACTGGGGCCGCTTCTGTTTAATCTGTTTATAAATGACTTGGAAGGGGGCATTGAGAGCAAGGTCTCAGTGTTTGCTGATGACACTAAACTATGCAGAGCTTTGGAAACTTCCAATGATGTGCAAGTGCTGCAAGCAGACCTAGATAGATTATCAAAATGGGCAGCAGAATGGCAGATGAGATTCAATGTTGATAAATGTAAGGTGATGCATTTGGGATTTAATAATCCCTGTGCCACCTACACCATAAATAACTCTTTGTTAAGTGTATCTGTAATGGAAAAAGATTTGGGGGTTCTGGTAGATAACAGACTTAGCTATAGCAAACAATGTCAGGTAGCAACGGCTAGTGCTAGCAAGATATTGTCTTGTATAAAGAGAGGAATAGATTCAAGAGAGAAAAAGAATTATTATTCTCCCTCTTTACAAGGCACTGGTAAGGCCTCATTTGGAATATGCGGTGCAGTTTTGGAATCCCATATACAAAAGGGACATCTTGGAAATTGAGGCAGTTCAGAGAAGGGCAACTAAAATAATAAGGGGAATGGAGGGGCTTGAATATGCAGGCAGATTAGACAAGTTAGGGCTGTTTACATTAGAGAAGCGACGTTTGCGTGGGGATATGATAACCTTATACAAATATATTAATGGCCCATACAATGAACTCTCTGGTGCATTGTTTACTAATAGGTCATATCAGAGGACTCGTGGACATCCTTTAAGGTTGGAAGAAAAGAAGTTTCATCTTCAGGTTAGGAAAGGTTTCTTTACAGTGAGAACGGTAAAACTGTCTTCCAGCAGATGTGGTAATGGCAAGTTCATTGAATAGCTTTAAAAAAGGCCTGGATAAGTTTCTAAAACTAAAAAATATTGAGAATTACTGGTATTAATGCATATAGATCTGGTTGATCCAGGGATACTTTCCGATTGCCGTTTGGAGTCGGGAAGGAATTTTTTCCCCCTTTTTAGCTGGTTTTTTTTTTTGCCTTCCTCTGGATCAACTGTTAGGTAGGGTTAAAAAAAAAAAAAAAAGAGGGTGAATAGGTTGGACTTGATGGACGCATGTCTTTATTCAACCTTAATTACTATGTAACTACTACTACTACTACGTAGTAGCGCGCCAATTATAACCAGGAAGTACTACAACCCCCCCCCCCAGCCTCACCCCTTAACTCCTCCCCACAGCAAACTCGCGGCTGCCCACGGCTAACAATTACATTTTTAGCTGAAGAGGAAGCCGCCATCGCCTTTGCTATATCAAGAGTTGTGCTGCACAAGTAAATGTAATTGCACAAACGATAGCCGCATTCTGTCCGGTTTAACTCTTCTCGCGCATTAATCAGCAGCCACTATGACCGCGACCGCATCACACAATAGAAGACTGAATGCTCGAGAAGACTGAAACCGGACTGAATGCGGCTATCGTTTGTATACTTACATTTACTGGTGCAGCTCAACTCCGCTTGATATAGCAAAGTGTTAGCCATGGGCAGGAGTAAAGGGGTGAGGCTGGGTTTTTTGGGAGTCCTGAGCAAGGGGACGGTGCTATGATAGGCTAGTGGAGGTTGATGGGGGGGTCTCTGTTGGACAGAGAGGGTATCCTGTAACAGTTGGTGGGGAGGGAGGGGGTTCTGCCATTACATTGCCAGTGAGCCATAGGCTCACAGGTCAGTCTTTGCATAAGGGTGAAGGGGTAGGTTATAATGGATAATGTACCCCTACTATGAATTATATGGATATCAAAAGCATGAGGCCTGGTCACGGAACTCCTTGTGACTTCTAATATCCTTATAATTAACAGTAGGGGGTACATTATCCACTATATAACATACCGGTGCTAGGCATGCTCTGCCCATATATTCCTGTACACCTTTAGCTCCACCCATTCCAGAACCAAGGTGGATGGATAGTTCTATGCTGCATTACAACCTTACCATACATGCTTTTTTGTGTGGGTTATTAGTAGTAATAGAATTTTTTTGCTAATTTTTTTTTAAACAATACTTGGTATCCAGGGCATCTTTACTTACAATATTTGTTTTCTTTGGCAATACTTTGTTTTTTCAAAAAAATAGTTGGTGATTAGTTATTGCACCACCCAAATTACCCACTGCAATTAACTGCCTTAAAGGGCAATTATACCCTACAAAGTACCCCCTTTCCAATAAATATTACCCAGCATGAGGACCTAAACCATGGGGTCCTCACCCCTGGGACTTGTCTAAAAGAGTATCTCCACCCAGGATAAAAGGCTTTGCTGTAGTGTAGGGCACCCTAGCCCACCCCCAACTTAAATTTTAGATTTGGGGTGGACATGCCCATTAATACCTAGAACGAGCCCTGCAAAGCCTGCTTCATGAGCTGCTTGAAGGGGTCTCCTGCCATAGTTTTGGACTATCTGAGAGCTGATCAATGGGAAGAGGCGCTCTGCAAGGAGCAAACACGGAGTGAAGTTTCAGAATTTGGTTTTGGAGGCTTCTTTCAGTGGTTTAGGTCCTCAACCTGGGTACTATCAAATGGGGAGGGGATGGGGTGACAATTTCCCTTTAATTAAGCCCATACATTAGTATTAAATGGCTTTTAAAGGCTGGACATACTCAGACTGAAAACCCAGCAGATTCAGTAATCTAGACTTTACCAACATCTGCTTGTGTATAGCTCAAAAAGAGCCAATCCAATCCACTTTTCTGTAAGCGTAGCGCATTGTCCCCTCAAATTACAGAAAATCACTGACCGTCGACAGCACAAAGTCTGATGAGTTTTGAGATACTTTGCTAGATTGTTTCCTACTGATGGTTTTAAAGAGGAACTGTGGTCTCCATACAAGTGGCATTTATTAAAAAGAGCACACTCCTACCTTTTAAAATTAATCCAGGATTGTGCTTCTAACTTTAAAGTTACAGCATTATAAAGGGTGTCATTTCTTGCTCGTACTGTGATGTGTGGCAATTGGTGATGGACACAAAACCGAACTCGAACTTTTTAAACTAGTTAGTTTTTTGGACTGGCGTCTGTATTTTTACAATTTAGCGAAAAAAATGGATAATTATTGAATTTACGAGCCGTTCGCTAACCCTAGAGTTTACGAGCCGTTCGCTAACCCTAGCTATTTATAGTTCGATAACTCTCAAACCTATCATTCGTTTCAGTAACTCAAACGTATCGCTCGATTCTGGTAACCCTCGAATTTAGGGTTCTATTATCGGTAATAGGTGCATGCGTTAATGCACCAAAAATGGTGAACGTTTGCGTTACCAAAACGCGAACAGACACGCAATCGCATGTGCATCGGAAATCGTGGGAATTTTCGTGTTCCCGCGATTTCCATTTTAGCGAAAATCGCACACAAAATGCGCTAGTGTGGCCTAGCCCTAAATAACTATTATTCAATTCATGGATTTTATAAACTAAGGCACCGTTCGTGCAGCTTTGTCAATTGTCATTACTCGTTTCTGAGCATTGCTGGTAGGAAAATGCTGCATGCAAAACAAGCATCTGGAACCGCTAGTGAAAATGCTGCACAAACAGTGCACAGCCATTCGTCTGAACCCTGCATAAGAGAAATCTACAGCTGATTCCCTGCTAGTTTTAATACTTAATAAAATCACCCTACAATCTGTTAATATTGTAATAAAGCTTTTCTGGATGCTTTAAATCAATTGTGAAAACTACATACAAAAGTGCACAGGACAAACTCCCACCACTGTCTAATACGTGCACTCCAGCAGAGGGCTCCGCAGAATGTAAAAACCACTCAAAGTATGTATTAGTCCATTTCTTCTAGGGATATTGGGGTAATAAAAGGTGCTGATTTGTTTCAATAGGCAGTAGCATGCTAATAATCAATGTAACTGTTGGACAAGAGATGTTCCAATCATTTCTGGTGATAAGATCAGCTACAGAGGGAGTTTGAGTGAAACACATTTAAACAGTGTAAGTGGATGGCCACACTGCGCCGCACACGCAATTGCATGCATTTGCAACTCTGGTGCTATTTTGATGCGTTTGTGCTTTTTTTTCTTTAGAGATAGGGAAATGCATGCGATTGCGCATAAAAATGCAGGTCGCATTCGTTTGCGGTGCGTTGACGCGATTGCACTGTTGGAAAAAAATCATGCTAGTGTGGCCTAGCCCTAAGGCAGTGTTATCATCCTAATAATTTGGCTTAAAAGAGCCAAAATAAAGTTATTTCTATTTCTTCTTTTCTTTTAATCCATGCATTTTTTTGACTGTATCTCTTCTCCAGTTTTCGAGCTATAGAAGGGAAATTCTGTTGAAACATGCAGGACAAATCGCAAAAGTGTGCTATCTTTTTGGATAGACTTTAATCGACACATCGCAGAAGTAATCAGCGCTGAATACCTACCCCTTGCATTCAGCTATGTCTTCAGCGCTGATTAGCTGTCTCTTGATTGCATTCACCTGTGTTACAGATGCAGGTTTTTAAAACTCACAGCACATGTTAAAGGGCATATCCAGCCATAAAATTAAATTTAACTTTAGTTACAGCACCCCCCAACCCCGTTTTCCTTGTACTTACCTTCCCCAAAAGATACTTACAAGACCCAGGCCCCCCACGGCCTGGGTGCAGCCTCTTGCTGGTGTTGCAAGCTAAGTTCGATCACATGCAGCAGTGAGGCAGTTCCTGATCACGGCTATCAAATTGTGGCAGAATGACAGCCACAACCAGGAAGCAGAGTGGTGAAGAGCAGCAGAACAATGAGGCACCTGGTCTTCAGGGGCATCTTTGGGTAAGGGAAGTAAAACCAATATTCGGTTTGGGAGGGGTGCCAAACTTGAAGTTTGGCAATCTCTAGTGACAATACTTTTGGGATCTGCCTGCAAGTTTAAGGTTGGAGCATGCCCACTGCTGGGACAGAGCATTATCAGCTGCATTATAAGCCCCGCCCCAAGCTTCTAAATCATTTTTAAAGCTAGCCGTAAGCCTGAAAAGAAAACATTTTCTTTTCCTAAGGTGCCCATAGGTAGAGGAATGGAAGAGAATGGTTGCAGGTCTGTAACAAGCTTCAGAAAAGATACATTTTTGGGGGTGGAGCTTTTTACACAGAACATCTTGTGACTGTCATAAAGACTCTCACAAGTCAGACCAGGAACTGTTACTTTTCGAGCCTATAACTTAAGATCCAGAGAAGCTAGAGATATTATCCAAGGCTTGTGTGAAAACTATGAAAGAGGTATGTAGCAGGGGCTTCTCTAGGGTCTGAGAAGACATGGGGCATTTTCTGACACTTTGAGCTGCAATTTTTAGGCTACACACCCTCCCCATTAAGTCACACCCACTAGGTACTTAATAGAGATAGACAGAGAGACAAACTGAGAGATAAACAGCCAGGAAGTTATTAATAGAAAAAGAAATAGATACACAAATTAAGGTCACAGAGGCACAGTATTCCATTACACTGGTAGCAAACTGGAATTTTTTAGTATATACTGGTAGCAAACTGGCAATTTCAATATATACTGGTAGCAAAGTGGCATTTTCATTGCATACTGGTAGCACACTGGCAATTTATATACTGGTAGCCATGGGCTTTTCATTACACACTAGCAGCAAACTGGCAATTTCATCATATGCTGGTAGCCATGGGAATTTCATTACACACTGGCAGAAAACTAGTAATTTCATCCATGGGCATTTCATTACATACTGGTAGCAATGGACATTTAATGACTTCACATAATGATAGCAAACTTGCAATTTCATGATATGCTGGAGTAGGCCATTGCCTATCCCATGTGTAGGGCACTTATTTTTGTGCAGGCAGTTGGCAGCATTGCCTCCACTAATATAATGAGTGGATTGCCCTGCACATGGTGTAGGTAATAGCCTAATAGGCCTATGTGGCTATCGCCTACCCATGATGTGCAGTGGATCAGAGCAGCTGGAGGCTGGAATTCAAAGCAGAGACATTGCAGAGCGGTGCTGGGGTGGCAGTTCCAACTTCCCAGTAGTACAACGTGAGGTCATCTCGCAGCTGCGAAGTACTGCTGGGAAAGGGAGATTCGGGGCACCTCTATCAGGTAAGTTTTTAAAAAATATTCAGGGCACGTGCCCCGAATGTTTTAAGGTAGCGATGCCACTGGTATGGAGACCGCAGTTATCCTTTAACACCTCTCAGATATTTCCCCATGATGGTAAAGGTCATACACACCGATCTTGGTCTTACAATTTTGGGATATTCAATATTGTACGATTGTCAGTTTGTCTATCGGTCAAAAGGAAACATTTTTATTGGACCAATTACAATCATACAAATCCGTGATCGCTATTGGTGCCACCTCCCAATTAGATTGTTCTATTTGTAAATCTGCCCCAAAGTATTTTAATAAACTGAAATGGCTTATTCTATGTGTAGCTTTGTTTTAACTTGTTTTGGTGTGTTCTGTACTCCCCCCTATACACTGAAAGTTGCCTCTACTATACCCCATACAGATGGAACCCATAAACATGTTGAGAATCCATCTGGATTTCATACGCCTTGCTTTACAAAATGCTCCAATAGTTCCTTAGCTGCAGTTACAGTAAATGTTGAATATCCAGTGGCTGTAAGCTTTCCTGCTTGAAACTGGTAGTCACGTACGCTGGTATGTGTTGTTAAACAAGTTTCATAACCTTAATTGTGTGTTCCCGCCCCAAATTTCACTCCTTAAACTGGAAAGCTGTGGAGGAGAATGGAATGTGTAATCCATGCCTAGAGTACTTGTGTATCAAGTGTCTTTCTGGAAGGGTCCTCTAAAGGGGGATTCTCATGTAATGTGTGCTGTCAGATCCATCCCTATTGTGGGTTTCTTATAATCCTTATTTTTCCCTGCTAGAATCCATGTGTTTAAAGGATTGGTTATGTGCCTTTTGTTGCCTAAGGATAGGATGCCTGGAAAACCCTAAAAACGAAAAGCAACCATTAGTCAGGTAAGTCCCTTACATTGGTTAATGTAATATCTTTATTGTAGGTTTAGAAAAGTCTCTGCTTTGGATTGTTTTCAGTTTATTATTTTGCATTAGGAAACTGGAAATGAAAGGTATTTTGGTTCTCTATGTACAGTGCGGTTTATAATCAATATTATACAGAATATTGCTTTAAAACTATTATCTGTACTCCCACCCCTCTTCCTGGGTGAAGAAATTAACAGGTTATGGTCAGGTTAAAAATTGATTTTGATTCCCATTAAAATATTTTGCTGCTTGAGAGTTGGAAGTATTATTTATAACTGATGGAACAGACCCATTGCTAATTTTTACTCCCAACTATTGCATTGTTAGGAGACATTTTCGTTACAACAGATAGACCCACTACATACATAGTACATACATATATAAATAGATACCCCTGTTACATATGGAAATGGATAGACCTGTTACATATGGAAATGGATAGACCTGTTACATATATCAACAGATAGACCTGTTACATATATCAACAGATAGACCTGTTACATATATCAACAGATAGACCTGTTACATATATCACAATAGACCTGTTCATATATCAACAGATAGACCTGTTACTATATCAACAGATAGACCTGTTACATATATCAACAGATAGACCTGTTACATATATCAACAGATAGACCTGTTACATATATCAACAGATAGACCTGTTACATATGGAAATGGATAGACCTGTTACATATATCAACAGATAGACCTGTTAAATCTATATAGAGATAGACTTGTTAAACTGTTACATGTATAAATAGACCTGTTACATATAGAAATATAGACCCGATAATCTTGTAGATGTATAAATAGACTAGTTAACCTGCTACATATAGAAAAAAAAAACCTCGCAAACCTGTAGAAATGGATTAACTTGTTACTTATATAAATAGAGTTGCTAACCAGAGAGGGCTCTGTCAGTCAGGGAATGTTGACCATAAATTACTCTGTGGTACATTTAGTGTGTATTTTATTAGTCTTGTAGGAACTCTGGTGTAAAAATTTTGTAGTCGTGAATTGTAGGATGGTTTTGGTTCAGAGTAAGACTAAACCACTGTGTCAAAGTTCAGCATTTTAGGTTTTAACAGATGGTTGATCATGTGCTTGTTTGCAGAACGTAAAAACCCAAATATAAAATGTTGGTTATATAAAAGCAGCGATGTAGGACCCAGGATTGCTGCCTTAAACTTCCCAAAACTGAACATTTACCTTTTTTGTGAGGTCACGTGGTCCCACACCTTTTCACACAGCAGTTCTGCATCCATCCTGTATGTGGGCAGGTAATCTCCATCTTTTATCAGCTGTAGCACTAATCCTGGAGATATGGTGGGACTAAGTGCATTGGCAAGTCCAGAATGAAGGTAAAATATTACTAGATATTTGTTTTAGGAAAGATAAGCAGTCCAGCATCCAGGGTTGCTACCTAGAACTTCCCAAAGTTAATATTGATGTCTCTCTCTCTCTCTTTGAAAGAGACTCTGCATTGCCCCTGGGTTTTCAACTGGTCAGTAGAAATACATAAACTTTCATTTTCCAGGTCCAGTCTGGCTGACATGGGTCTAGTACTCTAGCAATAAATTAAATGACAAATTATAAAATGTAGTAATAGGTTCCCTTTAAGTCATGGACTTGTATACTCTCACAGCAGGATCTAAACCCCTCTTAATCTCCCCTAACCCATAGTATATCGCTGCTAACAGCATACCCTCCAATATTTCCATTTAACAGGTACATTAAGTTGCCTTACAGAAGTAAGATGTTAAAGCCTATTGGGACTTCGTTCTGACAAATATCTAATTGGCTTCAACATCTAACTTTCTAGCAGTTCCTACCTGCGATGTTCCTGCAATGTTCCCCAGACAGAATATATTTTACAATTGATGTTACAGCTTTAAGTGGATCAGTAAATCCTGTTCAGGTAAATTAGTAGTGCATGGATAGCTTAAGAGAAACAAAATGGTGCAGAGCAGCAGGGAAAGGATTATGAAGAGAGCCTGGTCTTGGCACAAGCACAGCTCTGTGAAATGCTTTACTCCCCATGCTATACTTATTAAAGGTAATAAAACAAGCTAGCATGGGTGGCTTGCATTTTGTGAACACCCTTAAATGTGGCAGTACTTCATGTATCTTTGTCCAGGTATGAACGTAGAGGATTAAGGCTACCTCTGCCCGTGGGCAGTAAAAACATGGTTTGTCTATAATACAATTTCTGTGCATTTCATTTTACTACCCAGAACTCTGTATAGCACCTAAAGTCAGTTCATACAATGTTTTATTCGTTGGCTGGGCCCGTTCAAAATAAGTATATTTGATGGAAAGAAGTCATGCAAACAGGTATAATTTGTTATAGCAATTCCGTTTTTGGGCCTAGGCACTCCTTCTGTGGCTATTAGCCAGTAACTTGTAAGGTGCTCCCTCACTGGGTCCTCTACCACAGACCCTAAGCTATCGCACAAGCAAAGGAATTGTGAGGGGCACACTTAAGTAGTGAAATCACAAAGTCTTTAATCACGCACACACAAGGAGGATCGCTATGTCCTCTTCCTCAATTCAATAAAGACTTTGTGATTTCACTACTAAAGTGTGCCCCTCACAATTCCTTTGCTTGTATAATTTGTTATAGTTTACGATAACACAGGGATGTCCAACAAGTGGAGTTTCAGATGTTTGAAAACTACAATTCCCAGAATTCCTTTACAAGTACTCTACAACTCTGCATTTTCTGGACAGCCTTTGCTGTTGCAGTTACCATTTTTACCTTAATTGCTTACGTATCTTTAATTAAATAACCAAGTACCATGCTAGATTTCTGCTGCTTTTTTAATACTGTCAAAAATTTTCAAGTGCAGCCGAAATTGGCCAAAAAAAATCCAGAAAATTATTGCCGCAATATGAATTTGCTGCTTTATTATTTTTTTTTTAAAGAATATCGAGCCTCTTAATAAACATGAACCACTTGTTCATTAGGTGATTTAGTTAACCAGAGTGCTTGTAAAGGAATTTGATAGCCTGAATGCCTTGTTCTGCAAGCGTACAATCTGTTACTTTCCAGCAAGTGTTCCTCATTTAAAGAATTTTGACCTGTTACCTAAATAACCTGTGGAATCATGACCTTATCTTCCCAATCTCCTTGGTGCTCTCTCAAGCACTGAGTAGCTGAAATGGTGGCATGTGCCATGACATTATGGGGGTTCCTAGTACATACCAATGGAAACTAAAGACCACACATGCACATACTTTCTGTTGATGTGGAAAGCTGGAAAGTATTTTTATCATTTTGGCTCTGCTTTACACGCCCTTTTTTAAGATAGTACTTGGCCAACTAGTAATACAGGCCATACGATATTCAGCCGAACATAATACAAATAAATGGTTCACGCTGGTGAGCGTTGGCAAGCAGATACGTGTTCCAGCTATTTAGCTCGACTCAACGTCAATGTTGAGTTTATCTAATAAAGGGTCAGTTTTTGGCCAGCATTAGTTTATTATAAAAAAAAAAAAGATGAATTTTGCTCTTTACTGTCCTTATGTTTCAAACAATTAAAAGGCTTTAAAACCCAGGGGCTGGTTTATTAATGATCTGTCACTTGTCTGCACAAACCACCTATGATTACATTATGGGTTTCCAAACCTTTTCAGCCAGCTGAAGATGTCCTCTAATTTATTAGTCGAAAAGCTCCTAGACATTATTTATCAGAGTGCAAACAAAGTTTAGAATTATGTATCTAGCTGCTGTGAATCCATAGATGCAAGCTTTTAACTTCCTAGTTTGAAATCTGGGAGGTGGGTGTGTGTGATACATAGTGCAGTGTTTTATGAAGCTTGTTAAAGGGTATCTTTTCTCTAAATAATCATATTTTCAGAATTTAGATAAGCAACATCCCACTCCTCCCAAAACTTTTCAGATTTGAAATCTGAGCAGTAGATTATGAGAAATCATAATTTTAATCATGAAAAAATGCTGTTTAAAAACAGCGTTTACAGGGAAAGACCTGTCAGTCCAGAAGCAGAAATTATAATATGTGACCCATGCTTGACCTCTTTGCCTACCTGCCAGCACACTTTCTGCAACATTTAAGAGAATCAGCAGAAAAAAGTCAGCAGGGGGGGGGGGAGATGTGTAACCAGAGCAGTGTCCATGGTGAGGCTGTGCAGAACACATAAGTGTCGCAGACACTAAAAGAAGGCAGTAAGGGAGGGTGGGGGAATTAAGAGTACTCACTAAACAATAATTTAATGACAACAGATAAATATGTGAGTACCATCATTTTACTTGTTTCAAATTATAGTTTCAGAAAATGTAAAGTTGTTTCAGTGAGTATAGTGACCCTTTAAGACCTGCAATCATTCTCTTGGCTTTCCCCTGCCTATCGAGATCTGTGGTGGAGACAATTTTTTTTTTTCAGGCTTGTTATTTAACAATGATAAAGAACTAGAGTGGGGCACATGATGTAGCAGTGTGTTAAGTGGTGTATGCATTTCACCTCTTTCCTAGCAGTAGGATACAAGTTGGCATGCTTAAGCCAGCAGTGAGGAGGTGGAACAGTGGTGTTGGTGATGTCACAGCCCTCCGTGTAAGCAGGAAGTGCCACCCCTTTTACTACTGTAAGTTATTATATTGCATGATCCTGTATTCATTTTAAAGGCAGGAGTGTGCTCTTTTTAATAGACCACAGTTTCCCTTTAATATTGTGCAATTTTAGACTGATGTTGGATTAATTTGACCATTAATGGATAATGGACCAAGCATAGCTGTAGCTAAAAACCATATAATGGGATTTGCAATGTAGTCTGTACTGTTAAAAACCATAACGTTTATTTTATGTTATTGCTGTTCCAATGTCTTTCAGTGGTAATAGCAATCACTATCAAACCTATGCAGTTATTGATGATGAGGAGAGAAACTTGTGGAGTTCGCCCCATGACTTGTCTCACACAGAGGCTGTGGATGATCGGATGCTGCACACATGGATACAGACGAGAAATCAACTGGAGAAAGATTCAGAGGTGAGAGCCGACGTGTGTAAATGTATGGATATATATCATTTTATTTATAAAGCACTACTTGGGTAAAGGCCTTCAGGGCCGTCTCCTATCTGATGAATTGTTTGCAAGTTGTTGCACATTAACAACACTTCCAACTTCCACATAAGTTTCTTCTCAGGGTTGCTAGGCATCCCAATTTGGGCAGATTTGATCCAACCTACAGGCTAAAATTCCATACAAACACCTGGCAGGCCCGAAATGCCACTTCCACCCCGTTATACCCCTAACCTTGCCTCTGCCATGCCAGTCTTCACCCCTACCTACCATGATGTCACTATGTCATCACCACCCCACCCCTACCACTCGGGGGTGGACAAAATCTGACAATCCTGGTTCCTCTTGAAGCAACACTTTAAAGGGAATGACCACCCCCAAAATAATAATTTAATATATTATTGGGCATTTTTCTAGCTTTAAAGGGTATGTCCATCAAAAAAAGTAAGTTGGTTTCTATCTGATTTACTGAACAGGAGGCAAATGCACTATCTCTTACCTCCCGTTCTTCAGTAAATCTTACAGGAGAGGAGGAGACACTTACCCGCGGATCGCTCCAGCACCGAATTCCCCGACGCATCTCCAGTCCTATGCATGCGCACACAGTGCGAAGGAGTGAGGACGCGTCAGAGACTGTCAGTGAAGTCAACGCTGGAGCGGGTCTGCGGGTAAGTGTCTCTTCCTCTCCTGTAAAATTTACTGAAGAACCTCCTGTTCTTCAGTGAATGAGATAGAAACCAACTGGCAAGTTATTTTTTTAAAAAAAATAATCAGAATTGTACTTAAAGAGCTTCATTCCCGCAGAGCTCAAGTGACATCTGCCGCGTCTGTGATTGGCCACGTACCAGCCTATCACAGACCCGGCTGCCAATCCGTCCCCCTTGCTTCCAAGTTCCCGGAAGCAGGGAGCCAGATCATTGCACTGCAGGAGTGAAGGGGCTTTTTTCTGCCAGTTGGGGGTGGGCAGGGGGGTATCTATCTTATATTAAAAGATCATTTTTAGGGTTGACGACATTTTACAGGTAGCTGCTGTAGGTGTCTTATTTTATTGGGTTGATTTATTGCTTTAAACTTGTATTAAAGGGTATGTCCACCCTTAAAAATAATTTTTTATGTTACTCTCCCTGTCCCCCCAGCCCCAACCGCTCTATTTATTTAATCAGAAAATGCCCCAAACTTTACTTACCTCCCCTCTTTCCTCCGCCACACTGCCGGCCCTCTGCTTGCGAGAAAATGCAAGCAGAGGGGCGGGACCGGCAGTCGCATCTGTGATTGGCTGAGCGGCAGTCAATCACGGACGCGGCTTCCAGGAGTTCATTTCGGCGGAGGAAAGAGGGGAGGTAAGTAAAGTTTGGGGCATTTTCTGATTAAATAAATAGAGCGGTTGGGGCTGGGGGGACAGGGGCAATATTACAGATAAAGGGATTTACACTAGGGGGAGGGAATGCTAATCAGGAGGGGGGGAGGGGGAGAAGGGCTGCAATACGCATGCCAAACTTCTCCCGGATGCCAGGTAGGAGGCAGAGTCCTATATGGACTCTGCTATCTCCTGGTGGGCAGTTTTTGGGACTTTGGGGGGGGGGACTACAGGATAACCTTATGGAGCTGGCATGTGAGGTAAGGATTAAACTACACTACATGGTGGGGCCAGTAGTGGGGGGGATTATAGTTTTGGGGGTGGACATGCCCTTTAAAAAAGGTTATCAAAAGGAGAATGAAAACTTAAATAATAAGTCTGAATGCTTTCTAAATTCCTTGCTAATTCATTAAAGGAGCAAGGGGGTTGCAAGTTGTAGACTCTCCTGTTCTGCTTTTATTTAAAAGTAATGCACTGTTGTAGCTTTTATTCTCCCTGGCTGAGTTCTTAATAGAAAATGGTTACCATACAAAATAAAGTATCAGGAGTGGGGCAGGGAAATGGTTTACCTGACTAATCAATATATGTAAAAGAAATATTTTTTTTTGAACTCGGCCAAGGAGCCTGAAAGCTGCAAGTACAAGTACTCACTGACTAAACCTCTAAAGCTAAACTTCAAAAGAATGAGTGGTAGGGATACCATACTTGTTCCTGCCTCTTGTAGAAATGTAAAATTAGAGTGAGGAAAGTGGTTTTTGTGGTTAGTTGCCCTTTAACTGTTTTGTGCCCAACCAATGTGAATAAAATTTAGCTAAGCCTGGATCAACCAAACCTGTTTATTTCTGAACACTAAGGAATTTGTAATCCAATTTGAATCCCAGCGTGCTCTAGATGAAAATGGTGTCTCTGTAAATCTACTGAAACTGTAGACAGACTTGTGGGAAAACCATTGTATACATTGACATAACGACCTTGAATCACACATAGACAGGAGATAGATGAGCATTCAGTCTATCGATATACACACGCATTCTCTGCAATTTACAAACCAAAAACTTTACCCATCTTGTTAAATAAAGCACCTGCCTTATTTAGATGATTTATTCGTTAGGACTAATGTTTCCATATATGCCATAATAGCATCCACAATTTAAAAAGGAATTTCTTCTGTATAGGAATACCAGAATATCACCCGGAATCACACATTTCCCGAGCGATAGTGCATGTCTGCGCTGCGATCCGCCTATCCTGCATTATTTGAATGCGCTCCAGTAAGCGTATCGTGGCGTGCCTAGTCCAGAGCAAACTGGCCAACAATAGTGTGTTTTTTAACACGTGATCAGATTGCGTGTTATAACAGGCAGGTGTGGCCTAGCCCTTTCTATACCTCTGATTGTCACAGATTTCCCATAACAGCCTATATAGAGGGGCGTCTTTCAGCAGTCATGGGGCAGAGTATGGTATGAGTTAGGGCCTGTCCACATCCCTGCCTTCTACTTCTCTGGTTGGGAGGTATAAATGTGTAATGTACAGGGCAGCATTGAAGTATAAGCGGCAATATAGGATTATGAAATATGTAATGGATAAACTAGTGGAATAGCCATTTTGTTTCCTCTTAAAGGGGAAGTTCAGTGCAAATACATATGCTTTTCAGGAAAAAGAGCAGTATTTTTTCATCCCAATGACCTTAATCTGCCAATTCAGCATTTTGTCGGTGTAAAAATAACTGCAACCGAAATACTGACTTTCTGTTTGCAGGACCCCTAGTAGAGACTGTTATGGTCTTGCCCTTAACCCAGCGTCTGAGTAGATTCAGTTGCTCAGTAGAGATCTGAGCATCTTTGACCCAGCCAATCAGTAGAAATTACTGTTTGGAACATTCCAAGGATGTAGTGCATCCTGGGAAGAAGAAGGACAGTTAGAACCTGAAATGTCAGCTCACTAATGTCAACAGCAGGGAACAGCAAAGGGTATGAAATCAACTGATTTTTCAAAATGGAAGAGAATATGAAGAATAACTAGGAAGGCATTACACAAACTAACAATTTAACAAATATTGATAATTTCCACTGAACTGTCCCTTTAAGCAACAGGTTGTATTTATGAAGCAAATCTAAGTGGTAGAGATGAGTTGGTCTGGCAGTTGGTTTAAATTCTGTCAACTTGTTTTTCGCATTAAGCCCAGAACACACTCTAGATATTTATTTCCTGGAATAGATGGGCGTTATTTTGCTCTGCTGGAGGTCTTCTGATAAATCCTACCTCCCCTTCCCATACTACAGTACAGACTGCTTGCTAACAGCCTGTCTTTAAACCTGGGGATCACTATAAACTTGTTTTGTTTAATGTGTCTACAAAGCCTTAAAGGGCATGTCCACCCCCAAACTATAACCCCCCCCCCCCACTACTGGCCCCATCATGTAGTGTAGTTTAATCCTTACCTCACAATCCAGCTCCATAAGGTTCTCCTGTAGTCCCCCCCCCAAAGTCCCAAAAACTGCCCACCAGGAGGATAGCAGAGTCCATATAGGACTCTGCCTCCTACCTGGCCTCTGGGAGAAGTTTGGCATGCGTACTGCAGCCCTTCTCCCCCCTCCCCCTCCCTCCCTCTCCCTCCCGGTTAGGATTCCCTCCCCCTAGTGTAAAACCTTGTCACCAAAGATTCCCCCTGTCCCACCAGCCCCAACCGCTATGTTAATATGATTAGAAAATGCCCGAAACATTACTTACCTTCCCTCTTGCCGCAGCGCGGCGGAGGCAAGAGGGAAGGTAAGAAAAGTTTGGGGCATTTTCTAATAATAATAACATAGTGGTTGGGGCTGGGGGGACATGGGAAATCTTTGCTGGAAATGTTTTTTTAAGGGTGGACATACCCTTTAAAGGGGATATTCACACCCTCAAGAATTTGAGAAATAAGTGCCTCCCTCAAACCACAATACTTATCCAGTTAGCTTACCTTGAACCCCTCCTCATCAGACAATATTTACTATGTTGTCATGAAAAAGTATTATTCTGTGATTGCTTTTGCACCAAAATGTTCTTACCAAGACGTTTTGCTGCCAGTACTGTATTTAGCTTTTTTATGTGACGGTAAATACCGTATATACTCGAGTATAAACAAGGTTACATAATTTACCTGAAAAAAATAGTAAAGTGATTGACTTGAGTAGAAAAGACCACTACTGCCTTCTGATTCTGTATTGTTTTGAGGCTTTAGTTGCCCTTTAAATGGACAGCAGAATTCACATATAGTAATAGCCAAACCCAGTATGGCTGCTACTGTATGGGAATTCTGCTGTCCATTTAAAGGGCAACTAAAGCCTCAAAACAATACAGAATCAGAAGGCAATATTTATAATAATGGATACCATCCTCCTGATTCTGTATTGTTTTGAGGCTTTAGTTGCCCTTTAAATGGACATCAAATTGTCCATACAGTAAGAGCTATACTGGATTTGGCTATTACTGTATGAGAATTCTGCTGTTAATTTAAAAGACAACTAAAGCCTTGTCACTCCAGATGTTTGGAAACTACAACCCCCAGCATGCTTTAGTAGCTGGGAGTTGTAGTTTCCAAATGGCTACACCCTCACCCTCCCACCCAGTTCAGTGGGTACCTTCTGTAGGCTTTCTCCAGTGTTCAGTGTTCATTTCAGGCTGATTTTACAGCCTGAAAAACACGGTTTATACTCGCGTATATACGGTAAATCCTTTTAGGCAGGTTTTCATACATGTATGGTAAAATTGGATTTTTAATTCTGTTCTATAATGTTAATATTATCAGCTGACCTTCCACAAGCAGAGCAGGTCTAGCTGTCCTCTTCTGACAAGTACTGCTGTGTACTGGTCAGGGTGGTGCAGCTATTTTTGTTGGAAGACACTGTATTGCAATAGGGGGTATAGCCAAAGGTGGCTACAGAGACCAGCAAGTTAAAGCTTCCTATTAAGTGTAGCATTATTTTGTTATATTAACAAATAATGTGCACCACACAATTATTGATTTATATAGTGCCAATATCTTCCGTGGCGCTTTACAATTACATAGTCATACAATACATACAGGGTAATACGTGTTATACAAAGTCATACATATTACATACACAGGTAATACCTAATATAAGCACACAGTGATGAGTTACTTACAGCAATAGGAGAGAGGACCCTGCCCAGAGCCCTTACAGTCTAGAGGAAATTGGAGTGAGACATTAGGTGACAGGAATTGGTAGGCTGTAAATAGATTGGCAGTGGAGTGTGAAAGAGGGTTGGATCAGGTTGGGTAGTAAGAGGTGTAATGTAACCGCTTCTTTTCTTTGTCAGTGCTAACAGGGCCGCCTCGCTAATGATGCAGGGTGCAGCACATTGCAGAGCGGCACCCTGTAAGGAAGCGGCAGCCGGCACTGTGGGGAAGGCAGAGGATTTTTCCCTCCCTAACTCCCTCCCTAACTGGTGTGTGTGTGGGGGGGGGGGGGGGCGGTGCGCAGCACGCTACCGGTGTGTAACCTGGCTGGAGGAAGGAATACACACAGTCTGTACTGTCTGTTACTTACTTACCGGCCGCGCACACCAGCAGGCTCCACCTCCAGGCTCCATCCTGATACGAATCTCCAACGTCGTTGCGTGGTGCGTGCGACAGGCTGCTAGAGGCTAAAGAAGAGCTGCTCCGTCTGCACTTGTGTGTCCCGTGAGTGATCAACAATAATATACATAAATATATAAAAATCGGAAATTGGTATTTGGAAATCCTATCCTAAGGCACAAAAAACAAGTCAACTTAACTTTTATAGGAATGAGTATGGCTGGGGCCTGGATAGATAAATAGATAGAGTATTAGAAATAGATAGATAGATAGATAGAGTATTAGAGATAGATAGATAGATAGATAGATAGATAGAGTATTAGAGATAGATAGCTAGATCGATAGATAGATAGAGTATTAGAGATAGATAGATAGATAGAGATTAGAGGATTAGAGATAGGATAGATAGTAGATAGAGTAGAGTTAGAGATAGATAGATAGAGTATTAGAGATAGATAGATAGATGATAGAGTATTTAGAGATAGATAGATAGATAGTAGAGAGTATTAGAGATTAGATAGATAGATAGATAGGTAGAGATAGAGTATAGAGATAGAGATTAGAGATAGAGAAGATAGATAAGATAGAGATAGATAGATATAGATAGAGTAGAGTATTAGGATAGATAGATAGATAGATAGATAGAAGATAGAGTTAGCGATAGATAGATAGATAGAGATTAGAGTATTAGAGATAGAGTAGATAGATAGAGTGAGATATATGAGATAGATAGATAGATAGATAGATAGGATTAGAGATAGATAGTAGAGTATTAGAAATAGATAGATAGATAGAGTATTAGAAATAGATAGATAGATAGATAGAGTATTAGAAAGATAGATAGATAGATTATTAGAAATAGATAGATAGATTAGATAGGTATTAGAATAGATAGGTCTTAGACAAGTAGATAGACAGATAGATAGATAGATAGATAGATAGATAGATAGATGGCAGCTTATAGGCTTACAAATCTTTTGGCCAAAACCTTTTATTCCACAGGAAGTATGGTTGATCTGGGGTGGGGAATGGGGATACTATTCTAGAGTGTGGGTCCTTCAATGTATTGTAAATAAATGGAGGAATGATATGTAAATACAATGATAATGACACAAGTTAAATCAACATGTATAAAGCCCCTCCCACCTCTGGACAAGCCACATCCCACTTCCGGACAAAGCACCACCCACTTTCAATTCTAAAACCACACCCCTTCCGGCGGCGAGGGGGGCGGCATTTGGAATTTTGTGTCAGGTGGCAAAAAGTCTAGAGACGGCCCTGAGTGCTAATATTCGAAATCCAAAAAATAAAATAGAATTACACAAGATATCTAAGTTTTCAAGCTATGTTAACATAACCCTGTCCAGTAAACAGAATGTAGGAAGAGGACCTATAGATAGCCAGTTTGATGTCACATGAATGTGTTGGGGAGAGGATAGTGCTACGTGTTTGCCTAGAAGCCTATTATCAGTGCTAGAAAACTAAATTGCTGATGCAGTAAACCATACAAAAGGTTTTTATTTGATGTTAATTGGCAGCAACCAATTAAATTTTATCTAACAGCAATAACCCAATAAAATGCTACCATCTGACTGGTTGCTTCAGCCACTAAGTAGCATTGTATACCTTATTCTGTTACTTCTATACAATATTTACCCCCCCCCCCTGAAAATAATATACACACATTTTACTCATAGGACTTGTTATTTTTTTCATTGATTCATACATACCTATAATTCACTAACATGCCTTTTGATGGATAACAAAATCCTTAAGTAATCCCTTTTTATAAAATGCAATTGTGCTTGTGTGTTGACATCTTAGATTTAGCACTTAAGGCCTGTGCACACGTTAAATAATTGTTGGCTTTACAATCTTTGTAAAGAAATAATTATGCCAAATTACATATTCTAAAAAGTAGAGTACAATGAGATGCTGGCCATACACTAGGCAGACATGAAAATCGGTCTTGCAGCTTTACCGTTCCATGAGACGTGCCCCACTGCACACACCCTAGATTGACAAAAGTGCAGATGGGCCTCAAACATTTATGTCCATTTTTATCGACTTTTACAAGCGTTGCGCTTGTGTTTACCGAGGGATTGATGTAATGTAAAGAGAGATCCCAGGGATGAGGACAAAGTGTAGACTTTATTAAAGGGGGAATGCCCTATGATGGGGTCCTAACCTTTATGGTTGGTCGTCTTCTCTTCTTACTTATCTGTAGTATGGACTCCTCCTCCTAAAGCTTGGAGATCATATAAATATACTGATATTGTCATACTGGTATAATACATATTGGTATGTGTCAAAAGTTTTTTTTTTTTTACTTTTAAATGCTTAGATTGTAAGAATCTGCAGGGCAGGCATTACGGGCTGTCATTTCAGCAGACACCACATTGACTACCTTGTCACACAGGCTCCACCTATAGGTATGTTCCACTCAGTGGTAGAAGTTGATAGCATCTGTTATAGACATACCTATATGCACCTTTGCTCTGCACATTTGGATGCATAGCACACTAAGCAATTTGTGTGTTGTGATTACAACCATCCTATCAGTATGTTTCAGTATGTTATATCCTATATCAGTATGTTATATCCTATATCAGTATGTTATATACTACTAGACATTAAGCCTGTTACAATAACAGGCGCTAGAAGCCCAGAGTGCCTCCATCCTCCATGTCCCAAGGCCACAGTTCCCTCTTAGTGTCCCAGACCCAGGGTCCCCCACTCTGTCCCAGCCCCACCCCCCTGTCCCAGACCCAGGGCCCACCTCTCACCCAGGACCCCTCTCCCAGACCCAGGACCCCCCAATCTGTCCCAGAACCAGGTCCCCCCCTCTGTCCCAGACCCCCCCTCTGTCCCAGACCCAGGGTCCCCTCCCTCTGTCCCAGACCCAGGAGATAGTTACATGACATTACAGCAGTGTCATCTGTCCCCAGCCTCTCCTTCCCAACCCAGCATGATCTCCTTCAGTAAACTCACTGTGTTGTGAAGTTCCTAGTCAGGAATCTCAGGATCGGATGTCTGGATCTTGCATCCCCTCCCCAGAGGGGAGGACCCAGAGCCGCTCCGCGCACAAATCTCTGCAGACTACTGGTGACTGGGAGGGAGGGGAGGAGTCAAAGTGAGAGTCCCGTAGCTGTAGCCTGTGTGAGATTGTGACGTAAGCTCTGCTCTGCTTCTAACAGTGAGTCGGAAACCTCCTGCTCAGGACACGGACACAGGGACGCACACTTGCATTTTATTATATAGGATATAGTATGTTTCAGTATTCTATATCCTATATCAGTATGTTTCGGTATGTTGTATACTATATCCTATATCGGTATGTTTTTATGATTGTGGGGGGAAAACGGAGTGCCCGGAGGAAACCCACGCAAGCACAGGGAGGACATACAAACTCCTTTGCAGGTGTGCCCATTAATTTAAATTCAGCATGTGGATTTGGATTCAAACCCAGGGCTCAACGCTGCAAATTCTTATATCTTAAGTAGTATATGGGCACCTTAAAAAATGCCTAGCCTGTTCTTTTATGCAATCAATTTGAGATCACAAAATAAATGGGTCAGATAGACCACATTTTACACCTGTTTGCCTAGTTTATTGCCATCTTTAGTCTGACTAACCATTTATTTTAGTTGACCAGCTTTCAAGGGTTCTACCCTCTTTAAGAATCTTACATGACAACTGTAAGAATGTACTTTTCAAAAATAAAAAGTACCAAGGGCTTGATCATTCCTACCTCCTGTTATAGTAGGAAGCCTGCCAGGAGCAGTTTTCTTGCAGACACTCCTCACAGGAATTATTTCGGAAGGTTATAATCTTTCCTCCCTGCCCCAGGTACTTCACTACAACGTTTTAAAAATATTTTTAAAAAATTTATAGGGCCTGGTTGCCAGAACCTCTATACCACACAGAATTATCGAACATGAGGGGCACACTCTGGGCTTTTAAACATATCAATGCATAGTTGTGTGAACCACGATCAATGCGTTTTAGTCACTCAAACGGCTGTCGCCAGGATCATCTGTTCAATTGCTGTCCACCATTAAAAAGGTGGAGTGAGACACACCACCTCCACCATATTAACCCTAACATACCCAATACACCAGTGAACAGCATCGTCCACCCGGTCCACAAATGCAGATTGGGGGCTGAGGCACAAAGAAACCTTCGTACAGATCTGCCGGAAGCTACCTAAGGTAAGCATATGCTGACACATCGTCTAAAGTCAGGGTTTTTATTACCTTCTTTTACCAGTAGTTGAATACATAAATTAACAGTGTTACACCATAAATACATATTAGATATATACTCGCGTATAAGCCGAGGTACCTATTTTTACCTCAAAAATTAGGAATACCTTAGACTTGAGTATAAGCCGAGGGTTAAAATTGACCACTACTGCCTTGTGTAGCCATGTGCATTTCATTACATACTGGTAGCCATGGGAATTACTGGTCAACATCACTTGACCAAAATCACATCAGTCAAATAACCATCAAATTTCCTTACGATGTCCAATTCACCACTATCCTTCAGGTAGGACCTCATATTTTTGATGACTAGCTGTAAGAAAGAGTCCAAATATTGGGCTATGGGCTTAAATAGTGACCCCCTGGAGGCAATAATGGGTCTACCAGAGTGTGATGTCAATGATTTGTACACCTTAGAAGGGGGGAAATGATGGGACATATTGGATAGTAAAAAAAAAAGCATTGATATGTTTAAAAGTGAGTGTGCATGAAAGTTCTCCTTTAAGTTGATTGTAGGTATTAATGATATAGGGAAAATTTATGAAGGTTTATGAGGCAAAAATAATCCTAGACGATGCTACTAACATCGGCATTATGGAGGATTGTCCCGAAACCTACCATCGGACCAGATTTGCTCCTTTACTTTCAAGAACATGGTGGGGACATGTATAGGCACCTATCCAACCTTCCCCATAAAGAACATGGGTGGTCTGTCAGGTGAGTATGCGGCTGTCAATGCATATTGCAGCTAGAATTCCGATGGACAGTTAAGCTATCGGGGCTTTATCGTTACTGTGTGTACGTTCGTTTCCCGAAAGAGGCGCGCCCGCGAACGATCGGGTCGGCCGTACGCTCGTTCGGGAAAGGACCGAAAATTTCATCGGCGCGCAGCCTCCTATAGGGAGTCTAGCGCGGCCGATGGAAACACACAGTCCCGAGCGTTCTCCCTATAGGGAGAACGCTCGGGACTGTGTGTATGCAGATCTTTGAAAGATGGCAGACAGGATCTTGCAGATCCTGTCTGTCATCTTTCAGAAATCTGTACTGTGTGTACCTAGCTTTATTGTATGTGCGTGGCTATCTTAAGCCAGCATAGATGTAGCCTTCTTTTAAAGAGTCACTATACTGAAAAAATGACTTACTCTTAATCTATAATTGAATTCATGTAAGTAGCACAGGTGTGTGTGTGTGTGTTTCTGCAAGCCTTCAATCAAGCACACATTTTGTTTAGGAGCAGTATGCCCCCTCTTTTAACCACTCCCACCTCCATCCGACCTGACTTTTTTCCCCACAAACCAACTGTTAAACCTGTACACAGCATTCCAACTGCAAACCCCCCCTAAAGAAATAGGGGGCAGATCAACAAAAAAATTATACAGAGGTGGTTGGGATAAATTATAGTTTCCATTTATGATCAATTTAAAATAACCTTTTTTGGTATAGATACACGTTAAGTTATTGTACAATTAAAGGGAAGCTATAGTGCTTATAGAGTTTAAAAAAATTTAAAAAAAAACAACATTAAAATAAAAAGTACCTGAGGTAGGATTGGTGTTTTTACCTCCCAATTTTATTTCTATGAGGAGCAGCAGGACAAAGAAAACTGCTTCTGCCAGTCTTCCTGTATTCTTCAGCACTATCTTTAATATAGAATGGCCCTGGGCCATAACCGGACAGATGAAAACTATGCGCTGTAGCTCCTCAACAAAACAATATTGGGAGGTGGGAATAATCAATCCTATCTCCTTGACCCAGGTGCTTTTCATTTTTAAAAAGTAAATTTTTACAGTATAGTTGTCCTATAATAAACAATGGTATTTGCTTTTTACTTCACTTCTGTATCGCCCTTTTAATTTTCACAGAAATTCTAACCAATGTCTCCAAAACTGGACCATAAACACATTTAGCAAAGATATAAGGATTCATGCATAAAGGAACAAAACCAAAAATAAAGACAGGCAGTGATGCAATATACATATTTGGTGACCTTTGTTGACCTGTCTAATTTGGCAAATCTTTTAGGGAGTTTCTGCCTAATACATTTTATAAAGTATATTCATTAACAGTGTATGAATGAAGCAGTAAATAGAAACTGCTACCTGTGAAAAGCTTTTCTTGACTGGGTTAGGTGAGGGTATAAAGGTTACTCCATCAGTGGGGTACTCTGATTCTCTATTGGTGGGTTACTCTGCTTCTCTATTGGTGGGTTGTTATCCTAAGTTTTCCTTCCCATTTTCATCTGTACTTGCATGTAAACTGCTTTGTTGCTAACTATACAGCATTTTATTCTGCTTAACATTTAGGAATGGCAAAAACTCAACTATGAGATTTATACCCTGAGACAAGCAAGAAGGGAGGTGAGGGCCAGATGGAGAAAAATTCTGGAGGACTTGGGTAAGTTATGAAACAGAACAGTAAAATAAAAAATAATAACCATATTGCATACGTGGGGGAAACTATTATTTGCGCCCTATGCAATTTTCCCCCCCATTGTATTGGAGGTTGAATAAAGACACATCCATCTAGTCCAACCTTTTTTAGCCTACTTATGAGCCCTACCTAACAGTTGATTCCACATCCCTGAATCAACAAAAATGAATCCTTAGTTCACAATACAGTGTACGATATGAGTTATCGTGCAATGTTGTGTGTGTTTGATATGTTGATGTGCATTTTTTTCTCCTCAAAAAAAAAAAAATTACAAGGAAAAATTGCACAATAATGCTTATAACATTGTTTAAGTGCACGTTTCTTTACAGTCCTATTGACTTCTACTGGTGTCCACAATGCATAAAAATGCATCCTACTGTGTATTATCGCAGTCCTATTTAATGCAACACACTGATATGAACAGTGTGAACAAGTCCTTTTATTTATTAAAGGGCAATTATACCCCCCTCCCCCAGTTAATAGTACCCAGGGTCAGGACCTATGCTGTGGGGTCTTAAATTAATGCTTCTTAAAGGCCATGTCCACCCACAAAACTAAAATTTAACCCTCTTTGCTGCCGGGTGCCCTAACTCTGAACCCTTTAAAAATATGTCCTAAACTGATAAGTCTGTGTGTTAAAAAAGTGTGCAGAACTTACAATCCTTCGTTCCACTGGTGTTATGTAGTGCGGCAGCCATGTCTCTGATTGGCTGCCTCTCAGCCAATCAGAGACGTGGCTGCCGTTTCGGCCCCCTGCTTGGAGGAACTCCAAGCTGAGAGACAAGATTTGAGTGATGGGTGATCAAAGGATTGTAAGTAGAGTTCTACACCCTTTCTTTACAAATAAACTTGGTGGTTGTGGTTGGGCTATGGTCCTCTATGAGGTGAGTTCATTTTTTAGGTGGACATGCCCTTTTAAAGCGGTTTTCAGGGCTCCCCTGCCATAGTCCCAGAGTTTGCAGTGTGTGCCTTCCCATTCGTTCAATACCAAGAAGTGCAGAGGGCAGTTCTGGAGACGGCTTTCAGAATTCTGCTTAGGAGGCCTTGTTTGCAGCAAGGTACTTTCACCAGGAGAGAAGATTGGGGGTTCTGGCAGGGGACCAGAATTGCCCTTTAATACCAGTAATTTTAAACTTTTTAAAATTCTAGAAACTTAGCCAGCCCACTCTTAAAGCTATTCAATGAACCTGCCATTATCATATTTGCTGGAAGACTGTTCCACAGTTTTAATTTTCTCACTGTAAAAAAAAATGTAATGCCACAAAGTACTGTATGTTCCAAAAAATGCAGCATTTCAGTGTGAATGAGCCTGTTGAACACCCTCCACTGCCAGGAAGATCATGTGCAAATGAAGAAAATTCAACACCATTGTTACCTTTCACAGGTTGACCAGCAAAGATGACCATGGCATGCTTTACTCCAGGATGTTACAAAGAACACCAGGGCCAAAGAAATTATGGCCATTGCATTTTCAAATGTCCGTGTTCACCACCAGAACGCTCAACCATGATTTGTATGGCAGTGTTGCAAAGAATACAGAACAAACATTTTTTAGCTTAAATGAAAAAGGGTACATGTGGCAAACTTATGATGTGATTGCCAACCTACCCCAGGCACTAACTGAGCTGTTTACTAAGCCGTGCCCTGAACCATCCAGACTTCACCCTGGCTCAAGCCACTCACAGGTCCTATGAAAGTGTCGCTTACAGGCCATGGATTGGGCACCACTGGATTGGACTTGTGAATTAGGAGGACCCGAACGAGAATTACTTACTTTTGCCACACCCTGATATTTAATGGACTAGTTTCCCTAATAGATTTAAACAAACCATACATAATCATTATATGTTTATTTATAATCAATGTTTATTTATCATAATCAAATATGTTCATTTATTTAAAGTATTTAAACTAGATAATGAAAACGGATTACATTTATGTAGAAATAGAAAAGTCATTTTTTCCCCCCTTTAACTTCATCTCCACTGGGTACTTTAATGTAGTGCCTTTTTTTTTTAATATTTCTTTTACTAACCTTCAAATATATTTTGCTTTGTTTTTACAAGGGTTCCAAAAAGAAGCAGAATCTCTGCTGTGTGTAACAAAACAAAGCACAATCAGTAACCCAAACAACTTAAAGAGAGCAACAGAGCTGCTAACAAGACTTACCGATAATACTACAATCTTCCCAGCTGGATGGGATCTGCCGGTGAGATACCTCTACATAATGGTAAGTGACTGCTAAGCTGTTGCTGAAACTGCTGTAACCAGACTGAAATCTTGTAATCCGACAATTCATTATTGTTTCTTAATAGGAACGCTTAATCTCTTTGGATGCAGTTGATGATTTTCTCAATATTGCCCAAAAGAAATACCCCAAAACAAAGATGGATGTTAGCCCTAAAGCAATAGAGTGAGAAACCGTGTGAGCCCTGAAAGACATTTGACCCAATGTTGAAAATCCAGCGTCTCCGTGACCTTTTCTAAATAAAGTGTAATTAAAACAAACCTACACACAAGAAGCTTCCAATATATGCTGCAAACGTATGTCAAGAATACAAATGTGCATTTGATCCAGTTGTTAAATAGGAGAAGCGATCTTTAGTGTAAAATAGAAAACCTGAACTCAAACCTTCTAACTCCTTCATGTGGATATATTTTCCCTAAGTGCGGCCCAATCTGTTTTATGACTGAAAGACTGAGCAGCCTATATCTAAATGAATTAGTAGGCAATATGGACTGAGTGATGGAATTTATTTTTTTTATCTTCTGCTGTGGCCAAATCTCTCCCATCAAACCAGATGCCTAGAGATAGCCCCAATACAGTAATAAGGCCTAAAGAAGTGTTATTCTGTATTGTATAATAGTATGTAAATCTGTAAAATAAACTATTTAACTTACGTTTTACAGTTTTCATCAATATCTACAACTTGTTAAAATGCAATTGAATGTCATATACAGGTAACTGCTGAGATAAAGGAAACTGCCCAGTGAATGCCCGTCTTTGTTGCTCTCCAGTTACATCTCTGTTGATGTCGTATACAAGATTAGGAATTCCGGGCAGCAGCTTTTTCTATTCCGCTGTACTAAATTAATGTGCTGAATCATGGGGAATGTATATAGTAGCACATAGCTAAATTCCTTCTCTCTGGCTTTCTGATCACCTTGATATGAGTCATCCTCTATTTAGCTCCTTTAAAACAAGAATCAACCATATCAATCCCTGTTAATGTTTCATAGGTCCAATCTTTATTCACAGAGCAACTGTTTCCTTTATGCTTTAACTTACCTGCACATGGAAGGCCCCTTCTTTATGCTGCCTTGACAGGTGTATTTTCCTCTTTGTATTCGTACAGTGTTGATGCTGATGTAGTTTATCCATTCAATGAGCTTATAAATGATATATCGGTGTATAATATTTAACCAATCAAAAAATGAATTTGTAATCGGCAAAAGTGAACTGCAATTCCAATAAAGGGGAAAAGCTGTGTTAGGTTTTGCAAGGTATGACCATAAATATTGGACTTGCAGTAGCCATGTCCCATTTTTCAGAGCCTGTTTATCTTTCTTTTTTTATTGTTCTCAAAATACTTAAAAGGCCAATATAGCATTATTATTTTTCTATTGTATTTGTCTTATTGAAATATAAAACTGATTATATCCATTTTAATTTGTTTTCTTTCCCTAGCACTATAAAGTTGTTTTAACTGCCTGCAGCCTCTATCTTGTATGATTTCCAAGTCTGTCCTCTTTTGAGCCTGTTTATTTTTGCACTAATCTTCTCTTGACAGTCGCTTACAGGCACAGATTGGATGAATAGCAGCGCTATATCACGTAGCAGTAATAGGCAGCATGTGGACAAATTGCTAGATACGGTCTTGATATGGCAATAAGTAACATTCAAGAGAAACAATTGAAAGCACAAAATTACTTAATGAGCTTAATGACTTAATTATGGAGCCTACAGTGTTCCCTCTAAGCTGCGCATTTGCAGGCACACAGGTCACAGTGATGCGCACAAAATGCAATTTGGTATGTACATAAAAACTATCGGGGTTATTCAATAAAAGTTCTTATCATTAAAAATGATGCTAATTTTGCCCCAACCAATCAGATGTTAGCTTACAAATGTTAAATAAGATCTGATTGGTTGGGGCAAAATTAGCACCATTTTAAACGATAAGAACTTTTATTGAATCTCCCTGTTACGTATCTGTGCACACAACTGATTTAACATGGACTGCAATGCTTAATGCTTAACTCTAGCCTTCCTGTGGTGGCAACTTGTTTAGGATTAGAGGGAAATGGAGGCAGAATCTGAATCAAATTCCAGGTAACTGGTTGTCATTTTGCTTCCTTTAACTTCTCATTGTTAGTGTGTAGTATTTTAAAGGGGAAGTGTTCTCCAACCCCCAATCTGCTGTACCCAGGGTGAGGACCTAAAATGCTTGATCATCACACCCGAAAATGTAGCAGATCAGAGGAAATCTTAACAAAAAGTTGTGGCACATGTCGTTAAAAGGGTATGTCCACAACCAATCTAAATTTTAGTATGTGGCATGAAAAGGCTGTAAACCTCAACCTTGTGAGGTTTACAGCTGCCAAAGTTGTCCCCAAGTGTACTTACCAGTCTTCATTCTTATCTTCTGTGCCTTTTCTGAGCACGGAAGTCAAGCAGGAGGGGTTCGACCAGCATCCACTCCTGTGATTGGCTAAGGCATCGCGCCTTAGCCAATCACAGGTGCAGATGACGGTTTATCACTATTTATTTCTCTAAGTTTACCAGTGTATAAATGTTTTACCTGCCCATTTAACTACATTGGTTTATTTCTGATGTGTTCATTCAAACTAAACAGATACAATGTTTTTTTTAAAGGAGAACTAAACTTACATTTTTTAAAACCTAATGTGAGTTTTTCTCCCTAAAACACCTATACATTGTAAGATTGTTCTCTAGTAAGTTGCATTTAGTACATGTGAGAAATAGATTCTGTAACTAAGAAGGCTTTTTTGTTTCTATTTTATTCCATGCAAAAGATACATTTTCTAAATGTACCTAGGCTTGCCTTTCAGCTTATTCAGTGTTGGCGCACTGGGTAGGGCACCAGGTTTAAAAAATACACTGTTCACAAGTTCAATACCCCAGATATTCCTTTTTTGTTTCTATTTTATTCCATGCAAAAGATAAATCTTCTAAAAGTACCTAGGCTTTCAGCTTATTCAGTGGTGGCTCACCTTGTAAGACGCCAAGTCACAAGATTGAATCCCCAAACTTACCTTTATTTTTTGTTTCCATTATGTTTCTAATACAATATTCAACTTGTACCAATGGTTTATATAGCGTCTCTGTTAGTCTTAGCTCTTCTTTTAGCAAGGCAGTAAATGTACAAGTTGCAGGTTCTATTCCCCAGACTTACACTTATTTTTGCTGAAATGTTAGAATTCAGTTTCTTACACCCAGGGCCATTTCTAGTCATTATAGTGCCCTAGGCGCCCTCCCACCAACGTGCCACCCCCACCCCAAAAAAATAAAAACTTGGCCAGTCATCCTACAGCTAAGTTTCTTCCTTCTGCTTCTGACAGTCTACTGTTCTTTTATAGTGGAACCGCTTTACTAGTTGGTAAGAGGCACACGCTGTACCAGGTGAGGCGGGCGTGTACACATACTTTTGTATGAATGCAGCAACATTGGCCACAAATGAAATACTGATTGGAAGGACAGGATAGGTTTCAGTGGATGTGTGGTATGTGGCACCAGTATTCTCCCCAGAAATTGTTTCCAGCAGGGTAGGACAGAACAGGGAAATTTGGTGAGATCTGAGATGTTTTACTCTTTCAGTGCTTTCCAAGAATATTGGCATTAATAATTTCAGTGCCAGCAGAACATTACCATTAACCCTTTAGTGCCAGCAGACTTTACTATTAATACTTTCAGTGCCAGCACCTTTCCAGGGAATTGCCATTAACCCTTCGGTGCCAGCAGATTTCCCCATAGTATTGCCATTAACACTTTCAGTGCCAGAAGAGTATTACCATGAACCATTCAATGCCAACAGACTTTCCTATTAACACTTGCAGTGCCAGCAGAGTATTATCTTTAACCCTTCCAGCTGCCAGCATTGACATGATACACAGTATGTACCTGGTTTCCATGTCTCCTCCATTGAATTGTTCACCTCACCTACTCTGAGAGTTGGGTAGAAGGAAGAAAGAGGCAGGGAAAGGGATCTCATGGCTGCTAGTCACAGGGTCACTGGTATAAAGTCTGCAGCAGCTTTTACCTGGCATTTTAGACCTGTTCTCCTCAGTACTATTAGCTGAGCTCATCCTCCCCCCTCCATCCTTCACCTTCAGTTCATTTGCAAATTGCAACATTTGTTGCTATGTGTGTGTTCAGGCTCTGTACTAGATACAATGTTGCAAATTACAGCAGAACAAGGAGAGCAGGTCTAACACAGCAAGTAACAGCTGACAGGGAGATGCTAGGGAAAATAATAGGCGCCTCTGTTCTTTGCCTAGGTTGGTGGCCTATGCATAAAAACGTCCCAGCTTACACCCATGCTATCTATGAAATACACTGCAAAGATTACTTTTCCTTTTGTATGAAAAGTAAAGGATTATATCATTGTTAGGACAGGATGTGTTTGAAAACAAAAAACTGAAATCCATGTTCTTTGTCATGGAGAGGGAGGATCTCTGTGCTTTAATGTGATTGGTTGTCCGCTTCTAGGAAGCAAGGCTGCAACTTCCTTGTTTTGATCTGGTGAGCTCTACAGAGCATGTGCCTGTACGCAGACACTTAGTTGGGGCTTTACCCAGCTAAGGTGGATTGTGGGAGCTGACCCCTAGTACTCACAGGTTATTTTCATAAATCACCCAATGGCCATAGCAAAGGGAGTGGTGAGACAGCTTGTTGTATGTTTGTGAATTTGCTCTGTCTATTGGGACAATGTTGTCTGGAGACTTTAGTTTCCCTTTAAATAAAACGCTGAACTGAAAGACATGTTCTGCAAGAACAACTGATCCCTTTGTCAAGCCAACAAGAGCCTTTACTTCTGTTTTATTTTATCCATGTGACTAACGCCCTCTAGGGGCAGGAATGAAACATTATATCGAATTTAAAAGCACAGAAACATGTATTACTTCAAAAACATAGATACATAATTACACAATGATCTTACATTGTATTCTTTATTTAAACCTTTCGGGCTGAAGGCTGTCTAGTCTCCTGATCTATCTTGTCTCACAGGTAAGTAAATCTTTTTTTTCTATCTCCACCTCTACGTTTTTTTTCTTTTAGTACTTGAAACCTAAATAGAGATAATGTGTGTCCCTCCTGAGCGAACTGTTCTGCTTCTGGGTTGTTCTTATTTTTATTTCTAATGTCTAACTAATGTTCACTAATGTCTGGATGTCTGGCCAATAGAGAGCTTACAACAAGGGCATTTTGATTGCGTATACTATGTAAGATGGCATACATGGATCATACCCTCCTATTTCTAATGTTGTACCTTTTTGTGGATGATACACCACATCACCTTTTTAACAACCATTGCAATGAGGGCAGGATAAACAAGGTAAGGTCCCTTCCCTTTTTTGGCCCATTAATGTTACCTGAGTTTGTCATTTCAGAGCCCATATCTGCTCTTACCAATTGGTCTCTTATCGGGCCTGATCTTTTATACGAGATCAATGGAGGTTCTTTAAAGGCTCAGGAAGATTGGTGCTCAGTATTGTCACGAACGAGAGTGGTTTTATTAACTCCCCTTGGTAATATCTGTAATTGCAGCACTTTATTAGCATGGTCAACCAATATGGCAGCTCCCACCTAGTTCAACCCAGAGGCACTCACAGGGTTAAAAAGACTGGATTTACACAAGTTCTCTTTCCCCATCTCCATATGTTTGTTGCAAAGGATCTAAGCTCATCAGGGGATCTAAGGTTCAAAGGGGCCACCCCACATGAACAATTGTCGCCCCAAGGCTGGTATTTATATTCCTGTGTTGTGCTTCTGGGATTATCCCAATTGTTGTCTTTGCGAGTTTTAAACATATCTGGAGAATAGTTGAAAGGAGAATTAGTAATTAATTAGATTCAGTTAATTGTAGGGACCATGTAATATTGAAGGGTATCTCCACCAGGATTGTAACTTTCTTTTTTCTAGTTTAACTGAAGAACAGGAGGTAAATGAGCTCCAGCGCCGACTTCACTGACAGTCTCCGCCACGTCCACGCTCCTTTGCACTGTACACGCACACAATGCAAAGGACTGTGGATCCGTCGGGGAAGGTCAGTGTAGTCGGAGGCTGTCAGCAGCGCTGGATCGATACGTGGGTAAGTATTTACCTCGCATTTACCTCCTGTTCTTCAGTTAGACTGGAAAAAAGAAAGTTAAAATCCTGGTGGAGGTACCCTTTAATGTAATCTTGTTGTTTACATAAGGAGGATCCATTCCTTTTCAATCAAACACATATTTCTAATTTCTTGCTGGCGATTACATCAAATAGTTCCCATTTTTAGGATACGGCACTTCAAAGACGTCTAATCGTTTAAAGTCTGTAATCATTTTTGAATGGATTAACTTCTACCAATAGTATATACAGTACCTCATTTAAAACAGCTTAGACAATTAAAGCAAAGGAACATAAAGTTAAAAGGCATGTCCACCCTTTCCAACCACTGTTGATATCTTATAGGTATTGGTCCCCCAGCCCCAAACGCTATACCCTTATATCCAGAAACTCCCCTGATAGTTACTTAACTTCCCTCTTTCCCCTGCCATATAATCCTGGCCCTCTGCTTGCACAGAGCTGCAAGCAGGGGGCGGGACCGGCAGCTGTGTTTGTGATCGGCTGAGAGGCAGCCAATCACGAACGCGGCTGCCGGCTGCTTAGAACGGCGGAGGAGAGAGGCAAAGTAAGTAACTATCGGGGGAGTTTCTGGATATAAGGTTATTGTGGTTGGGGTTGGGGGACCAATACCTATAAGATATAAAAAGGGTTTGGAGCTAGGGGAGGGAGACCTGCAGTGCGCATAATAAACTTCTCCCGGAGGGGACACAGGAGGCAGAGTCCTATATGGACGCTGCTATCCTCCTGGTGGCCAGTTTTTTGGACTTTGGGGGGGACTACAGGAGAACCATTTGGAGCTGGGATGTAAGGTAAGGATTTTATTACACTACACAGTGGGGCCAGTAGTGGGGGAGATTATAGTTTTGGGGGTGGACATGCCCTTTTTATGTACAGGAGGAGGCAGCCATAGTGAGATGTGGTGTTTCCTGGGGGGCCCTACTAGCCCAGTCTGACACTGCCCTCTGCTTCACATTATAATCAATTTAATGGCTGAACTTAAAATCTGTGTAATGTTGAGTCAGAATATGGTCAGCATTATTAATTAAATGAGAATCTTCACAAGCATATTAAAATCAATAAAACAAATTATAGATTTATGTGTCAATGCTACTGTGATGTTCTGCTGCAAAACAAAAAATACCTTGAAAGGCTGAGGTCACACTGTGCCAGACAGCAACATGAAAAAGCGCATGTGGCAGCACATGTTACAGTCCATTTGCGCTACGCAAAAAATATTGATAGCAGGGCATGCAGTGTCCCACACTGACACACATTTCACTGGGATACTAAAGTGTTTATGGATCAGTTCATGTTCAGGATCTGTTTTTTTAAAAGAGCATTTTAAAACAATGCCCAGCATTTCCACTAGATGGAGCTCCATGACAAATATTTACTTTCAGTACTTCCAAACAATAAAAATAAAATGTTCTTTACATTTGCTAATACAAAACTATGTAGGGCATTAACATCTACACAATACCTAGATCTAAATGATTTGGGGGAAATTGGCAGCAGTATAAATTGATGCATTTTTAGTGCTTACACAATAAATGGAAATGTGAGTCCAAGGGAGGCCTAGCTTTTGGGACCATTGTCAGTCTGTAGCACTAAGGCTGGGTACACGCTAGAGATGGACTAGAACTCGAACCCGAGTTCAAACGGACTCAGACAGATATTTTCCAGACTTTCGATAATAATCAAATGTTCGAACGTTCGAGGCGTGCGAATATACAAGTAAAACGTCTATTAAATATCGAATTCTCGAATCCGCGAGTAAAATGTCTATTATACCTATACACGAGTAAATATCGAATATCAAATCCACGAGTAAAATGTCTATTATACCAATACGCGAGTAAATATCAAATATCAAATCCGCGAGTAAAATGTCTATTATACCAATACGCGAGTAAATATCGAATATCAAATCCGCGTGTAAAATGTCTATTATACCAATACGCGAGTAAATATCGAATATCAAATCCACGAGTAAAATGTCTATTATACCAATACACGAGTAAATATCGAATATCAAATCCGCGTGTAAAATGTCTATTATTCCAATACGTGAGTAAATATCAAATTATCGAATGGTCGAACGCGAGAGCTCGAAAGTATCGCACGTGAGAGTAAAATCGAGTTTTTGAAAGTCCTGGATATTCTAACATGTTCCCCAGACCATTTCCCAGGTCCCACAGCCATTTACATTAAGTTACCATTGATATTTTAATTGTATTTCATTCAAACTTTTCAAACTATTTGACTCCCATTGACTTTAATGGGTCCGTTTTCGAACTTTCTATATAGTTCGAAAGTTCGGCCATCTCTAGAACACACTAAGGGACTTTTTGTCCCAACTGGGCATTTGCTAGTAGCGAGCGTTCAGCTGGGACAAATGACATAAGGAACTGCACGATTGGATGTCATTTACCAGTGTGTTCGATTGCCCGTTCTTCCAATCGTTCATGGCCGCTGACGAAAACAGCACAGAATTATCATCCCGACTGACTGATATGAGTAAAACCTGCCCGTATGTACTCAGCCTTACAGTAGAGTTAGCATGATGAATTCGGGGTATGAATAAAATACTTTTGTTTCACAATAAACTGTGTCTGTTTACTTTTTTTAGGTTTAATTGGTAGTTTAACATAAATCCTCAGTAAAAAGTCCCCAACCAAAATAAAATTAATTTATAGCATTAGGAACTTCTAAACCCTAACACTGCAATACTTTGATGTTCCTACAGAGATATCCAGCCTGTTCTCCGCTGGTCCCTCTTCTAATGGTTCATGCCTTTTTGGAAGACTTTATGAGCTTTTTATAAGCTCACACAGCATAAGAGGAGGTGGCTTATGAAGCAGATGTAAGTTATAGGCAATGAAATCACCTCCATGGCCATGACTGACAGCTCTTAAGGAACAGATCATAGGCGATCTAGGATGATTGTTACTGAAAATAACCAGCTCTCTTCCCTCTTACACTAGTTAAGGCTAGGCCACACTAGCGCGCATTTTGCGCTCGCGATTGCGTCCGCGATTTTCACTAAAATGGAAATCACAGGAACTCTTAAAATTCCCGCAATTTCCAATGCGCATGCGATTGCGCAACCATTCGCATTTTGGTAACGCATGCGTTAATGCATGCATTTCCATAACCGAAAATGACAAAATCGCATGCTCAAAACGCAAAAGAATTATGCGCACAATCGCGTGCGATAACGCTTGGGATTGTGTGCGCGATTCCTGTGTGTTGCAGTGTGGCCTCAGCCTTACTGCCCTGATTGATCTAATAAAACATTTTACTTATCTTGTACTACTAAAAACTACAAAAAAGCAGAAAACCTGCCATCTGCCCGTTACTATTATTCTTCTTTATGTAGATCTTTTAATGTTATCATGTTATACATTTTTTATGCAGGCCAACTACAGGAGAAAAGATTAAAAAAAAAAAAATGTATACATTACCTAAAGGATATAGTACACATGATGTGCTAGGACAACTATACTGTAAAAGTGGCTTTTTTAAAAAGGAAAAGTACCTGGGGTAGTAGGGAGGTAGGATTGATTGTTCCTACCTCCTAATATTATTTCATTGACAAGCACCAGCATGTACACTTTTCCTCTACTAGGTTAATGTCCTGGGCTTTTCTTGTATTATAGATATTGCACTCTATTAAAGAAAAGCATTATGGAAGTCTGGCAGAATCAGTTTTCTTCATTTTGGCACTTCTTACCTTCCTGCCAAAGGTACTTTTCATGCTGTTTAAAAAAAAAAAAAAACAACTTTAAAGGGCATGTCCACCCCCAAAACTATATTTTAACCCACTACTGGCCCCACTGTGTAGTGTAATAAAATCCTTACCTTACATCCCAGCTCCATGGCTGCCCTGCTATGCCCCTCCAAAGTCCCCAAAAAACGGTCTACCAGGAGCCGAGCATAGTCCATATAGGACTCTGCCTCCTGTCTCTTCTCCAGGAGAATTTGCACATGCCCAGTGCAGCCCCCTCCCTCTCCCTCCTTCTCCCACCCGTTTTGGTCTCCCTCCCCCTAGTGTAATTCCCCTTTGGGATACTGTAGGTCTAATATGGCATTTGGGGCTGGAGGAGGGAGACCTACAGTACGCTAAAAGTTGTGGAAAGGAGTGGACATGCCCTTTAAGCACTAGTCCTGCTTTAAGCTGGCCACACACAGTGACCGCCTTTGTAGCAGCACAACAAATGACACCCCATCAAACGCATTCACATGCGATTATTAACCAAAATGGCCGTGTCGTCTGCTCAGGGGTAGCTTCTGGAAGTTCCTTGGTAAGAGCCTTACCCTAATCAGGTGGAGCTCATCAATAAACACTGTAAATCCTGGGCTAGAGGTGAATCCTGATTACAAACAGCAAAGCATGTTTTATTCTCTAAATACATGGAAAGTCTGGGTGTTAGAAGAAATGCAGGGAGAAAGTAAACTACAGGTCTGAAGAAATCTATATAATTTAAATATCTCTCTATAAATGCAAAAAAACCCAGAGAAAATCCTTTTAGGACGTCATTATCACCCCCTTTGCCTCCCTCCTCTGTCTCTGTTAACTTCAGAATCTACACGTAATGAAAATAGTTCCCTGCAGGGATGGAGGTGCAGATGGTCTGAATTACTTACTCAGCCTCTCACACACATTTCACCCCATAAGCTCCTTTGCTTTTTTTTTTTAACTGTTTCCAATAATGACAATCATATGCTTTGTGTTTTGTTCCATTCCTTCATCTAAAGTCATTTAACCCATTCAGCAAAAAGAAATGAATTATCCTGTGTTTGTTGTATTATTACAGGCACTTGTGTCTGTAATAAGGAGATATTTATTTGTAACAAGCCATTAAGATGCTGAAATATGTTCAGTTTAGCATTAAAATGAAAAGTAATTTCCTCACTACAATGAACTTTGTGCTCTAGTCGCTATATCTTGATTTTCTGTTTTTTGGGTTATTTTACCTTTTTGTTGTTCATTGTGATCAATCAGGATACAGAAGACATCCTGGTGGGCCACAGCACATTTGTTTGTAGTCTAGGTACACACAAGCAGATATTTTGATATATCGGACGGTCAGCACAAAATATCTGACTGGACAAAAGGACAATCGGACATGTCAGAAAGTGACGGCTGATCTTGTGGCTACTATGGGCTGCATGATCAGTCATGGCAAAATGTCTGAAGTAACTTTTGCCACAACAAATTAAGGCCCAACCATCTAGGCAATAGCAGCTAACTGTCAGTTGGGGAAAAAATGTGCCTGTGTGTACCAAGCCTTAGAAAAGAATAAATGTATTTCAACTCATAACCACCACTTATAGCTAGACCCCATTAGGCAGCGAAATAGCAATGTCACGTGATTCATGTGCGTTGCTCTGTGATTCCTTTTATGTAGCCCTATCACAGCACATGTGATGCGCACCAACAAAGACAATTGCATGCACCGCGAAAAGGCGGGAAGCAGAGTAAAGCTTCATACACACGTCCTTTAATATTCGTACAATTTCACCAGACGAACTATCAACGACCGGATCGTATTCTATAGTTGTAACAACGACACCGGTACATACCGTAACGATAGTTGTTAGATAGTTGTTTTAAAAAAGTGACATTGACTCAGACGGAAGTACGACGCACGTTCTTGCTTGTTAAGGAAACACGTAATACGTTCGTCCGATCATTATATCGTATCTTCTCGCGGGAGATATACGGGTTAGAATACGGTCGTTGTTTGAATACAATCACATGCATACAATTTCACTCGTTGTTTACGAACATTTACAGTATTCAATATGCCTTCCAACATAAGAAAGGTTGCAGTTGCTCTTCTTTATTTGATTGAGGAAGATTGTATTGTTGAAGAAAGAGAAAGTAGGAAAAAACGAAAAATGTGGAGCAAAAATTGGCTTTTGGACAGAGACAACCTTTCTCATGACAATCATCTGAGAGAACTACGGGTATCATCACCAGCAAATTACAACAATTACCTACGGATGTCCGAGGCGTGTTTCCAGTTATTAAATTTACTGACACCATTCCTAAAAAAGCAAGACACCTGCATGAGGAAAGCTATTAGCCCTGAACAAAGACTCACTACCACATTACGCTATCTTGCTACGGGTCGATCACTGCAGGATCTGAAATTTACAACAGGAATTTCCCCTCAGGCACTGGGCATCCTCAGCCTCTCCTATTGGTGTGCACTGAGCACTGTGCTAACATAGCGAACCAAAATAGCCTAGTGGGGCCTAGCCCTTAGAAAATAATAATCTTTGCACAATAATCTCCTGAGAGCAGGGCCATGCTTTAAAGGGCATATCCACCTTTAAAACAAAACAACTGGTGACTTGACAGTTATCAGTCCGCAATCCAAACTGCTATTTTTACCAGTTTATTACATGCATTTGTAACCAGATATTTAATGATACATTATTTTCCTTTTGGCAAAGGTTTTCTGCCATCTCCTTCTGCTCAATGAGCTTTTTATTAGCTTGAGCATGTGCAGAGGAGACAGCAGGGGAAACAGCAGTCAACTATTGGTTGTGCCTTGATTGACTGTATGGAGGGCGGGGCCAGCTTACTCTAATCTAATAATGTGCTGAATATATCAGTTGGGGTTGGGGCAGGTAACAGACGTGACCAGTTTTTTTTATAGGTAAACATGTCCTTTACATATTAAAAAATGCCCAATAGGTTAAAGTTATAGGTTTAAAGTTAAGTCTCTATTAATGATATTGAATAAACATCTAGGAATATACATTAATGTAGGATCCATCATATATCTGCAATTAGAAAACCTTGACAGATAATTGCCTCTTTGCTGTTGTAACATTTTCCCCATGGCAATGGTTTAATCCTGTTGCTTAGGATCCAGTGTGATTAACATGGTGAAATATCCGGAGAAGTGGTCAGGCCCATAACCTCCCTATTGTACTCATATAGTCACTGCTATGAATTTTTCCCATCCAACTGTGAATCACAGGACCTTCCCAGCAGGTGACACAGCCGGTAACATTCAAACAAACATCACGCCTGGGCAGCCCAACCTCTCCCTTTAATGCTAATATGAAATAATATTGATTTTTGAATAGCCAAAAAACCTTACTTTACTACATGCAAACTTATGGGTAACGGAATATACTTAAGTGAGACTACATTACATTTGTAATCCTTGTGTTAACTGTAAAGTAAACCAATGTTTACTGTGCAAAAACTTATCCTTTTTCTCCACAGGCATTATGAACAAATAAAGAAAATCACATAGTAAGTAATGATCTTATGGATTCTATGTAATATTTAGGTGTCTAGGTGACTTACTTGCTATGTTCCCTTGACATTTCCTGGCCTGCACCATCATTCATTTTGTGATCAAATACTGTATGGTTTCGCAAAATGATTGGCCCAGGCAGAAAACTCCAGTTGTCTGCAGGTCACTGTACCATTGTTAGGTTGAGGGGTGCTATGCATTTAGATTTAGGTGTAAAGGTAGGTACAGACACACATGTGTGCTCACAGATGCTGCTCCCAAGTACAAGAGGAATAGCTGGGCCGGATCATCAATGATGCCTGAACGAATGCACATGCCCATACACAAAAGAAGTGTTAGTCAACAATGTTAATTTTATTTGAAATTAATTACAATATATTAAGTAGTAAAACGTGTAAAAATAAAAATGAGGCCACTAAAAATACATTATCTACCAAAATGTAGGGGCACACCTCTGGCCCTCCCAAGGCACAACACATTGGACAAACCCTGGACAGTATATGGCCTGCAATAATGTTAGCAAAGTTAGGGCCATATTTATAAACCCCGTGGGCTAGTTAATGTACGGCCGCAATTGTACACTTACGACTGAACGTTCGTTAATTAATGAACGTTTGGTTGTAGAATACCGTGTGGTAGTAAACTACTGCAATGGTATTCTATGGAGATCGTAAATCTACGATTTCGTTATCATAGATTTAAGATCGGTATCGGTAATTTACGATAACAATTGTAAATTAACGATTTAATGATCATTAAACGACCTTTATAAATATGGCCCTTACTGTAGGGAATGACACACAAACCTTTCATTTTCCATGTAATCAAATCTTAGAAAAATAAAACTGGACATTAATGCAAATGCAGTCATTTTATTTACAGATGACGGAAATGACTAAATTTAATGGGGGGGGGGGGAATTGCCATAATCATTGAGAAATTTCTCCACTGAGATATCTTTCCAGATTGACTGTCCCAGTGGAACAACCCGGGAATTCAGTAAGTTTTTCTAACCAAAGATTTCTTAATTGGTGGGGGTCATTTACACGAGCAATGAAATCAGAACAGGAAAGGGAGAAATTACCAACTGCTACAGATCCCATTTTATTTATGGAAAATCTTTTCTGATGAATAAATGGCAATATAATGAGAACGTGGTTAGTTGGTGGTGAAAGGGACCAAAAGCAGAAATACCACAGCACTGACTAAGATGTCCAGCCGGGAGTTTTATGGCTATTTTAGGAAGTTTGCTTTCTCATTCAGCGGGTGTATCAGATGCAAGTTGTGAAAACACTGGACTGAAAAATGCCATCTTGTGAAAGGGAAACACTGTGTGTACACATGAGAGAAGCCCAGAGTGTGTATATCAGGTGTGTAGGAGTGGGAAGAAAATACACTCTCTTGCTTTTTAAAGGGCCACCAAATGTTTGTTTTCTAAGTTTTAACTCCTTCCCATAAAGGTATTTTCAATATTTTAGTGTAACTAAAATGTCAAAACTTGGTGCAACTGTTAGCCTAGGCCCTACTGCCGCAATTTGAATGGTGTATTGTGATCTGATTGTGATATACATGCCAATGGTTGACTGTCTCACTGTGTTCCATGCTCCATGACTGTCTGATATGCTCTTGTGTATATAGAATAAAAGAATTGACTTAGCTTAAAAACACAAAAGGGTAAATAAACACATATGTCCCTTTAAATTTGAAGACCTAAACTCATTTCTTGAAGAAAAAAAAGTACTATTAAAACTGCCTGAGGAGAATGTAAAGTATCATCTGATGTCATAGGACAGGCAGCCAATCACTGACCACAGGGAATATAAACGCGTAAACGCCTATTGATAAATATTGTACAGAAATGTAATCATTCAGCAGTTGCCGGGAACTTCCCCTAGAAATGTGAAAGAACAGTCTGTCAGTTACTCTAAATGTAATATTCAGCCTTGTGTAAAACTATACACAACTCTGCATTCTCTATTGTTAACGTTTGTGTTTTAACATAAGCTAAACTGAGACTGCTGAGACAGCCCAAAGAAAACAAGTGTATGTCTATTATACATATATGGAAATAATTCAATGCTTAAAGCTAACATCGCTGGCATATTGTGGAAGTCAAAATATATATTCATTTTAGTCAGAATGCCAACAAGAACATGATGGGCAAGGCTCAGTATTACATTGAAATTTATTTTCATATATGTATATTAGACAATTAACAGACGGAAGAGTATATGACAGATGAGAATTACATGGAAAGTGAAGGAAAGTAGAGAAGTTACAAGAGAGAGAGTTCAGGTGTTTGGAAACGAACCGAACTTCAGTATGTGCGACCATCTCTACTTCTAACCTACAATAGCCCTGGGGGATCAGTTACAACCTCTGTGAGCTAAAGACTCCGGGGAATAACTGGCTTTTTGTAAAGTAGTAATGGGATAAAATTTGTTTAGTAACAGATGATATAGCTAATACAATATATCTATTCTTTTGGGGAGATTCACGCAGAGCCACAGTCACTCTGGGATAGATCTCTCAAGTGAGAATCACCAGCGGTTCTAGGTAAATCACAGAAGCGATTTTCCCTTATGTTACTATCACCAGCTGGAACTAAATAGCCAATCAAATCCAGCTGGCGGTGAAAGACAGTTTGTCTTATATCGGGTCTAGATATCAGACTTTTACTGTATAACGCTAAACATATCCCTAAGTGCCCTAGTATTATAAGCTTAAAGATTTTTGTTTAATATTTAAATATATGTACTGTATATATAGGCGAGCGGCTATTGCAACATATTTTAAATTCCTTCGATGTCATCTTTAATTGTCAATTTCCCAACAAAAACCATATGGTTACTTAGAGATTTACTGCAATTAGGAGAAAGACAGATATAAAGTACATAGCATTTTATTTATTAATCTACAAACATGTGTTGTTAGTTAAGAAGCCTATTTCTTAAAAGTCTATTTTTGAGCCATTGGGGGTGGTTACATTCTAGCACTGAAATGAAAAAACAATAGGAGTATTGCCTATGAGAAACAGTTTGCAAAGTGGTTTGTATATAGGATCAAAGGGATAAGGAGATCTGTGAATAATTATTATTTTTAAATATACAGTAACTCTTGGCTCCACTACAGTATAATTCAGAAGATGCAATCCTATGTAAGTCTGGAACCTAGCCGAGGACACTTTGGGGCTAATTTAAAGGGGAACTAAAGCCACCAGACAACATTGTTCCAACGAGACATAGTACGTTCACAAAGATACAACAAGCTGTATATTACCGCTCTTTCTTTGCTGTGGCTGTTGGTTGATTTATGAAATTGACCTGTGGATACTAGGGGTCAGCTCCCATAATCCACCTGTTTGATTTGGTGGAAGTATTTTTCACATGCTTCTCTAGTGCACAGATGATTAAAACAAAGAAGATGAAGCTTTGTCCCTTTGAAGACGACAGCCAATCACATTAGAGCACAAAGAAATTAGAGCAAAGAGGCAGAACAGTAATTTAACAGTGTACAATAGTTTTTGAATGCATTCCTTTGCTCTTCATACAAAAAAAACCCACACAAAAAGTAAAAAGTAATCTTTGCAGTTTATTTCCTATTAAGCATTAAATAAAAATAAAACAAGAAAAAAGTAAATCTTGGGATTTGAACTTGCAACTCATGTTCTGTGTGTTTCTAGGTTAGTCTAACTAGAGCTACAAGAGACAATATGGCAAAGGTACATTAAACTTTTGCTAGGAACAGAATGGAAAAACAAACACAGCAGTAAAATCAGGTGACTATTTTAAATTTTTCCTGTTTGGCTGAAAATAAAATCTGCAGGGACTTTCACATTGTTGTGGAGATATCTGCATAGAAAAATGTGCATATAGATAGTGAATAGAGTGAATAGTGAGGTTAGGGGGCATGTCCAAAAGGTGCATATGCTCACAAGTCTCTTTGAAGACAAAATGGGCTGTGAGTTGTAATGGCAACAGCATGGTGGCCTTTTTTGTTACAGAAACTATTTCTTACATTTACGTAAATATAACTTACTAGACTAACAGGGAGATTCAATAAAAGTTCTTATAATTAAAAATGATAATTAAGCCCCAACCCATCAGATCTCATTTAACAAAACTAAAATCTTATTGGTTGGGGCAAAATTAGCACAATTTTAATGATTAGAACTTTTATTGAAACTCCCTGTGTGTATCTTACAACGTATAGGTGTTCTGGGGAGAAAAGCTTTAAATAAATAAGTTTATTTCTTCTTTAGTAGGAGGTCCAAGCATTTGACTGTGCTATTAATCTGACACAACCAATCAGATGTAAGCTTTTGGGGGGTATTTATAAAGGGTAATTAATGGCACAAAACTTTATTACCTTAGTGAAACTACCACTTGTAGAGAGGACCTCGGGAGAACTTCGGGAGTTCTGTATTCCCTTCAATGCTCATTAATATGAAACTTTCTGATGTTAATAGGCATCCGTACTAATTTAGCTCTCTAGTTGTTTTCCAGTTTTCACTCTAGGAATAAGGATCTGCATAATAGTGAAACAATGTACCATTATCCTCAGAATTTGTTTATTGCCTTATGGCAGGTGTCTATAATTTGTCCTTTTAATGTATTAAGACCTTTAAATAGATTTTATACTGAGTGTTTGTTTTCGTAACAGCCCTTCCCATTTTATTGCTACCAAATGCAAGACTGGTAAATGTCCTTTTTGTCTTGATTCCTTGGTAGTGGTGAGTCCCAGTTTCAAAGCTTCAAAATGTTCCCAATAACCGCTGCCGGAACGAAACTTTACAGCTTCGCTCATTTCTATTCCTTGGTACAGTGAGTAAATGGGCAGCACAGTGGCCCAGTTGTTAGCGCTGATACCTTGCACACAAGGCATCAGAGTTGATCCTTGGACACATCTGCAAGAGTTTGTATGTTCTCCCCGTGCTCGAGAGGATTTCCTCCAGGCATTCCATTTTCCCCACAATCATAAAGACACACTGATAGGTTGTGTGTGTCAAATAAATGTGCTTAGATTGTAAGCTCCTCGGGGCAGGGCCTGATGTGAATGTATTTATGTAACTGTAAAGTGCTACGGAAGATGTTGGCGCTATATAAATCCACAATAATAAAATGGGTAAAGTTACATTTATTTTTTAGAATATGTCTCTTTTCTTTATTTAAAAAGGGCATTGAGGTCCCCAACTGCATTCTGCTGGTATATCACTTCTGTTGCTGCTCAATGGAATTAAGAAAACAGGGCCCTATTTATAAAAGATCGGTATCGTTATCGTAAAATACCGATCGTTATCGTAAAATAACGACCGGGTTTTTACCGATAACGACCGTTATTTACCGATAACGACCGATATTTACCGATATCGTTAAATACCGGTCGTTATCGGTAAATAACGGTCGTTATTTTACGATAACTATCGGTATTTTACGATAACGATACCGATCTTTTATAAATAGGGCCCACAATCTCTTAACGTATGTGAGCAATCTCATGACTGCACCAACCCCATGAAGGAGAATTGTAGATTTTTAAAGAAATTCTTCATTAACAATTTAGCAAAGAGAAGGTAAGTTGCTGCCTAGTCATTTGGCAAAATTTAGTTTTAAACCTTAAGTTGCCCCTTTGCTTTACATGATTAACCAATCGTGAAAACTATTGAAAAGACACATGCCAACCCTTTTTTTTTTAAGTTAGCTAAAGCATTAGAGAAGCGTTGTCCCTTCCATGGCCACAATCAGTGGTTCAGAATACACACTACATTAAAATATACTCTGTAAAATACTATAACTTTCACAAGTGTTAATTATTAAAAATACAGGTTTCCCTTGAAAGAAATGTGTATTGCATTGGTGGACCAAGTGTGGACCAAGGGAATATTTACAGGTACTATAGATATCTTCCTTTCTTTCAACCCAAAGCAAATTTGATCAAGGGGTACCTGTACTAGACAGACAATAGATCTCTTTTGAGCACCAAATGCTTCCATACAACCCAACAGAAGAATACAATGGTAAAGGGGATCTCAGAAATCAGCATTAAACGGCATAAAGTTTTTATTTTCAGCACAAACAATGCTTGGCTCCTAATGCCCGTATTCAGATATAATGTACATAACCAATCCCACTGAATAACCTAAATGATCATCAAATATTTTGAGTTTAAAGGGGAACTGTGGTGCAAAAATGACTTTACGTAAATTGATAGGAATTGCTTTCCTGAGAATTTTTGCAATTTATTTTCATTTTTTTTATTTGTCATAGTTTTGAAGATATTTACATTTTTGTGTGTGATATGGCAACAGCATCACCAGGTACCCTGCACTTCCTGCTTAGAGGTGGAGGGGAGGTCCTTAAAAATGATTTCCGAGAATTAGGGGCCAAGTTAAAAGCAAGGACCTCAAGGGTAGTGATTTCAGAAATACTACCGCAGCCACGTGCTAAGCTAGGGAGACAACGGGAGCTCAGGAGTATAAATGCGTGGCTAAGAGGGTGGTGTAAGGAGATGGGGTTTGGGTTTTTAGAGAACTGGCTGATTTTTCTGTTGGCTACAGGCTCTTTAGTAGAGACGGATTGCACCTCAATGGTGATGGTGCAGCTGTTTTGGGGGAGAAGATGGCTAGGGGGTTGGAGGAGATTTTAAACTAGGTATGGGGGGGAGGGTACGTTGAACTACACAGGGGTAGATAGAGAAGTTAGGGGTCAGGGGGCTATTAACACAATGGAGGGAGGAGAAGGGGGAGGGGGGAGCATAGAGGATAAGAAGGCATGTACGACCATGTATGGAAGTAAATCAATTGATAATCTAAAATGTATGTTTACAAATGCAAGAAGTCTGGCTGGAAAAGCCAGCGAACTTGAAATAATAGCTTTAAAGGAAAGGTATGATGTAATTGGTATAGCAGAATCATGGCTTAATGATTCACACGACTGGACAGTAAATATTGAAGGATACTCCCTATTTAGACATGACAGAGTCATAAGAAAGGAGGAGGAGTATGTATGTATGTTAAACAGGAATTGAAGCCAAATTTAAAAGATGGAATAGATGGGGGTATAAACGATATGGCAGAAACAATATGGGTGGAACTGTGTACAGGAAGCAAGAAGGTAGGTAAATTAATTGTTGGAGTATGTTATAAGCTGCCAAATGCCGGGGAAGAGGTGGAAATGAATCTCCATATGCAGTTGGCGAAGGCTGCTGGTATGGGGCATGTTCTGGTTATGGGGGATTTTAACTACCCTGACATAGTTTGGAGAAATGGAACTGCCAGCACCTCAAAAGGTATAAAGTTCTTAAATTTCCTATATGAGCATTTTCTTTCACAGATGGTAGAAGTTCCTACTAGACAGAATGCGTTGTTAGATCTGGTGATATCTAATAACCCTGAGCTCATTTTGGAGATGAGGGTAATAAATCACCAATAAAGCGTAAAATCCTACTACAGTACATGGCATTACAGTAAATGTAACCCCTTTAAAAACGGAATGAATAACCTATGTACATGCAGTGATTGGTCACACCCCTGATCTCAGTCACATGCTCTCTTGCTTAATCTGTCCTGTAAAACGATTGGCTGGAGGCTTCTAGTGTGTGTGACCAACTGTAACAAGTTCCTGCAGTATCTTGGGACTGAGCATGTAAAAGAAGATTATGGTCAATGACCACACTGTGTGATGCTGGGATATAAAACACAAACCCCACGTAAAGGTACATTTCTCAACACTCATATGACAATGAGAGGTGAGACACAGATTACTGCTTTTATATCAATGAGATCTACCTTCTGAATCAATGTTGTTCTGATGCTTTAGTTGTCCTTTAAGGTGTTTATGTTCGACTGGGGTTAAATATATCTGATTAGGTAAAGTCAGTATCAGGCTTTTTACCGCTCATGTTGACAAGGCATAAATGTTGTGAAAAGAAATGTATACAATGTGGAACACATTTGTCTATTTAGAAAGATTTTAATGATAAATATCATTCAAGTAAACCACGGTGCAATAAAGCACATTAAAATTATATTCCAGTCCGACCCAAAACAATGAAAACCTTACATAGTCAATTAATAGAAAAAGTACAAAATGTTTGTTTACAGAACATATAAAACATCATCACAGGAGAAAAAGAAATCTATATAATCTAGCTTTACAAAAAAGTAATAATTCCACACACGACTTTATACATCTAGAAGGTGCATTTGGCATGTGGGCGGAGGACTGAGGCCCAACTTGCTATTAGCCAGTAATAAAATGTAATACTGGGTAACAGCGTCACTGCCATAAATTAAATAAATTTGTTCACATTTTTGTGTTTCCACACATATAAGGCATATATTAATTTAATGCATCTTTGAAGCTTTTTTCAAAAGATCAAAATCTTTTCTGTCCTTAGTGCCACTTCTGCTGCACTCATACTCATCCATTTGTAAAGGGATATATCTTTCAAGAAGCCCCAGACCCTGCCCAGCAGGACTGAAGAACAACTTGGCCCATGGTGGTTTGATGTTCCCCTGGTACCCACAGAATGCAATGCTTCCTGAAAAATAAAAAATATTTGTGTTCACTGAATGCATAAACCAAGACACCAGCTACATGGAATAGGAGACAATAAGCAAAATATCACAAAATAAAGTTTTACCAGCAAAAGGGTTTTAATGTGTCTTCAACATCCTATATATTAACCGAGAGGTGTAAGGATATGAAGCTTAAGCACCGCAGCATCAAAACTCCTCCCACTGTACATGCGCCGTTGGAGAAGCCGACTTGTACGCACTACAGAACCATACTAAGGGTTAGATCCCACTATCACATACATTGGTGCATGCAGGATTTATGCAATGCTGTAGTGGGTGACGTTATGTGCACTGTGTTCCTGTACCCATCCGTGTTATTGGAACATGTGCAATATGGATCAGAGCACAGCGCACATAGTGGGAACACTCCAATAGCACTGCATGCAAACCTTACTCGTAGACTATACTTTTATCTACTTATACTAGGCTTTTATAAGTAAAAGCCAACTGAGCATCCCACATGAGGTCTTTTCAGGATAGTTGTATCAACAAAAACACAAAATATGCAGAATAAAAAGGTTCCCAAAAAAGAATAATTAATGCACGTTACATACAAAATCACAATTTCTTAAGATTACTATTGAATAGAAAACCTTACAGTCCTTCAACCTAAAGAAAACTTCATAAAAACCCCTGAAAGTATAGATCTGCATAAATGGATTTATTCTGTGCACAAAACTAAACAAAACTTAATAAACATTTTTCTATATTTCAAGATTGGCTTATATAATTATTACAGGTACTTCCTCACAAAAATAATTTTAAAAAAGCTTCCAGAAGAACTAAAAGAAGTTTATTAAAAGCTTTGTATAAATTCCTTATGAAAGTCTTCTGTGCTGAGAAATTTGGTAGCTGGTAGGACCTTTTGCATATACTGTGATTCACAACCAAAAATTTCACAAGAATTGCAATAAATAACTCTCTACGTAAAGCTTTGTGCACAAATGTGATGTGACCACTGAAAGAACGAGCAGCCGGTAAACGAGTGGGCGTTATCCACTGATCCAGTGGGTTGGACCACCGTCAACACCTGACCAAGCTTAAGCCTCCCAAGCACATCTATGCTAACCAACTTGCTAAATATCATGTAGTAATTACATTTTTCTACAACTGCAGATTCCCAGAGTTTAACAGCACTATCCCTCACCTTTATTTTGGAGGTATGCTGGTTTGGCTGTACCCAGGGGCTGTAATTCTTTGGAAAGATTACCAAAGTCTGTGATGTTACCTCTTGAAGCTAGTAAAACAATACACCTGATAAAGGAATGGATACAATAAAGACATGTTAAATAAACACAAAGACATTTTCAGTGATATAAACATCTTGTTGCATAAAAAAAAAAGATATTATTAGGAGACTTAAGATATTATTAGGGCTATGCACGGAGAGCCAGTATCGCTCCCTATTGCCTCCTCTAGGCAATGCACTGAGCCGATTCCCATTCAGAATCTTTAACGTAAGTTATTTGCTGGTATTAAAGATTTTGCCTTAAAGAGCCATTATCGGCTTGGTACATCTGTGGTGGCAGATGCGCGACACAGTTTCTGCAACCGCCGTTAGTTATGTCTGAAAGTCACATTAACCCTTGGTACATGGGTCAACGTGACTTTAAGACTGAAATAGCCTATAACGTCTCTCCGTGCATAGCCAGAGAGAGAGAGAATCCAGAATAGGGATTAACGACAGCCAATGGCTGCTTTGGTGCTTAATGCTCAGAGTTTCCATTTGTGTCCCTTTCTGAACATGGAGCTGGAAATATTTCTTTAGGTTTTGTTTTCAGGACTAGCCAGAAACCTATAAGGAGTTCCGAGTAGTTTGGTAATACATAGCAGCATTATAGTGGCTTTAGAAGATTCCCCAAGATGTTAGCACGGAGATCACTAGAGACTTTCCAAATAGCCCCACTCAGAAATCCTCCTACCTTGTTACAAATGGGAAATTCTACAGTATTCTTTGAACACATAGTTAGCCTGCAAGAAGAGATTGACTGCAGTTTATCATCATGAGGCTGAATCTATCTAAAAATATTGAAGGAGAAGTAAAACATAAAAAAAAAAACATTTTAAAAATGGGGACACCTTGTACACAAAGAGATATATTGGCGGATAACTTATTAGAGAGTTTTTAACTGATGTCTTGGGAGCTATTTCTATCCCCCCCCCCCCCATATTGGACAATAAAAAGTTATAAAAAAAAAAATATATAAGAAAACACAGCAGGACATGACAATAAACAGATTTTATAGCAGTAAGAGATTTAATTACCTTTGAGGAACTTTGCTTCTTAAATATGTTTCCAACATTTCAATGCCACCTTGTGCAAAGAACTTACTTTCTTTCACTGTGCCAGAGCAAGCATCAATAATGACAAGGAAGAAACCAGTTCCTTGGAATGGAAACTTAGTTCCATTAACCTGCAAACACATAAAAAGCAATAGATAGTCATTTCACACAAGGCATTTAAAAAAAATCAATTGCATATATTCAAATGTTATTTTCGGAAATATAAACATTTTTTTATTAATGGGATAAGTAGTAGAAGGGCTGATAAACATCATGTATCCTGCCTTGCAGATGACCCAAAAGTAGCGAATGATATTGAAGCCATGAAATAGCATATGTGCTACTTGTTATATCCGTAGATACACCAGTTATGCTGGGTTCATTCTTCTTGAAAAGAACACAGCGTGTCTTAAAATGAACATCCATTCACAAAATGCCTCTGCTCACCAGTCTGTTGTGTGCAAACCATCTTAACATATCACAATTACCATTTACTTTATTCCAGTTTTAAAGTTGTGACTTCCATTATAGCACCTAAAAAATGTATAATTAGAATACATGTAGATGTTGATTTTATGTTTTAATGGTATACAAGCCTTTTTAGGTTTGGCATTGTTTAAGATGATTATTCTGGCCAGTAATTTTTCTTAAGTAAAACAAGAGCAAGATGGCTATTCTTATATAATATGCATACTTTCCTTTAGTGAAAGACTTACGGATATGAAAGACTCTGTTGCTCCGTGTTGAATTTCCCCTTCAGTAAGAGACTGAAGCTGCACAGGGAGGTAGATGTTGTGAGGGTCACTGGTAAACACCATCTTATGGAAAATCAAAAAAGAAAAAACATTTATCAAACACACACTTTTTCAAACTAATTCACACTGCATTTTATTTAGACAGAAATTATTATCCAAAGTTGTTTGTTTATAGATTTCTCAAATATGTTTGTCTCAAAAAAACATAGACCAGAAGTCCAATAATTACTGATCAGTAGAAGTGGCCCCAGTTAACCAGCACACACAGATGATGTATAAATACCACTAATGAAGCACACCTTTCAGTCAAGCTTTCTGCTAAAAAACCTGAATGCTGTAAATGTTCAGGAGGGGTTGCAAAATAAATATTTAACCTTATACTTTAGCTTTGCCCTGGTCTGCTGGGTGTTTGCAACAAACTTATAACTAATAATAACTATCAGGTCTATAACTAAGTATCAGGTCTCAAGCACAAGCATCTTTGTATGGGGATCTGTCAGCCATGCAGCCATACACTGGCCAGAATTGTATCTGCTCCCCCTATTTAAAGTAAAGGGAGAGGACACCGATCAATGTAAATTTTCCATTAGGAATTAATGACCACACTGTCAACAGCAGTAGTTCGATGGAATCATTATTGGTTGTTTCCCCATGCCAAGCCGATATTCTGCATATCATGTCCATCGAGATATGTTGACTGCCTTCAGAGTTTATAAAATCCTTGAAAGATATTCAATTAGATGGTGTGATTTCATTCAAGTACTTTTCCACTAAACTTTGGTTATATAAAGTTTAGACAAAATGAACAAAATATTACTGCAAAAAATAGATACTAGGACAGTGATGTCCCCTTAGCATTTCAGATGTATAGAAATTACAACTCACAGCAAGCTTTGGTTGCATTCTGACAAGGTTTAACAGGTTTTTACTGTACTAGGAGCACTGAGAATAATTTGTTTTTCTTAGCCTTCAGTTTCCTTTTAAAATGGCAGGGTTCTTTTAGCCCAAAGCAAGATTACATTGTACTGCCATGTTACACAACCTTCTGTACTTTTACAGGAAATAAACAACAGATGTATTAGATAAAATACAGTAACCCAAAGCTTGATTAAGTTATTTTTGGCTCCAAAAGCAAGTTGCCTCTCCTAAAAAAAAACAAAAAAACTTTTTTGAACTGATTAGCTCTAGCTTAAGGGATAAATATACAAGGAACACCAATGTAAACTAGAGATGAGTCCTTGGATTTAAAAATCTGTAGATCCACTGGAATTTTCAGAAAATTGGAATATCAAAAATTGCATGGAAAATTCAAAATCAAGAAATTAGATCAAAAATTCTACAATCAAGATTGAAAATTCATAAAACAATGGTTCTGTAGTTTACAGTAATCAAGGACAACATACAAATGCAAGATATAGTGTAATAGAACATGTGCCATTATACAGGCCACAGTCACAGTGACTAAAGTTGGCCATGGACTACAAAAGGTAATTAGGATCGTAACACCGAACGATAAGTTTGATTGACAGATATACAAATGTTAATTGTACGTAGATGTGCCATATCTATTGCTTGACATTCAATTTGTTTGGCGACGTCTGTTCAAGAATAGGGCTGAAGGTCTTGTGTTAATATAGTGCCATACTGATATTAAATAGGTTAGCACAACTTTAAACCATTATTCCTGCACATAAATAGGGCTGAAGGTCTTCTTTCAATATAGTTTTTTTTAATTTCCTAAGACTAAAATGCAAATTCAAGGACCCCGAGAATATCCATAGCACATGAGAAATGCCTAGGAGTAGGGACATAAAAAAAATAGTTTTCTATAGTAAACATCAGCTAAAGGGCATGTCCACCCTTAAAAAAAATGGTGACTTCTCAGTTACATGTCCACAGTTCAAACTGCTATTTTTACCAGTTTATTACATGCATTTGTAACAAAATATTTAATGGTAACTTATCTTCCATTCTGGCAAAATATTCTGTCTCCTCCCGCTGCTTAATGATATTTTTCTAAGATTCAGCATGTGCAAAGGAGGCAACAAGGGAAATAGCAGTCAATCATTGGTGGGAAGCAACCCAAGCCTTGACTGATTGCATGGAGCCAGGTTGGAGAATGGAGGCAATAATTATCCTTAAATATCTGGATAGTAATGCATCTAATAAAGTGATGAATATATCAGCTGGGAGCTGTAGGCAAGTAGCTGACAAGTGACCATTTTTTTTTGTTTTGAAGGGAAACTAAAGTCTACAGAAAACATTTTCCCAATAGACAGAACACATTCACAAACAACAAGCTGTGTTTTACCTTCACCTTTGCTGTGGCTGCTGTGAAATTAATCTGTAGGTACTAGGAGTCAGCTCCAATAATCCTTATCCACCGTAGCTGGGTGATACCCAACTAAGTGTATGCAGTACATGCACATGCTCTGTAGTGCTCAACAGATCAAAACAAGCATGTTGCTTCCTAGAAGCTGATAGCTAATCACACAACAGCACAGAGATCCTTCCTCTCCCGGACACAAAACAAGGATTCCAATAATGTCTGAGTGTAAATGTATTTAAATGATCCTAACTATGATATGTAAGGATGTAAGAAACAGAATATTAACATTTCAGTAAAAAATAAAAGTTTGGGGACTTGAACTTGCAACCTCATGTACTATTGTCTTGCAAAAAGAAAAACACCTAACCCATCATAGATACTATGTGTTACAGTTCTGCATGTAGCTAGGAATAAAATGGGTGGGGGGGGGGGTAGAGTCTGGGGATTTGAACTCATGACCTTTTGGACTGTGTATTTCTAAAACACATATTTAGCCTGTTTAGAAAAGCTATATGCAGTTAGTAAATAAAATCTTATCAGGGACTTCCATATCAGTGTGGAGACACATGTATACAAAACACTCTGTGCATAGAGACAGTGAATACTGGGGTCAGGGGGTGTGGCACTTTGAAGCCTACATGGGCTGTGGGTTGAACTGGCAACAACATGGAAGCCTTCTTAATTACAGAATCTATTACTTATGTGTACTAAATCCAACATACTAGAGAAGAATCTTACAATGTATAGGTGTTCTGGGAAAAAAATTGTTATGGTTAGCATTTTTTTAATATGACTTTGAAATTACCTGAGATGCTCCACATCTTGTACATGAATCACTTGTTTTAGTTGGCATTGGCTTTGGTGCAGATGGTGGTTTGGCATACTTTGGATATGCTTTGGCCATACAGTTACTGATAGCTTTGGATTTCATGGTGGCTTGAATCTTTATTCTCTCACATCCCTGAAGAGAGCAATAGCTCTGTCCATCCCGAGTGTGTTTTGCTTGAAGAAAAAGGAAAAGCAGCCTGCAAAGAAAAATTAAACATTTTATTTATCTATTTTCAATTAATACCTCTATTGTAAATTGGTGTACAGCAAAAGATGACTGCCAGTGCCAGCCCAGCAAGGGAGAAGGCATAGTAAAACTCTAGTCCGAGAAACTCCAACAGCTTAGCTCCATCTGTATTTAGAAAAGGGCTAGTAAATGCATTTTTAATGTTATGTTTTCCTTTCCTTTGAAATATTGATATAGTAGGCTGCTTTAAGGCGCATTTTGCGCACCAATCGCGATTCCGATTTGCATTGCTTATGCAATGCTATTGGAGTGTTCCTACTTTGTGCGCTGCGTTGTGGGAACACATATGTGCATGATGTTTTGTGCGTGTCGCATGTTTTTCCATAACATTGATGGGCACAGGATTGCAGCGCACATAGCTTGTCACACTCTGCTGTGTGTATTAATGGGACCTAGCCCTTAGTCTTATGCATAAAGGTACATTCTTAAAGGGACACTAAAGAGAAAAAAAAGGACTTGCCTTTATTTCTTTTATATATTTTTTGTCCTGCCAGGAACACTATCCCTTTTTGCTCTCAGTGCTCCCTGTCACTAGATATCCTCATGTCCGATTCAGCTCACTCCTAGTTAGTATGCATGTCTCCTCTCTATGTATCCACCCCTCCCAAAACTGAGGCACAGCTAGAGTGTGGAGCATGTGCAATGGAAATGATCTGTGTCCCACTACAGCCAATAGCATTCACCCAGTGATTTGGGTTCTAGTGAAAGGGGATAGTGTGAGTGTAGGGGTGGGGGCTTTAGAATTGATTTCTTTAGGTACAGTGCTACACTGGGTATTCAGTAACACAGAGAGAGCATGAGCCAACTGCAGGATTGAGTGTTAGCTGTACACACAGAAAGAGCACAGAGCAACAGATAACGCTTATTTCTTTTCCTGATCTTTATGCTGAATCTATTATCCATGCAGTGACAGAGAATTAAGCTTTACTTTTATAGAATGAATAGTTTCTACATGTAGTGTTTCAGAGGGTGATTGGGTGATTGAAAGTTCTTTACCAACTAGCTGTGCCCAGCCCCCTTTAAAGTAAAACTCCCAGAGATAAGGTGTGACAACAAATCTTTTACAGGTGATACTATACCCATTACATTTTGTGCTACAAGGTACACTAAAGTGAAGATTTTAAACAGCGAAGTGGACCTCTATTTCACAGGCAGTTAGGATATCTTATTATTACCTCCCTGTATTCAATAGAACGCACGTGATTACCTGCCAGAATTCCGCTCACTGCTTCTAAACAGCTGATCAGTGGGCTGAATTATAGGTCCACTTATCAGCTACCCAAAATCTTCACTTTAATACACATTTTACTAAAACTGTATTGCATTGGTTGCACTGCTCCATTTGAAAAAAACATTGGAAAATGGTGCAAGACCTTGTAAAATGAGCGTAAAACTAATAATAACCCGGTAATTTACTGGGTAGCTTGGATTTTACACACATTTTTACAATACTAGAATATACAACATCTTCCTGTGCCTGTGTATTCGCATTTGTCAATTGTCACCAGCCCTTGCCAAACAGTTCCAGAACAAATATACCAAAAAACAATACAACCAAAAACACATAAAAGCTAAAGATGAAGAACACTTAACATTTACCCAGTGCTGCTGTCAAAATAAAATCCACCTTTTGATTGTTTGCTCTCTAATTCCTCCATGGAGGACACAGCCAGATATTCTTCCCCAGTGGGAAATGTAGCAGTTTGTCTTCGAACTATCTGTGAAGTGATTTGAAAGCTTGTATCTTCTGGGTAACAAAGACCAACTCTTATCCAATCACCCCTTTAAAAAAATAAATTACAAATATCTTTAATTAAATTTTTTTAATTAAGAATATCTAAAAATAAAAGATGAAGAAACAGCCCCATTACAGAGAAATGAAGACTTGTATCATATTGAAGTTTAAAGGGCATGTCCACCCCCAAAACTATAATTTTACCCACTACTAGCCCCACTGTGTAGTGTAATAAAATCCTTACCATACATCCCTGCTCCAAATGGCTGCCCTGCTATGCCCCTCCAAAGTCCATAAAACTGGCCACCAGGAGCCTGGCAGAATCCATATAGGACTCTGACTCCTGTCTCTCCTCAAGGAGAATTTTGTCATGTGCACTGCAGCCCCCCCCCCCCTCCCTCTCCTACCGGTTTTGCTCTCCCTCCCCCTTACTACAGATCCCTCTGGTATAGTGTAGGTCTTTCTCCCCAAGCCCCAACCTCTATAATAGATTTTACAGAAACTCCCCCAAACTCTACTTACCTTACCTCTCTCCCCGACATTCTCCTGTAATGTCCCTGTAAAGTCCCAAAAACTGGCAACCAGTAGCAGTGCAGGGAGGGAAATTGTTTCCGCCCCTGAGGCTTCCTCTCAGAAGTTTTTGGCTTGCTCAGAGCAGCCCACCCTCCCTCCCATTTTTCTCTCCCTCCCCCTAGTGTAAAATGCCCTTGGGGTATTGTAGGGCTTTCTCCCCCAGCCCCAACCGCATTATTCTTATTTCCAGAAACTCTTCCGAACTCTACTTATCTTCCCTCTCTCCTCCGGCATTCTGAACTGCTGGCAGCCACGTCCGTAATTTGCTGCCTCTCAGCCAATCACAGACGCAGCTGCTGGTTCAGCCCCCTGCTTGCAGTTTCATGCAAGCAGAGGGCCGAGACAGTGCGTCTGAGGAAAGAGGGAAGGTACGTAATGATCGGGGGAGTTTCTGTTGGGACTGGGGGAGGAAGACCTACACTATACCAAAACATTTTTAAAGGGGTGGACATGCCCTTTAAGTGACCAGACCTTTGTTTGAAAATACAGAGAAACTCTCTATTAGACTGCTCAAATAACACACACATCGCTTTCATTGGTTCTGTCAAAATTTCCAAATAACCAAAGCCCATGGAGCAAGTCGATATATACAGTATATATAAAAAAAAAATTGGAGTTTTTAGTGCCCACACTTGATGTCAGTTAGTAACCATTTTACTAAAAGCCAATCACATTCAGCTCAAAGAAAGCCCTATTATATAGTCAGTTTCACTTTTACTGTAATTAATCTACAATTTGGGATCCAGCAACATGTCTGCTTGAAAAATTTGAGAACCCTTGTGATTTATTAGAGCTGTGGTGTTTCATGTTCAATAAACAGATTGTTTAAATAAAATTAGGTTTGATCCAAATTGGTAAAATAAAGAAGTAATTGTAATCTTACTTTATTTTCAAAATTCCATTGCTCTTTGCTACTTACAGATGTTTGTACAACAATGCATTCAAAGCTCTACATATCGCTCAGAGAGATCTTTCACACAAGATGTCACATATATAGGTCTTAAAAATAAATTTAAGTCTAAAGATGCAATGGCATACTGACTGTTATACACTGCATTGAATATAAATACTTCTATTGTTATGTTTCAAGCACTAGGGTTGTCAAGCTACAGTATTAAATATTCTTTAAATATTAATCAAGATATTCCAAACAGTATAAAATGATAAGATATACATTGTCTATTTCCAATCTGGTAATAGTGGTTCAGATAAGGTAATTGCAAAATTAGATTAAATATTTGGAAAGTGTGACTTAAGCTAAATACAGATGTGTGTTTCTGCTGGGTCAGATTGCTAACAACCGAATGCCTATTCATGAACCAATTATCATCTGAAACGTCCATTCCCCATGTTGTAGGGTGCACAGCCTAATTCAAAGTGCTGCTAAAAGAAGCCTACAGCAGCAACATATTTGTCGACAATAGTCAGTGTTTCATAAGGATTAAATAGCACAGCTATACCTTTAGGTGCCTACAATTATAGCTTAAACTTTATACTTTATCAGGATCTGCTTCTAGTGATAACTGGTAAAAACAATGCAGCTTACTTTTCAAAGTTTATGGGATACAGGTAGATAATCTGTGGAGCCTGCGCATTCCAGTGGATAGTATATCCCTTTTGCAACATTACTACAGGTTGATATTGCTGGTACAAAGCTTTTTGGGTAATTCCTTTCAGTGTCATATGTCTGGATGGGTATTCATCCCTTGCAATGCTTACAGTGAGATTACTAGGATTCCATGTTTGAATATACACCTATAAGGGAAAAAACATTGTAGAAAATTAAGCAGTGGAAACCCTATTTTCTAACGGAACTTTAATTTATAACAATCACACCCCTCCTATCCTGAAAATGATAGTCTCTTATAACAATGATGAACTGAGAAAAATGTTTAATAAAATGTGCTTACATGTCTGTAAAGCAAGGCTAAAATAGAATGTTAAAACGATGCAATGTTCTGCGTGTTTGATTAAGCAAATTAGTGCTCAAGCAAACATATCTAACCTGTGCATAAGTACCACTGCAGATGACTCCATTCCATTCCGTAATATTGATACAGTCCGAATGTCTGACCAAGTAGTTGTCCATCCGAGCTACATAAACATTTTTAAAATTTGTGACAGAACCATCTTGGTCATAAAAAATGGAATTTTTGTCACCATCCAGATCACTGTCTTCAAACCACGGACCAGGCTGGCCAAAAAATGCTCTTAGTGACACCTGAAATTAAAAACGTGAAATTAATCATTGAAACATTATGCACAGTCAAACCAATTCTGTTTTTTTAACTTAAACCAGTCAAAAGATTCAACACAGAATCTCAAATACAAATCTAAAAGTTTGGTGCCCTATTCTATTTTAGAAGATCTTGAAGCACATCATTTACTAATGTAACTGGGTATATTATAACCCAGGAGGAACTGTGGTTGTACCAGTGGTTAAATAAGGAGCTGGGTGATGTCGGCTCCCAATCTCCATCTGCTAATTTAATTGTACTAAAATATTAGAACTTGAGCATAAAAGTACTGAGAGATGTTTATAAAATACTAGTAATGGGGGTATTTTCTTCATACTGGTTATCCTCACAATAGGACCTGATTTAGTTAACAGTAATAAAGTGCTGGTTATGTAAGGCTTGTGTTCCTAATCATTTTAAACATAGAGAGCTGCTGAAATTGCAATGCTAGGTACACATAAGCCAACATATGTCTGTTTTCTTCTAGTGACAGATCTACTAAGCAATACATTGCTTGATAGTCTGTCTGTAGGGAAAATAAGTACATAGCTAATATTTCATCCCTATGCCTGATTCTGCGTATTAAAATATGCTGTGTAAAATTTTCCCACCAATTTTAGAGAAAAAATAAATACCGGTTGTAGGGTGACATTTTGGTCAACTGATGTTGTAATAATGACTCGTGTGGACTCACACCTATGTAAACCCTACTATAGATTTATAAATTAGTGTAAACAACAAATTAAAGGGCATGTCCACCCCAAAATTTAACTTTTGATATGTGGTAGGGCATGCTCCCCCAGCCCCAACCGCATTAATATAATTGTTAGAAAGTCGCCCGATTTTTACTTACCTGCCCTCTCTCCCCTGCTGCAGTGTTCAGGCCCTCTGCTTGCATGGAATTGAAAGCTGGAGGCGGGACCGGCAGCCGCGTCCGTGATTGGCTGAGAGGCAGGGAGGGCTGCACTGAGCATGCCTCAACCTTGATGAGGTTGAGGAAGTCTCAGGCACAGCATGAGTCACACACTGCTCCTACACAGCAGTTTCCTGGACTTTGGAGGGGCACAGGAGGGGAACTATTTTGAGCAGGAATGTAAGGTAAGGATTGTTTTAAACTACTTGATGTGGCCAGTAAGGGGTTAAATTTTAGTTTTGGGGGTGGACATGCCCTTTAATCTTCCAGCAGATTCATATCTAGGGGACTGAGTGCTTTGGGAGTTGAAAGCTCTTCAATTTATTTCACAAATTATTATAAAAGAACACTTACTCCGCTTTATCTATGATTCCACTAAAAATAAAAGATTTGCGTTCTTAATGATATCATAGTTACATTAATCTACACATTTGCATTGGCTAAATGAATATTATAGAATATATGTAATACAAAGTTTGCCAAACAGCCATATTAGTGTTGTGTTTTTTAAGTTGTCTCCACTTAAGCAACAAACAGTTATTCGACTCCGTGACAATTTCACAAGATGACTTTCCACCAGCAAGAAAACAAGCATGTATTGTACATATCTGTAGCTATATTTCAACATTATAATGGCAATACAAAGCAAGGGAATTTAACATTGCACTACTTATCCTGTAATAGTGTATTCCCTCCACTGTATGCACTGCCTAAACATTCTCAGCCAATATTAAGAATTAACATTTCACATATTCACACTTACATTGGCTCCAAATTTAAGGTAGGAGACATTGTTCTTTGGGGTAAGTTGCCATTGATTTTTCATGAGAAAGCCAATTGCACTAGTAAATCTATCAGGCGTTGGCACAAAGTTTACAAATGTGCTTTTAGTAAGACGAATTGGTCCATCATAAATCTGAAATCCTCTTATTGGGAATGTCCTGTAGGAAAAAAGATAGTAATGATTATATTTATTATTTACGCACAACACATTTTATACCCTCATGTAAATTAGTCTAAAATAGCTCAATCACTTTATGACTCCTTAATTAAAGAAAAAATGTCCAGGAAAAACTTTCACCAAGCAGAAGTACTTTGAGCATAGTCACCAATCGGCCAAACTACTTGCCAGATTGGTACATGGCCCCATAGACCAAAATATGATCACTTATATTAAAGACCCTGAAATTGGGCTCTGTACCAACACAACAGATATTCTACATTGCTTTACAAAATATTACGCCAACCTATACAAATCCCAACTCAACCCCTTAACTCCCATTTCTTAAATATTAGGCAAATCCCCTTTCCTAAACTGCACATAAATCAACGAACCCTGTTAGACTCTGAGATATCCCTCTCTGAAATCCGAGAGGCTTATGGAAAGTCCCCTGGACCAGATGGAATCCCAACTGATGTTTATAAAATATATGACAACACTCTACAACCCCTACTAGAAGTATACAAAGCTGCCTTCAAATCAGAGACACTCCCTGAATCCATTTACAATGCACACAACTCTTATCCCAAACCAGAAAAAAATCCACTAGATTGCTCCTCATACTGACCAATTTCCATCCTAAATACAGAAAATAAATTACTAGCAAAAATTCTAGCCATCCGTCTACAGCAAGTAATTACATCCATTGTACACCCAGACCAGTTGGGATTTATGCCAGTTAAGTCCACCTCTATAAATATAAGGAAGGCACTAATCAACCCCTTAGTAGACCACGAGAACTCTGGATCTCGTATTATACTTTCCCTCGACACTGCCAAAGCATTTGATTCTATTGAATGGCCCTTCCTCTGGGAATGCATGAGACGATTCGGTATAGGATTGATTTTTCGAAAATGGGTCCAAATGCTCTACACTTACCCAACTGCCACTATTTTAATAAATGGAACAACCTCCCATTCTTTCCCATTGGAAAGGGGAACCGAACAAGGCTGTCGACAAACTACTCCTCTACCTAGGAGACCCAGACAAATCCCTTCGAACATCTTACCATATCATTACTCAATATGGCCCAATTTCGGGCCTATACATCAATTGGTCCAAATCAGCTCTCTTCCCAATAGAGAAAGCCACTGCCATGCCTCCATTTGCTCACGCACGGATACCAAAAAAACTATAGATTTAAATAGCCAGAACCAAATTCAAAATACTCCAAAAGACCCAAAATACAGGTAGGACTGGTTCTCCCCAACTTCCAACTGTACTACATAGCTAAAAAAATAAGGATGTAGTGCAGCATGCAGAGAGGTCTTAGTACACAACACAATTGTAGTTGCAAATGGTGCTCTTTATTGGAGCGAAACACACAACATGTTTCGGACTTAGTAGTCCTATATCACCTCTCTGCATGCTGCACTACATGCTTCTTTTTTTATGGATTACTGCCTGGGCAGGGAAAGCAGCATGACTGGAGGCAGCCATTTTACAACTTAAAAGTGTGATCTCATTCAATTGTACTACCTAGCTGGCCAGCTGAAATACTGGATTAATCCCGAGCCCAAAGAAGAAGGTGATCCCACCCCCCAACTATATAACATGGAGTAGGTTGTTAGCATACCTACCATCACACCCCCTAACCTTCTTAAATAGCCCAACTTATAATCTTCCAGCTGGTGGTACCGAACTACAGAAGCAGCAATACAGAATTTGGAATAAAGCACAACGAATAATTAAATACCGGAGGAAACCCTTACTATGGCACAACCATAACTACCCTTACCTTCAATCCCTTAACATAAATCGAACCATGGAACAAATGGGAATAACTAAATTTGCAGATATAGTCAGAGACAAACAACTAATAACCTTTGCTGAATTTAAACAAAAATTCCAAGTACAGGACAATTTTTTGTTTTGGTACTTACAACTAAGATACTCCCTGCTTTCACCATTTTACAGCTCTCAAATTCCAGTCTCCCCACACCCAATAATTAATCTTATTTTACAGGAGAAAGTCAGACATACTGTCTCCAATCTCTATATATATATCTTTTAAACTCACAACTTCCTGATGAAACAACCCTAAGAAAAATGGACCTGCTACATCCCCTCACTAACCACCGAAGACTGGAATGACTTGGGTAAATCCCATCTTAAGGCATCCCTGAACAAATGTGACTATACTGACTTCAGGAATCAGGTTCTCTGAGGTTCTGCGCTGAGCCCCCACCCTACCTTCTACCCTACCCTTCCCAAGCAAAAGTGGATCTATTATTATAATAACCAGAAACCATTTGAGATGTGCCCATCCCTAATGTATCCAAGTTACCCCCTCCCTTATGTTTAACAGACTGACCTGCAGAAATTAGTCCACACCTAGCTGAAATGTCTACTCTGTATCACTATATGCATGTTAATTTGTCTGCCTTTACACTGTAACCTTTGGGCAATTATGTATGCAACAGCGATTTTTTGTATGTAAATGGTTTAATTTTGCTAAAAAAATAAACAAGGTTAAAAAAAATGAGTCCAAAAATAAGTTAGATTAACATTTAGCCACGGGTTGACTGTGGGACTAAAGCATGCTTACATGCTTGCATTTAGGACAAACAATGAGTTCTAAGCCATGCATATAGGACATAAAGACAAACGCCATAGATGGCTGTGTTGCATTCCCTATTACATAGCTAGATCTACAGCTAAAAGGACAAGAGTTGCAAAAGTACGCTGCTGTCCGATTAACAAAACAGCCATGATTTAAAAAAAAATTGTTAGTGCCCATTATTTCCCTTCTTGCAATTAGTTATTGTAGCCATACATATGTGACAGTTGTTGCATTTAAAGGGGAACTAAAGTCTCCAGACAACATTGTCCCAATAGACAGAGCACATTCACAAACATACAAAAAGCTGTGTCTCACCTCTCCCTTTGCTGTGGCCATTGGGTGATTTATGAAAATAACCTGTGAGTACTAGGGGTCAGCTCCCACAATCCACCTTAGCTGGGTAAACCCCCAGCTAAGTGTCTGCGTACAGGCACATGCTCCATAAAGCTCAACAGATCAAAACAAGGAAGTTGCAGCCTTGCTTCCTAAAAGCTGACAACCAATCCCATTATAGCACAGAGATCCTCCCTCTCCATGACACAGAACAGGGATTTCAGTTTTTTGTTTTCAAACACATTCAAGGCTCCTGTCCTAACAATGATATAATCCTTTACTTTACATACAAAAAGAAAATGAATCTTTGCAGTGTATTTCATAGATAGCATGGATGTAAGAAACGGAATACTTACATTTCAGCAAAAATAAAAGTAAGTGTGGGGAATAGAACCTGCAACTTGTACATTTACCCTGTCTTGTTAAAAGCAGAAGTCTTACCTCTAGGCTAAGAGAGACACTATAAAAACCAGTGGTACATGTAGAATATTGTAGTAGGAACATAATAGAAACAAAAAATAAAAATACATTGGGGGAATCAAACTCATAACCTTCTGATCTGTATGTGTCTAACCCTGGCATCCTACAAGGTGAGCCACCGCTGAACAAGCTTAAAGCCTTGGAACATTTAGAAGCTTTATCTTTTGCATGGAATATAATAGAAACCAAAAAAAAAGGTTTAGCTGGGGTATTGAACTTGTGATCTTCTGAATTGTATGTGTCTAACCCTGGTGTCTTACAAGGTGAGCCACCACTGCACAAGCTGAACGCAAAGGTACAATTAGAAGCTTTATCTTTTTCATGGAATATAATAGAGACAAAAAAAGCTACATCTGGGGGATTGAACTTGTGACCTTCTGAACTGCTTATTTTTTAAATCTGGTGCCTTACCTGGTGCGCCAACACTGAATGAGCAGAGAGTCCAGCTACATTGGTAACTTTATCTTTTGCTAGTAAAGGAATAATTTAAAAAATGGATTATGGAATCCCTGATAACTTAGAAAGCTGCTTGTTACCCTGCAATTTATTTTCTAGCAACTCACACTGACTGGTAAATAAACTGCAGGGTAACAAGCAGCTTTAAAAGTCTTATCAGGGATTCCATATTGGTGTGTAGACATCTGTATAGAAAACACTTTGTGCATAGAGACAGTGAATACTGGGGTCAGGGGGCGTGGTTCTTTGATGACTTCATGGGCTGTGGGTTGTACTGGCAACAACATGGAAGCCTTCTTATTTACAGAATCTATTTCTCACATATATTAAATGCAATGTACCACAGAAGAATCTTACAATGTATAGGTGTTCTGGGGAGAAAAACTTTCACATTAGGTTTTTGAAAATTTAAGTTTAGTTCTCCTTTAACAAGGCATAATACATTGGACCCTGTTTGTAATAGGCAATGACCCACATACTGTATGCACTCATCCAATCAACTCTCCTACACCCTGTAAGGGGATCAGTTATGAATGAAAAAATTCAAGAGGCCCAGATCCCATGGCTGTAAAACAAGCCCAAACTACCACCTCTACACAACACCGTGCTTGACAGTTCGTATGAGGTGTAGGTGCTAATACGCTGTATTTAGTTTTCATGGTGCTGTGCATTATGGCCAAATCTCTCTACTTTGTCTAAAGGACATTGCTCCAGAAGCCTTGTGGTTTGTTCAAATACAATTTTGCACACTTACTCTATGCCACTGTTTTATTTTTAGAGAGAAGAGTCTTTATCCTGGCTCATAACATCTGATTGGTTGCTGCAAATTAATAGCACAAACTTTTGCACCTCTAATTGCATCAGTCCCTTTTTGACAAAATGCATTTTGCAAGTGTACAGTCCTACTTTGCAATACTTAAGGTTAATTTTTGCCATCTTTCTGAACTGTAAACGTGTCCTTTTTACTTGATGTTTTTACTGGATTACTGCAGTGAGAAAACATCCGATTGGTTGCTGCTGATTAATAGTACAGGCAAACTCTTGCACTTTTTTGGAATCAGCCCCTCCAGCCTGCAGTGAACTAAAAATACAACTTTATCTTCTCATTTGGCATACAAATTGTCTATAGTAGTAATCCCTTTCATGAACCCACACAGCAAAGCAGACAGCAGTAGTTTCTTTAAAAAAAAAAAACTTTATATGTTACTTTGTGTGTGCAGTGTGCTCTTTACTTCCTAAGTTTTAATTAACTGGTTATCTGTTCATAATTACGATAATGTGGTAGCAATTTCACAACCTACAAATCAGTATTTTGCCTTCCACACCCACAGTATCTTTAAGTGGCGTCACCTGTTTCTAGGCAGTGTACGGGTTTTATTTTCTATTGCTCCAGTGCCCCAGTATTTATTCTGTCCACCTAGATATCCATAATTCTTGCTTTCTCCAATGAAAAGAGATTCTGAAACTTCCTGACTGGAGCCTTCATCTTTAGGGAAACTTCCATCGCTACAAAAATACAGGAAGAGAAAATGAGTCATGCATCAGAGATTATTAAAAACAAGAATTGTTTGGTTTTACAGAAATTAGCCATGCTGACTCAAATGTTAATATAATCATCTCTGCAAAATATAATCTAAGTGCCAAATATACTTAAATGTTTCCAGGAATTATCTGCTTTCGTACAATATGGCTACACTAAACTTTTCAGAATTTCCATTTTTATGTTTATGAAGTTAATGTTACATTTCTGTCCCATAAAGGTAAGGTAACAAAAATCTAGCTTGGAAATATTGGTTCTAACTATTGCTATGTTCCTTGAAAAACATTTAGTTTAACACAACCCCCATCCTATTAATGAAAAAATGAGCAATACATTTCCATGAGTGAGAATCCTGAAATACATTTAAAATAATAAGATTCCAGAAAAAAATTAACCACTAGTGTTGGAATGTATGTCCATGTCTAAAACCAGAACTTTGGTCTAAAATAAATATACACAGGAATTATAGTCAGATCAATCCAGCAAATTCTATCGAATTGATCAGACTATCAAAGACATTTTTCAGTGTTTTTGATAGACCGATCACAGATATCGATCAGTCTATCAAAAATCATTGATCAGGCAAGGCAGAAAGTTTTCCATTGACTCGATCTAGAAATTATCTTCCCTAGTTTCAAGCTGAACTCGACAGAAGATTAGCGGAGCAACGTGGGGAATTACGATAGTTTCCGCAAACCCAGAATCACATACAATTTAGATTTTTTTATTAAAGAAATTCCTTTATAAATGTAGTTTCTTTCTAAAAGGAATTCCTTTATAAATGTGATTCTTTTATAAAGATGGATTCTTTTCTAATGTGATTCTATTTTAAAATAAGATTATAAATAGAATTCTTTACTAAAGGGATTCCTTTATTAATGTGATTCCTTTATAAATGCTATTGCTTTCTACTGTAATTATGTCTGTGGTGTTCCGTTAAAGCAAGTTTTGTTTGTGAAGATGTTTCGCTAGTCATCTGACTGGCTTTCTCAATTCAGAATGGCTTGTACAACAATCTGTTGTCAATAAATATCCTGGAATGTGTCTCTAACACTATGATGTTAGGGATCTCCTGAATGCAAGGTTTTTATTGCATTGTTATCAAAACTGCCCAGGGTAAGGCATCAAAATAGCATTGTACATGGCAGACAAATGGTGTTGTAAGGTATGTTTACACTTAAAACTGAAACTTTTTACCAGATATTTACCAGACTGATATTTTTATCAGATTATTACATGCATCTGCAACCATATATTTAATGCATCTAATAATGTGCTAAATATATAAGTTTGGGGCAGGTAACGGATATGTGGCCAGTTTTTTGCTTTAAAAGGTGGACATTCCCTTTAAAAACTAAACTTTAGATATACCATTACCAGGGTGAATGAGAACCTTCACAAGCACAATCTACTGTAATTATTTTACAATTAAATGTATAAATATAATTCTTTACTATTGCGATCCCTATATATATGGGATTCTTTACTAAAACGATTCTTAATAATGTGAAGCCCCCCCATACACAGAATTGATATTTTAACTGATTAGGCAATGATGTAAGGCTGTGTACACAATGCAATTTTTCAGCCTGATCGATTGATATATCAGTGTATCAGTCAATTAGGGTACAAAATTTGAATGCTTTTGACCAATATCCAACAGTTTGTTCACTTTATTCCTCTTTTTTTATCCATCATATTTTTACAGTCCCTGCTATAAGGACTAGAATTTTCTATAGTGTATTCAAAAGGGGAAAAAAACAGTTTAGCACATTAGCCTTTTTGGGATCCTTTATAATCATCTTAGCTACATTATTTAATGGTCCCACATTCTCTGTCCTCATCTTTTTACTATTGATATACTTAAATGTTTTGGGGTTGCTTTGTTCAGCTATCCATATTCCATTTTCTATTTTAGCTAGCTAATTGCTTTTTTGCAATCTCTATTGTAGCTTTTATCCTTTTTTAATACTAAAAGTCATTTCTTTCTTTATATTTTCCCTAAAAAGCCACCCAGAGGTGGACCTAATAGTTTTTATGTGTCTGCTGTATTGTTTATGTATATTTTTAGGAGTTAAAACAATCCTATACATACAGTTTCTGACAAAAGTCTTGTCGCTTGTGTACAAATAGACCTGAAGTGCCGCTTAACAATAATTCCAATGCAGATTTTGTTTCAAGAAATGGTTCATGTTACCCCAAACAGCTTTTGTAATAATGTTTCAATGCAAAACGAAACTAACAAAAATTATTCTAATATTCACAGCTTGGTAAAGCCCATTGAGTCAATTTTTGCAAAGACATAAGTCTTGTCGCCTTGTCATATGGGCTTCACCTGTGACTAATAATGGATCAATTAGGTGTCAGGTGTGTATAAAAAGAACCCCAGTACACTAGACCTTCACATCAACTGCAAATAGACCTCTGCAAACATGCCTAAGATTCACCCTGAGACTAAAGTGTTGATTATCAGGAGGCTGAAGATCAAACCCACTGCTGATGTGGCGCACATATTCAATGTCTCTCAGCGTAAAGTTCAGAGGATACTGGAGAAGTTTTTGAGAAGCCCAGGTCAGGCAAACCCCTGCAAGTGCCGGGGATGAGGTGGAAATGAATCTCCATATGCAGTTGGCGAAGGCTGCCGGTATGGGGCATGTTCTGGTTATGGGGGATTTTAACTACCCTGACATAGATTGGAGTAAGGCAACTGCCAGCACCTCAAAAGGTATAAAGTTCTTACTAGACAGAATGCGTTGTTGGATCTGGTGATATCTAATAACCCTGAGCTCATTTTGGAGATAAGGGTAATGGGAAGCTTAGGGAATAGTGACCATGATATAGTGTCATTTAATATAGGTTGTAAAAAACTAAAGTGCACTGGCTTAACAAAAACTTTTAACTTTAGGAAAGCTAATTTTAAGCTGTTAAAGGAATCGCTCCTGCTTATAGACTGGGGGGAACTGTTTCTAGGTAAAGATACTGAGCAGATGTGGACCACTTTTAAAGGTATATTAAACTATTACATTTCTAAATCTGTACCTTTAGGTAACAAGTGTAAAAAAATGAGGTCCACTCCTGCATGGCTTAATGCTCAGGTAAAAAAGGGAAATGGAACAAAAGAAAAAGGCTTTTAAAATTTTGAAAACTGAAGGCACAGAACAGGATTACAGGGAGTACAAAAGCTGTAATAAAGAGTGCAAGAAAGCAATTAAACTAGCTAAAATAGAAAATGAAATACGGATTGCCGAACAAAGCAAGTCCAACCCCAAAATGTTTTTTAAGTATATAAATGGTAAAAAGATGAGGACTGAGAATGTGGGACCATTAAATAATGGGGCTGAGGTGGTTGTAGAGGATGCCAAAAAGGCTAATCTGCTAAACCGTTTTTTTACATCAGTTTTTACTGTTGAGAATCCTTGTCCTTACAGTGGGGATTGTAATAATATGCAGGGAAGAAATGAAGAGTATTCACATTGGCTAACAGAGGATATGGTACGGAAACAATTAGACAAAGTTAATATCAATAAAGCGCCAGGACCAGATGGATTGCATCCTCGGATTGTAAAAGAGCTTAGTTCAGTTCTATCTAGACCACTGTTTCTCATCTTTTCAGATTCGCTTTTATCTGGGGATGTGCCGCTGGATTGGAAAAAAGCCAATGTAATACCAATATTCAAAAAAGGTAGTCGTTCACAGCCTGGAAACTATAGACCTGTAAGCCTAACATCAGTGGTAGAGAAGGTGATGGAAACATTGTTAAGGGATCATATCCTTGACTATGTTTCCAGGAATCATCTTATTAGTAGTAGTCAGCATGGATTTATGAGAAATAGATCCTGCCAGACAAATTTAATTGGTTTTTATGTAGAAGTGAGTAAGAAGTTAGATTCAGGCACAGCAGTGGATGTGGTATATTTGGATTTTGCAAAAGCTTTTGATACTGTGCCACATAGGCGACTAATGTATAAACTGAGGACTGTTGGCCTTGAAGAAAACATTTGTTCATGGATAGAGAACTGGTTATTGGACCGCAAACAGAGAGTGGTGGTTAATGGAGCTACATCTATGTGGGCTAAAGTTCTAAGCGGAGTGCCTCAGGGTTCTGTACTGGGGATGCTTCTGTTTAATCTGTTTATAAATGACTTAGAAGGGGGCATTGAGAGCAAGGTCTCAGTGTTTGTTGATGACACTAAACTATGCAGAGCTTTGGAAACTTCCAATTATGTGCAAGTGCTGCAAGCAGACCTAGATAGATTATCAAAATGGGCAGTAGAATGGCAGATGAGATTCAATGTTGATAAATGTAAGGTGATGCATTTGGGATTTAATAATCCCTGTGCCACCTACACCATAAATAACTCTGTGTTAAGTGCATCTGTAATGGAAAAAGATTCGGGGGTTCTGGTAGATAACAGACTTAGCTATAGCAAACAATGCCAGGTAGCAACGGCTAGAGCTAGCAAGATATTGTCTTGTATAAAAAGGGGAATAGATTCAAGAGAGAAAAATATTATTCTCCCTCTTTACAAGGCACTGGTAAGGCCTCATTTGGAATATGCGGTGCAGTTTTGGAATCCCATATACAAAAGGGACATCTTGGAAATTGAGGCAGTTCAGAGAAGGGCAACTAATTAATAAGGGGAATGGAGGGGCTTGAATATGCAGGCAGATTAGACAAGTTAGGGCTGTTTACATTGGAGAAGCGACGTTTGCGTGGGGACATGATAACCTTATACAAATATATTAATGGCCCATACAATGAACTCTCTGGTGCACGTGGACATCCTTTAAGGTTGGAAGAAAAGAAGTTTCATCTTCAGGTTAGGAGGGGTTTCTTTACAGTGAGAACGGTGAAACTGTGGGACTGTCTTCCAGCAGATGTGGTAATGGCAAGTTCATTGAATAGCTTTAAAAAAGGCCTGGATAAGTTTCTAAAACTAAAAAATATTGAGAATTACTGGTATTAATGCATATAGATCTGGTTGATCCAGGGATACTTTCCGATTGCCGTTTGGAGTCAGGAAGGAATTTTTTCCCCCTTTTTAGCTGGGTTTTTTTGCCTTCCTCTGGATCAACTGTTAGGTAGGGTTAAAAAAAAAAAGGGGGGGGTGAATAGGTTGGACTTGATGGACGTATGTCTTAATTCAACCTTAATTACTATGTTACTATGTTACAACTGCTCGAGAGGACCGTTTGTTGACTCAAAAATCCAAGGCAAGCCCATATTCAACTGCAGCAGAGCTCTAAGAGACCTGGTCACCTGAAATCCATGTCAACCAGAACAGTTTGTCGGTTTTTGTCTCGAAATGGCCTCCATGGTCAAATCAGTGCCCATAAGCCAGCACTAAACAAAAGACAATTAAAAAAACATGTGGCATTTGCCAAGTCCCACAGCCTGCTAAAAGGATAGATGCTAGAAAAGTGGCAAAAGGTGGATTGTTCAGATGAATCTTCTGTTGAATTACACCACAGTTGCCGCAAATATTGCAGGAGACCTAATGGAAACCCCCATGGAGTAGAGATTTACCCAAAAAAAAGTGAAGTTTGGTGGAGACAAAATCATGGTCTGGGGTTACATCCAGTATGGGGTGTGCAAGGGATCTGCAGGGTGGAAGGCAACATCAATAGTGTAAAATACCAAGAAATCTTAGCTATCTCATATATTCCGAACCATAAAAAAGGCCAAATTCTGCAGCAGGATCGTGCTCCATAGCATACTTCCATCTCCACATCAAAGTTCCTTATGGCGAAGAAGATCAAGATGCTCCAGGATTAGCCAGCCCAGTCACCTGACATGAACATCATTAAGCATATGCGGGGTAGGATGAAAGAGGAAGCATGGAAGACGAAACCAAAGAATATGAACTCTGGGAGGCATTCTTGGCTATTCCTGATGATTTCCTTAATACATTGTATGAATCATTACCAAACCGCATGGATGCTGTCTTCAAGCTCAGGAAAGTCATACAAGATATTAAATTTGGATCTCACAGCACCACTACTTTATTTGCTGACATTTTTGGATTGGCTGTAAAGTAGATCATTTTCTGTATAGGCGACTACACTTTTGTCTTGCAATTTTTTCTTGCAATTATTTGGGAGGGCTTTAGCTTTTCATATGAGCTATTTCTAACACCAATTGATCAATTTAAAATCAGGTAAATAGAAGGAGTAACTGCAAAATACACAGGCGACAAGACTTTTGTCAGAAACTGTACTTCTGATAGTGACAAACCCCAGAAGCAAACCTGTAGGCAAATAATCCCACAGAGAACCCAAAACCTAAAGTGTAAAAGATAATGGCACCCAACACTGTAGTATTATTGTCAGTATGCGAAAAATAATGAAAATCTTTGCTATTATTAGGTTATTTGAAACATTCACTATAAAATGGCTGAAAGAAAATAACATGAAATAAAGCAGTTACATAAATGCACTAACCTTGCAAATGTTAAGCCAACCCCATTGTCAGAAAACCTGTAAAAAAAAAAAACCCAACATATCATTCCTTCTATATAAACAAATATTAAAAAAATAATTAAAAGTCAGCCATCCATTCTGCATACAGTTAAAGGACAACTAAAGCCACAGAACAACACTGAACCAGAAGGCAGAACACCTTGATATAAAACGAGTAATCTGTACCTTACCTTTCATTTTGATACAGGCGCTGGGAAATGTACCTAAACAACACATGGTTTGTGCTTTACTTCACAGCATTCTAGTATCACACAGTTTGGTCAACGACCATTAAGTTCTGCACATGCTCAGTCCTTAGCTATGGCACAAACTTGTTACAGTTGGTCACACCCATTAATAATATCTAGCCAATCCTTTTACAGGACAGATAAAGCAAGGAAGCATGTGACTGAGGGCAGGAGGTGTGGTCTGACACTGCACATACACACAGATACTTCATCCAGTTCTTAACAGGCTTACATTTACTGTAATACAATTTACTGGAGTGGGCTTTTATAGCTTATTGGTGTTTTTAGGGGGGTTGTTTTCAGATTCTGGAGTGTAAAAAATTGGGTTTAGTTCTCCTTTAATTTAATATAACCACCTGATCTACACAAAGATTCATCTCAGGTAATGCGCATACATTACTATAAAGCTGGCTTTAACGGTTGAGTTTAGACCCATGGAAATTCATGGAAAAAAAAGTTCTGCCTTTTCTTATTCTCAGACAAATATTCAATTTGCTGAAGCAATGTAAGTTTATATAACAACACTAACACATTGAAATCTGCACTGAACAAAATGTTTTTGTACTGCAATGGCAAAGAGAAATTTTTCTATTCTGACATTTAAGCTACACCATTAAAGCCTTGTACACAAATTAGATAATCATTGCTCAAAGCTTCCACAAACAATCTACTCATCTAACAATTTAGATTTTATTTAAAGCTGGGTAAACACTACAACCATCTTTCAAAGATGACAGACAGAATCAGTAAGATTCAGTCTGTCATCTTTGAAAAATTGCGGCTACAGACTTGAGTACAGGGTTCAGCCACGACTTAGGGAAATTCTCTGTTCATACTGAGCAGAACATTTGCCGGTATTGACAGGATTGGCCCTTTATCGCTAATGTGTGTATCCAGCTTTAGTGCCCAGCATACAGTCTGTATGGGATCTAAGATAAATTGTAATTTAGACAAACAGTCCAAAGATTGGTCCAACTTGTGTACCAAGAGACATTTGTAAGCCAACTAAACAATCCTACTGTATTTTTAGTACATTTTATACAACAAATACAGAAATAATTATTACCAATCTAAACAACTCTAATTACCATTTGCAGCTTGAATAACCACAGTATTTACCCAGAATTCTGTATAATAATATCTCCTCCACGAACCCAAGCACCATGGTCATTGTTTTTAAAGGCAACAAGGCGGTCGATTAATGCTGCCACACGTGGTTTATCTGGATCTGCATCCACATGGGGACGAAACCTTCAGAAAATGAAAAAGAAACAAAATTATATTTGGAAAGATTTTTTAGGATTGTAACATTTGTAAGCCAACACAGTCTTTATAATATAGCTGTTATTGCAACATTTCTAGCACTTGCAAATTAACATCTTAAAACAGCCTAAAAAGATAGAAAGGGGAGTGTAACAAGAGGCACACCGATTTAACTGCATTGTGGGAGACTGAAAGGTTAATTTACATTTTTGTTGCTAACTGTCTCTCCGCATGGTGTTTTGGATACAAGTATAAATAACTGTAATACATAACAGGAAGACAACTACAAACAATAGAAGCTGAGAAGCTGCAAAAAACAATTTTCATTGTTATCTAACAAAAATTATATATAAAAAAAATTATATATAATTCATTAAAGGGCTTTCCCTTGCTTTAACTAAAAGGGAAAAAAGAAATACAAAACTCTGGTTAAAAATTCTGCCCAAAGATTGGAATACATAGGCAGAGCAAGGATATTTGACTCGGTCATTATTGATGCAATTGTATAAAGCTGCAAACTGGCCTTGATTTTACATTCATTTCATTTTTTTTCTACCCAATTTATATTTATCTTGATCAGGAACAGGACTTGAAAGCTAATGTCACCTAGCCGAGTACCTTTTGTGTCAGTGTATACTACATTCTACCTTTAAAATGTGCAAATACCTGTCATATACCTTGCATTTAGATGCTTATGGATTATTTTTCCAGTTAAACCTTAAAGAATGCAAGTGAGATTCCTAACCTTGCACTGTTGTCCAAACACAAGTACTCTCTTGGATCCTCAACTGTAGCATTTACAGTTTTCACACCTTTATCAATAAACAATCCTGCCTGAAAGAAAACGTGATTAAAAATATTTTTTAAAAAAGCAGTTGAAATTTTTATAACAAAATCTGGCTTAGAGACTAATACATTGTAAGAAAAATGGGAATGAAGGATGTGACAAGGTATACCACCCTTACCTTCTGTTTTTCTAAACATACATAAAAGGCTTGTTACTGAAAACAGCATAGGAATTAAAAATTACACAAATCAAATCCCTTCTTAAATCAGAGTTAGTTGAAACTAGATATAGAGATATATTTATACACTTTTGTTCTCTTCAAAAGATTTTACCTTAAAATTGGAATGGACCCGATTGTTGTAAAAAATGCCCAGAGGGGTGAGTTCAGCTTTAGTTTCTGGATACAGTCCATGGGAATCTCCTGTTGACATCTTGTGAAAGACGTACCATATCCCAGCATCCTTTTATACAAAACAAATGAGAAAGGCTACATTAACCAATTCTTAGTCATACAATATTTTTATGAGCAGAAATTCCTAAGGAAACATAATATCTACAGTGCAAATGCAAATCTTGCATGGGAAAATAAAAATCAAAAACAGAACATGATGGCAAAAATTAAACAATGCTCTCAAAAAGGAAATTTTAATGGAGAGGTGGTGCTTGATGGGCATATTTTAGGCAATTGAGGGTGTTAATAAAGAGCTAACATTTAATTTGTTTGTACTATGTTTATTTATTCTCTTATGTATTGCTGAACATACTATGCAGCGCTTAAAGGGCATCTATACTGAAAAATAGGTTATTTTAATTTGACCATAACTGGAATCTATAATTCTTCCCAACCACCACTGTATAATTTTTTTGTTGATCTGCCCCCTATTTCTTTAGGTATCCAATCTAAAATTTCTTATATTTCAGCTGTCTATCAAGTTCTCTCAAAAACTATTCTTCTGTGAGTAGTTTTACTGTAGTTGGAATGGTGACAGTTCGAGTGCTGTATGCTGTGTGCAGGCTTGACAGTTGGTTTGTGAGAAAAAAGTCAGGTCGGATGGAAGTGGGAGTGGTTAAAAGAGGGAGGGGGGATACTGCTCCTAAACAAAATGTGTACTGGATTGAAGGCATGCAAATCAGAGTAAGTGTTACTTATATGTTTTCAATTGTAGATTAAGATGAGGCAAAGTAATTTTTTCAGTATAGTGTCCCTTTAACAATTTTGGAATCCATTACTCAGGCCCTGCCCTAAAGAGCTTAGAATCTAATCAATCTATCCCACACGCACAATTTATCATTATGCCTTTATGATTATGGGGAAACCAGAAGAAACCCACGCAATATCTGGGAGAATATACAAGTACTATGAAAATGTCTCAACCATTTACACATATGGGTGGCAGTAACACTTACTTAACAAGACACCATCAGGGAGATTCAATAAAAGTTCTTATTGTTTAAAATGGTGCTAATTTTGCCCCAACCAATCAGATCTTATTTAACATTTGAAAGCTAACATCTGATTGGTTGGGGCAAAATTAGCACCATTTTAAACTATAAGAACTTTTATTGAATTACCCTGCATATTTGTTTCCTACAAATATGAAAGAATGATCCATGTTGTGTTTAATTAAATTACATGACACAAGAAGCAAAATAATGAGATTTCTGATTAATTACATGACACAAGAAGCAAAATAATGAGATTTCTGATTTATTAAATATATTCTTTGTATGCAAGTATGAGCATTCCTCATAGTGTCTTACTATATTAAATACACAGTGTTAAAATACATTACTGCTTGTTAAATAGCAGAAATTCAGCAGGGCCAGTTACAAGAAAAGTGTTTTTTTTTTTTTTAAACTAAACCTTAATTTTTTAATGCTTAATGTGAACGCTTCTCCCCAAAACACTTATACATTGTAAGATACCTCTCTAACAAGTTGCATTTACCTACATGTAAGAAGTAGATTCTGTAACTAAGAAGGCTTCCATGTGCCCATGTAGGCTTCAAAGAGCCTTGTGAGCATGTGTACCTATTGGCCATATTCAGCAGACCTCTGAGCCCTGAACACGACTCACACCCACGACGAACGGCCATTTTGGCCAATAGTCACGCGTGTGTATGCTTTCGTTTAGGGGGCGTTCGTTGATCTGCCGAACGACCTCTGACTGAACACATACACACGTGTGACTATCGTCCAAAAATGTAACTTAATGCTATGCTGTTGAAAAGATCTACTACAGGTCATTTTAGCAACAAATTCATATTACCGTATATACTCGAGTATAAGTCGAATTTTTCAGGCTTTAAAATTAGCCTGAAAACCTAACCTCGACTTATACTCGAGTCAAGTCTTAATTTAGATCCAAATTCTGCAATTGCAGATAGTAACCAGTAGGCGGCGCTGTGTTAACCTGCATAGAAAGTTACAGGAGCTGATCTGCCTTTACACTTCCTGCTTCCTGTTTTCTGGCTGCTGGGCTCACTCAGCACTGTCACTGGATGTTGTAAATCTGATGGGTCTCCTCAGTTTGGGGCAAAAAACAGCTGCTAGTACAATGCAAAGGACAGCTTGAAACTACAACTCCCAGGTGACATTTTTAATTATTGGGGTCAGAGAGTCCTTTACTATATGGGGGTCAGAGTTCCCTTTACTATATGGGGTCAGGAGAATTGTAAATGATGGTAAGCTTAATTAAAAGTTTACTGAACCTTGCCACTCCACATGTTTAGAAACTGAAACTCCCAGCAACAAAGCATGATGGGAGTTGTAGTTTCCAAACATCTGGAGTGCCAAAGAATTGGAGGTTACTGGTACTGGATTTGGCTATTAGTGTATGGGATTCATGTATGGGAATTCTGCTGTCCATTTAAAGGGCAACTAAAGCCTAAAAACAACAGAGAATCAGAAGGCAGTAGTGGTGATAATTTCTACCCTCAACTTATACTCGAGTCAATCAGTTTTTACAAATTTTTCAGGTAAAAATAGGTACCTCGACTTATACTCGAGTATATACGGTAATTCAAAAAATATTTTTTACAAGGAATCTATTTTTTAGGATTATGTTATTGCATTCTGCCTGAGAAGATTCCAATTCTGCTAATCCATGCTACCCATGTTAGTCCTTACCACTGCCGGATTCGCAAAGCACATTTGCTTGGAAACACATAGCACATACACATTTTAAATAAAAGTTGCACAGCACAAACAATATAAATCTGGCATATTTCGAGGACACACACACTTGCAGTATTCTTGAAGTAGTACTTGAAGTATTTATACTATAGTGCAGAGCTGCTCGACAAGTTTCCTTTCTGTTGTTACCTGAAGTCACTTTCAGAAGGGTGGGCCTTACCCTAATTAGGGTTTACCGGTTCCCTCTACTTTACTAAATGGAGCCAATAAAGACAAAATGGAAATTTTTCATCTAGAACAATAAATATCAACGTCAGTTTGTCGACATTGGCATCGGCCATTTGCCATACACTTGGCAGACAATCAAAGTCTGGTTAGATCCAACAGGATTTTGAAATTATCAGGCAATTGTATGGCCAACTTAAGATGTGCCATTTTATCCTTTAGAACATTATTGTTAGAAATGCAGGAACTCACTCCTATATTTATAGATTTTTTTTTTTTAATATAACAAACCATGCTGCGTACCTAAGTCTACAAGCAAAAACATAGCCTTTACCTGAGAGCCTGCTGCTGCGTTATTGATCAGGTGATTTTTGGGATTAGCAATCCAAAAAGTGGAAACTGCCCTATAATGAAGGAAACCAGATGGTAGAAAATGTAGTCCATGTATAAATTATTACTACATAAAAACGAGGTTACATTTTCTGTAAAGAATTACCAACATGTAAACGACTGTAACAACCCCCGTTAATCTTACAATTTATGATTGAAAATACTTCAAGCAAGAAAAAATGATACACAGAACAGGTATATACAGTAGGTTAAGTGCTGTAGAACACACTATAAAATAGAGCTTTGGGTACTAAATTACCATAAATACATTAATTTGTTGCAAGATACTTACATGCAGTCTGTAGCTGGATTTGGAATGTAGTTGCCATATACTTTATCCCTAATGCTCGTACACATGCTGTTATTTCTATCAGTGGGTAACAAAGTGCCTGGTTTTGTAAGAAGTCCAAGGTTGTGAAACAGAGTGTTTCTTTGTTCAATGCCATCTTCCAAAAAGAAACAGTGCCCCAGGGTGTCATAGCCAATGGTGTCTTTTATCTGTTGAAATAAAGATGATAAAAGTAATTGCTTAGAAAATGAACAAATAATGTGTTAATGTGTGCTTAAAATAGTCTATTATTAATCTAATAAACATAAATTATGAAATTTGTGTCAATAGAGACTTCCATATGCATATTTTGCCATTTTTCTACTCAAAAGGGTCAGGAAAAGAACCCATAACAAAGGGTATTCCTTTACATTATACATATGGCCTAAACAAAGAATCTTTTCTTCTACAAATGTGTACATAACTTCTATTAATCTGCAATACACATAGGCTCATTCTTTTGGTCTCTTATTTCTTGGGACCTTTCGCACCTGCTCCCATGCACTTCATTATGATACAGGCATCCATAGTGTTGTCTGGAGCTCTCTGTCTTCTACATTACTGTCGGTTGACTCCATGAATCAGCTTCAAAGAGACAAATTCCTCCCTGTATTGTATTCTTGCACTTGTGCCAGGAAACCTGGATTTTAAAGGGCATCTATAGTGGGAAAACAAACTTTTTTTTCTTTCTTTCCATGTGTTCTATAATTCTCCACAACCCCCAGAGTGTCTTCACTTTTTTCAGATTCCCTCTCTGTCCTGAGATATACCAGTTAGAAGAACACATGATTGCATTCCTCTACTCCTACTTGGACTGTCAATCAAATCCCTGTGATGTGACCCCCCTCCCTGCTCTGTAATAAACAGAGATAAGAGCATTAGCAGGGGGAGAGAGGTAGCCTTGATGGTAAATTTAAGACTGCACTTGACCCCCCTTCTTAATAGCTTTCACTGGTTGATGATGGGTCACAAAGTGAGAGATCGTAAACTGTACTGTTCTCCTTCTTCCAAGTCTCCAGGACAGCTTGCTTTCTATTGGCCACTGTGCGTGGGTGTGTTTTTCAGGATGTTGAGCTTTTAACTCCTACTGCACATGATAAGCTTGTCGGTTAGCCAGAGTTGAGACATGGAGGAGGTAACAGAGGGGAGGGGGAAGGGGGAGTGCTGCACAGAGGTCTGACCCCATGGTTAAACAGAGTCACTGACAAGAGATAGGATTAAGGCAGCACAGAGTACATGAATTTAACTTTGCAAAGGGGCAATGTGTTTTTTTCACTATAGATGCTCTTTAAGGGAAGATGCAGTATTCACTGTGATTATGAGGAGGAAGAGAGCTCCAGCTAAAACAGCACAGGGCTGTTTCTTCTGAACAGAGGGCACAAAAGCATACACAGTAAGTAACTTACAGTATATACAAATATACTTCAAAATTAATGTAATTTAATCATTTTGGAATAATCCTACATGCAAATTAATTTTCCATGGAAGGGAACAGTGAATCTGGGATTTAGGAATTTTTTAAAACCTTGGAAGATCCATGTTATACTCACAAGCAAACCATTGGTTGCATGAACAGAAACACATCTAGAAAAGCAGTGGTGGATAGAACAGTCCTTCTACATATGTAGCTGCATTATAACCCCCCAACGCATCCACATCTCCACAGAGGTGAAAGTGAATGGGATACTTTGCCATTTTTTGCTGGCCCATTTTCTTCAATTCAATGTTAGAAAGATGGACAGATGTGAAATTCTTTAAAATCTAAAAAAGAACATAAAATCTGTAAGTGAATGCAACAAACTCAACGGATTTTATTTGCATTTCACAGAAATGTAGGAAGGTAAATTTCAATCTATGGATGATGGTAGATACAGTGTAGCATACAGTGCTGACTGGACACGCCACACTAACACATTTCACAGCTAACAAGCTGCTTCCTCAGAGAAAAAATGTGTGAAACGTGTCAGGTCCATACAGCACACATGTATTTATGTATTCTTCAATAAATATTGATTTTAAATCAGTGTGTCCTAGAGTTTCGGAGCACCCCACCAACGCAAACTGTTGGATTTCTACATTATAGCATCTAGATTGAGGTTTTTGTAACATAAAATATTTTGTGATCTCTGAATTTGGGACTAATATCAAGGCTAGTGCATATATAGTCTTAAAAGTAATGTATTTATAATCATGGTGTAAAAGCCCAAAAAGGAGCCCTTTCCTTTCCATAATGTAAAAAGTAGCAAAGTGGTTAATAAATTGTGGGTATGATTGCATTGCATTCAGCTTATAGTAGCTTATCTGTGCACGAGTCACCTTGTTCAGCAATAGAGGGAAAAAGGGAAGGGTGCCATCTCAGTCATTCAGATTTTACAAATTTAAACACTGAAAATTAGTAAGCAATGCACAGTACTTTATTATTCCAGCTTTAGTTTTTCTTTAAGAGAATAAAGTGCATCAGTTTTTTTGCCCAACCTTGATGTGCCCTCCAAATGTGTCAAAGCTGAAGAACTGGCACTGGTTATCTCCATAGCACCCACTCTCCATTTCACCTTGGATTACAATATTCCTTGTAAGATCTCCAACCTCAGCTCTCATATCCACACCGTCTGTGATCTCTCCCATATGGAAGTAGAGAGGTTTTTCTACAATCCGAAAAATCACTTGTAATTAGTATTTTTATTTGTAACATTTTGTCAAATATTTGTCAATTTTGTCAAAATTGGATCAAAAGGTTAAATGCAATTATCTCAATTATATGGAGTTTACATTCATTCTTAAATGAAATAAAATACTCCGGGAAGAGAGAGATCTAATGCATGTATTGTAGTTTGCATAGTTTACCATATATATAGGTATGGTCACATGATGTTAGAACCTTAGGTCTCCAGTTCTTGTCAGCTACAGTATCTTCAGTACTGTGACTTACAAAAACTGGGCACTTTTGACATCAGTGCTTTCCTGAAGCTCTGGAGCTGCCCTCTACAAAACACTGACAATGATTTTTAAAGATACAGTACCTTTCACTTTAACCTGATATTTGTTGCATTCTGGGCATGGGAGCAGAGTAAATTCCTCAGCTTGGTACATTGAATAGTCAGTGCTGGAAATTACTATTTGGTCTCCAGGGAGCCAGGAGCTCACATCTTCCAAAAGATACAAAATAATACCACCTACAGCCTCCACTTGAAAACCAAAAATTGGTTTACCTGGAAAAAATAAGAAGGACAATGAGGAAAACTGGATCATTCAATAAACAATGTACAGGGCCTTCAGCTTTAGGGTAGATAGGTGCCCCACCAAACAGGATAAACTAAAGAGCCAAAAATATGGAAATGGTTAGATGACTGCATATTTAAAGTTCCATCAGCTAGAACATATAACAAGGGTAATAGAGAAGTGTGAGGAGGGTAGGTTAGCACATTTATTGGATGCCAAATTGATATTTGCAGGTGTCTGGTGCTCCTTATACTTTTACCTTTAACTTGCTCTCTGCATATGTAATTAAATTTGCCATTTTTAATGACCAGAAAAGTGCAAAACTCTACCCATCCTTACAGTACCTCTAAAAGAAATGTCCCAACCATTTTCTAGTTGGCCAGAGGAATTGTTATAATTACGCAAAATGGATTGAACATGTAACTAGAAAGTGTAAGTATAAATCTGAATTTTAAAACACAACATGCTGTGTCTGCACAAAGCTTTATTAATGTGTGTGTGTTTGTGTGTGTGTGTCTGCGATGAGTTTTACAACTCTAAAATTCTGTGAGGAAAGAATGCATGTAAAATTCAAGGTCTGTTTTGAATAAATACACATATTAATTGTGCTTTTATTTTGTAATCTTGGTACTTTTATTTTGAAATCATGTATGTATGCATGTGTCTGTCACAGTATAAGTTACCAATCTGCTGTACCTAATCAAGATAAAGGTAATCGGCATTGATCTGTAAACAAGAGAGGTAATTTGCTTGATTACACCTAAGACGCATATCCATTCTAGTTAATGTGCAAAAAATGTCCAGCCAATAACTGGAAACAATTCTATGGATTCCTCCGAGATGTCCACATATCTGTTTCTAGCTCAAAAACTGTGGGATCCAAAAAGAATGAGTGGAAAAAAAAGTAAAGATAAAGAAACAAAAAGAAAAGCAATTTTGACTTTTTTAGCCAAATTATAAAATCATTTTTGCTTAATTTTTTCACAAAAACACCACATGTGCCATAGATTTCATCATATATTAAAATCTATGGAAGATGTAAAAAAAAAAAAAAAAAAAAAAGAGGCTCACCTTCTTGCCATTCACTGTAGGCTTTTACAGCAAATCTCTGACCATCCACTGTGGTAAATTCTTTCACAGCCAGTGCCATCCCCCCAGAACTATGATTTTCATAGTCTCTAACGGATTCACTGTAAGAATTGTTTCCACCACCAATAACACCAACAAAAGCCCAGGCTTGCCTGAAATAAATCAGGTTGAACAAGATGTTAATGGTGTGTAACCTCCTCCCTGGGGGTTCTGGTAGATAACAGACTTAGCTATAGCAAACAATGCCAGGTAGCAACGGCTAGAGCTAGCAAGATATTGTCTTGTATAAAAAGGGGAATAGATTTAAGAGAGAAAAATATTATTCTCCCTCTTTACAAGGCACTGGTAAGGCCTCATTTGAATTATGAGAGATTAGAGATTTGGATATTTTCTTACAGCCCCACTCGCGGGTGTATAAGCCCCCCCAATCGCGAGTGCATAAGCCCCGTCCACTCGCAGTTGCACAAGCCCCACTCACTTGCGGGTGCCGTGGGCCACTCAGACCCCCCCTACAGAAAACTCTGTGGAAGCAGCCTTTTCAGGCAGAGTGAGAACTCTGCCTGAAAAGGCTGTTTTCACATAGTGGGAAAGAAGGGCTGTAGATTCCCTTACCTACTCTGTCCGGACTTCACACAGCAGAGAGGAGGAGGGACTTCCTGTCTCCCTCACACACTGAGGGAGTCTGAGGCTGTGCTCGCCGGCAGCACTGTGCAGGAGAAGCCATAGGAATGTCACATGTCAGCCTCCCACCCATTAACTTTCTGGTCAGTTATTTCTTTATATCTTGGGCTGTGGAGTGCGTAAAGATGTGGTTGATGGCTCGTTTTAAAGGTAGGAAACTGGCCTTTCATTTAAAATCAACATGTTTGGAGACCACAGTTTCCCTTTAAAGAAATAGCACTCCATACATTTTTTTTAAAGGTATAAAATCCATACATACATTATCCCACACTAACACAGATTTATCTGTTGTATTCAGATAGATCAACTGGACTTGAAGTTTAGTTCTTGAAGACGTTTCGCTAGTCATCCGACTGGCTTTCTCAATTCAGAATGAATTGTACAAGAATCTGTGGCAATTATGTACCCTGGAAAATCCCAATTAGCATATCACAGCCAGGTGTTAAGGGCGTGATTGGATAGTGGTTAAGAGGTGTTATAGGAACACCCAGCCGCCCGCTGACCTAGGAAAGGAGTAGACGGACGTAGTGTATGCAAGAAAGGGAAAGATAAATAGTTATATGCAAGCAGAGAGAAGGTTAATAGCAGTTGAGAAGCACAAGGTGTAAGCATAAGTTCGGAACGTCACTGTCAAGGTGTTATATGAGTGGAGATGACGAGTGGGGTAAACATGAAGTGTGGGAACGCAGTGGCAGGAAAGGAAGTAAAATAGAGGAAATAGGAAGGAGAGAGAGGGGAGAAAGGAGAAATAGTCATGCATGTCCGAATCACGGACGCGGCTGCGGTCATTCAGTGCAGGCGGGAGGAAAGATTAGAGGTAAGTAAGATTTGGGGAGCTTTTTGAAATACTAAACATGCGGTTGGGGGCTACATACATGGGGGAGCAGCATATTAAAATGGGTTTTACGCTAGGGTGAGGTAAGTGGAACGGGAGGAGAGGGAGGGAGAGGGAGGGGGAGGGAGGGGGAGGGAGGGGGGGAGAAGGGCGGCATAACGCATGACAAATATCTACCTGAGGCAGGTAGCAAGGCATAGCCCTGCTAGCCTCCCTGGTTGACCGTTTTTTTTGGGACTTTAAAGGGGGGGTCTAACAGGAGAACCCTATTGAGCTGGGATGTGAGGGTCAGGGATGTACACACACTAACATGTTGGGGACATTACTACTGGGGGGATTATAGTTTTGGGGGGGACATGCCTGTTAAATGATGTATTATCTGCAATGTAAGACTATTGAAGGAAATAGAGCACCATAGAAACTTGTTCAGTTTCTAATTGGGAGTGAAAAGTAGAAAGAAAACGGGGAAACCAGCTATTCACAAATAATAACAGCAAAATTCCTATATCTTAATAAAAAGTGCCCCTGGCAACATTTTTTTTAAACAAGTTTGGGTACTACCACAGATTTTTAATGGAAACAAGCTAAATAATTTACAAAAGAATTAAGTTAGATTTTTTTTCTGGCAACAATCAACACTATTTTTTTGGGTTGCAATTGGCATTGGCTTTGTTCTCATTATATGTAAATTTGATATGACAACCAATGTTTCCTTAGCAACAGAAATATCCATAGTTAAAGTACATGTACAATTAAACGATAACGGAGAAGGCGCTTCTTTAAATTATGTAGTTATTGCCTAAAGAAGGGGCTATAATGTTGGGGAAGGTAGGGGAGGGGATGGGGATTTGAACGATGAATCCAAGATGTAGGACATATGTGCCCCCACTTGCACTAAGGCACTAAATTCTATAATTACCTTCACCAGTCCCCCAAACCCCGAGATTTTATATTTACCTTCCCGGTCAGTGTTGAAGCTTCCTATGGCTCACACAACTATCCAGTATTTTCGATGCTGATCCAACGTTTAAGGTTATTTTCGAGTATTACCGAAAATACTCCGCGTGCATTAGATCCAAACGATCTCACCCAGTTTTTGGAACGAAACATTCGATTTGTTTGGAGGGGTTCCATGATGGATCATATAACCAGCAGACTTATAAAAGAGATGTCTACGTAAGATCGCTAAATATTTTTCCTCTGCTGGGACTGATGCCAATCTACATTATTATCTGTTATGCAGAAATTAGACCAAAGGCAACCTCTTTTGGTGGTGCCTCTGCCAACAATTCCCTAATTGCTACATTTTCCTGTGAATTGTTATAAGTCATGGTGCCTCTGTCGCTTCTAGGTTTACATCAAACTTGTTATCGTTGCCATTTTTTTGAAGAGTGGGGGATCAACATGTATAGTCGTTCGCGGACGCCTTCAAAGAACCTTAACAGTTTTCCATATTACCACTGTAGTCTGGAAACTGTACAAAATCACATCCACAACACCATAAACCAAAAACATTAAAGTAGGAACATGAAAAGTGCAGCTTGTAAAAATAATATGATAATGTAAATAAATACAATTTAACACCCTCAATGTTCTTAATAATGCCCATGATATCAGATCATGTTAATGCTGCCCAGTGAAGGAACTACGTTAGGAACACACCAGTCCACTTAAGTGAGATGGAAAAAAGAAACATGTCTCTTCAAAAAAGCTTCCCAAAGCAGTCGGTCCTCCATTGTTTCTGCAAGTGATGAGTTTGCAAGAACTTCCTAGTGCTGTGAAATGACTATTTATTTTTCCCAGCAAAGACTTGTTTTTGATTTCAATGGATAAAACTTCTGTGTTCCTGGATTGAGCTGTGACATCACGGCAATCGTTTTGATGTCGATTCAGTCTTTAAGGAACATTTTTAATCCCTGCTATAGAAAAAAAGATACGCTAGACAGAAACAAAAGGCTTGGAAAGAAAAACAGACTCTCAGTACCTGGGGATTTGAGTTCTACAGCTAATATTTTTTGTTGCTATATTTAAAATGTATTTACTATTAGTATCCTTTAATTCATCATTTGTTTCGCGTTAAAAAAAAAAATTAAAAATGGATTCCATTTGTATCTATAGTGGTTTGTGGTATTACGGGAATAAAGATAAATTATTTGCCAAGTTCCTCTTTTTTTGAAAATTTTGTCCTCTTGTGAGAAGCATGTGGAGAAATTGCTGCTAACACGGGAATACACGGCGGACGGACGACGAACTTAGACGGTCTTTTTCTAACCCCAAAACCCTAAGGTATGCTAAATTAGTGTTCGCTTAATAGTATTTACCAATGTGCAATATCACATACATCTTCCTATTGTGCACGTGTTAGTCACAAAGTTGAACGCACACGAGGGGATCGTTTTATCCCGGGCACACGGAGAACCCAAAGATCCAATCATTACTAGATTTTTTTTTTGCATAGAAAAGATTGTTTTAAACTATACATACAGGCAGGTAAAAAGGTCAGTCTGGGCTTGCTTCTTGAACTGTAAAGCAGTTTCTGGGGCTTTCTGTACATCCATTGAACACATGAATACCAAGTAGAATACAAGATGTATAAAGTGGAAGCAAAAAATGTTTATTAACAACTCCCTCCCTTGGTCTGGCAGTAACCAACAGGGTAAGGATGGGAACATGCTAGAACCCCTCATCTTGGATTATTAGTATCAAGATAACTCATAATACCCAAATGTGCGGATGCTTCTGTCCCTCCCTTTTACATGTGCCCTACATTCCCCACCTAATGAGTGTATGTACAGTTGAACATCGTCCACGCAGAACATTTTCCTTAGTTTGCCCGCTGTCTATTATGGTTTGACATCTTTTGGTAGATTTTCAGTGGAACTGATTTACCATTGGGTACGTCAGACTATATATAGGGGCTAACCCTTTCCGTTGATTTTAGATAAATGGAAAATAAAAATAAATCTCATCTAATAAAAGGATAAAGTCACTACAACAGGTGAAAAGAGAGGTTGTTGAAATTCTTCCCTGGGTTCAATCATTTTAATTTTAATGCTCTAATGTTTGATCTTAGATAATTTCTCATCATGCCAAAGGACATCTGGGAATATCTCGTGTATTACCTTTTGGAGCTTTATATTGAAAAAAAAAAAAAAAAAAGGAAAAAAAAAAAAAAAAAAAAAAAAAATTGGGGACATTAATGCACATTCCATTTGCCCCTAAAAAGGTTAATACTAGTTACCTTGCTACCTGTTTAATATTCTTTTCTGAAAAATATGTCTCACTGACCTTTTGATTGGATGACAACAGATTTGCCACAATGATTGTTTTAAATCCATGAACTGAAAAGAAGTACAAGTGCGTGGGCAACACACAAGCACATTTTTCAGCCAAACCGACATTTATATATTACAGCAATCGGCCCAGTCGTCATAAACATTACCTGTGGCGTACCCACCTAAATTAACACAGAACAAAAGAACCAATGTCTGTAATGTTATGTTCCAGAAAAACTTCAGATTACAAACGTTTCAAGACCAGGACAAACAAAACCACAAACACCCCTATCCATGTTTTTCAACCCTTTAAAGTTAATCGGGGGAATACTAACTCAAAGTTGTTGCTGTGTGCAAATGAAACAACAGGTAAGTAAATGAGATCAGACAATACGCTGATTATGATGTAAACATGGTAGATTTTTATTATGCAATATGCAGAAACATGTTTCGAGCCTACACTCCTCTTTATCAGGTGCCTGATCTTCATTTTACTTAGTTTTTGTAAAAAGCTGCAGTTGAAATAAACTATTGTGGCCTGCAAATGTTCAGAATCAAGTCATTATAAGCGACACAGTGGGAGTGTGTGGGTGGGGATGAGATCTACACTGTGAGCTCCATCAGGTTAGCGATTGCCTAAGTTATTGGGATGTAACTCTGACTAGAGTCCTGCGTCCAGTGGGGTACCTGTGGTTTACCCTATTTGGGGGGTAAGGCTCAGTAAACCACAGTTTTTTTTAATTAGGTTGAGGGGCAGGTTTGGTTAAAAAGCTTAGTGGTGGGCATCACTTCCAGTTTACTTCCCACATGTTTTATTCAGGCAATTGGCATCCACTCAGCCAAACATTAACCAACGTAAGTACATGAAGATCAGGCAATACCACTGATATATGATTAAACTCAGTTTAGCCTCTATTATTCACATACTGTATATAAGCACATGTTTCACAAGCTTACACTGATCTTATCAAGTGCCTGAATTATATATCTATCATACATGTTGTGTTAAAAAGTTGCAGACAGGTAGAGTTGCGGGTTTGTTTAATTTTTCTTCGGTGGGTCGCTGCGGGTGGGTGCAGGTTGGATCATTAGCAGGTCCGCTTGCCAGTCGTTAAATTTCAGGTGGGTTAGTACAAAACGAACATCTGTTATTCATACTGTAGCTGTATCACTCTTTGGAAAGACCAGCATCACCCAATAACCTTCTTACTGGCCAATAATAACCCCATCCTAATTTGACACCCACCATTCCTTCAGACAACATGTTTGTGACTATCATCTCCCATTTTCTTATACTTTCTTATAACAGGACATCCACCCATTACTTTAGAGATATTTTTGGGTTGGCTCTACCAATTTGCTTTCACTGATTTCATTCAAATCTGACCTATTTGCTCTGCTCTAGTGGTGCTTCAAATTTCTTCAATTTCAACAACCATGAATAGACTGTGCATCATAGTCACAGAACATGAAAACCTAAATTGGTGCTGATTGGATAATGTCAACCCTTGCTGACATGTATCCACTTAAGTAGATTACAGGACTGACACTATTTTTATCTCTGTATAGCCCCAGCACCTCTTGACTCACTCCTCTCCTAAAACCTTGCACAATTCTGAAGAACAAGACAAAGCCAAGATGCACTTCTGAATCAAACTTATTTTGTATTCCATGAAAACACTTAGAGACACAAGGTAAAACTTAATACCACACCCAGTGCATTCCATTCCTTCCGTAGAGGCAAAATTTTTATTTAATAATCACGAATATTGCGTAACTCTCTACTCTCCCCAAACGCGATTACTCACATCGTCATTTTAAACGACAGTTTTTAGCTGGTATTAAAATCCAAAGCTGAATGTGAGAGCACAATACGTTATTGAATCGCCGATTGCCAGATGCCAGGGTCTTAGCGGAAAACCCACAAATCCAGCTCTTAGTGTTAAAGTCACACTAACCGATATGAATTTTCTTCCCAATCCACAAGAATTACAAACAAAACTTACTTAACTTTGCCCTGGATTATTCACAGGTTTAAATAGGTCCACCTTCTATAAAATACGTAGGTCATAGCTACAAAACCTCTCCAATTATAAGAGGCTCCACCCGCACCCTCATTTCTCTAACTTATCCTGATGTATTCAGATGTTTGTTAATCCAATCTTGTGTTGATGCAGAAAGATCTACAGTTTGTTTGATTTTATCCAGTCATGACATATTCTTATAATCTGATGTTAGTCCAGTCATGACATATTCTTATATCTGATGTGAAGTCCAGTCCATGAACATATGGTATTCTTATAATCTGCTGTTTAGTCCAATCATGAAATATTCTTAAATCTTCTGTTAGTCCAGTCATGACCTACGGTATTCTAAAATCTGATTTTAGTCCAGTCCATGACATATTCTTATAAATCTGATTTTTATTCCAGTCATGACATACGGTAGTTCTTATAATCTGATGTTATCCCAGTTAATGACATATTCTTAGAATCTGCTGTAGTCCATTCATGACTACGGTATTCTTATACTCTGATGTTAGTCAGTCATGACATATGCTTATAATCTAGTTAGTCCAGTCATGACATATACGTTGTAATTCTTATAATCTGTATGTTCTCCAGACTGACATATTCCTTTTTTTTATTAAATCTGTGTTATTCCAGTCATGAAATAGTCTTATAATCTTGATGTTATCCAGTTCTGGACATATGGTATTCTTATAATCTGATGTTATTCAGTATGAAAATAATTCTTATAATCTGATTTAGTCCATTCATGACATACGTATTCTTATAATCTGATGTTAGTCTCAGTCATGACATATCTATAATCTGATTTTAGTCAGGTCATGACATACGGTATTCTTATAATCTGATGTTCTCCATTATGACATATTCTTAAATCTATGTTAGTCCAGCTCATGAAATATTCTTATAATCTGTGTTATGTACAGTCTGACATAGTATTCTTATAATCTGATGTTAGGCCAGTATGCATATCTTATAATCTGATGTTAGTCCAGTCCTGACAGATTCTTATAATCTGATGTTGTCCAGTCATGACATATTCTTATAATTCTGATGTTAGTACAGTCCAGACATATTCTTATAAACTGATGTTAAGTCCAGTCATGACATACTCTTATAATCCTATTGTTAGTCCAGTCATGACATATTCTTCATAATCTGAGTTAGTCCGTCATGTGACTAGTCTTATAAACTGATGTTAGTCCCAGTCAGGAACATATTCCTATAATCTGATGTTAGTCCAGTCTAGGGAGGACTAGAACTTGCATTTGAACCCGAGTTCGAGCCAAACTATTCGCCGTTCAAATGGAACCTGCAGCTTCTCAAACTATCCTGGACTTTCTAGGACGTTCGATATTTATTATATCCCTCACTCTGCGGGCAACATTTTGTCAGTGTGTTGGAGTGTGTTTAGTGGAGACCTGACATTGTATGGAGTTTGAGAGAAGTTTGTTGTGCGTTTTGAGCTTTCTCTATGTGATTTCAGTTTGGTGGTTTAGCACTTGTTGGTAACCAACCCCCTGTAGTTCACCCATCTTATCCCCACCACTTTTCTTTAATGATTACCCTTCCTTTGAGCCCAAAATCCTTTTAGGACTAACCCCCCTATAAGTTCCATTGGAAATTTTTTGTGTTAGACCTTTTAGAAGTCTATGGTGTCCTGTTTTGTTTGTCTTTCTTATCTGTGTGTCCAGCGTCTGTGTGTTTGTGTATCGGCTGACAGAGCTGCCTTTAGGGCAGCAATCATCAGCTTTTGCTGTGCCTGATCTCTGTTTGCTGTCCATTGATCTGTGTCCATATTTTGTGGTTTTAGTGTAAAAAAAATATATATATAGGTATCTGTTTGTATTTTTATTTGTGTAAAAAAAAAAAATCCGAGCTTGATGTTCTTTGTTTGCTTCTGTGTGTGCTACTGGTGTGGTTTTTGTCCTCTGTGTCGTTTGATTTGCTTGGTCTTTTGTGTTTGTGTATTGTGGGTGTGTGTGAATGTGTAGATATATATAGATATATATATATATATATATCCCTTAATCATATAAATATATTATATCTTCATATGAGAGTTGCATTGAGTTTTTTAGGAGCTACCATTGGTGGGGGTATAAGGAATGTTAATACAGGGAAGGTGTATATGTATGTGTGTACTATCTCACTATTACCATAATACATGGTAATAAATGACATCAGTAAATCTATTACAGATACACTGGCTTAAATTAGGTACAACAACACAACTAGACAAAATACATAAAGCTTACTTACAGAGCTGAGATCCCTATTTGAACATGGATGGTCAATGGAGGTTAAACCACACCCCTGTGTCTGGCTCCAATGTTGAAAGGGAAGTGTACATCCAAAAAAAGTTTCTGTCGGCTTACACAGGGATGTGATGTGTATTGTAATTGGACATATACACCACAAGGCTCCTTATATAACCACCAGCCTGCAGTGGTGTCAGTGGAGTAATAAAAGAACAAGACATAGATTGGTGTGTGTGCTTTGGAGAGATATTGAATGGAACACGAGATCCTGTTACCACCTGTTGGGAGGACAGAAATTATTGGACAGACCATTTACCTTATTGGATACAAACTCTGAAACAGATAAGTTGTACATATCAACTTACACGGACCACACATAACAGGGCTTGGTGATGCACCATAGCAGGAACACTCCTATTACTGTGCACATGTTATGTCACTGTCTGCTTTGTGCCAGACCACCAAGTAACCCACTGTGTTGCCATGTACCATAATCCTTCCATAAAGCAGTGATCTGGTCCAAATTGTTGGCTCGGTGGGGGGGGCTGTTAATACAATTTTCTTCCGCCCTGTTTCTTTTATATTTGGGGTTCTCTTTATTATCTATGGAGGCTGCTACTGATTTAAAAAAATCCTCCTGTCCTTGTACATGCAGAAATGAATGGCCCCAATTCAGATTCAGTTTGCTCTAAAGACCAGGAACTCATTGCCAACCCTATTTTAAACTGATCCATTTGATGGGTAAGCTGCGGAGTTTTACTGAATTGGCTAAAACAATTTTGAATTGGCAGCCACTATAATGGTTTTGTGATGAAGGTGCTCGCTTGCAATTCCTTAGCCTTTTGCTTAGTGGGGACAGCCGGCAGTATACCCACGGATTTACTGTACTACTAAAATAAAAAGCAGTTATCAGTTATTAAAAATGCTCTGAGCTATTTTTTTCAATACGTTCTGTATAAAAAAGATTAATAAAAAGATAAATCGCATTTCTTTATGGTAAACTAGGAATGATAAATGTTTGTTTATACGTTAGATTATGAGGAGCAATGCTATTTAGGATGCTGGACTTTCCTGTTCTATATATGAGGTACCATCAGCCACTTCCGTGGTGAATACTAATAAGTATTAACCTAGCGTTTATTTTCCACCACGACAGTGAAGCAGGGTTGCCTGTGTCGACCCTCAGACTGCAGGATTATCCTATTTGGTTCCTCTGGAAGCTGGTGACTTTCTGAGTAACAGTTTAAAAACATACCTGTGTAAAGATTCTATATCCACACATAGGCAAACATACACACACATAATTTCCATTGTGCAACCAACAGACAACACTTTTTGCTAGTAAATATATAACTAGCTTTTTTTAAAATATAATTTGCCTGGAAGGGCAAGAGGGAGAGATTCAGGAGCAAGGGTGCTCTGTCACATGAAGGGATAGGGAGAGTGAGAGGATGGCTACTGAAGGCTCTGGGCAGGAGCTACCGTGACCTTCGCAGGGAAGCCGTTAGCTCATACCTGATATTTAGGGGTAGCTTGCGCTAGGTCATCCCTTCTGAGGCCGGTAGTAGAGTGGATTACCACCCAGCACTCCTCATCCCCTCCTTACCGGCACAGAAACAGCCGAGCGCCACTGTAATACTGTGCCTGTTCCCTCCTTCCCACCTGAGGCGCCTACTGTGGGCATGGGCCCTTATCCTTCTTTATCAGGAGTTTGTTGCCCACATGACCACTAACCCTTCAGGGATCCGGAAGAGGAGTCCAGGATATGGTTTTCACACACTATGTGGTGGGGGCTAGTTTGGCCTGAGGAGGAGCTGTGCACTGATGCACAATTTTTCCGGACTTTCCAAAACTATTGTAGGGATGGAGGAGAGGATAGTGTCTCTGAGGGGGAGTCCTCATAGTGCGAATAATAGCCTTAAACCCAAGGCAGTACTTGGGGGTCAGGGGTAATGGGCAAGTGCGTCTAGTGCCTCCTAGTTCTGCTCTGCTCGGGAGGTACGGCACCAATTCATCTGGTGTGCCAGTGCCCCACAATGGAGGTGGCCTCTGCTCCAGTACGTGCACGTTTGCAGTGTGCAGGTCCTGTGCCTGCAAAGTGTTAATAACCGTGGGAAGAATGCAGCAACCCTCTGGTGCACCTCTTCTATGAGGAGGCCATATAGAGGCTCCACCACTTTACCCGGTGGGAGAAGCGGTCATGTAACTTGTAGGCAAAACCCACAGCATTCCTTTCCTTGTGCCAGGTAGACACCATTCCGCCTACTCTTCCGTCCATTCCGCCTCCTCTTTCCGCCCCATCAACTGCTTCCTTGGTGGAAGTTAGGGAGGAGAGACAGCTTTGGCCCCAGGACGCGGTGTTAAGAGGCAGGTAATCTCTTCCCCAGTTGTTGGAGCGGAGGCAGAATTGTCCCCCAGTCACCCTCCAAGCCAACGTCTCACAGCCGGCTTGCCAAACTCCTGGCAAGTGCAAGCTCCTACCATTCAAGGCTGGTAGACATTGCAAGCATTCAGGGAGTTTACTGCCATTGGCACAGCCACAATGACAGGTGCCTTGGCCGTAAATTACTTTTCCATAAGGCAGTACCCGCCTTGCATGACCCTCTGCAGGGCATATATCTGCTTCACTGGACCACAGTGTGGGCAATGTGGTCCACATTACAATGAACGCGTGGGTCCATCAAGTATGCCAGGGGCGGTATTTCTCATTTGCGGCCCAGTGGGCCCTTCTGCTAGCCAGCGAGACGCGACACGGGGCCAACATTGGTGAGATTGGTGGTACCACCCACATATTTGGTGATACACCATCCCTCCACCCCCCATCCTCATCCGGTGAGTCCTCTTTTCCCAGACCGCCCTGTGTACCCCTAACCTATGCTTATGCCAGGTGAGCTGGCGCCATGCACGGTTGCAGCTTCTGTGGTCTCGGTGATAGGAGCCACACCGGGGCAGAATTGCTGGCAGCCCTGCAAGGGCAGGCCTGAGAGGTGGGGGCTGACCTCACACCACCTCTTTCAATAGACAAGGTAGTGTGTACAATGCCACCAACCTCCGGTCTGCCCTTCGCTTGATCACACATGTTCCTTGCCTGGCACACATTTGTCACCTGGTTGTCCAGCGGTTCCTCACCAAATACCCTGGTCTGCAGCAGTACTGAAGATGGCTAGGTGTCCCGAGTCAGATGGCTAGGGTGTCCAGTCACTTCATGCGGTCATACAAGGCCACAGCTCATCTGGCCGAGTTTCCAGCAGCATAACTGTCTTAGCCCACAGAACCTATTGGTTTGTGACCCACCCCCCCTGAACTCTAGTCCTGTGAATACTGCTGCGGCTGCTCAGCCGAGGCTGGCCATCATGGAACACTTTTATGAGTATGAAGGCTAGATCTGGCTCTTGGGACCTGGGATTTCTCTTACCCAGGCAGTTGCTGCTGCTGATTCAGATGCCTGCCATGTGTCTCGCGCTATTTGAGGAGGGCCAACCCGGATGGTAAGCCGCAATGATGCCCCATATAGCGGATACCATCCCAATGGTGTTTCCTCCTTAAGCACACCCTGGCGCGGCATACTCGAACAGGGCACTAGCTGCCAATCAGCGCTACTGTAAGAGGGGGACGCTGATACTTGGTGCTTTTCGCTAGCCCGGGCATCACGGTGCAGAGCAGCCACCGATGATGATGAGGGGACTTTAGTGATCTGGACGCGAGAAGGAAATGGGGCATTCTCTAGGGGGAACGTCTCAACCCTCTCAAGTACCCCTTCATCCATGGTTGGGGGTAGTTGAGCCCAACACTATTGTCCTTACTGACAATTATTACATGGGGTCCTCTGCTTCGTGCTTTGCGGCATGTGGTAGCCTATGCTGCAATGCCTGTGCAAAGGACCCCAGGATTAAGGCCATCAAGAGAAGGAGCAGTACTGGGTGCCAACCCTTAGAGATCCCTGCTATAAGGCTAATGTGGGTTGGCGTTAATATTCTCACATCTCAGAGGGAAAGCAGAATGCAGCAGTACGGGCACACAATGCTACGTTGCCTCTGTTCTGCTTTCCCAGTGCTGGCATGCCTCCCATCACCTTATGTTAGGGAATGAGCAGGGCTCAACATCCCCCGGAGCCCTAAGATGAGGGCACAGCTCTGGAGTTGGCCTTGCGACTACTTCAGCGGTTCTTCCAACCACAGTTTGCTAGGCAATCTATTGGGAAACTCTACCAGGCAATACCCATGCGTCGCCAGACCACCGACTACATTGATTATCGATGTGACAATCCACTGGACTACTTACTGGGTGGCAAGGCTGGATATATGGCCCAAGTTGGCACAGCCCACCAATTTGGTGCTTTAATGCCCGGCATCCAGTGTCCTTTCAGGGATGGCCGTTATTGTGGCAGGGGGTTGTAATGGAGAGGGGACCCGCCTTTCGACTTAGATGTGGACCCCGCCTTACCTTCATCAAGATGATAGGCTGGATCACATCTCAGTACAGCACCCATTGCTGATACCCATTGACTGAAGGCCCTTCTGGCCTCTGCCCACCCATACTGCTTCCTTCTGGCCTCATTTTCCAACCTTGGAGGCTTAGCTGTCAAAGACTTCTTTTTTTCCCTATGGTAGGTCCTACCTTGCTCTACGCATTCAAGCTGTAAAATTACAAATGCTCTACCGCAACAGCTGACCTGTGACTATTTTTCTAGATTTTGGGGGGGGGGGGGGGGGGGTTGAAGCCTACTTGGCCCAATGCAAAAATCCTACTTGCTCTCATGTCTTTCTCTCCATGAGCACTTTTGGTGTCACCGTGCTTGACCATGTCATACCCCCACACCACTCATACATGCCTTTTCATGAAGCATACCCCTTCCTCCCTCCACGCTTTCCCATGACCTGCCTGGCTCCGCAATAATTTGTCAAACTGCAGTGGGTCTACTGTTACTCAATGGTGCCTGTTCCTATGAAGTGTAACCCCTTCCCTGCTTTCCCTTACATAAAGCATACTCAAGTGATAGAACCAAATGGAGTGGTGGGTCTGTCCAGTGGGGCAGCCTGCCTGGGGAGGCAAATGGGGTGTGGGAAAAGCTGAATAATTATGTTTTTAGTCCGATTTTATTTGTAAAAGAATACAACAACAGAGATTTGTTTTACTTCAACTGATTTACTAAAATGTACTAGCATCATTGATTATGTTTTGGTGCTTATTATCCCATAATAAGTAGTAAGTATGTTGGTGGTGTGGGTGTTCTGTCCCCCCCCCCCCCAAAATAATTTCCTCGCCTTTGCGCGAATTGCCCGGTACATGGCAATAATCCCTCTTCATCCTCTCCACGTTGTCATTCTGGCCGGCGCTGGGAAGATGGTCCCAGTGCGGTGGGGGAGGGGAAGAGGAAAACAACAGGCCCTTTCTGGGGCCTTGGTGGGGGTGTTGCCAGGCCTGCAGGGGGAAAAGCAGGGGGTGGGTCCCCCTCCTCATTAATAATAATAAAAAATAATATGTAAATATTATTATTACAGCACTTGGTAACATCCGAAAGAAGACCCAATACCGAAACACAAGAAAAACGGCATCATTAGTACGCAGTGCAGTGCAGTGAAGTGCCTGATTGTGTAGTGGGGGAGACCAAACAGCAACTGATCACGTATGGCCCCGCAACAGAAGAGCCAATTCCTCGGGTGCAGACCAGACGGGTGTACCTGCCATCTTAAAGGATAAAGGACTACCTTGTGAAGACTGTAATGTTTAAAATATTGGCAAAGGAACGTGACTGGTTCAGAGAGTTTGTTAAGGAGGCCATTTAAGTTGAAAATAAGAAGAAGAACCAAGCCTAAATAGAAGGTGGGGGGGTTGGTTCAACACCCACTGTCCTGCCATGTACAATGCTGTTTTGACACCTTACCGTTACCAATATTTACATTATTATTTTTTATTTATTATTAATGAGGAGGGTGGACCACCCCCTGCTTTTCCCCCTGCAGGCCTTGCAACACCCCCACCAAGGCCCCAGATAAGGCCTGTTGTTTCCTCTTCCCCTCCACCACCAGCACTGGGACCATCTTCCCAGCGCCGGCAGAATGACAACCACCACCAGCACTGGGACCATCTTCCCAGCGCCGGCAGAATGACAACGTGGAGAGGATGAAGAGGATTATTGCCATGTACCGGGAAATTCGCCGCATAAGGCAGGAAATTATTTTGGGGGGGGGGGGGGAATGACCCCCCACACACACACTACTTACTGGGGGGGGGGGGGGAATGACCCCCCACACACACACTACTTACTACTTATTATGGATATATATAGCACCAACATAATCAATGATGCTTAGTTTACATTTAGTAAATCAGTTGAAGTAAACAAATCTCTGTGTTTTATCTTTACAAATGACTAAAAACATAATTATTCAGGCTTTTCCCACACCCCATTTGCTTCCCCAGGCAGGCTTGGCCCCACTGGACAGACCCCACACTCCATTGGCTTCTCTCCCTCTGAGTATGCTTTATGTAAGGGAAAGCAGGGAAGGGGTTACACTTCATAGGAACAGCACCATTGAGTAACAGTAGACCCACTGCAGTTTGACAACATTATTGCGGAGCCAGGCAGGTTACTAGCCCAGTTCATCTGGACACTGCCCTCTGCTTCAACTTATAATCAACATGCTAATAAGGCCCTTGAACTTAAAAAAATCTGTGTAATGTTGAGATCAGAATATGGTCGCATTATTAATGAAATGAAGAATCTTCACAAGCATATTTAAATGACAATAAAAAAAAATTATAGATTTATGTGTCAATGCTACTGTGATGGTTCTGCCGCAACCCCAAAAACAAAAAATACTTGAAAGGCTTGAGGTTCACCACTGAATGCCGACAAGAAAAACATGGAAAAGCGCGCATGTGGCCAGCCACATGCTTACAGTTCCATTTGCGCTACGCAAAAAATATTGATTGCATAGGAGGCATTATAGCAGTGTCCCAACACTGGACACACATTCACTGAGGATTACTAAAGTATGTTTATGCCGATCAGTTCATGTTAAGGATCTGTTTTTTAACAGGAGCCATTTTTAAAACAATTAGACAGCTTTCCACTAGATGGCAAAGGCTCCATGAAACAAAGATTTACTTTACAGTACTTCAAAAACAATAAAAATAAATGTCTTACATTGGCTACTACAACAACTATGTTAGCAGCATTTAACATCCTACACAATAACTTTGATACTAAATGAATTTGGGGCGAAAATGCGCCAGCCAGTATAAATGATGCATTTTAGTTGCTTACACATTAAATAGGCAATGTGAGTCAAGGGAGCAAGGCTAGCTGGGGGACAATGTCAGTTCTTAGAACTAAGGCCCTGGGTTAACACGACTAGAGATGGGGAACTAGAATCGAACCCGAGTGTCAAACTGGACTCAGGGACAGATATTTTCCCAGGACTTTTCGATTAATAATCAAAATGTCTTCGAAACGTCGAAGGCGTGACGGAATATGACAAGTAAAAACGTCTATTAAATATCGAATTCTCGAATCCGCGATCGTAAAATGGTTATTATACCTATTTACACGAGGTAAATATCGAATATCAAATCCACGAAGTAAAGTAAAGGTCTATGAAATTATACCCAATACGCGATGTTAAATATCAAATATCAATCCGCGGCAGTAAAAGTCTATATACCAATACGCGAGTTTGTGGTAAATATCGGAATATCAAATCCGCGTTGTTTGAAAGTGTCTCTACTATACCAATTACGACGAGTAAAATATCGGAATATCAAATCACGAGTAATATGTCCTAATGTATCACCAATAACACGAGTAAATATCGATATCAAATCCGCGTGTAAAATGTATATTCCCACTACGTGGTAAATATCAAATTCATAGATCCTCCTACCATGGCTTCTATTCGAACGGGCGATGAGCTCGAAAGTATCGACACGTTAAGAGTAAAATCGAGAAGTTTTTGAAAGTTCCTGGATATTCAAACATGTTCCCCAGACCATTCCCCAGGTCCCACAGCCATTTAAATTAAGTTACCATTGATATTTGTAATTGTTTGTATTTCATTCAAACTTTTCAAACTATTTTGACTCCATGACTTTAATGCGTGCTTTTTTTTTTTTTTTCCGTTTTCGAACTTTCTATATAGTTCGAAAGTCTCGGGCCATCTATAGGAAACACACTAAGAGCGACTTTTTGTCCACAAACTGGCATTTGTAGTAGCGACGCGTTCAGCTGGGCACAAATGACATAAGGGAACTGCCGACTTGGCATTTCATTTACCAGGTGTATCGATTGCCCGTCTTCCATCGATGTCTATGGCCGCTGACGAAAATAAGCACAGAATTATCATCACCAGAGACTGACTGATATTGAGTTAAAAACCTGCCCGTTATTTTTATATTTACTCAGCCTTAACAGTTAGATTAGCCTGCATGAATTCAGGGGTATGAATATCATAAAATACTTTTGTTTCCCAATAAAACAACTGTTAGTCCTGTTTACTTTTTTGAGGTTTAATTGGTAAGTTTAACATAAATCCTCAGTAAAAAGTCCCCAAACCAAAAATAAAATTAATTTTAGCAAATTAGAACTTCTAAACCCAACACTGGCAAAACTTTAGATGTATTCACCGGCAAGAGAAGCCAGCTGTTTCTTCCGTGCGCTCCCCTATTCTAATGGTTCATTGGCCTTTTTGCGAAGGGACTTTATTTGAGCTTTTTATTAAGCTCACAACAAGCATAAGAGGATGGTGGGCATGAAGCAGATGTAAGATAGGCCAATGAAATCACCTCCATGGCCATTGACTTGGGACAGCTCTTAAGGAAAAGCTCATAGGGCGATCTAGGATGTGATCTGTACTGAAAATAACCGCTACCTCTTCCCTATTCTAAACAATAGTAAGAGGCTAGGCCACAACTAGCGTGCATTTTGACGCGCTCGCGATGACGTCCGCGATTTCACTAAAATGGAATCCACAGGGAACTCTCTAAAATTCCGCAATTTTCCAATGCGCATGCGGATGCCGAAACCCATTCGGAAGTTTGGTAACGCATGCAGGTTAAGAGCATTGCTTTCACATTTACCGAACTGGACAAAAATCGCATGCTCAAAACGCAAAAAAGAAATTATAGCGCACAATCGGTGCGATACTGCTTGGGATGTGTGCGCGCAATACCTGTGTCGTGGCAGTGCTAGGGACCTCCAGCCTTACTCATGCCATGATTGATCTTAATAAAACATTGTTAACTTATCTATGCCTACTACATAAAAAAACTACAAAAAGAAAAAAAAAAATAAGCAGAAAAACACTGCCATCTGACCGTTTATATTATTGTCTTCTTTATGTAGAATATTCTTTTAATGTTATCATGTTATACATTTTATGAAGGCCAACTAACAGGGAGGAAAAAGATTAAAAAAAAAAAATGTATACATATACCTAAAGGATATAGTACACATGATTGTGCTAGGAAAAAAAAAATATACTGTAAAAGTGGCTTTTAAAAAGGGAAAAGTACCTGCGGTAGTAGAAGGAGGTAGGATTGAGGTTTACTCCCCTCCTAAAGATTATTTCATAGGACTAGCACCCAGCATGTACCACTTTCCTATGCTAGCTGTTAATGTCCTGGCTTTCTTAGTATTATAAGATTTATTGCACTATTATTAAAGAAAAGCATATGGGATAGTTTGGCCAGGAATCAGTTTTCTTAATTTTATAGGCACTTTTGACCTCTCCTGACCAAAGTGTTGACTTTTCCAGTGCTGTTTAAAAAAAAAAAAACCAAACTATTAAAGGGCATGTCCACCCCCAAAAACTATATTTACCCAATAATGAGAACCACTGTGTAGATGCTAATAAATCCTTAACCTAACATCCCACAAGGCTACCATGGGCCCTGCCCTAGCTATTTGCCCTCAAAACCCAAAAACGGCCTTCTACCAGCGCCTAGCATAGTCCATATATGGAAATCTGCCTACCTGTCTATTCTCCAGGACGAATGTTGCACCATAGGCCCAGTGGAAGCCCCCTAACTACCCTCCTTTCCACCGTTTGTGGTCGCCCTCCCCCTGTGTATTCCCTTTGGATACTGTAGTCTTAATATGCATTTGGGCTGGAGAAGGAGACATACAGTACGCTAAAAGTTGTGGAAATGGAGTGCGACATGCCTTTAAGCACGAGTCCTCTTTAAGCTGATGGCCAACACACAGTGACACCTTTGTAAAAAAGCAGCACAACAAAATGGACACCCCATCAAAAACGCATTTCCACATGCGGATTATTAACAAAAATGGGCGTGTCGTTGCTCTAGGGGTTAAGCTCTGGAAGTTCCTTGGTAGGAAGCCTTACCCTAATGCAGTGGAGCTCATCATATTTAAACACTGTAAATCTGGGGCTCAGGGTGAAGACCTGATTTACAAACAAGCAAAGCATGTTTGAATTCTCTAAATACATGGAAAGAGCTGAGGTGTTCAGAAGAAATGCAGGGAGAAAGTAAACCTACAGCGTCTGCAGGAAGAAGAAGATCTATATAATTTAAATATTCTCTATAATATGCAAAAAAAACCAGAGAAAATCCTTTAGGAAGTAATTATCCACCCCCCTTTGCCTCCTCCTACTGTCTACTTTAACTTCAGAATCTAAAGTAATGAAATAAGTTCCTGCAGGGATGGAGGTGCAGCATACGTCTGAAACTTTTACTCAGGCCCCTCTTCTCCCACACACATTTTCACCCCAATAAGCTCCTTGGCTTTTTCTTTTTAACTGTTTCCAATAATGACAAATCATATGAGCTTAATCGTTGTTTTGTTTCCATCCTTACTTACTAAAAGTCATTTAAACCCATTCAGCAAAAGAAACATGAATTATCCTGTTGTTTTGTTGTATTATTACCAGGCCACTCGTGTCTGTAATAAGCGAGATATTAATTTGTAAACAAGACATTAAGATGCTAACTGGAAAAATACTAGTTCAGTTTAGCATTTTAAAATGAAAAGTAATTTACTCCTCACTTACATGAACTTGGCTCTGAGTCGTATATCTCTGATTTTCTGTTTTTTGGTGTTTTATTTTACCTTTTTGTTGTCAGGTGATCAATCAGGAGTACAGAAGAAATCCGGCGTAGGGCCACAGCACATTGTTTTGTAGTACTAGGTGACCAACCAAGCAGATATTATTGCAGATTATCGGTATCACGGGTCAGCAAAAAAATCTGACTGCGACAAAAGGACAATCGGACTCATGTTCAGAAGAGGGAATAGGGACGGATGATCTTGTGGGCTACTTTATGGGCTACAGCGATAGATCAGGGTCTTGCAAAATGTATGAAGTAACTTTTCGCCACACAAAATTAAGGCCCAACCCATCTAGGCCACTTAATAGCAGCAACTGTCAGTGGGGAAAAAAATGTTGCTTGGTGTGTACCAAAGCCCTTAAGAAAAGATAAATGTATTTCAACTCATAAAACCACCACTTATTGCTAGACCCATTAGGGCAGCACCGAAAATAGCAAGCGGTAAAACGTGATTATCGTGCGGTTCAAGGCATCTGTGATTCCTTTTATGGTATATTGTAGCCCTCTATACACAGCACCATGTGCATCGCGCACCAAAACCAAACGACAATTGGCATGCACCACCGCGAAAGGCGGGATGAGGGAGGGGGAAGCAGAGTAAAGTTCATTACACACGTCTTTAATATTAGTAACCATTTCACCAGACGCAATCAACGACCGATCGTATTCTATAAGTTGTAAACATACGACCACCGGTACATTTACCGTCAACGGATAGTTGTTAGATAAGTTGTTTAAAAAAAAGCTGACCATTGGAACTTCAGACGAAGTACGGACGCACGTTTCTGCTTGTTAAGGAAAAAGCGTAAATACGTGTCGTACGCTTCATATATCCGTATCTTCTCGCCGGGAGATATACGGGTTAGAATACGGTCGTTGTTTGAATGACAATCACATGCCACAAAATTTCACTCGTGGTTTGAACATTTTACCAGTAAGTATTTACAATATGCCTTCAAACATAAGAAAGGGTGTGCAGTTTGTTTGCAGTTGCTCTTCTTTATTTTGATTGAGGAAGATTGTATTGGTGAAGAAAGAGAAAGTAGGAAAAACAACGAAAATGTGGAAGCAAAAATTTGGCTTTTGGACAGAGACAACCTTGCTCATGACATCATCTGAGAGAAATTACGGGTCTCATCACCAGCAAATTACAACAATTACCTACGGAGGTCCGAGGCGTGTTTCCAGTTATAAAATTTACTGACACCCTTCCTAAAAAAGCAAGAACACCTGCAGAGGAAAGCGATTAGCCCTGAAACAAAGACTCACTACCACATTACGGCATAGCTTGCTAGGGTCGATCACGCAGATCTGAAATTTACACAGGAATTTCCCCTCAGGCAATGGGGCATCCTCAGCTCTCCTATTGGTGGCACTGAGCACTTGTGCAACATAGCGAACCAAAATAGCCTCGTGGGGCATACCCTAGAAAATGATAATCTTTGCAACAATAATCTCTGAGAGCAAGGGCCCTGCTTTAAAGGGCATATCCACCTTAAAACAAACAACTGGTGACTTGACAGTATCAGTCCGCATCCAAAATTGCTTATTTTTACCAGGTTTATGACATGCATTGTAACCGATATTTAATGATACAGTATTTCCTTTTGGAAAGGTTTTTCTGCCATCTCCTTCTGCTCAATGAGCTTTTTTAGCTTGAGCAGTGCGAGAGACAGCAGGGAAACAGCAGTCAATATGGTGTGCCATTGATTGATGTATAGGGAGGGCGGGGCCAGCTGTTACTCCTTAATCTAATAATGTGCTGAATGATATCAGTTGGGGTTGGGGCAGGTAAAGACGTGACCAGTTTTTTTTTATAGGCTAAACATGTCCTTTATCATATTAAAAAATGCCAATAGGTTAAAGTTATAGGTTTTTAAAGTTAAGTCTCTATTAATGATATTGAATAAACATTAGAATATACATAATGTCGGGGATCCATCATATATCTGCAATTAGAAAACCTGACAGATATTGCCTCGTTGCTGTTGCTAACATTTTCCCCATGGCAATGGTTTAATCTGTTGACTTAGGATCCAGTTGTGTAACATGGTGAAATATCGGAGAAGAAGTGGTTCAGGCCCATAACCTCCCTATTGTACTCATATAGCACTGCATATGAATTTTTCCCATCAAACTGTGAATCACAGGACCTTCCCAGCAGGTGAACAGCCGGTTAAAACATTCAAACAACATTCACGCCTGGGCAGCCCAACTCTCCCGTTAATGATACTATGAAATAATATTGATTTTGAATAGCCCAAAAAACCTTAACTTTACACATGCAACTTATGGGGTAACGGAATATACTTAAGGGAGGACGACATTAAATTTGTAATCTCTGTGTTAACTGTATAAAGTAAAACCAATGTTACGGATGCAAAAACGTATCCTTTTTCTCCACAGGCATTATGAACATAATAAAGAAATCACCATAGTAAGTAATGATTTATGGATTCTAGGTAATATTTAGGTGGTGTCTAGGTGACTTACTGGCTATGTTCCCTGCCATTTCCTGGCCGCACCATCATCATTTTGTGATCAAATTACTGTATGGTTTCGCAAATGATTGGCCCATGGCAGAAAATCCAGTTGTCTGCAGGTCACTGTACCCATTGTTGTAGGTTGAGGGGTGCCTGCATTAGCTTTAGGTGTAAAGGTGGTACAGGGGACACACATGGTGCTCACAGATGGCTGCTCCCAAGTACAAGAGGATAGCTGGGCCGGACGGATCATTCAATGATTGCCTCTGAACGATGCACATGCCCTATACACAAAAGAAGTGTTAGTCAACAATGTTTAATTTTATTTGAAAATTAATTACAAGTATATTAAGAGTAAAACGTTGTAAAAATAAAAATGAGGGCCACTAAAAATACATTTAATCTACCAAATGTAGGGGCACACACCTCTGGCCCTCCCAAGGCACAACACATTGACAACCTGGACAGTATCATTGGCCTGACAATAATTGTAGCAAAAGTTAGTAGGGCCATATTATAAACCCCCGTGGGGCTAGTTAATGTACGGGGCCGCAATTGACACTACGACTGGGAAACGTTCGTTAATTAATGACGTTTTGGTTGTAGAATACCGTGTTTGGTTTTGTGGGTAGTAAACTACTGCAATGGTATTTATGGAGATCGTTTAAATCTACGATGCGTTTTACATAGATTTAAGAATCGGATCGAGTAATTTACGATAACAATTGTAAATTAACGTTTAATGACATTAAACGACCTTTATAAATATGGCCCTACTTGTAGGGAGACACACAAACCTTTATGTTCCATGTAATCAAATCTTAGAAAAAATAAAACTGGAATTAATGCAAATGCCAGTATTTTATGTACGGATGTACGAATGACTAATTTAATGGGGGGGGGGGAATTGCATAATCATTGAGAAATTTCTCACTGAGATATCTTCCAGATTTGGGACTGTCCCAGTGGAAACAACCCTGGGAATCAGTAAGTTGTTCTAAACCAAAGATTTCTTAATTGGTTGGGGGTCATTACACGAGCAATGCATCGAACAGGCCAAGGGAGCAGAACAGAAGAAAGGGGGGGGGGAGAACGAATTACCAACTGCTACAGATCCCCCTTTTATTTATGGAAAATCTTCTGATGAAATAAATGGGCAAGATAATGAGAACGTGGTTGGTTAAGTTGGTGGGGAAAGGGACCAAAGCAAGACAAAAAAAACAAAATACCACAGCCGGACTAGATTGTCCAGCCGGGGGTTTTATGGCTATTTTAGGAAGTTTGCTTTCTCATTGCAGCGGGTGTTGTATCGATGCAAGTTTGTGAAAACACTGGACTGAAAAAATGCCATCTTGTGAAAGGGAAACACTGATGTGGACAAATGAGAGAAGCCCAGAGTGTGTATATCAGGGGGTAGAGTGGAAGAGAAAATACACTCTCTTGCTTTTTAAAAGGGCCCACCAAATGTTTGTTTTCTAAGGTTAACTCCTTCCCATTAAAGGTCTTTTCAATATTTTAGTGTAACTCTAATGTCAAAACTTGGTGCCTTGCAACTGTTAGCCTAGGGCCCTACTGCCGCAATTTGAATGGGTTTGTTGTATTGTGATCTGATTGTGTTGACATGCCAATGGTGACTGTCTCACGGTGTGCCAATGCTCCCAGACTGTATGGTATGCTCTTGGTATATTAGAATAAAAAGAATATGACTTAGCTAAAAACCAAAAGGGTAAATAAACAATATGTCCCTTTAAATTTGAAAGACCTATAAAAACTCATTTCTTGAAGGAAAAAAAGGTACTATTAAAATGCATGAGGAGAAGTGTAAAGTATCATTCTGATGTCATAGGACAGCAGCATCACTGACCACAGGGAATATAAACGCGTTAAAGCCCTCTATTGATTAAAATATTGTACAGAAATGTAATCATTCAGCAGTTTGCCGGGAAACTTCCCCTAGAAAGTGAAAGCAACAGTCTGTCAGTTACTCTAAATGTAATATTCAGCTTGTGTAAAAACTATACACACCTGCCCCATGCTATATGTTAACGTTTGTGTTTTAAATAGCTAAAACTGGGACTGCTGAGACAGCCCAAGAAAAACAATGTATGTCTATAACATATAGAAAATAATTCAAAATGCTTATTAACAACATCGATGGCAATTGTGGAAGTCAAAATATATATGCATTTTAGTTCAGAAGCCAACAAGAAGAACATGTGGGCAAGGCTCAGTATTACATTGAAATTATTCATATATGTATATTAGACAAGTAACAGAGGGAAGAGTATTATGACATGGAGGAGAATTACATGGAAAGGAAGGATAAGTAGAGAAGTTACAAGAGAGAGGTCAGGTGTTTGGAAAAAACCGAACTTCAGTATGTGCGACCATCTTCTAATTCTTTTTAAACCTAAAATAGCCCTGGGGGATCAGTTACAACCTCTGTGAGCTAAAGACTCCGGGGAAAACTGGCTTTTTGTAAAGTAGTAATGGGGATAAACTTTGTTTAGTAACAGATGATATAGCAAACAATATATCTATTCTGTTGGGGGAGATTCACGAAGAGGCAACCAGTAACTCTGGGATAGACTCTCAAGTAGAGAATCACCAGCAGTTCTAGGTAATCACAGAAGAAATCGATTTTCCCTTATTGTTACATACACCAGCTGGAACTAAATAGCCATCAAACCAGCTGGCGGGATGAAAGACAGTTTGTCTTATATCGGGTCTAGATATCCAGACTTTTACTGTATACACGCTAAAAACATATCCCTAAGTGCCCTAGGTATAAGACTAAAGATTTTTGTTTACTATTTAAATATATGTATGTAATTATAGGCGAGCGGCTATTGCAACATATTTTCAATTCATGGATGTCATCTTTTAATTGTCAATTCCCAAACAAAAACCATATGGTTACTTAGAGATTTACTGCAAATTAGGAGAAAGACAGATCTAAAGTACATTAGCCTTTTATTTATTAATCTACAAACAGGTGTTGTTAGTTAAGAAGCCTATTTCTAAAAGTCTATTTTGAGCCATTGGGGGTGGTTGACATTCTAGCATGAAATGAAAAAAACAACAATAGGAGTATTGCCTATGAGAAACAGTTTGGCAAAGTGGTTTGTATATAGGATCCAAAGGGAGATAAGGAGATCTGTGACTATTATTATTTTCCAATATACAGTAACTCTTGGCTCCACTACAGTATAAATTCAGGAAGATGCAATCCTATGTAAGTCTGGAACCCTAGCCGAGGACAATTTTGGGGCTAATTTAAAGGGGAACTAAAGCACCAGACAATGTTCAACGAGACATTAGTACGTCACAAAGATTACACAAGCTGTATATTACCGCTCTTTCTTGCTGTGGCTGTTGGGTGATTTATGAAATTGACCTGTGGATACTAGGGGTCAGCTCCCAGAATCCCCTGTTTGATTTGGTGGAAGTAGTATTTTTCACATGCCTTCTCTAGTGCACAGATGATGTTTTAAAAAAAGAAGATGAAGCTTTGTCCTTTGAAGACGACAGCAATCAACATGAGAGCACAAAGAAATTAGAGCAAAGAGGCCACAGAACAGTAATTTAACAGTTGTGTGTTTACATAGTTTTTGAATGCATTCCTTTGCTCTTCATACAAAAAAAACCCCACACAAAAAGTAAAAAGTAATCTGTTGCAGTTTATTTCCTATAAGAATTGGAATACAAAATAAAACAAGAAAAAAGTAAATTTGGGGATTGAACTTGCAAACCTCATGTTCTGTGGTTTCTAGGTTAGTCTACTAGAGCTACAAGAGACAATATGCAAAGGACATTAAACTTTGCTAGGAAACAAAGGAAAAACAAACAACAGCAGTTAAAATCAGGTGACTATTTAAATTTTTCCTGGTTGGCTGAAAATAAAATCTTGCAGGGCTTTCACCTTGTTGTGGTGGAGATATCTGCCATAGAAAAATGTGCATATAGATAGTGAATAGAGTGAATAGTGACGGTAGGGGCATGTCCAAAAGGTTGAATTATGCTCACAAGTCTCCTTTGAAGACAAATGGGCGTGAGTTTGAATGGCAAACAGCCATGGTGGCCCTTTTTTGTTACATGAAAAACTATTTCTTACATTTACGTAAATATAACTTACTAGACTAAAGGGAGATTGCATATAAAAGTTCTTATAATTAAACAATGCATAATTAAGCCCCCAAACCCCTCAGGGATCTCATTTTAACAAAACTAAATCTTATTGGTTGGGGCAACTTAGCACAATTTTAAGATTAGAATTTTTTGAAACTACTGGGTGTGGTATTACAACGTTATAGGTGTTCTGGGGAGAAAAGCTTTAAAAATAAATAAGTTTATTTATTCTTTAAGTAGGATGGTCAAGCATTGACCTGTGCTCTAAATCTGACACAACCAATCCGAGTAAACTTTTGGGGGTGTTATTTATAAAGGGTAATTAATGGCACAAAACCTTATTACCTTAGTGAAACTACCACTTGAGAGAGGACCTAGGAGAACTTGGGGAGTTCGTATCCGTCAATGCTCATTCAAGATGGAAACTTCTGAGGTTCATAGGCAATCGTACCTAATTAGCTCTCTAGTTGTTTCAGTTTGCCTCTAGGAAATAAGATCGCCCATAATAGTGAAACAAGTACCACATTATCCTCAGATTTGTTTATTGCCCTTATGGCAGGTGTCTATAATTGTACCTTTTAATGTATTAGACCTTTAATAAGTTTTATACTGAGTGTTGGTTTTCGTAACAGCCCTTTCCCATTTTATTGCTACAATGCAAGACTGGTAAATGTCCTTTTGTCTTGATTCCTTGGTAGTGGTGAGTACCAATTTCAAAGCTCAAAATGTTCCCAATAACGCTGCCGGAACGAAACTTACAGCTTCGCATCATTTCTATCATTGGTACAGTGATAAATGTGCAGGCCAGGGGCCCAGTTGTTAGCGCTGATACATTGCACACCAAGGCATCAGAGTTGATCTTGGACACATCTGCAAGAGTTTGTATGTTCTCCCCGCGCCGAGAGGATTCCTCCAGGCTTCCATTTTCCCCACAATCATAAGACACACTGATAGGTTGTGTGTGTCAAATAAATGTGCTTAGATGTAAGCTCCTCGGGGCAGGGGCCTGATGTGAAATGTATTATGTAACTGTAAAGTGCTACGGAAAGATGTTTGGCGCTATAAAATTCCACAATAATAAAATGGGTAAAGTACATTATTTTTTGATAGAATATGTCTCTTTTCTTTATTTAAAAACGGGCATTGAGGTCCCCAACTGCATTCTTGGTGGCTATATCACTTCTGGTTGATGCTCAATGGAATTAAGAAAAGAAAACAGGCCCTATTTATAAAAGGATCGGTATGTTATGTAAAATACGATGTTACGTAAAATAACGACCGGGTTTTTACCGATGAAAGACCGTTGATGTACCGATAACGACCGATATTTACCCGATATCGTTAATCGGTCGTTATCGGTAAATAAAGGGTCGTTATCGGTAAAAACCCGTCGTTTATTTTACGGATAACGATCGGTATTTTACGGATAACGATTACCGATTTTTATAAATAGGGCCCACAATCTCTTAACGTATGGTGAGCAATCTTCATGACTGCACCAACCAATGAAAGGAGAATTGTAGATTTTTTTAAGAAATTATTCATAACAAATTTAGCAAAGAGAAGGTAAGTTCTGCCTAGTCATTTGGCAAAATTTAGTTTTAACCTTAAGTTGCCCCTTTTGTTTACATGATTAACCATCGGGGAAAAATATTGAAAAGACACATGCAAACCCTTTTTTTTTAAGTTAGCTAAAGCCATTAGGAGAAGCGGTTTTGTCCTCCATGGCCACAATCAGGGTTCAGAATACACACTACATTAAATATACTCTGTTAAAATACTTACTATAACTTTCACAAGTGTTATATGAAAAAATACAGGTTTCACTTGAAAGAAATGGTATGGCATTGGGGACCTAGAGTGGGACCAAGTGTAATATTTACAGGTACTATTAGATATCTTCCTTTCTTTCAAACCCAAAGCAAATTTGTATCAAGGGGGTGGTTACCTGTATTAGACAGGGGACAAGAGATCTCTTTTGAGCACCAAAAGCTTCCATTACAACCAACAGAAGAATACAAGGTAAAGGGGATCTCAGAAATCAGCAGTAAACGGCATCATAAAGTTTTTATTTTCAGCACAAACAATGCTTGGCTACCTAATGCCCGTATTCAGATATAATTTACATAACCAATCCCAACTGAATAACAAAGATCACAAATATTTTGGTTTAAGGGAAATGTGGTGCAAAAATGACTTTACGTAAATTGATAGGAATTGCTTTCTGAGAATTTTTGCAATTTTTTTCATTTTTTTTTATTGTCATAGTTTTGAAGATATTGACATTTTGTGTTGTTGTGATATGGCAACAGCATCACCAGGTTACCTGCACTTCCTGCTGAGAGGTGGAGGGAGGGTCATAAAAAGTGATTTCCGAGAATTCGGGGGCCAAGTTTAAAAAGCAAGGACTCAAGGGCAGTGATTTCAGCAATCCTCCGCAGGCCACGTGCTAAGTAGGAGGGGACAAAGGGAGCTCAGGGAGTTATCATGCGTGGCTGAAGAAGGGTGGTGTAAGGAGATGGGTTGGGTTTTTAGAGAACTGGATGATGTTTGTGGCTACAGGCTCTTTAGTAGAGACGGATTGTTACACCTCAATGGTGATGGGCAGCTTGTTTTGGGGGAGAAGAGAGATGGCTAGGGGGGTGGGAGGAGATTTTTAAACTAGGTATGGCGGGGGAGGGTACGTTGAACTACACAGGTGGATAGATAGGAGAAGTTAGGATCAGGGGGTATTAACCACAATGGAGGGAGGAGAAAGGGGAGGGGGAGCATGGGAGCATAGAGGATAAGGAGGCTATGTACGACCATGTATGGAAGTAAATCAATTGATAATTTTAAAAGTATGTTTACAAATGCAAGAAGTCGGTGGAAAAGCCAGCGAACTTGAAATTAATAGCTTTAAAGGAAAGGTATGAGGTAATTGGTTTAGCAGAATCATGGCTTAATGATTCACACGAATGGACAGTAAATATTGAAGGATACTCCCTATTTAGACATGACAGAGTCATAAGAAAGGGACGGAGGACTGTAGTATGTATGTTAAACAGGAATTGAAGCCAAATTTAAAAGATGGAATGATGGGTGTAATAAACGATATGGGCAGAAACAATATGGGTGGATGGGGGAAACTGTGTACAAGGGAAGCAGAAGGTAGGTAAATTAATTGTTGGAGTATGTTATAAGCTGCCAATGCCGGGGAAGAGGTAGAAATGAATCTCCATATGCAGTGGCGAAGGAGGCTGTATGGGGCATGTTCTGGTTTGATGGGGGATTTTAACTACCCTGACATCGTTTGGAGAAATTAGAAAATGGAACTGACAGCACCTCAAAAGGTATAAAGTTCTGAAATTTCCTAATTGAGCAGTTCTTCACAGATGGTTAGAAGTCCTACGAGACAGAATGCGTTGTTAGATCTGGTGATACTAATAACCCTGAGTTTCAGTTTGGAGATGAGGTAATAGGAAGCTTAGGGAAAAGTGACCATGAATAGTTTCATTTAAAAAGGTGCTTGCAAAAACTAAAGTGCAATGGGTTAACAAAAACCTTTAACTTTAGGAAAGCTAAATTTTATGCTGTTAAAGGAATCCGCTCCTGACTCATATGACGGGGGGAACTGTTTCTAGGTTAAGATTACTGGCAGAAGTGGAGCAACTTTAAAGGGATCGTAAAAACTAATACATTTCTAAATATGTACCTTTAGGTAACAAGTGTAAAAAATGAGTCACTCCTGCATGGCTTAATGCTCAGGTAAAAATGGGAAATGGAAAAAAAAGAAAAGGCTTTTAAAATTTTGAAAACAGAAGGCACAGAAACGCTTACAGGCGAGTCACAAAGCTGTAATAAAGAGTGCAAGAAAGTTAATGAAAACTAGCTAAATAGAAAATGAGTTATGGATTGCAGAACAAGCAAGTCCAACCCAATGTTTTTTAAGTATAATAAAATGGTAAAAAAAAAAAAGATAGGATCTGAGAATGTGGGGACCATTATAATAATGGGGCTCTGAGGTGGTTGTAGAGGATGCCAAAAAGCTAATTGCTAAACCGTTTTTTTTACATCAGTTTTACTGTTGAGAATCCTGTCCTTAAGTAAGGGATTGTAATAATATGCAGGGATAAATGAAGAATATTCACATGGGCTAACAGAGATATGGTACGGAAACACATTAGACAACGTTAATATCAATAACGGACCAGAGGGATTGCATCTAGGATTTTAAAAGAGCTTAGTTCAGTTCTATCTAGACCTATGTTTCTAATCTTTTAAGATTTGATATTGGTCTGGGGGAATGCTGCCGCTGGATTGAGAAAAAAAGCCCAATGTAATCCAATATCAAAAAAGTAGTCGGTCACAGCCTGGTGGTAACTATGACCTGTAAGGCCTAACATCAGGGCAGGGAAGGTGATGGAAAACTTTGTTTAAGGGATCATATCCTTGACGTGTCTCCATGAGATCATATTAGTAGTAGTCAGCATTGGATTTATGAGAAATAGATCATGCCAGACAAAATTTAATTTGTTTTGATGAAGAAGTGAGGTAAGAAGTTAGATTCAGCACAGCGTGGATGTGGGTATATTTGGATTTTGCAAAAAAAGCTTTGATAAGTGCCACAATAGGAGACTAATGTATAAAATGAGGACTGTTGGCCTGAAGAAAAACATTTGTGCATGGATAGAGGGAACTGGTTATGGACCGCAAACAGAGGACGAGGTGGTTTAATGGAGATACATCTATGTGGGCTTAAAGTTTAAGCGGGTGCTCAGGGTTCTGTAATGGGGCACGCTTTGTTAAGTCTGTTTATAAATCAAATTAGAAAGGGGGCATTGAGAAGCAAGGTCTCAGTGTTTGCTGCTGACACTAAACTATGCAGAGCTTTGGAAACTTCCAATGATGTGCAAGTGCTGCAAGCAGACCTAGATAGATTATCAAAATGGGCAGCAGAATAAAGATGAGATTTCAATTTGATAAATGTAAGGTGATACATTTGGATTTAATACCCTGTGCCACCTACACAATACAATAACTCTTTGTGAAGGGCATCTGTTCCGGGGGCGGATCTAGGGTCAAAGAAGCTATGGGGGGCATCCTGGGCCACTCCATGAGAGCGGGCGCGCCCGTCGCAAATTTTTTTGGCCAAGCCCCTTTCTCCGCCCCAATTAGGTCACACCCACTAAGTACTAATGAGATGGCCCAAACAAAAAAAAAAAAAACAGACAGATAGATAACCACAAACATGACACACAGCCCGATTAGTGATTAAACAGACAGAAAGGACAGTGAAGTAGACAGGGGACAGGAGATAGAGATTGGATAGAGAGACACAACATAATGACACAAGGCACAGTAAACTGGCAATCTCATGTATATACTGGGGAGCAATATGGTAATTTTAAACTTACTGCTGTGTTCAGTGTAGTCAGCGCTGGCCATACCTTTGGGCCAGGGAGACTGCTGTACCTTTTACAGGGACCGCTGCCCCTACTATATGCTGTCCCTTCGCTCTCGGTATATCTATCTATCGTAACTTCCTGCGATCGAGAGAGCGAGCGATCAGAGAGCGAGCGGAGCGAGCGAGGGCGAGCGAGCGATCTAGCACGGCCTAGCGAGCGATAGAACTCTGGCGATCTAGCTAAGCGAGGCGAGCGATCGAGGGGCCCGCTCGCTCGCGGCGATCGAGCGAGCGAACGCGCTAGCGAAGCCAGCGAGAGAGCGAGATAGCGAGCGATTCTGATCTATCTATTATCTTCAACTCTGCTATCTATCTAATCTATCTATCTATTATCGATCTATAGGAAACTCTGCTATCGATCTATCGAGCGAAACGAGGCGAGCGATCCAACGCGGCTAGCTATCGGCGAGAGAGGCGATCTAGCTATCTAGCTAGCATCGATCTATCTTCTATGTCATTCATCTATCATCTTTACTGACGCTGCTATCCAGCGATCTATCATCTAACTCTGCTATCTAATCTATCACCAAACGCGGCGAGTAGAGCTAGCTAGCGATCGAGCGAGCGATCGAGCGAGCGTAGCGAGCGAGCTATCGAGCTTAGCATAGGAGCGAGGCGAGCAGAGAGAGCGAACGCGGCCAGCTATCTGACACTCGGCCGATCTATCTATCGATCTAACTGGGGCTGGCGAATCGAGCTAGCTAACTATGCTATCGATCGATCTCTGCTATCTATCGAACTCGGGCGAGCAGCGAAAACGGAGGCGAGCGAGCGAGCGAGGCGAACGGAGGAGGCGAGCGAGCGACGAGCGAGCGAGCTGAGCGAGCTAGCGCGGCGAGGGAGCGAGCGAACGAGGCAAGCGAGCGACGAGCGAACGCGGCATCGAGCTGAGCGAACGCGAGCGAGCGAGCGAGCAAGCGAACGCGGCGAGATAGCGAGCGATCTATCTATATACTATCTATCTATCTATCTATCTATCTATCTAGCTATCTGATCTATCTATCTATTCTATCTATTCTATCTCTGCTATCTATCTAACTCTGATATTCTATTTAACTCTGGCTATCTTATCTAATCTAATCTTTAGAGACAGGGAGACACCAGTGTACAGTCAGAGTAGGCCCGGGGAAGGCCGGGAGCCAGAGGACGTCCGTACTGTTCGGCGGACGTGCGCCGGGGAATGCCGGAACTAGGGGCACAAGTCAGTAAAACATTCGGGGCACTTTGCAAAACATCCGGGCACGTGCCCCGAAGATTGTTTAAGGTAGAGATACGCCACATGGCTCTGTAATGGAAAAAAGATTTGGGGGTTCTGTAGATAAACAGACTTAGCTATAGCCAACAATGCAAGTGGTTGCCAACGGCTAGAGCTAGCAAGATATTGTCTTGTATAAAGGGGGCTAATTTAGGAGGAAAAATATATTTCTTCCCCTTTACAAGGACTGGTGTACTAAGGCCTCATTTTGATTATGAGAGATTAGAGATTTGGATATTTTCTTAAGCCATCGCGGGTGTATCAAGCCCCCCCAAAATCGCGAGTTGCAATAAGCCCCGTCCACTCGCAGCAGTTGCACAAGCCCCATCACTTGCGGGTGCCGGGGCCACTTCAGACCCACCCTACAGGAAAACTCTGTGGAAAGCAGCCTTTTCAGGCAGATAGTGAGAATCTGCCTGAAAGGATGTTTTCACATAGTGGAAAGAAAGGGCGGTTAGATTCCCTACCTTACTCTGTCCGGACTTCACACAGCAGCGAGGACGGAGGGGAATTCCTGTCTCCCTACACCACTGAGGGAGTTGAGGCTGTGCTCGCCGGCAGCATGTGCAGGAGAAGCCATAGGAATGTCACATGTCAGCCTTCCCACCTTAACTTTCTGCGTCAGTTATTTCTTATATCTGGGCTGTGGAGTGCCGTAAAGATGTGGTTGATGGCTCAGTTTTTTAAAGGTAGGAAACTGGCCTGTCATTTAAAAATCAAATGTTTTGGAGACACAGTTTCCCTTTAAGAAATAGCACTCCATTACATTTTTTTTAAAAGGTATAAAATCCATACATACATTCCCACACTAACACAGATTTATTTTGTTGTATTTCAGATGATCAACTGGACTTGAGTTTAGTTCGTGAAGACGTTTCACTCGTCATCCGACTGGCTTAATCAATTCAGATGAATTGACAAGAATACTGTGGCAATTATTGTACCTGGAAAATCCCAATTAGCATATCACAGCCAGGGTTAAGGAGTGTTGGATAGTGGTTAAGAGGTGTTTATAGGAACACCCAGGGTAACGGTAAGGTGTCAAAACAGCATTGTACATGGCAGGACAGTGGGTGTTGAAACCCCCCCACCTTCTAATTAGGCTTGGTTTCTTTATTTTCAACCTTAAATGGCCTCCCTAACAAATCTCTGAACCAGTACGTTCCTTTGCCAATATGTTAACTCATTTACAGTCTTCACAAGGTAGTCCTTTATCCTTTAAGATGCAGGTACACGGCCTGGAGTCTGCCCCGAGGAATGGGCTCTTCTGTGCGGGGCCATACGTGATCAGTTGCTGTTTGGTCTCCCCCACTACAAATCAGCGCACTCACTGCACTGCACTGCGTATATATTGATGCCGTTTTTCTTGTGTTTCGGTATTGGGTCTTCTTTCGGATGTTACCAAGTGCTGTAATAATAATATTTACATATTATTTTTTATTATTATTAATGAGGAGGGGGACCCACCCCCTGCTTTTCCCCCTGCAGGCCTGGCAACACCCCCACCAAGGCCCCAGAAAGGGCCTGTTGTTTTCCTCTTCCCCTCCCCCACCGCACTGGGACCATCTTCCCAGCGCCGGCCAGAATGACAACGTGGAGAGGATGAAGAGGGATTATTGCCATGTACCGGGCAATTCGCGCAAAGGCGAGGAAATTATTTTGGGGGGGGGGGGGACAGAACACCCACACCACCAACATACTTACTACTTATTATGGGATAATAAGCACCAAAACATAATCAATGATGCTAGTACATTTTAGTAAATCAGTTGAAGTAAAACAAATCTCTGTTGTTGTATTCTTTTACAAATAAAATCGGACTAAAAACATAATTATTCAGCTTTTCCCACACCCCATTTGCCTCCCCAGGCAGGCTGCCCCACTGGACAGACCCACCACTCCATTTGGTTCTATCACTTGAGTATGCTTTATGTAAGGGAAAGCAGGGAAGGGGTTACACTTCATAGGAACAGGCACCATTGAGTAACAGTAGACCCACTGCAGTTTGACAAATTATTGCGGAGCCAGGCAGGTCATGGGAAAGCGTGGAGGGAGGAAGGGGTATGCTTCATGAAAAGGCATGTATGAGTGGTGTGGGGGTATGACATGGTCAAGCACGGTGACACCAAAAGTGCTCATGGAGAGAAAGACATGAGAGCAAGTAGGATTTTTGCATTGGGCCAAGTAGGCTTCAACCCCCCCCCCCCCCCCCCCAAAATCTAGAAAAATAGTCACAGGTCAGCTGTTGCGGTAGAGCATTTGTAATTTTACAGCTTGAATGCGTAGAGCAAGGTAGGACCTACCATAGGGAAAAAAAGAAGTCTTTGACAGCTAAGCCTCCAAGGTTGGAAAATGAGGCCAGAAGGAAGCAGTATGGGTGGGCAGAGGCCAGAAGGGCCTTCAGTCAATGGGTATCAGCAATGGGTGCTGTACTGAGATGTGATCCAGCCTATCATCTTGATGAAGGTAAGGCGGGGTCCACATCTAAGTCGAAAGGCGGGTCCCCTCTCCATTACAACCCCCTGCCACAATAACGGCCATCCCTGAAAGGACACTGGATGCCGGGCATTAAAGCACCAAATTGGTGGGCTGTGCCAACTTGGGCCATATATCCAGCCTTGCCACCCAGTAAGTAGTCCAGTGGATTGTCACATCGATAATCAATGTAGTCGGTGGTCTGGCGACGCATGGGTATTGCCTGGTAGAGTTTCCCAATAGATTGCCTAGCAAACTGTGGTTGGAAGAACCGCTGAAGTAGTCGCAAGGCCAACTCCAGAGTGCTGCCTCTCTCTTAGGGCTCCGGGGGATGTTGGCCCTGCTTCCATTGACCCTAACATCGGTGGCATGGGAGGCATGCCAGCTACTGGGAAAGCAGAACAGAGGCAACGTAGCATTGTGTGCCCGTACTGCTGCATTCTGCTTTCCCTCTGAGATGTGAGAATATTAACGCCAACCCACATTAGCCTTATAGCAGGGATCTCTAAGGGTTGGCACCCAGTACTGCTCCTTCTCTTGATGGCCTTAATCCTGGGGTCCTTTGCACAGGCATTGCAGCATAGGCTACCACATGCCGCAAAGCACGAAGCAGAGGACCCCATGTAATAATTGTCAGTAAGGACAATAGTGTTGGGCTCAACTACCCCCAACCATGGATGAAGGGGTACTTGAGAGGGTTGAGACGTTCCCCCTAGAGAATGCCCCATTTCCTTCTCGCGTCCAGATCACTAAAGTCCCCTCATCATCATCGGTGGCTGCTCTGCACCGTGATGCCCGGGCTAGCGAAAAGCACCAAGTATCAGCGTCCCCCTCTTACAGTAGCGCTGATTGGCAGCTAGTGCCCTGTTCGAGTATGCCGCGCCAGGGTGTGCTTAAGGAGGAAACACCATTGGGATGGTATCCGCTATGGTGGCATCATTGCGGCTTACCATCCTGGTGGCCTCCTCAAATAGCGCGAGAACATGGCAGGCATCCTGAATCAGCAGCAACTGCCTGGGTAAGAGAAATCCCAGGTCCCCAGAGCCAGATCTAGCCTCATACTCATACAAGTAGTCCATGATGGCATGCCTCTGCTGGAGCAGCCTCAGCAGTATCATAAGACTAGAGTTCCAGGGGTGGGTGGGTCACAAACCAATCGGTTCTGTGGCAGACCGTTCTGCTGCTGGAACTCGGCCAGATGAGCTGTGGCCTTGTATGACCGCCTGAAGTGACTGGACACCCTAGCCATCTGACTGGACACCCTAGCCATCTTCAGTACCTCCTGCAGACCAGGGTATTTGGTGAGGAACCGCTGGACAACCAGGTTGAAAATGTGTGCCAGGCAAGGAACATGTGTGATCAAGCGAAGGGCAGACAGGATGTTGGTGGCATTGTCACACACTACCTTGTCTATTGAGAGGTGGTGTGAGGTCAGCCACCTCTCAGCCTGCCCTTGCAGTGCTGCCAGCAATTCTGCCCCGGTGTGGCTCCTATCACCGAGACACAGAAGCTGCAACAGTGCATGGCGCCAGCTCACCTGGCATGAAGCATAGGCTTTAGGGGTACACAGGGCTGTCTGGGAAGAGGACTCACCGGATGAGGATGGGGGGTGGAGACTGGTGTATCACCAATATGTGGTGGTACCACCATCTCACCACTTGTGCCCCGTGTCGCGTCTCTGCTGGCTAGCAGAATGGCCCACTGGGCAGCAAATGAGAAATACCGCCCCTGGCCATACTTGCTGGACCACGCGTCCATTGTAATGTGGACACACTTGCCCACACTGTGGTCCAGTGAAGCAGATATATTGCCCTGCAGATGGTCATGCAAGGCTGGTACTGCCTTATGGGAAAAGTACTTACGGCCAGGCACCTGTCATTGTGGTGTGCCAATGGCCGTAAACTCCCTGAATGCTGCACTGTCTACCAGCCTGAATGGTAGGAGCTGCACTGCCAGGAGTTTGGCTAAGCCGGCTGTGAGACGTTGGGCTTGGGGGTGACTGGGGGACAATTTCTGCCTCCGCTCCAACAACTGGGGAAGAGATACCTGCCTCTTAACACCGCGTCCTGGGGCCAAAGGCTGTCTCTCCTCCCTAACTTCCACCAAGGAAGCAGCTGATGGGGCGGAAGAGGAGGAGGAATGGACGGAAGAGGAGGAGGAATGGTGTCTACCTGGGCACAAGGAAGAGAATGCGTGGGTGCCTACACGTTCCCTGACCGCTTCTCCCACCGGGTAAAGTGGTGGAGCATCATATGCCTCCTCATAGAAGAGGTGCACAGAGTTGCTGCATTCTTCCCACGGTTAACACTTTGCAGGCACAGACTGCACACTGCAACCGTGCACGTACTGGAGCAGAGGCCACCTGCCATTGTGGGGCACTGGCACCAGATGGCATTGGTGCCGTACCTCCACGAGCAGAACTAGGTGCACTAGACGCACTGCCCCTACCCCTGACCCCAGTCCTGCCTCTGGGTTCAGGCTCTTATTCGCACTCTGAGGACTCCCCCTCAGAGACACTATCCTCCTCCTCCTCCCTACAATAGTTTTGGAAAGTCAGGAAAAATTGTGCATCAGTGCACAGCTCCTCCTCAGGCACACTAGCCCCACACATAGTGTGTGAAAACATATCCTGAGACTCCTCTTCCGGATCCCCGAAGGTAGTGGTCATGTGGGCAACAAACTCCTGATAAAGAGGATAAGGGCCCATGCCCACAGTAGGAGCCTCAGGTGAGGAAGGAACAGGCACAGTATCTACAGTGGCAGCTCGGCTGTTCTGTGCCTGTAAGGAGGTGGATGAGGAAGGCTGGGTAATCCACTCTACTACCCGCCTCAGAAGGGATAGACCTAGCGCAGCTACCCCTAAACATATCAGGTATAGCTAACGGCCTTCCCTGCGAAGGTCCAGGTAGCTCCTGCCCAGAGCCTTCAGTAGGCCCTCCTCTCCCTCTCCCTCTCCCTTCATGTGCAGAAGCACCCTTGCTCCTGACTCTCCCTCTTGCCCTGCCAGGCAAATTATATTTTAAAAAAAGTATATATATTTACTAGCAAAAGTGTGTCTGTTGGTGCACAATGGAAATTATGTGTGTGTATGTTTTGCTATGTGTGGATATAGAATCTTTACACAGGTATGTTTTAAACTGTTACTCAGACAGTCACCAGCTTCCAGAGGAACCAAATAGGATAATCCTGCATGTCTGAGTGTAGACCCAGGCAACCCTGCTTCACTGTGTGGTTGAAACTAAACATGCTAGGTTAATACTTATTAGTATTCACCACGGCAAGTGGTGATGGTACCTCATATATTATAACAGAAAGTACAGCATCATAATAGCATTGCCCTCATAATCTAACGTATAAACAAACATTTATCATTCCTAGTTTACCTAAAGAAATGGATTTATCTTTTATATACTCTTTTATACAGAACTTATTGAAAAAAAATAGCTTCAGAGCAATTTTTAATAACTGATAACTGCTTTTTATTTTAGTATTACAGTAAATCCTTGGTATACCTGCCTGGCTGTACCACTAAGCAAAAGGCTAAGGACTTGCAAGCGAGCACCTTCATCCCAACCATTAATAGTGGCTGCCAATTCAAATTGTTTTAGCCAATCAGTCCACTCCCTAGTTACCCCATCAAATGGATCAGGTTTAAAAATAGGTTTGGCAATTATTCCTGGTAGAGCAACTGAATCTAATTGGGGCATTTCATCTGCATGTACAAGGACAGGAGGATTTAAATCAGTAGCAGCCTCCATAGCTTAATACAGAGAACAAATATACAAAGAAAACAGGGAGAATAAATGGTATTACCAGCACCGCTGCCACCAATTTGTACCAGATCACTGCTTTATGGAAGGATTATGAGTAGCATGGCACACAGTGGGTTACTCTGGTGGTCTGGCACAAAGCAGACAGTGACATAACATGTGCAGTAATCAGGAGTGTTCCTGTCTATGGTGCATCACGAGCCCTGTATATTGTGTGTCCTTGTAAGTTGATGTACAACTTATCTGTTGCCTCAGAGTTTGTATCCAATAAGGTAAATTGTCTGTCCAATAATCTGTCCTCCCAACAGGTGGTAACAGGATCTCGTGTTCCATTCAATATCTCTCCAAAGCACACACCACAATCTATGTCTTGTCTTTTATTACTCACTGACACCACCTGCAGGCTGGTGGTATATAAGGAGCCTTGGTGTATATGTCCATTACAATACACATCACATCCTGTGTAGCAGACAGAAACTTTTTTTGGATTACACTTCCTTTCACATGGAGCAGACACAGGGGTGTGGTTTAACCTCCCATTTTGACCATTCCATGTTCAAATAGGGATCTCAGCTCTGTAAGTAAGTTTATGTATTTTGTATATTTTGTGTTGTACCTAATTTAAGCCAGTGCTATTCTTTATATAGATTTACTGATGGTCATTTATTACCATTTATTTATGGTAATAGTGAGATAGTACACACATACATATACACCTTTCCTGTATGTAACATCCTATACCCCCACCTCATTGGTAGCTCCTAAAAACTCAATGCAATCTCCTATGAAGATATAAATATATTTATATGATATAAGGGATATATATATATATATATATATATATATATATATACACATACACACACAATACACAAACACAAAAGACCAAGCAACAAAACGACACAGAGGACAAAACACACAGTAGCACACACAGAAGCAAACAAATAAACACAAAGCTTTTTTTTTTTTTACACAAATAAAAATACAAACAGATACCTATATATATATTTTTTTTACACTAAAACCACAAATATGACACAGACTCAACTGACAGCAAACAGCAGATCAGACAGCAAAAGCTGCTGATTGCTGCTAAAGGCAGCTCTGTCAGCTACACAAACACACAGACGCTGACACACAGATACAGAAAGACAAACAAAAAACAGGACACCTAGACCTCTAAAAGGTCTAACACAAAAATTTTCCAATGGACTTATAGGGGGGTTAGTCCTTAAAAGGACTTTTGGGTCTCACAAGGAAGGGTAATCCTTAAAAGAAGTGTTGGGTCTCAAGATGTGTGAATACAGGGGTGGTTACCAACAAGTGCTAAACCACCACACTGAAATCCACATAGAGAAAGCTCAAAAAGCACAAAAAACTCTCTCCAACTCCTACACTGTCAGGTCTCCACTAAACACACTCCAACACACTGACAAAATGGTGCCAGCAGAGTGCGGCATATAATAAATATCGAAAGTCCTAGAAAGTCCAGGATAGTTTGAGAAGTGCAGGTCCATTTGAACTCGAATAGTTTGGCTCGAACTCGGGTTCAAGTTCAAGTTCTAGTCCATCCCTAGACTGGACTAACATCAGATTATAAGAATATGTCCTGACTGGACTAACATCAGTTTATAAGAATATGTCATGACTGTACTAACATCAGATTATAAGAATATGTCATGACTGGACTAACAATAGATTATAAGAATATGTCATGACTGGACTAACATCAGTTTATAAGAATATGTCATGACTGTACTAACATCAGATTATAAGAATATGTCATGACTGGACTAACATCAGATTATAAGAATATGTCATGACTGGACTAACATCAGATTATAAGATATGCATACTGGACTAACATCAGATTATAAGAATACCGTATGTCATGACTGTACTAACATCAGATTATAAGAATATTCATGACTGGACTAACATCAGATTATAAGAATATGTCATACTGGACTAACATCAGATTATAAGAATACCGTATGTCATGACTGACTAAAATCAGATTATAGAATATGTCATGACTGGACTAACATCAGATTATAAGAATACCATATGTCATGACTGGACTAACATCAGATTATAAGAATATTTCATGACTGGACTAACATCAGATTATAAGAATATGTCATTACTGGACTAATATCAGATTATAAGAATACCGTATGTCATGACTGGACTAAAATCAGATTATAAGAATATGTCATGACTGGACTAACATCAGATTATAAGAATACCGTATGTCATGACTGGACTAACAGCAGATTCTAAGAATATTTCATGACTGGACTAACATCAGATTATAAGAATACCATATGTCATAACTGGACTAACATCAGATTATAAGAATATTTCATGACTGGACTAACATCAGATTTTAGAATACCGTATGTCATGACTGGACTAACAGCAGATTCTAAGAATATTTCATGATTGGACTAACATCAGATTATAAGAATACCATATGTCATGACTGGACTAACATCAGATTATAAGAATATGTCATGACTGGACTAACATCAGATTATAAGAATATGTCATGACTGGACTAAAATCAACAAACTGTATGCTCTTTCTGCATCAACACAATAGTTGGATTACAAACATCTGAATACATCAGGATAAATTAGAGAATGAGGTTGCGGTGGAGCCTCTTATACATTGGAGAAGGTTTGTGCCTATGACCCTAAGAATTTCTAGAAGGTGGACCTATTTAAACTGTGAATAATCCAGGGCAAAGTTAAAGTTTTGTTTGTAATTTCTTGTGGATTTGGGAAAATTCAATATCGGTTAGTGTGACTTTAACACTAAGCGATGGATTTATGGGTTTCGCTATAGACACCTGGCATCTGGCACTCGCGATTCAATAACGTATTTGCACTACATTCAGCTTTGGATTTTAATACCAGCTAAAAACTGTCATTAAAATGACGCTGTGCGTAATCGCGTTTGGGAGAGTTACGCAATATTAGTGATATTAAATAAAATTTTGCCTCTACGGAAGGAATAGGAATGCACTGGGTGGTATTTAAGTTTTACCTTTGTGTCTCTAAGTGTTTTCATGGAATAACAAATACTTTTGATATCAGCAGTGCACTTGGCTTTGTCTTGTTTCTTTCAGAATTGCTGCCAAGGTTTTAGTAGAGGGAGTGAGTCAGAGGTGAGCTGGGGCTATACAGATAAAATAAGTGTCAGTCCTGTCTCTACTTTCAAGTGGATACCATGTCAGCATAGGGTTGACATTATCCAATCAGCACAATTTAGGTTTTCATGTTTGTGACTATGATGCACACAGTCTATTCATTGGTTGAACATGAAGAAATTTGAAGCCACCACTAGAGCAGAGCAAATAGTCAAGATTTGAATGAAATCAGTGAAAGCAAATTGGTCGAGCCAACCCAAAAATTATTCTCTCAAAGTAATGGGTGGGATTGTCCTGTTATAAGAAAGTATAAGGAAAATGGGATGATATTGCACAAACATGTCGTCTGAAGGAATGGTGTAAATTAGATGGGGTTATTATTGGCTGCAGTAAGGAATGTTTGGGTGATGTCTGGTCTTCCAAAGAGTATACAGCTACAGTATGAATAACAGATGTTCTGTGTACTAACCCAACCTGAAATTTAACAGACCTGCAAGCGGACCTGCTACCTGATCCAACCTGCACCCGCAGCGACCCACAGAAAATTAAACAAACCCGCAAACTCTACCTGTCCTGCAACTTTTTAACCAACATGTATGATATATATATAATCAGGCACTTGATAAAGAGCAGTGTAAGCTTGAAACCTGTTGTGCTATATACAGTATGTGCATAATAGAGGCTAACTGAGTTTAAATCATATATCCAGTGGTATTGCCTGATCTTCATTTACTTACCTGTTGGTATGTTTGGCTTGAAGTGGATGCCAATTGGCCTGATAAAACATGTGGAGTAACTGGAGTGATGCCCACCACTAAGCTTTTTAACCAAACCTGCCCCTCAACCTATAAAAAACACTGTGGTTTACCTGAGCCTTACCCCCCAAATAGGGTAAACCACAGGTACCCAAACTGACGCAGGACTCTAGTTCAGATTACATCCCCAATTAACTTAGGCAATCGCTTACCTGATGGGAGCTCACAGTTTAGATCTCATCCCCACACACACTCCCACTGTGTGCTTATAATGACTTGGATTCTGAACATTCTGTCAGGCCACATAGTTTATTCACCTGCAGCTTTTTACCAAAAGCTAAGTAAATGAAGATCAGGCACTTGATAAAGAGGAGTGTAGGCTCGAAACATGTTCTGCTATAGTTGCATAATAAAATCTCACATAGTTTACATCATATATCCAGCGTTATTGTCTGATCTTCATTTACTTACCTGTTGGTTCATTTGGCACACAGCACACACTTTAGATCCCCGATTAACTTTAAAGGGTTGAAAAAATGGATAAGGGGTGGTTTGTGTTTTGTTTTCCTGGTCTTGAAACGTTTGTAATCTGAAGTTTTTCTGGAACATACATACATACATTGGTTCTTTTGGTTCTTGTTAATTTAGGCTGGGTACGCACAGGTAAATGTTTCATGCCGACTGGCCGATTGCTGCTACATATATAAATGTCGGTTTGGCTGAAAAATTTGCTTGTGTGTTCCCACGCACTTGTACTTCTTCAGTTCATGGATTTAAAACAATCATTGTGGCAAATCTGTTGTCATTCCAATCAAAAAGGTCAGTGAGACATATTTTTCAGAAAATGAATTAAACAGGTATGCAAGGTAATAGTAAGAACCTTTTTAATGGGCAATGGAATGTGCATTAATCATAAATAAAGCTCCAAACTGTACTACACCGACGATATTCCCATGATGTCCTTTGGCATGAGAAATTTATATAAGATCAACAATAGAGCATAAAATTAAAATGATTGACCCAGGCAGAATTTCAACAACTCTCTTTTCACCTGTTTGTAGGTGACTTTAATCCTTTTATTAGATGAGATTTATTTTATTTTCCATTTATCTTAAATATAACGGAAAGGGTTAGCCCCCAATATATAGTCTGACGTACCCAAGGTAAAGTTCCACTGAAATCTTACCCAAAAGTATGTCCAACCATAATAGACAGACAGGGCAAACTAATGGAAAATGTTCTGCGTGGAAGATGTTCAACTGTGCACTCCTTAGGTGGGGAATGTAGGGCCATGTAAAAGGGAAGGACAGAATCCGCACATTTAGGGTATGAGTTATCTTGATCTACTAAATTCCAAGAATGAGGTTCTAGCATTTTCCATCCTTACCCTGGGTACTGCAGACAAGGGAGGGAGTTAATTAAACATTTTTGCTCCACTTTATACAACTTGTATTCTACTTGTGTATTCATGTGTTCAATGATGTACAGAAAGCCACCAGAAATGCTACAGTTCAAAGAAGCAACCCAGACTGAACTTTTTACCTTCCTGTATGTATAGTTTAACAATCTTTTCTATGCAAAAAAAAAATCTAGTAATGATTGGATCTTTGGGTCTACGTGCAAGGGATAAAACGATCCCTCTACGTGTGGTCAACTTTGTGACTAACACTTGCACAATAGGGCAGATGTATGTGCATATTGCACATTGTGTAAATACTATTAAGCGAACACCTAATTTAGCATTACCCTTAGGGTTTTGGGGTTAGAAAAGCCGTAGCAGCAATTTCTCCACAGTGGCTTCTCACAGAGGACAAATATTTTTCAAAAAAGAGGAACTTGGCAAATAATTTGATCTTTATTCCCTTATACACAAACCACTATAGATACAAATGGAATCCATTTTTAATTTTTTTTTTAACGAGAAACACATATGAATTAAAGGATAATAATATAAATACATTTTAAATATAGCAAACAAAATATTAGCTTGTAGAACTCAAATCCCCATGGTACTGAGAGTCTGTTTTTCTTTCCAGCCTTTGTTTTCTGTCTAGCGTCTCTTTTTTTCTAGCAGGGATAAAAATGTTCCTTAAAGACTGAATCGCATCCAACATTGCAGTGATGTCACAGCTCCATCCAGGAACACAGAATGTTTTATCCATTGAAATAAAAACAAGTCTTCTGCTGGGAAAAATAAATAGCTTCACAGCACTAGGAAGTCTTGCAAACTCATCACTTGCAGAAACATGGATGACCTACTGCTTTGGGAAAGCTTCTGAAGGACATGTTTCTTTTTTCCATCTCACTTAAGTGGACTGGTGCTGTTCTATAAAGTAGTTCCCTCACTGGCAGCATTTATACATGATCTGATATCATGGGGCATTAAAACATTGTAGGGTTTGTTAAATTGTATTTATTTTACATTTCGTATTATTTTTACAGCTGCACTACTTTAATGTTTTGGTTTATTGGTGTGGATGTGATTTCTGTACAGTTCAGACTACAGTGGTAATATGGAAAACTGTTAAGAGTTTTAAGGCGTCCTGACAGACTGATACATGTGATCCCCCACTCTTCAAAAAAATGGCAACGATAACAGTTTTGTAAACCTAGAAGGCCGAGGACACATGATATAACAATTACACAGGAAAATGTAGCAATTAGGGAATTGTTGGCAGGCACCACCAAAAGAGGTCTTGCCCTTTGGTCTAATTTCTGCATAACAGATAATAATGTAGATTGGCATCAGTCCCATGCAGAGGAAAATATTTAGCGATCTTACGTAGACAATCTCTTTTATATAGTCTGCTGGTTATATGATCCATCATGGAACCCCTCCAAAATCCGAATGTTTCGTCCAAAACTGGGTAGATCGTTTGGATCGAATGCACGAGATTATTTTCGGTAATCCTCGAAAATAACCTTAAACGTTGGATAGTCATCGAAAATACTTTATAGTTGTGTGAGCCATAGAAGCTTCAACACTGACAGGGAAGGTAAATATAATAATCTCGGGGTTTGGGGGATGGGGAAGGTAATTATAGAATTTAGTGCCTAGTGCCAGGGGGGCCATGTCCTTACCTGGATTCATCGTCAAATCCCATCCCTCCCCTACTTCCCCAACATATAGCCCCTCTTTAGGCAATAACTACCTAATTTAAGAAGCGTCTTCTCCGTTATCGTTTAATTTGTACATGTTACTTTTAACTATGGATATTTTCTGTTGCTAAGGAAACATTGGTTTTCATATCAAATTTACATATACTGAGACAAAGCCAATTGCCAATTGCAACCCAAAAAATATTGTTTGATTGTTGCCAGAAAAAAATATAATTAATTCTTTTGTAAATATTTAGATTGTTTCCATCTAAAAATCTGCTTGTAGTAAAACTTGTTTTAAAAAAAATGTTTCCAGGGGCACTTTTTATTAAAGATATAGTTAATTTTTTGCTGTTATTATTTGTGAATAGCTGGTTTCCAGTTTTCTTTCTACTTTTCACTCCCAATTAGAACTGAAAAGTTTCTATGGTGCTCTATCAATAGTCTACACTTGCAGATAATACATCATTTAAAGGGCATGTCCCACCCCAAAACTATAATCCCCCCCAGTAATGTCCCCACCATGTAGTGTAGTTTTAATCCTTACCTCACATCCCAGCTCCATAGGTTCTCCTGTAGACCCCCCCTAAAGTCCCAAAAACTGTCCACCAGGAGGCTAGCAGGGCTCTGCCTGCTACCTTGCCTCCGGTAGATATTTGTCATGCGTATGCAGCCTTCTCCCCCTCCCTCCCCCTCCCTCCTCCCCTCCTCCCTCTCCCTCCCGTTCCACTATCCCTCCCCTAGCGTAAAACCATTTTATATGCTGCTCCCCCTGTATGGTAGCCCCAACCACCGCATGTTAGTATTTTCAAAAAGCTCCCCAAACTCTACTTACCTCTCCTCTTTCTCCGCCTGCACTGAATGCCGGCAGCCGCGTCCGTGATTGGCTGCCGCTCAGCCAATCCAGACGCGACTGCCGGTCCCGCCCTCTGCTTGCATTCTCGCAAGCAGAGGGCCGCAGTGCAGGCGGAGGAACGAGGGAGGTAAGTAAGTTTGGGGAGCTTTGGAAAATACTAATCATGCGGTTGGGGCTACCATACATGGGGGAGCAACATATCAAAAATCTTTTTAAGGGTGGACATGCCCTTTAACTTCCACTGCTCACCCAATGTGAACGATGGGACATTGGCAGGTTAAATAGTTTGGGAGTGTCCTGCAGAATCTGGGATTGTTGGTAAGTATGGCTAAAACAAAAAGACTTAGAGATATGGCATAGCAGGTGGGATTATGGTTTGACAGCCCTAATGAACAATTACACTTGATTTCACCTTCAGCATCTCTCCTGGGGATAACTAATGGGCTGAGGTAACAGCTCATCACCTGTCACTAACAATGGTTAATGCAAAGAACATAAACCACTAATGCCCAACCCGAAAGCCACATGCGTCCCGACTAGTGAAAAATGTGCATAGGCGAGGCAGTGAGTGGGATATGGTAGTTCGAGGGCGAAGCACGGGCAGTCTGAGGAGGGGCATGGGTGGTTCTGGGCAGCGCCAAAAGCAGATCGGTTGGCTGATGGCTTTGGATAAATGGTTGTACATAAATGGAGGTCGTACATTGTATTTCCATGACAGCTGGAATACCACATGTATATTAGACACCCCAGACATCCTGTTTCTATGGTTTTTGAAAACTGGTGGGTAAAGAAAATACAATTTAAATGAAACTTCTGATATTCTCCACATCAGGTTGAATTTGGATTAGTCATAGTGTTGAGGGCCTTCCAACAATGGAAACAAATAACAGTATCTAAACACCACACAATAATATCTAAAAGGGCATCTACACTAGAAATATAGGGGGTTATTCAATAAAAGTTCTTATCATTTAAAATGGCACTAATTTTGCCCCAACCAATCAGATGTTAGCTTACAAATGTTACATAAGTTCTGAGTGGTTGGGGCAAAATTAGCCCCTTAAATGATAAGAATTTTTATTGAATCTCCCTGAAAGTTTTTTATTTTGAATTGTCCATTACTGGAAACTAAACTTCTTCTAACTTTCATCTGTCAATCGAGTGCCCAGAACACTGGCGCAGCATACAGATCATTTGCCCATGTATATTTCAGATAATCTGGAATGAGCAATGTAAGCGTTGCGCTATTAAATTCAAGTGAAACAGTTAAAGAATTATTTGGTTTTTGATTGTGTGGTCGCAAACAGTGAAGCTAAATATAACTTGTGATCTTTGGAATGGACCCCAGCCAGAACAGAATGTGCTGAACAGGAAAAACAGATTTGGATTCCTAAAAAGGCCTCATGGGGCAGCAGATGCATTGTTTATCTAATTGGCTACCTGGAAGCCTTTGTTCAGGGACAAACATTGGCTGCATGTGGTAGAGGACAAACAGCAAAACGCCTGTTCATCTTATTCTCCATGGCAAAGCAGAATTCAAATCAAACAGACATCAACCTGTCTACTGATAACCATTAACTATAAATAAAATATAAACCTCAAATAATATTTAAAAATTCCAAGCACTGTACAAACTGCAGACTGCATACATTCCTTCTGAGGATCTTAATAAATATAATAAACCTCATTTCTGTTGTATCATGTGATGTAATAGTTTGACAATTTGCTCCTGAATGCAAAAGAAATGTTAATGCTTGATTGACCAAATTAAAGGACCAACAAAGAAATGTTTATACTATTACTTTAATTTTATGGGAGGTAGGGGCCTCTGTTCAGGGGCACAGAACCAGGGGAGCAGACCCTGCCAGGGGACTCACTCTTCTTATTTGTTTTATAACTGTAACACTGCAGATACAGCAGGGTTAGGGGCCCGATTGTAGTTTTGCTGGTGGCCCAGTGATTCCTAGTTACGCCATTGCCTCTGTTCGATCTCCCAACTTTCTAATGGCCTAGACCTGAACATGGCCCCTCCCTGCCCCTCCATACCTGGAAAGATTAAACTCTGTCCCCAAATCCCAGGCCCTGCCTACCAGAGGACTAATGGCAGTGGTCTATTTCTGGTGAGTTCCACATACACCACATCATCTTGAAATGATAGATCTTGTGGAACCCAATAGAGCGTTTAAAGGTAAAATGGTAAAGCTAAGTGTTACGTAGATTTAATATCCTGAAGAATGGATTTTCTATCTTGTAACTGGTATATATTTTTAATTATCAGTGGTTATTTTGAAAACATTTGCCGTACTGTTCTGACTCTATCACAGTGTGTGTAATAATGCTGAATTTGCAGAGAATTAATTAAAGAAAATCAACACGCTGAACCTTTTCTGTAAGGTAATATAAACCTATGTTGCCTTGAATCACCTCTGGCCGATTGCATCAGCAAAGAATCTATCCAATTAGCCAATTTATTTCTCTGAATACGCAGGATTCCATCTTGGTTCAGTATCTGGTAGACATTATATGTTTAAACCATTTGCTAATTGTCACATTTTTACATTGGTAAAACCAAAGTCTGTCAGATAATTGTGGCTCAAAAAACAAAACAAAAAAAACCCCAAAACATAGCAATATAGATGTTTAAAATACTAACAGGGAGATGTAATATAAGTTCTTATCATTTAAAATGGTGCTAATTTTGTCCCATCCAACCAGATCTTATTTAAAGGGCAAGTCCGTCCAGCCCCAAAACGAAAACTTACATACAGGTAAATTACCCCCCAAAACCCTAAACGGTAATAGTTTGAAATGAGAAATATATAACTCTAACCTGAAATCCTGCACAATGTCCTGTTTCCCCTGTTTCTGCTTCTTGGTTCTTCCAGTTAGTAACTGTCAGTTATGGATTTGACAGTTGACATCACAGCCAATGAATGAATGCCTCTTCTGAGCAAGGCCAGGCTCAGTGCAGGCTCAGTACAGGTTTCAAATTGCTCAGTTTCCATGAGGAATCCAGAAGCAAAGCAGGCATACAGTAATGAATTCATAGGACAAAGTGTGATATATCAACATATTTTAAAGAGGCCATTCTTTATAAAAGATGTTCTTATGAGGGTGGAGTTGTCCTTTAACATTTGAAAGCTAACATCTGAAGAAATGCAACCCCTAACTGCAAGAAGTCACACAATGACAAATGACAGTTGGGAAATCACAACCTCCCAGTGCTGTAGAACACACACCAATTGAAAGTAACAAAAAAACTTTCCAGAAAGTAGGACAAGAACTCCAGTAAAAAGACCAGGTGCCAACCCATACAGTGCACTCAACATTAGATTAATGTTTCTAGCTAATAACAGGTCTAGGTCCCCGGCAAGATTGGAGGTCGGGCCCCTGACACACATACCCTCCTCTCCCCAGCACACACAATCATCTCTTTTTAAATGGCTGTTTAAAAGTCTGTTACCGAACTGGCAGAAGTTTTAAGCAGCTAGTCGCAAGTTTCTTTAGAGCATACGCATGATCAGCTGTTTAAAAACAGCTAACGTGGGACCTCTTCGTCCCGGGGTCCTCTGCCATCGTGGGCCCTGTTGGCTCAGTAGTTACATGCCTGAACAGTTGAAGTTAAAGTCTAGCACTAGGTTAAGCACCAAGGTCTGCAGATAAATACAGTGTAAAGGTGGCCATACATAATACACATGGCTGATACTCAACATTGCCCATTGTATCAGACTTTCGTTAATTATCGAATTCTCAAACGTTCCTATACGTGAGTAAATACAGAATATCAAATCCACGAGAAAAATTTCTATTATACCTATATGCGAGTAAATATCGAATTCTCGAATCCGCGAGTAAAATGCCTATTATACCAATACGTGAATAAATATCGAATTCTCGAATCCGCGAGTAAAATGTCTATTATACCAATATGCGAGTAAATATCGAACTCTCAAATCCGCAAGTAAAATTTATATTTTTCCTATACACGAGTAAATATCGAATTCTCGAATCCGCGAGTAAAATGTCTATTATACCTATACTGGAGTAAATATCAAAATCCACAAGTAAAATGTCTTTTGTACCTATATGCGAGTAAATACTGAATTCTCGAATCCGCGAGTAAAATGTCTATTATACCTATTCGCGAGTAAATATTGAATATCGAATCTGCAAGTAAAATGTCTATTATACCAATACGCGATTAAATATCGAATTCTCGAATTCACGAGTTCATGGGAGAGCTCGAAAGTAGAGAGCTCGAATGCGAGATCTCGAAAGTAGCACACGTGAGAATAAAATCGAGTTTTCGAAAGTCCTGGATATTCGAACATGTTCCCCAGACCATTTCCCAGGTCCCACAGCCATTTACATTGTTACCATTGATATTTTAATTGTATTTCATTCAAACTTTTCGAACTATTTGACTCCCATTGATTTTAATGGGTCCGTTTTCGAACTTTCGAACTTTCCCTATAGTTCGAAAGTTCGAAAACAGACCGAACTTTCCAAAGTTCGGCCATCTCTACAGGTTACAAGGATAAAAAGCAAAACTCAAATTGAAGGTTATTTTCACCCCAAAATGCAAAAGTTTCTGCAGTTTAAAAAGTGCTTACTCACCTTTGTTCCCTTGGCCGCTGCCTCTGTTGCTACTTCCTGGAACGGAGTTGGGTTTGGGTTTGATAGGGTAAAGATCTTGGCACAAAATAATAGAAAACGTATTTTTATTGCCAATGACTTTCAATGAGACCTAACATTCTAGAGCACAGTAATGTCCAATTTGAATTAGTCAGTCCAAAGTACTATATCACTTCGATTATAAGCTCATTGTGATAGGGACCTCATTCCTTTGAGTCTTAAAGGGTACTATCACACGCACATAAATAGAGTAATCACCCCACCAAACCCTGATTGCGCAATACTTTACCTTTATCCCTGGCGCTTCTGAGTCCAGATATCTTAGCTTGAACTCCTCTAGTACCTTCTCCCTCTCTGGCACAATTTTGCATTGTAGCCATCAGCTATGGTTGTTGTTATAACTGCTTGCCTGCTTAAGGGCTAGGCCACACTTAAGCATTTTGCGCTTGCACATGCGTTATGGTTATATTGGAAATCGCGGGAACGCAAAAATACGTTTCCATTTTGGTGACGCATGCATTCCACCATTTTTGGTGCGTTAACGCATGCGTTTCCAGAGTGGAAAACGTGCACAAAAATGCACGAGAATCCCGCACACAATCACATGTGATAACGCACACGGTTGCGTGTGAGATTCTTGCGCATTGCAGTGTTGCCTTAGCCTAAGAGCTGTGCTTACTTATCTCTGCCGCCATTAAACACCACACACTTGGCGAAATTTACTAGCTTCTCCAAACAAAGTTTTGTACAATTAGTACAAGCTTTCAACCAACAACCGAAAATTACAGACAATATTTCTGTGGTTGATTAGGCAGAAATATCAGACTTTCAGGGAGATTCCATTAAAGTTCTTATAGTTTAAAATGGTGCTAATATTGCCCTAACCAATCAGATATTATTTAACATTTGAAAGCCAACATCTGATTGGTCAGGGCAAAATTAGCACCATTTTAAACGATAAGAACTTTTATTGAATAACCCTATGGGCCCTATTTATAAAAGATCGGTATCGTTATCGTAAAATAACGACCGGGTTTTTACCGATAACAACCGTTATTTACCAATAACGACCGTTATTTACCGATATCGTTAAATACTGGACGTTATTGTTAAATACCGGGCGTTATTTACCGATAATGACCGTTATTTACCGATATCGATCGGTATTTTACGATAACGATACCGATCTTTTATAAATAGGGCCCTATGTGTACTCAGCCTTAGAGCTTACAAAGTCATGAAGGTGGCAGCAGAGAGCAGCGAAGGACTGGAAGAGTTTAAGGTAAGATATCTGGACTCAGGAGCACTGGGGATAAAGGTTAATTATTGCAAAAATGGGGCTTGGGGTGATAACTACACTTTTTTTGGGGGGGGGGGGGACATGCTGTGCATCCAAGTGACGTTATCTAAATAATTGGTCCAGTCATGTTTCCAGCCCCAAAGCAGGCACTGATAGTTCCTTATATACACTAAAACACAGAGCTTGGTTAATCTTTATTTGCTGCACACTACAGTGAAACCGTAACCTTACAATTAATATCCACATTTGCCAAAATCATAAATATTTCCTCTTATAAACTTCCCCAAGATAAAATATTGGGTTTCAAAAGCTCTAAACACAACTGGTAATAAACAATGGCAAACTATACTCTTTCCCCTTACAAACCATCTTTATATGGTGCAATCAATGGTTCCTATTGTCTGCCAGCCAATCAGTGCTTGTGGTGTGTAATAAGAGGAATTTATATCAGTTAATGATACAGGATGAGATGGGAAATCGTATAAGCAGGAGTTAAAGAATTTCAACTTAACATAAATTAAAGCTATACACACTGAAATACTTGCCTCTCAGTCTGAAAGCTTAAAGCTGTAGTTAAAAAGCATATCAGCCCTTTAAACCAAAAACTGTCCACTAGTCATTTAACTGCCCCCAACCTCAACTAATATATTTAGCACTTTTTTACATATAGTACTAATCAGATATTGCCTCCTATCTGGTAGAGTACGCTGGCTCATCCAGCCATATAAAAGCTGTGACTGCTGGCATCGTGGACAATGATGCCCTGCAGGTTCCCCTGCTGCCTCCTCTGCACATGATCAAGCTTATAAAAAGCTGATTGAGCAAAGGGAGGAGGTTAATACCTTTTCCAGCAAAATATCTATAGAAATAGTGACCAAATTAATATAATACACACAAAAAATAGAAGCCTAGTGCACTTACAATTGAATTGCTATGAATTTACTTTACCAAAAAGCTTGCCATTCTCTCTGGATAAATGAAAGCAATTGGTTCAATAAATTATTTTAATTCTAGCAACCACTTGCTTTATTCTACTGGGTCCTAACTTTTAACCTTTTTTACCTTCATAACTTTTTACCTTCTTAGTAAACATATTTCTTAAACTCATGTGTTCAAGTGGAGAGTTAGTCCTAAAGCTGGGTACACACAGTAACTATAAAGCCCCGATACCGTCGGATCTGACGGAATCAGGGCTTTATCGTTAATGTGTGTACCTTCGTTTCCCAAACGAGCGTGGCCGCCGAACGATCAGCTCATTCAGGAAAGACTGAAAATTTCCATCGGACGCGCTAGACTCCCTATAGAGGAGTCTAGCATGGACAATGGAAACACACAGTCCTGAGAGTTCTCCCTATGATGTGTATAGGGAGAACGCTTGGGACTGTGTGTATGCAGATCTTTGAAAGATGACAGACAGGATCTTGCAGATTCTGTCTGTCATCTTTCACTGATCTGTACTGTGTGTACCCAGCTTAAGAAAGCAAGCGAAGGAACAGCAGGGACTTTCATCTCATAAAAGGCAGGTACTGAAATAAAGAAAAAGTTTGAGAAATATGTCTCCTAAGAAGGTAAAAAGTTACTAAGGTTAAAAAAGGTTCAAAGCTAAGACCCAGCAGAATAAAACAAACCGTGAAGTGGTTGCTGGGCTTAAAATAATTTGGCCACGTTATTGAACTAATTGCTTTAATTTATCCAGAGAGAAGGGCAGACTGTTTTAAGTCACAATCAGAGAGACTGTCTCTGTGAAGTGCAGAGAAGTCTGTGAAATGCAGCTGAAGTACACGGCGATTTTTGGCTTCAGTCCATCCTTGCCTCACAGCCTCCAATGCCAGTCAACCCGGTTCCTCAGCTGACCACCCTAGTCACAGCCTCATCATCAGCAGGCTTCTTGCCTCCCACCACAGCCGACAGGGACATGGGGACTACCCCCCGCAGGGATCCCCCGCAGCATTACCGACCCAAGCACAAAAGAGCTGTTGTTCCAGGCCTCCAGAGCACTTGAGCCAAAAGGGAGAAGTGCCCGTTCGGACCCAGGCACATCCAGGTACTGGCTAATCCCCTCCTGACCACCCGGCCCGTGGCAGCGAATAGGCACAGGTGATCCTTGGTGGCATCATCAGCTTCCCAGGCCCGCTCATGGACACCAGGTCCGAGGACCAGTCGCACTATGGAGTGGGTCCAAGATGGCGCTACAAGAACTCGTATGCACACCAGCATCTTGTCTCTTCCGCCGCTGCTACCGTAAGCAGGCACTGAAGGGCAGGACTTAAATATGACTTCACAGACGTCGGGGAATGCGAGCGTGCGGCCGCACGTGAGAACTACTGGGGAAGGGTCTGGGGGCATAGGGACAATAGGGGTACAGGAGACATAAGGGGTGCAGGCTCAGAAGGTATACTAGCTCATACATTATGCCAGATACTAGAGGTACTCCAAAAACCCGGGGGCTACGGGGACTGCACGCAAACAAATGCAGGTCCTCAAACTGGCAGCAGGGAAACAGCACTGTTAGGGCAGTCGACGTAGCAACAAGGGGTTTCCAGGTCAGAACAAACTGCACAAACACAGGCAGGGCCTGTTCAGCCACCCCCCGCATGACACACGCGCCTTATCCAGCGAGGGACACAAGAATAATGCACACACTGCCAGTTCAGCACCACTAGAACTCCATGTAGAAAATACAATAAAAGATAAGATATAGGGTGGGCAATATATAGATATCTTTTCACTGGTGCAATTAGAAAAAGAATCAATAGACAGGCAACCTCCTGAGGAGAAAAGCAAAGCAGAAATGTCACGCACAATAAATAACTGGATGCATGGCTTCACAGTCTATGCTAGCATACTATGCGAGCGCTTTCCTAAAAAAGGGGCAGCTCTGTTTTGCTACTTAGAATTAATATGGGGGGCCCATAAAACATACTGGAGGCAATGCTGGCTCCGCTATGACGAACAGTTCAGAAAACGGATGGCGGCAAGGTCAGCAATGAGGTGGGAATGCCGGGACATGAACTTGTGGCTCCTGACGATGACACCATCACACCCTCACATTTCGAACTTTCACAATATCAACTTTGCAGTCAGAGCCGGCAGCATGTACGCCGGTGGGTCGGCTGGAACAGGGCGTAAAGGCACCTGCTGGCTCTACAATGAGTCCCACTGCAGGTGGTTCTGTAGCCTGTAGATTCCGGCACGAGTGCTCATTCTGTGGAGGAGCACACCTGGCCGTTACATGTTTTAAAAAGGCCAGACAGGGCCCAACCCATTCAATACCCTATGCTAACAAGAGCGATGACCCCAGTGAGCATCGCAAGGATGCAGCCCTGGCAAAGCATATATGAAAACAGGCACGATGCTATCCTCATCCAATCCTGGTTTTGGATACCATTCAAATACAGCCCCTATTCATCCAAGGCCCCCCAATCTAAAATTAGCAAGAGAACAGGAACAAATCGTTTGGAACAAACTGATCAAAGAGGCTGAAGCTGTTAGGATGGCCGGCCCCTTCAAAGACACATCTGAGGGAACTAACGTTAATGTCCTTCAGAGGAACATTTGGTTCCGAGCTAGACATGTGTCCGGTATTGAGAACACCATAGCTGACTCCCTCTCTCGTTTCCAGTTTCAAGAATTTTGGAAGTTATGTCCAGAAGCGGAGAGGGAAGGTCAATCGGTGCCACGCTACTTATGGAATCTAGCTTCCAGGGCCTGGTGCACCTGATTTCCAATTCACTAGCCTTAAACACGCAGTTAGCATATGCCAGAATCTGGAAAGATTGGGTGTCGCAGGATTCAGCACAATGCCCTACACACACCCATGGGGACAGACTGGGTTACACAAGAGGGCTCTTTCAGGCTACACAGCTGAAAGAAACTTGGCAGCCCTGTCCTTCTTATGTCAATTTTTTAAATGGGAGGATAAAACAAAAGATTTCACCATATGTAGGACGATAAAAGGTTGGAAGAGGAGATCAGTGACAGGGGACAACAGATGACCAGTCTCATACCAGCTACTCATTAGATTAATAAAGGTCACCCCCAATATATGCAGGGACCAGTTTGAGGCAAAGCTGTTCCACCTCGCCTTTTGCTTAGCCTTTTATGGGGCTTTCAGAATTGGGGAGCTCGTTTTCCCATCTCTTGTTTCTCTAAGACAGATCAATGGGCAAGGGTTAGACAGTCTCCTTAATGGCTATAGGGGACCCCAGCCTGCCAGTAGCTAACACAAAGGATTACATCTCTATGAGACTGACTTCCAAGGGCCCGCCCACTACTAATACACCAAGACGGTAGCTATATGTCCACATTCCAGTTTCAGTCTGTATTCCGAGCGTGCTTAGAAAAACTAGCCATAGGTCCCAAAGTGTTTTCAACACTCGTTTAGGATCGGAGCTGCTACTGAAGCTTCCCTAATGGGTCTGTCTGAACATGAGGTTAAAAGAGTAGGGAGATGGAGGTCCCAAAAGTACAAGACGTACATCTGTCTTCATTTGATGGCATAGATTCTACCCTTTTGTTTCCATAGGTGCTACGAGTACCCCGGTGTGGCTCCTGGGGCACTTTCATATATTATGGGCATCAAAGGGAGCTGAAATCAGACCAAATGGAAGAAACCTGGGCATCCCACCAGAAGTAGCACAGGTTAGGTGGAGGGGGATCAGGGGACTCAGTTGGTCACGCATTCTTCCCGAGTTTATCCAGTTTAATTGTATTGGGGGCGGGCCAAATAAACTGGTTATGCAGGCGTAAATGACCTGGGGCAAGAGAGAACAGTTGACCTGATCAGAGAGATAAAGCAGGATATAACCAAGTTCATAGCATCGGATAATAACCTAGTGGTAGTATGGTCGGAAATCATCCCCTGGGCTTATTGGAGAGGAGCTACAGATAGAATGGTGCTCGAAAGGTGTAGATGCAAGCTCAATTCAGCCGTATCATTTTATGTTAGGCAGATGGGAGGGGTTGAACTGAGACACAAGGAGCTGGAAATGGACAATGAGGACTTACTCCAACAGGATGGCATTCATCTCAATCCTATTGGGTTGGACATACTGAACGCTAATCTACAAGGGGGAATAGAGGCAGCACTGGCAATGCTGGGGCGAAGAGGGGTCATGGACAATGACCCAGTCAGTGGCGGTACAGTCGATACGCATTTCCAGTTTTTTAGCCTCAGTATTATATAATATGTTTTAAGGTTGAATGTGGTGAGTTAAGCTGACAGCAAGGAGCAGCCTGTGGCTAATGGCGCAGACCAGTCTCGACCCTGTCAGCAGGAGACTCCTAGTTTGTTGGTGGTTCATTCGTGCTGGTTGCTTGGCAATCGCTGGCACAATTTGTAATGAATTAAATGTTTGAAATGTTTTAATAAAGCTATGGTCAAAATTTTATTATCCAACAAAAATGGTTGTGTGTCTTATTCAATCAGGATAGTGGGGGGCCTCAGCAAGGTAAAGGATGGTTTAATGCATTCATGTAAACCCACCCTCAGATATGCCACTCTGTGGCCAGGGAAATTATTAAATATCTGGTTACAAATTCATGTAATAAACTGGTAAAAATAGCAGTAAAGCTATGCTTGTGAAGGTTCTCATTCATCCAGGTCATGGTATATCTGTTGTATTCAATTAGATCAACTGGACTTGAAGCTTAATACCTTTAAGGGCATAACACCCAGCCACTGGTTCAGATATGTTGATGACACCTGGGTTAAAATCCACCAGAAGGAAGTACAAGCTTTCACAGAACACATTAATGCGGTGGACCAAAACATTAAATTCACAAGGGAAGAGGTACAAAACAACAAACTGGCTTTCTTGGACTGCTTGGTAGAAGTTAAGGAAAATGGTAAACTGGAAGTAGAGGTTTACAGAAAACCAACACACACAGATCAGTATTTGATGTTTGACTCCCACCACCCTTTAGATCACAAGCTGGGGGTCATCAGAACCCTGCAACACAGAGCCGAGAACATCCCCACTAGCACAGAGGCGAAGGCTAAAGAAATGAAACATCTCAGAGGAGCCCTTAAAACTTGTGGATATCCAGACTGGGCCTTTGTCAAAAGAAGTAGAAGGAAAGAAAAGAACACGAATACCAACAGTGAAGGGGAAAAGCAAGACAGGAGAAAGAACATGGTCATCCCATAAAAAACACTGTATCCCTGTCTGCTTTAAACCGAACAACACACTGAGGCAGCAATTGGTACATCCGAAAGACCCAATACCAAAACACAAGAAAAGCGACATCATATATGCAGTGCAGTGCAGTGAAGAATGCTCTGATTTGTATGTGGGGGAGACCAAACAGCAACTGCATCAACGTATGGCCCAGCACAGAAGAGCCAATTCCTCGGGTCAGGACTCAGCCGTGTACCTGCATCTTAAGGATAAAGGACATACCTTTGAAGATTGTAATGTTAACATATTGGCAAAGGAACGTGACTGGTTCAAGAGAGGTGTTAAGGAGGCCATTTATGTGAAAATAAAGAAACCAAGCCTAAATAGAGGTGGGGGGGTTCGACACCAACTGTCTGCCATGTACAATGCTGTTTTAACACCTTACTCTGGGCGTTCCTATAACACCTCTTAGCCACTATCTAATCACACCCTTAACACCTGGCTGTGATATGCCTATTGGGATTTTCCAGGGTACATAATAGCCACAGATTCTTGTACAAGTCATTCTGAATTGAGAAAGCCAGTCGGATGACTAGCGAAACGTCTTCAAGAACTACATTTCAAGTCCAGTTGATCTAATTGAATACAACAGATATAGCAGTAAAGCTAGGTACACACAGTACAGATTTCTGAAAGATGACAGACAGGATCTGCAAGATTCTGTCTGCCATATTTCAAAGATCTGCATACACATTGTCTCGAGGGTTCTGTGTGTTTTCCATCGGCTGCACTAGACTCCTCTATAGGGAGTCAAGCGCGGTCGATGGAAATTTTCGGTCTTTCCCGAACAAGCGTTTGGCCGACCCAATCGTTCGGCGGCCGCACGCTCGTTCGGGAAACGAAGGTACACACGTAACGATAAAGCCCCAATACCGTCGGATCCGACGGTATCAGGGCTTTATTGTCACTGTGTGTACCCAGCTTTAGGGTTGCAGACAGATAACTGACAAGTCACTTTTTTTGTTTTATGGGTGGAAATGTCCTTTAAAGATCTGCAAACCTGTTGTCCAGACAGATGTTACATTATCAGTATTAGGTAGAACAACGGGTCCTTATCCTTAAAAAACCTTATCAAAAGGATTACTGCTGCAACTTGCCAAGTTTATATCACACAAACAACAACCCAATAATAACATAGGAATATGAGTAATACATAAAATCTGGGCTACAAAAAATAAACAAAGCCCCTCACAATGTATTCCGCATCCAAGAGAAATATAGCCAAATCCTGCAAAAAAAAAAAAAAGGAACATTCAAAACCAAAATTTCATAACATTATATATGAAAAGTGACTACAAATAAAACAGCATTAACCAGCGCCTGATTTTCCATTAGGCAGGTTGGAGGCTGGAGGGGGTGTATGTCACTTTCCTCCCACCAATCCAACCCCTTTATAGTCTATTTTCTTCCCCAAACAAAGAGAAAATGGGTGTGGTTAGGGGTGTGTCTGTGTTTAGGGGGAGGCAATTTTACAACCCCTCTATTTGAGATCTGGTTCAGCAGTTACAGCCTAGGAAAGTCACTGTTGATCACAAGCTCATGCAAGTTCAGCCACCAAATGTTCTTTGAAAAACTCATTTCATCTTGAAATGGTAGTCTGCAAAATTTGAAGGGACTGTTCCCAAAATAATGCTTGAATTTCCCATAAAGGAGAACTTATGCTAAAATTTAAAGGGAATGTCCACCCCTCCACACACAAAGCCTTACCTGCTTTAAATGGCATGTTCACCCCTTTTTACAACATGTTTCTGTACTGAGCATGACAAAATTCTCCTGGAGGAAAGACAGGAGTCTCTACATGGACACTGCAGAGCTCCTGGTTGGCAGTTTTTTGGACTTTAGGGGGGGATTTCTGGAGAACCATTTGGAGCTGGGATGTGAGGTAAGGATTTTTTTACACTACATAGTGGGGCCAGTAGTAGGTTAAATTGTAGTTTTGGGGGTGGACATGCCCTTTAAAACCCCCAATAAGCAGGACTTCGTTAACTTGAAATCTTCCAATTTGGCTCCCACACTGAGCTATTGTACTCACAAGCTCCTCCTTGCTCCACCACCGTGTTTCTCCACTTCCGGGTAAGGCAGTCAGTGTCGGCCGTGACAGTGACACGGCCAATCACTGACTGCCATTCCCGGTGCAGTCTCCACTGCGGCTGCGCAAGAACATAAAAAGAACACAGCAGCTGCAGTGGAGACTGACTGAGGAATCCTGGAAGCGGCGGTGGAGCGAGGAGCTTGTAAGTATAATAGCTCAGTGTGGGAGCCGAATTGGAAGATTTCAAGTTAACGAAGTCCTGCTTATCGGGTGTTTTAAAGCATGTGTTTGTGGAGGGGTGGACATTCCCTTTAAATCATCCCAATGTATTCCAAAATGCCCTACTAGCTGTAACGCTCACCTTTCTAATCAGCTGCATTATCTCTTAAATTCTGCAGGTTTCTGTTTCCTGATGTTTGTATCCTTCCTTCATAAGATGGGTACATACAGTACCAATCTGTCAAAGATGACAATCATGATCATTCTAAGCCAATAGGATTAATTAAAGGAATAGTTCACACAAAAAGTGAACTATCCCTTTAAAGCAGTGATTGAAGACCGGGAGGTAAAGGACCTATTCCTTACCTTCTTCCGTTCTTCAATCACTTCACCAGGATCCAGGACCGAAGGTAAGTTTAATTACCTTGTGCACGATCCACCGCTGCTCCATTGATAACTGCTGACTTCTTCTTGGTTTATTTGCACTATAGCACGCATGCGCGATATTGCACGCTTTAGTAAACTAAACCAGGAAGCAGTCGGCAGTTATCAATGGAGCAGCGGTGGATCGTAATTAAACTTACCTAGGGTCCTGGATCCTGGTGAAGTGATTGAAGAACGGATGGTAAGGAATAGGTCCTTTACCTCCCGGTCTTAAATCACCGCTTTAAAGGAATAGTTCACTTTTTGTGTGAACTATTCCTTTAACCAGTGGATAATCTGTGTCTAAATTCTCAATCCACCTATATGGATATCCTTAGATGAGAGAAAGACAAGGGTTAAAACGGGAACACTCACTTAGCGTTCCGGTTGGTTCAGGTGCACCAGCCCTGAACCCCTCGCTATTCCCTCATCTTATCATCCTATTAACCATACATATGGGGTTTTTTTTGCTCTGCCCCACAGTTCTTTATCTCAAAAATTGGAACTCACCACTCCTTCCTGGTGACCCGGTTGCGGACCGCCCCAGACCCTTCGCTATACACATGTACAGCATATCCATATGGACAAAGAAACTAACTAGATAAAAAGCCTGACGCGTGAGTGTAGAATTAATTCAGGCTCATTTACATTTTAGCTTAAGTTCGCCTTTAATGGTGCAAAAGACTTCAGTGATTGTAACTCAGTTTGATGCTTTGCAACACTGTCCAAATGCAAGCCAGATTCTGAAAAAGCCTGGTCTGGCATTTGCTTCTAAACTTTCCCTTAATGTTTCTCCATGGCCAGATCACAAAGAGTAGCATTTTAATCACTTGTTTGTGTTCTCTTTATTTCATTGATGTTGTTTTTAAGGTAAATAATTACATATTTTTTTTAGTTCTCTCTACAGGTAAAATCAGGAATCAATGCATTAAAGTCCACCTTAAAGGGAAAGTTCAGTGGAAAAAATCATTATTTTCCAAATTAGTTTGTATTATGCATTCCTAGTTATTCTACATGTCCCCTTCCATTTTGAAAAATCAGTTGAATTTATACCCCTTTCTATTCCCTGCTGTTGACATTAGTGAGCTGACATTTCAGGTTCTAACAGTCCTTCTTCTTCCCAGAATGCACACTACCTTGGAATGTTCCTAACAGTAATTTCTACTGATTGGCTGTTGGATGGGTCAAACATGCTCAGATCTCTACTAAGCAACTGAATTAACCCAGGGGCTGGGTCAAAGGAAAAACCCTAATGGTCTCTACTAGGGGTCCTGCAAACAGGAAGTCAGTATTTTCGTAAGCATTTATTTATACACAGACACAATGCTGAATGAGCATTTTAAAGGATACCTCCTTTGCTAAAATAATTTTTTGCCATTCAGTTTTATTGAAGAATGGGAGGTAAAGGAGTTTTGTATGCCATGTGCAAGTGCGATGTGCGTAGGATACAGAGTCAGTCGGAACCTGTCAGAGGACGCTGCGGAGGAGGGAGAGATTGGGAAAGTACCTAACCTTCGTTCCTGGCTCCTGAATGTTTTACTGAAGAATGGGAGGTAAGACACAGCTCCTTTACCTCCAGTTCTTCAATAAAACTCAAAACGCAAAAAATTATTTTAGCAGTGCCCTTTACATCCCATAGCTGCCTGCCTTGACCTTGTTTAGGCCTATTATTTACAAACCATAGCCACCTGTACTGACCTTGTCTTCTATTCATTCATGAACCAGTTCGGACTGTTTCCTTTAACTGGAGTCAGTTACTTTTCTAAGAGATTGTGACCTGGTGACTTCCCTGCAGTGCAGCATGATCATCAAGGGTTTCCGGCAAAGACCAGGCAGTCATCAGGGGCTCTAAAACTATCACTACTCAGACAAAGGTCAGACCCAGGTTAGGCACATTCTCACGAATATCCTAATGTTATGAAGCAGACTCTATGTTGCCGCTACTTTAATGCACTTCAGACTAAATGCATGGCAAACATAAACTAAAAAGTAAAGCTGTTCTAAAACCAGCTTAACAGTAAAATAAGTCTTTGTTCTCCCTGGAAACAGACTAAAACAGACTATGTGATCCTATGATTCTTAAGCTCTCTAGATCGAAATATCAGCAATGGAAGTTACAGCTCACTACTGAAATAAAGACCAAGATAGGGCTCACCTAACATCAGAATGGGGCTGTATGTGTATGCACGACTGTTTCAAGGGATAATTGTGCTGTGTATGGCCAGTCGGCCAACGATACCTGACGGAACGATTAACAGCCAAAACGACCATGCATACACAACATGCCTCATGGGTCGGCACCCGCGATTGCACCTATGTATGAAGCTTTAGTTCCTATGTGTGTTGATTTGATCCAGCTACAGATAAAATAATTGGATTACATGAAAGAGAAAAAAAAATTCTGCCAGTTAAAATCAAATCTCACCAACATTAAGAACTGAGAAGCATTTAAAGCCTTTATATATTCAAAGTGACATTTCATAATGTGGATATCTATTAACCCCCCAACCCTTCTAACTTATATCATCCAAAATTGCTCATTGGCTTAAAAAACTCAATGAATAAAAAAGCAATAAATAAGGCCCAGTCGGTAGGTATCACTTCTGTCCCCAACACATTATTGAATAAAGATAAGGAGGAAGTGTGGGTATCCCACAGTACAGCAGGTAGGGACAACCAAGGTCTACATAGCTTAGCTTTATTTGAACACACAACATGGTTAAGACTTTTTGAAGTGCCTTGGTATATCTTCCGACATTATATCAAATAATATAAGAAAAAACCTCATGCCAAATTCAGTGGGAAGCCGGGTTTTCCTGGATTCCATTTTTATTTCATCTCATTTGTTGCATTTATTCGGACAGTTGTAGAACAACAGCCCATTAATGTGAAACAACAATGATTTCTGTCTTTGTATATGCCTTGCCCAATCACTACGAATTTACAATTTATTTCTTGCCTTTTTGGGCTTAAAACATTTTTAGTGCTATGACTCAGGAAGATTTCTGACGATAATTTTCTAAGGGCTGTTAACCAAGATCTTTGTGTACTTGTGAAGTTTGGGTTTACTTTAGCTTTGGGTGGGGTGGTGTAGTGTCCTCATACCATGGAAAATAAAGCTGCCTATGACATGCTGATATCATACCCATAACCCTCTGACTTCTTCAGTGGGATTCTGAATAATCAGAAATTAACAAGTACATGATCTATAGTATTTCCTCTTTAACCTTAAAAGGACATTAAAGTAACTGTCAATAACTTTCATTTGGACCTATAATTTATATGGAGGTAGAAAGCTAATTCCTACCTCCCCTGTGCTCAAAAGAAGGTTTTTTTTAACTTCTTCCCACCTTTTTAACAGAGATGAGACCTTTAATCCAATTATTAATAGGTTGGTGGTGATACTACCACATGGAATCTTGGTCTACATACCAAGCTTTCATGTGGTAGCATAACTCCCAGGCCGGCCCTAGTGTTTTTACTTTATGCACCAGCACAGAATTGGTGCATTGATCATTTTTTCTCATTGTTTGTTCTACTTATCACTACATCCATTTCTCTAGTGAGTAACAACTGTTTTTCTGTCTTCTCAGTATACATTACAAAGAGTTCAAAGCTGGTCAGTCTGAGAGGGAAAATAAAGAAGTGGTTTTTCTAAATATGTATGTTCATTCCATGTGATTTATTTGCTCTGTGCTAGAGATGGACTAGAACTCGAACTCGAACCCGAGTTCAAGCCGAACTATTCGAATTCGAGTGAATTCGGACTTCTCGAACTATCCCGGACCCGGATTTTCGATATTTTCGGACTTTCGATAAATATCGAATGTTTGACCATTCGAATGTGCGATTAAAATGCCTATTATACCTATACGCGAGCATCGAATCTACGAGTAAAGGGTCCATTAAAACCTATACGCGAGCATTGAATCCGCGAGTAAAATGTCCATGGTATCTAGACGCGAGCATCGAACCCGCGAGTAAAGTGTCCATTAAAACCTATACGCAAGCATCGAATCCATGAGTAAAATGTCCATGGTATCTAGGCGCAAACATCGAATCTACGAGTAAAGCGTCCATTAAAGCCTATACGCGAGCATCTAATCTGCGAGTAAAGGGTCCATTAAAACCTATACGCGAGCATCGAATCCGCAAGTAAAATGTCCATGGTATCTAGACGCGAGCATCAAATCCGCGAGTAAAGTGTCCATTAAAGCCTATACGCGAGTATCGAATCCGCAAGTAAAATGTCCATGGTATCTAGACGCGAGCATCGAATCCGCGAGTAAAGTGTCCATTAAAGCCTATACGCGAGTATCGAATCCGCAAGTAAAATGTCCATGGTATCTAGGAGCGAACATCGAATCTACGAGTAAAGTGTCCATTAAAGCCTATACGCGAGCATCGAATCCGCGAGTAAAATGTGTGCGAGTGAGAGTAAAATAGACTTTTCGAATGTCCTGGATATTGGTCCATGTTCCCCAGACCATTTCCCAGGTCCCACAGCCATTTACATTAAGTTACCATTGATATTTTAATTGTATTTCATTAGAACTTTTCTAACTATTTGACTCCCATTGACTTTAATGGGTCCGTTTTCGAACTTTCGAACTTTCTATATAGTTCGAAAGTTTGAAAACGGACCGAACTTTCCAAAGTTCGGCCATCTCTACTCCTCTCTATTCTCTATTGCCTATCATGCAATACTCACCAAAAATGGTGACCACGTATGTCCAAATTATGGATTGGAATGCAGAGCGGATATTGGGGCCCCTTAGAAATGTGATTAGATTGCAAAACGTGATCTGAATGGAGAAGTGGGGCCTAGACCTAAAAGCTAGAAACCCACAGAATTCCCCAACTGCTGCTGATCTGAGAGGTGAGAAATACTGGTTATCGTTAGCAGCTCTGTAATAACTTTGTTGAATGTTAGGTTTCCAGTATTAACTGAATTTATTTCTATTGAACATCATAGGACACTGTTTGCAATAAACAGTATAAAGTTGTCAGCCCAAAATTCAGCAACCATCGTTCACTTGGTTTTGGACTCCCTTTGGCCTGTACCCAACTCCCTGGTCTTGTTTGTATAAGGCTTCTGGTTTATTAAGTTTACTTTCTCTGTGCCAGTTTCTCCATCCACCCATAACTGCTGTTTCCTCCCATCGCTAGTTGATTCATGGAAATTATTGCAACTTTCCAGTAAGCAATCTTTTTCAATGCACTTATTTACCTGTTTGTAGAATTTCTCATTCAAAGATAAACTGTGCATGTTGAAAGTAAAAATCCCATACAAGTTAATACAAAACAATTATTTATTAGAAAAATAAATGGTCTCAAACCTATAAGTACGTTGTAAAATAGAAAAGGAATTTGCTTTACCAAGTATAGTTATTAAGACTGGGGTAATAAACTTCAAAACAAATCTTGTAACGTTGAAACCTGGACATGCATTGCTTTCCTTGCTGCTCAAACAAAAACACCCATCAAAGGGACATGTAAATGTTGCATCATATAATCAAGATGAAAGTAACTTGTCCAAGAGTAAGCAGGATAATGTTACATGATATACAGCAGATCCTTCTTCAAACAGACATGACAGGGCATAGACAATTATGAAACTTCTCCTTGCCACACATTTTCCAAGCCAATAAAAATCATGTAAATAAAGGCAGCAGAAACTTTTACCGAAAATGTTAACAGTATAAAAACTTTTAACCAAAATATACCAAACAAGCCATAAACCAGATCTGTGCTAAACCCCTTAAAGAATGAAAACCTATCAAGACCCCTGCAGACTAAATTTCGTGGGAAATTCCTGAAAGGGAGACTCACCCTCTGCCCCAATCAGCAACCTCTTTGCAGCTCCATCCTATAAGAGCAGAGGATTTTAAAGAAAGAATGGAAAGTTGGTTACATCTTTCTCCTAAAACCATCATGGCCTAGCTTGCCCTGATCTGTCAGGTCCATTTGGTCTTATGCTATAAAATAGCTCAGCCATACAGAATAAATTCTCATTGCAGAATTGTGCAAAAGGCATGCAAAGTTAATTCTTTATGTCCCCAATGCATGTGTCCAAAACTGCTGGAATATTAACATGCTGTGCTGCCTATGGATTTATACATTCATGGTGTAAGGTATTTTACAATTCCACCAACACAAGCCTGTAAAGTATCTCCATTTTATGTACAGTGGAGAGCTATTAGTCCCACCTCAATATAAGCTTTATAGAGATGTATATCATGTACTGCCTCATAGACTGATATAATTTAGCTTCAAACAGTAGTCTGATGAGGCATTTGTGTCTTGAATCACAACAATGGCCGCCCTTTAGATGAGTGGAAAAGGGTTACAAAGTAGAGAAAGTGTAGAAAGCAAAATAGGAAATGAAAGACAATGAAAGCAAAGGTTTGAAGGCAAGGAGGTAAGATACAATAGATTGAATGGGAAGAAGGAGAATGAGAGAGACAATGGCAAATAGGAATCTGGTCATGCACTAGATGACTAACCATCAGATGTTTCTGTGATGTTAGAATAGTGGCCAGGACACCATTTTGATCAACATTCAATTGCAAATTCAAAGGTCCAAGGTGGGAAACATCCATGAACACTGGCCAATAACTCCACAATGTATGATTGCCTATACAATACCATTATTATTTTTACTATTGAGGATTTTTATCGCGCCAACATCTTCCATGTCAAGTAATACAAAGTGCAAATAATTCAAGAGTAGTGCAAGTAATTGTGCTGTGAAACAATAGAAAGGAGGCCCCTGCCCAAAAGAGCTTACAGTCTAGAGGAGATGGGGATGAAACATAAGGTGAAGCATAACAGTAGGCTTGATGAAGGGCTAAGGGCCATATTCATAAAGACGCAGTATCGCTTGCTTTTTAAAAAAAATTCCCATCAATTTGTCGATCGTTAAATTACTATTGTTGTCGTAAATTAACAAAAATGATCGTAAATTACAGATAACGATTGTAAATCTATGAAAAGCGATCATAGATTTACGATCCCCGTAGAATATCATTGTGGTGGTTTACTACCTCATGGTATTCTACAACCAAACGTTCCTTAATTAATGAGGGATTGTTGTGAACCTGAGACCACGGCCGTATATTTACTTCCGCTGTCATACATTATCGATAATGCGCAGTATCGCTAAATTGTGATACAGCACGTTTATACATATGTGTAGGGCCCGAAACGTTGCCTTATTTTTAATCTTAAATGGAGCAATAAATATGGTCTCTTTACACTGAATCAATGCCTGGACCTCTCTAACCTTTTGAAATATTGGATATGATTTGGTTTGGGTAGTGGAACCACTGTTAGAGAGCACCAGCGTTTTAACGGGACATTTCAGGTACAATACTTTATTTTGAGCAGATCAGTAACTTGATTGTCAGTCTGTCTGTGATGGTCAGTAAGAAGGATAGAAGTGTCTGGGTCCAGATTGTAACCTTGCCTGAAGAGGGGAGTTTTTAGGTTGTGTTTGAAGATATGAAGTTATGGCAAATGATGTATAAAGCAAGGAAGGGAGGGGCAGCACAATCAATGTACTGAATACGGGCATGGAAAGAGGTGATTCGAGTGGATGAGAAGATTATACGTAAATGTTTGGAAATGCGCGCCTGTGGCCGTACTTCTACATAACCCACGGTATCAGAGGTTTCCGATACCACAGGTTATTTAATATGGCTGAATGTTCCACTGTACTGCCAGCATTAGAATGATTAATTGATGGGAATTGAATTGAATTGTAGGGTTTCCTTCAAAGTATATATTACCTATTGGTGGCTACAGCACCCGGGCAGTGAGAGACCTAAGGAGCAGTGAGAGACCATTCTACTAACTTTATATATACACATATTTATATATCTATTTGTCATTATAATCAATCAGCACGGTGGTTCGGTGGTTAGCACTGATGCCTTGCAGCACTGAAGCCCTGAGTTTTAACCCACCCTTGGACACATCTGCAAGGAGAGTTTGTATGTTCTCTCTGATCTCTGGTTTCCCCCACAATCATAAAGACACACTGATAGGTTGTATGTGTCAAATAAATGTGCTTAGATTGTAAGCTCTTCGGGGCAGGGCCTGATGTGAATGTATTCATGTAATTGTAAAGCTCTACGGAAGATGTTGGTGCCAATAAATCCACAAAAAAACAGTGTCCCAGTATGAAAATCAACTACAGTGAGTTACAACTGTTGCATTTCTATACTTTTTTTGTCAATGTAGCTTAAATTTACAGAAAAAAAGTCTATTTTAATAAAATCTACAATATTAAGGATGGTAGGTATTTTTTCCTCTTGTAAGGCAAGATATGCAGTTCTCATGTTAGTTACTTTAGTTAAAGGACATTTCCATCCCCAAAACTATAATTTCCCCCACTACTGACACCACTCTGTAGTGTAATAAAATCCTTACCTTACATCCCTGCTCCAAATGGTTCTCCTGCAATGTCCCCCACAAAATCCAAAAAACTGTCCACAAGAAGCAGTGCAGGGAGGGAAATTGTTTCAGCCTCAGAGGCTTCTTCTCAGAGGTCTTTGCTCTTGCTCAGAGCAGCCATCCTCCAAACCCCCCCCCCCTTCCTCCCTCCCTCCCGTTTTCATCTCCCCCCCCCCCCCGTGTAATTCCCTTTGTATTACACGGACGCGGCTGCCGGTCCGGAACCCTGCAAGCAGAAGACTGGGCAGTGCGGCGGAGGAGAGAGGTAAGGTAAGTAAAGATCGGGGGACTTTCTGAAAATAATAACAATGCAGTTGGGGCTGGGGGAGGAAGCCCTACAACATATCAAAAATTTAGAAAAGAGGTGGACATGCCCTTTAAGGGTGACAGGTTCACCATCTGACAGACCCTCCCTGCACTAAATCTCTCCTATCACTACAATAAAAGCAACTTATGGGGGTAACTACTGTCTAAGTTGTCATCTGCAACACAATTTACTTTAGAAGTCTAGGGGACATATTTATAAACGTTCCTTAACTTTTCTGTGCCTTTATCACCAAATTTGATAAATTCGAAAGGGGGTCTTATTTGCACAAATACATTTTTTTTTTTTGCTTAATATTGGCATATTCTAGGTTACAGCCCTGGTATGATATTGGTGGATGAAATGGTGCCAGACTAAACACAAAAATAATACCATCCCACAACACCACATTGATACTTTTCATGCCAAAAACAATTAGCTTTATAAATACGGCAAAAATATCACTTATTGCCATTGCAATGCTCTGTGAAATGGCGATAATAGCCATCGTTTATAAAAATGCCGCTAGATCAGGAGGTATGAGAACTCATTCCTACCTCCATGAATTTTATTTAATTCAGTTTAGTTTATTTAATACTGTTTTAGATTTAAGCTATATTTGAGAGGCCAGACAAAAAGTTTAAAAAAAAAAACATTTAAACTTAAAAAAAAACAAAAACATAAACTGGCTACCAGCCCTAAAATATGGCTCTGTGAGGCTTGCCACAATGATATTAAATTTGTGGTTCTTGATTAGGGAATATTTATGTAGACCTAAAAGGGGGTAGGACTATTCACTTCTTTTCAATCAACATGAAACTTGGATCCAGAAACTTAAGATTCTGCCATCCTGTGTTTTAACAATTTTCATATATATGTGCAATGGTAGTAATTTTATTAGTATGCATTTTAAGAGATCTTGCTGAATGAGTCAGAGGAACGTTCTTCACTGTTATAACTGGACTATTTTTTCATGTGATGTTTTACTGCCTTTTTTGGTGAGGCTATTGTTATTGCTGTTGTAGGTTGATAAAGGGCTGGATTTCATGAAATGTTTCTCTCTGCCCGAAAGAGGAAAAACTACATAAAAAGGGGATTTCCTGCAGTTCTAGGTTTTTCCCTCTATCTTGTATGTTTTTATGACACTGCCAGAGGGCCGAGAAATCAAGTTTGCATTAAACATTATCAGGGCAATTTATGAAGAGCTGCAGTGATTTTTCCCTGTTTTAAAGTCAAGCTAATCTGATATACCAGCTTTTAGCAGGAGTTGGAACAGGTGCAGGGGTATTGCAAAAGCCACCCGCCATACACTAGTTTGTTTGTCTAATCTATCTAATGTCTAAAAGTGCTTTTTCGGGATGACTGTTTTTACTTTATGACTCTCCTGTCTGGCCCATTAATTTTGCAATTGCATAAAAGAACGGCCAAGTAGTTGTTGGGACATCGCACAAAAATGTTGGAAGGTGCGTACATGAACAGCAGGTTAGACTTATAGAAATCTACTTCCCTGAAACACAAAAATCTCTTGTTAAGGTAGTATATAAAAAAAACTGCATGGTGGCTAACTGTAAACCTTAATGAGCTTGTTGAGTTTTAACCTAAAGCTGGGTACACACAGTACCGATAAAGCCCCAATACCGTCGGATCAACGGTTTCGGGGCTTTATCGGTACTGTGTGTACCTTACTTTTCCAAACAAAGAGGGAACATTTTCCTCGGGGGAGTTGGCCGCAGCCGAGGGAACACAGAGTCCGAGCGTTCTCCCTATGCTGTGTATATGCTGTGCATAGAGGAAACGCTCAGGACTGTGTGTAGCCCGATCTTGCAGATCCTGTCTGTCATCTTTCAAAGATCTTTCAGGTGTGTACCTAGCTTGAGTCTGTCCCAAACCCTTAAGAGTATTTACTTATGGAGTTGCTGTAGAAAGAAGATGCTACAGTAGTAAAATCATTTTCATAATCATTTAATTACCTTTTAAACAAATGTAACTTCTAAATGTAACTTCTAAAGGTGTTTTCTGCAGATCTTCCTTTTAATTTGTTTAAGGTTTTGATGTCAACAGAGACATACAGATGTAAATATAATGAGGTGGAGAGGTGGCTTTGCCATGAAATGTCTAATTGATAGACAGGCCATATAATTTCCAGGCAAAGCTCGTAACTGTTCCCAGAGAGTTCATGTCTGGTACATTTAGAAAACATCTCAAGATTCTGAGGTTAGTAAACATTGTGCGACGATGATCGTCTCTCTGGTATTAGAACTTGTTGTGCATATTTAGCACACACACCCCCAGATCCTTTCCGGACTGGAACACTTATTACTTTCAGACATTGGTCAACATAAATTTATTATGAATGCTACTTTTAAAAAAGAATTTAACATGGTCTTTAATAAGTGAATATGAGGTGTACCAACAAAATGTTAAGGGAAACAAGACTCAAACTCTACATGACTCTCTATGCCAAAACCTCTATGGTATGTGCTGAAGTACAAACTAGAGGTTTTTCATAAACAGGACAGACTTGGCAATTAACTTACAACATTGTGAGAATGATTGCAGAGGGCTGGAAACAAGAGGACCTTGATACAATTTTAATACGGATCTTATACAAGTCTAGCCAAAAGCATGGATGTCTGATACAGTAAACTAGATTCCTTAAGGCTAGTTACACACAAGCAGATATTTAGGGACGACTGACCATTACTAAACTATATCAGCCAGTTGGGCCGAGATATCTGCAATGATTTTTGGGGTGTCCACAAATGATGTTGGTTGTCCATTTGGGCAAACGCAGGTATCCCACCCCTCCAGGATCTTCCGGGAGTTTCCCGTGAATTGGGGTGGTCTCCCGTACTCCCGCGAGACCATCTCAAACTCCTGCGAAGGAGAGGAGTACTGAATCTCCTCACCGTTATAACCCCTTTTGGCCTGCCATGCCCCCGGACTGGCCACACCACGCCCCCTGAAATGCCCCTAACTCCACCTCCCCCACCCCCTAACGCACTTGCCCTGCCCACTGTGTGGTGTCAGTGATGTCATGATGCATCACCACATCCCCTTGCCACGCCCCCTCTCCCACCATGCCCGTAAGCATGAAATTGCAGGGTGGGATGTCTGCAAATGTATGATTTAAAATGTCAGTAAACCACAGCCAATCATGAAAAACTGTCAGCCGCAGTTACTTTCGCTGGGAACAACAGTAATTTGTGGCAGATAATGGCAAACAGTAGCTGGGATGAATAATCTTACCCTGTGTACCAGCCCTAAGTCAAATGCAGGTTTCTGTTTTGTAGGTTCTTATCCAAACCTTGTGTCAGTGCAGCGGAGACTATCAATAATAAGACGCTAACGTGGATTGGCCAGATTAACATGGAAGGAAAATTGCTAATTAGAATTTAAAGGTCAAATAACAGCATGTAGGAGTCCTGCAAAAGGTTTGAAGTTCAAATGTTAAAATAACAATTCAAGGCCATAATGACTGACCTATGGTCTTTCCTCATGAACATTTATTTGTAGCGGAACTTATTATTGTGAGATAAAGTAGAAATCTTTTTCTTTGAACAGTTGGCAGCGCCTTTCTCCCTGCAGTTTACATCCATGGGTGTTAAAATACAGGAGTCAATACAATCAAAGTGGGTGATGTGACTTCCACAGACCCGTTGGCAATATTGGAAATGGGAATTTTTTTTTAAAGGGTAGTTCTTAAAACTTTAGACTGTGAGAACAAAAAGGCAGCAATCGGTAGGACCAATATAGTTTATTTATATATATAAATAGTATATCAATATACCAGTAGTTTAATTAAGGTTGAATAAATACATACGTCCATCCAGTTTAACCTACCATATATATTTAAGTATAAGCCGATCCACTTGTTTTTACCTGAAAAACCAATATAACTGATTGACTCCAGTATAAGCTGACGGTTGACTTTCTCCCATACACAGCCCCACAGAAAGTCCCATACACAGCCCCATAGAAAGCCTCATACACAGCCCCATAGAAAGTCCCATACACAGCCCCATAGAAAGTCCAATACACACCCCATAGAAAGTCCCATACACAGCCCCATAGAAAGTCCCATACACAGCCCTATAGAAAGTCCCATACACAGTCCAATACACAGCCCCATAGAAAGTCTCATACACAGTCCCACAGAAAGTCCCATACACAGCCCCATAGACAGTCCAATACACAGCCCCATAGAAAGTCCAATACACAGCCCTATAGAAAGTCCCATACACAGTCGAATACACAGCCCCATAGAAAGTCTCATACACAGTCCCACAGAAAGTCCCATACACAGCCCCATAGAAAGTCCAATACACAGTTACATAGAAAGTCCAATACACAGCCCCATAGAAAATCCTATACACAGCCCCACAGAAAGTCCCATACACGGCCCAATAGAAAGTCCCATACACAGCCGTATAGAAAGCGGCATACGCAGCCCCATCGAAAGACCAATATACAGCTCTATAGAAAGTCCTATACACAGCCCCATAGAAAGTCCCATACACAGCCCCATAGAAAGTCCCATAACACAGCCCCATAGAAAGTCCAATAAAAAACCCCATAGAAAATCCTTTACACAGTCCCATAGAAAGTCCCGTATACAGTCCAATAACACAGTCCCATAGAAAGTCCAATACACAGCCCTATAGAATGTCCCATAAACAGCCCACATAGAAGCCCAATAAACAGCCCCATAGAAAGTCCAATACACAGCCCCATACACATTCCCATAGAAAGTCCAATAAACAGCCCCATAGAAAGTCCCATACACAGTCCCATAGAAAGTCCCGTACACAGCCCCATAGAAGTCCTGTACACAGCCCTATAGAAAGTCCCATACACAGCTCAATAGAAAAAGTCCCATACACAGCCCCATAGAAAGTACAAAACACAGCCCCTTAGAAAGTCCCATACACAGCCCCATGAAAGTCCAATACACAGCCCTATAGAAAGTCCCATACACAGTCCAATACACAGCTCCATAGAAATCCCATACACAGCCCCCATAGAAAGTCCCATACACAGCCCCATAGAAAGTCCCAATACACAGCCCCTATAGAAAGTCCCATACACAGCCCCATAGAAAGTCCATACACAGCCGCCCCATAGAAAGTCCCTACACACCCCCATAGAAGTCCATACACAGCCCATAAAGCCAATACACGCTCCATAAACGTCCCAATACACAGCCCCATAAAACCCCACAGCCCCAAAAGCCCTACACAGCCCCATAGAAAGCCTCATACACAGCCCCATAGAAAGTCCATACACACCATAGAACGCCCATACAGCCCATAAAAGTCCAATACACACCCCATAGAAAGTCCCATACACAGCCCCATAAAAGTCCAATACACATCCCCTAGAAACCAATTCACAGCCCCATAAAGAAGCCTATACGCACCCCTAGAAAGTCCAATACACAGCCTCTATAGAAAGCCCATCCACCCCATAGAATCCAATCCACAGCTCCTATAAAATTCCTATACACAGCCCCAAGAAAGTCCCATACACAGCCCATAGAAAGTCCAATAACACCCATAGAAATCCTTTACACAGTCCCCATAGAAAGTCCCGTACACAGTCCAATACACCCCCTATAAAGAGTCCCATAACACCCCATAGAAAGTCCTGTACACAGCCCTATAGAAAGTCCCATACACAGCCCCTAGAAAGTCCATCACAGCCCCATAGAAATCCTGTACACAGCCCGTTAGAAAGTCCCATACACAGCCCCATAGAAAGCCCAATATACAGCCCATAGAAAGTCCCATACACAGTCCAATACACAGCCCCATAGAAGTCTCATACACAGTCCCACAGAAAGCCATACACAGCCCCATAGAAAGTCCAATACACAGACACATAGAAAGTCCAATACACAGCCCCATAAAAGTCCCATACACAGCCCCACAGAAAGTCCCATACACAGCCCATAGAAAGTCCTGTACACAGCCCTTAGAATTCCCATACGCAGCCCCATAGAAAGTCCAATACACACAGCCCTATAGAAGTCTCATACACAGTCCCACAGAAAGTCCCAACACAGCCCATAGAAAGTCCAATACACAGACACATGAACGTCCCGTACACAGCCCTATAGAAAGTCCCATACACACCCACATAGAAAGTCCATACACAGCCCCATAGAAAGTCCTGTACCCAGCAGCCCCTTAGAAAGTCCCATACACCCCCATAGAAAGTCCAATACACAGCCCTATAGAAGTCCCATACAGATCCAATACACAGCCCCATAGAAAGTCTCATACACAAGTCCCCCAGAAAGTCCCATACACAGCCCCATAGAAAGTCCAAGTACACAACACATAGAAAGTCCAATACACAGCCCCATAGAAAGTCCCATACACAGCCCCACAGAAAGTCCCATACCAGCCCCATAGAAAGTCACAACACAGTCCTGTAAAAGCCTCATACGCAGCCCCATAGAAAGACCCAATAAACAACCCCATAGAAATCCTTTACACAGTCCCATAGAAAGTTCCTGTATACAGTCCAATACACATCCCCATAGAAAGTCAATACACAGCCCTATAGAATGTCCCATAACAGCCCCATAGAAAAGCCCAATAAACATAAGCCCCATAGAAAGTCCAATACAACACCCCAACACCCAGTCCCCTCAAGCCACCAGCCCCAATAATAATCACACACAGCCCATAGAAAGTCCATACACAGCCATAGAAAGTCCCATACACAGCCCCATAGAAAGACAAAACAACAAGCCTTTAGAAAGTCCATACACAGCCCATGAAGTCCCATACACAGCCCCATAGAAAGTCCAATACACAGACACATAGAAAGTCCAATACACAGCCCCATAGAAAGTCCCATACACAGCCCCACAGAAAGTCCCATACACAGCCCCATAGAAAGTCCTGTACACAGCCCCTTAGAAAGTCCCATACACAGCCCCATAGAAAGTCCAATCACAGCCCTATAGAAAGTCCCATACACAGCCCCCTAGAAGTCCAATACAGCCCCCATAGAAAGTCCTGTACACAGCCCCTTAGAAAGTCCCATACACAGCCCCATAGAAATCCAATACACAGCCCTATAGAAAGTCCCATACACAGTCCAATACACAGCCCCATAGAAAGTCTACACAGTCCCACAGAAAGTCCCATACACAGCCCCATAGAGAGTCCAATACACATACACATAAAAAGTCCGTACACAGCCCTATAGAAAGTCCCATAACACAGCCCCTTAGAAAGTCCAACGCAGCCCCATAGAAGTCAATACACAGCCCATAGAAAGTCTCATACACAGTCCCCACAGAAGTCCATACCACCCCATAGAAAGTCCAATACACATACACACAATAGAAAGTCCCGTACACAGCCCCATAGAAAGTCCTGTACACAGCCCCTATAAAGTCCCATACACAGCCCATAGAAAGTCCAATACACTGCCCTATAGAAAGTCCCATACACAGTCCATACACAGCCCATAGAAAGTCTCATACACAGTCCCCACAGAAAGTCCCATACACAGCCCCCATAGAAGTCCAATACACAACACATAGAAAGTCCAATAACAGCACCATAGAAAGTCCCATACCCACCCCACAGAAAGTCCCATACACAGCCCCCATAGAAAGTCACCATACACAGCCCTGTAGAAAGCCTCATACGCAGCCCCATAGAAGACCAATAAACAACCCATAGAAAATCCTTACACACAGTCCCCCTAGAAAGTCCTGTATACAGTCCACTACACAGTCCCATAGAAAGTCCAATACACAGCCCTATAGAATGTCCCATAAACAGCCCCATAGAAAAGCCCAATAAGCAGCCCCATAGAAAGTCCAATACACAGCCCCATACACAGCCCTATAGAAAGTCCCATACACAGCTAAATAGAAAGTCCCATACACAGCTCAATAGAAAGTCCCATACACAGCCCCATAGAAAGTACAAAACACAGCCCTTTAGAAAGTCCCATACACAGCCCCATAGAAAGTCCAATACACAGCCCCATAGAAAGTCCAATACACAGACACATAGAAAGTCCAATACACAGCCCCATAAAATTCCCATACACAGCCACAGAAAGTCCCATACACAGCCCCATAGAAAGACCTGTACACACCCTTAGAAGTCCATACACAGCCCCATAGAAAGTCCAATACACAGCCCTTAGAAAGTCCCATACACAGCCCCATAGAAAGTCCCATACACAACAGCCCCCATAGAAAGTCCAATACACAGCCCTATAGAAAGTCCCATACCAGTCCAATACACAGCCCCATAGAAAGTCTCAACAACACAGTCCCACAGAAAGTCCCATACACAGCCCCATAAAGTCCATACACAGACACATAGAAAGTCCAATACACAGCCCCACAGAAAGTCCCATACACAGCCCCTTAGAAAGTCCCTACGCAGCCCCATAGAAAGTCCAATACATAGCCCTATAGAAAGTCTCATACACAGTCCCACAGAAAGTCCCATACACAGCCCCATAGAAATTCCAATACACAGACACATAGAAAGTCCCGTACACAGCCCCATAGAAAGTCCTGTACACAGCCCCTTAGAAAGCCCCATACACAGCCCCATAGAAAGTCCCAATACACACCCTATAGAAAGTCCCATACACATCCAATACACAGCCCCATAGAAAGTCTCATACACATCCCACAGAAAGTCCATACACAGCCCCATAGAAAGTCCAATACACAGACACATAGAAAGTCCAATACACAGCCCCATAGAAAGTCCCATACACAGCCCCACAGAAAGTCCCATACACAGCCCCATAGAAAGTCACATACACAGCCCTGTAGAAAGCCTCATACGCAGCCCCATAGAAAGACCAATAAACAACCCCATAGAAAATCCTTTACACAGTCCCATAGAAAGTCCGTATACAGTCCAATACACAGTCCCATAGAAAGTCCAATACACAGCCCTATAGAATGTCCCATAAACCCCCATAGAGCCCAATAAGCAGCCCCATAGAAAGTCCAATACACAGCCCATACACACAGCCCTATGAGAAGTCCCCATACAAACAGCCAATAGAAAGTCCCATACACAGCCCCATAGATAGTACAAAACCACGCCCTTTAGAAAGTCCCATACACAGCCCCATAGAAAGCCCAATAACCAGCCCCATAGAAAGTCCAATACACAACACATAGAAAGTCCAATACACAGCCCCATAGAAAGTCCCATAAACAGCCCCACAGAAAGTCCCCATACAACCCCATAGAAAGTCCAATACACAGCCTAAGAAAGTCCCATAAACCCCCCATAGAAAGTCCCGTACACAGCCCTAGAGAAAGTCCATACAAAGCCCCATAGAAAGTCCTAATACACGCCCCATAGAAAGTCCTGTAACACAGCCCCCTAGAAAGTCATACCAGCCCCATAGAAAGTCCAATACACAGCCCCATAGAAAGTCCAATACACAGCCCCATAGAAAGTCCCATACACAGTCCATAGAAAGTCCCATACACAGCCCCATAGAAAGCCTCATACACAGCCCCATAAAAAGTCCAATAGCTGTGTATGGGACTTTCTATAGGGCTGTGTATGGGGCTGTGTATTGGACTTTCTATGGGACTGTGTATTGGACTGTATATAGGACTTTCTATGGAACTGTGTAAAGGATTTTCTATGGGGTTGTTTATTGGTCTTTCTATGGGGCTGCGTATGAGGCTTTCTACAGGGCTGTGTATGGGACTTTCTATGGGGCTGTGTATGGGAATTTCTGTGGGGCTGTGTTTGGGACTTTCTTGGGGCTGTGTATTGGACTTTCTATGTGCTGTGTATTGGACTTTCTATGGGGCTGTGTATGGGACTTTCTGTGGGACTGTGTATGAGACTTTCTATGGGGCTGTGTATTGGACTGTGTATGGGACTTTCTATAGGGCTGTGTATTGGACTTTCTATGGGGCTGTGTAGGGACTTTTTTAAGGGACTGTGTACAGGACTTTCTATGGGGCTGTGTATGGACTTTCTATGGGCTTTGTATGGACTTTCTATGTGGGCTGTGTATGGACTTTCTGTGGAGCTGTGTATGGACTTTCTGTGGGGCTGTGTATTGGACTTTCTAGGGGCTGCGTATGAGGCTTTCTATGGGTTTTTGTATTGGATGGACTTCTATGGGGCTGTGTATGGGACTTTCTGTGGAGCTGTGTATGGGACTTTCTGGGGCTGTGTATGGACTTTCTATGGGGCTGTGTATGGGACTTTCTTATGGGCTGTGTATGGGACTTTCTATGGGGCTTTGTATGGGACTTTCTATGGGCTGTGTATGGGACTTTCTATGGGGCTGTGTATGGGACTTTGTATGGGACTTTCTATGGGGCTGTGTATAGGACTTTCTATAGAGCTGTATATTGGTCTTTCTATGGGGCTGTGTATTGGACTGTGTATGGGACTTTCTATAGGGCTGTGTATTGGACTTTCTATGGGGCTGTGTAGGGGCTTTCTAAGGGGCTGTGTTTTGTACTTTCTATGGGGCTGTGTATGAACTTTCTGTGGGGCTGATGTTGGACTTTCTGTGGGGCTGTGTATTGGACTTTCTTATCGGGCTGTGTATTGGACTTTCTGTGGGGCTTGTGGTATGGACGTTCTAAGGGGCGTATGGGCTTTCTATGGGGTTGTAGTAGTTGTACTTTCTATGGGGCTGTGTATGGGACTTTCTGTGGAGCTGTGTATGGGACTTTCTGTGGGCTGTGTATGGGACTTTTCTATGGGGCTGTGTATGTGACTTTCTATGGGCTGTGTTGGACTTTCTATGGGGCTGTGTATGGGACTTTGTATGGGACTGCTATGGGGCTGTGTATGGACTTTCTATAGGCTGTATTTGGTCTTTCTATGGGGCTGTGTATGGGACTTTCTATGGGACTGTGTATGAGACTTTCTATGGGGCTGTGTATTGGACTGTGATGGGACTTTCTATAGGGCGTGTATTGACTTTCTATGGGGCTGTGTATGGGACTTTCATGGCTGTGTTTTGACTTTCTATGGGGCGGTGTATGATTTCTGTGGGCTGTGTATGGGACTTCTGTGTGGGGCTGTGTATGGCCTTTCTATGTGCTTTGTATTGGGCTTTCGATTGGGCTGTGTATGGACTTTCTGTTGGATTGTTGTATGAGCTTTCTATGGGGTGGGTTGTGTATTGGACTTTCTATGGGGCTGTGTATGGGACTTTCTATGGGGCTGTGTATGGGACTTTCTATGGGGCTGTGTATGGGACTTTCTATGGGGCTGTGTATGGGACTTTGTATGGGACTTTCTATGGGGCTGTGTATAGGACTTTCTATAGAGCTGTATATTGGTCTTCTATGGGGCTGTGTTTGGATGTGTATGGGACTTTCTATAGGCTGTGTATTGGCACTTTCTATGGGGCGGTGTTTGGGCTTTCTAAGGGGCTGTGTTTTGTACTTTCTATGGGGCTGGTATGGGACTTTCTGTGGGGCTGTGTATGGGACTTTCTGTGGGGCTGTGTATTGGACTTTCTATCGGGCTGTGTATTGGACTTTCTGTGGGGCTGTGTATTGGACTTTCTAAGGGGCTGCGTATGAGGCTTTCTATGGGGTTGTGTATTGGACTTTCTATGGGGCTGTGTATTGGGACTTTCTATGGAGCTGTGTATGGGACTTTCTGTGGGGCCGGCTGGGAGGGATTTCTATGGGGCTGTGTATGGGACTTTCTATGGGGCTGTATGGCTTTCTATGGTGGCTGTGTATGGGACTTTTGTATGGGACTTTCTATGGGGCTGTGTATAGGACTTTCTTAGAGCTGTATATTGGTCTTTCTATGGGGCTGCGTATACGCTTTCTATACAGCTGTGTATGGGACTTTCTATGGGGCCGTGTATGGGACTTTCTGTGGGCTGTGTATGGATTTCTATGGGGCTGTGTATGGGACTTTCTATGGGCTGTGTATTGGACTTTCTATGGGGCTGTGTATGGGACTTTCTATGGGACTGTGTATGAGACTTTCTATGGGGCTGTGTATTGGACTGTGTATGGGACTTTCTATAGGGCTGTGTATTGGACTTTCTATGGGCTGTGTATGGGACTTTCTAAGGGCTGTGTTTTGTAGTTTCATGGGGCTGTGTATGGGACTTTCTATGGGCGGTGTAGGGCTTTCTATAGGCTGTGTATGGGGCTGTGTATTGGACTTTCTATGGGGCTGCTTATTGGGCTTTCTATGGGGCTGTTTATGGGACATTCTATAGGGCTGTATTGGACTTTCTATTGGACTGTGTATATAGACTGATATAGGATTCTATGGGACTGTGTAGAAGGTTTCTCATGGGGTTGTTTATAAAACCAAG